>BLBF01000051.1:4492883-4562791 GCA_015471245.1 Laticauda colubrina
GAACTACAATGACGTGGGATAATACCCGAAGGAAGCTGAACAGCACATACATACATACATATATACCACATCATACATACATAGGCAATAGCTATTAAGACCATAATTTTATCATAATATAAGCAACTTCTATCCCCAAATATAGCTGCTAGAATAAGTTGACTTGGTTGTCAGTCTTAAATTAAAGTTCTTTGATATTCCAATATTTTCAGTGGCAATCTAGAATCCCCAGTAGTTTTGGAGATTCCAGTATTTGGCTAGATGGATATTACTTTGTCTGACAAGGCACAGTAACTTTTCTTTTATAAATTTCTACCAAATTCATTTCCAAGTATGAATATTTAAATAGCTATTGCTGAAAGAATCAGACTTTCTTTTCCTGTAGTTTATGTAATCTGGAGATTTGATAAAATACACCAAAGAACAGTGAAAGCCGAAGGAAATATATTTACTGAACATCATTTTGCCAAATACAGTTGGGTGGCAGCTGTAATGGACTGCTCCTCCAGCTCTCTTTTTATAGGTTTTTTTTTTTTTTTAGTTTAAAGATTTAGCCAATTATTACCAATTGAATGTAATGTGTTAGCTTATTAGAAATAAATGTTTCGTTATCTGGAATTAGAACAGATGCCTCCTTATTTATAGTCCCCATATCTTGAGTTAAAACAGATGTCTTTCTAAATGGCTATTTTATTTTTCCTATACATAGATTTTCTATGCATAAAACATGTCTTTCTTTACATGGATTTTGCTATGTGATATGTTTTTTATTTATAATAGTAGGAGTCAGTCTTTTCTTTTTATAAAATGGCTACTCTTTTTCATAATTTCTTAATTGAAACTTATGTCAGTCTTTTCTTCATAAACAAATGAAGAAAAGATTTGAATACCAGAAGAATACATACCATAAGAAAAAGGAAATAAAAAACTTGCCACTATGTCAACCATTCCACAATAGAAAGTGCATTGTTAGTGGGTAGAAAGAGACACTAACACACACACAAACATACATATCAATTACATCTTTCTTCCTTTCAGGATAAGCATTATTATGCGAAGCAGAATGCAACCCAGTGAGATAAACAAAATCAGAAAGAAGGAGCCAGATCTAGTCTTCACAGGATAACTCTCTATGTTTATAAACTACAGTATATTTCATTCCCCCAAGTTAACACACATCCTCCTATGTAGCCTTTTTACCTTTAAACTTTTCATCAGCTCCATTCAATCACAATTTTAATCCAGTTATTCTTCCTTCATATATTTGTTTTATAACTAACCATCTCAGTGAATCTCTTTTGTACCAGTCACTCATTTTTCTGTTCATTCAGAGCCCATTCATTTTTCATTACTTTTTTGATGGACAAGAAATTTAAGTAAACACTTTTCACTATTTTCAAAAAAATTTTTGTTGTTTTTCTGATATTCTGAACTTTAAATAACAAAATAGGATAAGACATTTATTTATTTATTTTATTATTAGACTTCTATGGTACCCACTTTGCCAAAGTGACTCTATGCAGTTTATGCATTAAAACAAGCATTAAAACATTAAAATAGTTTACTATCATGCATTTAACATTAAAATGTTAAAACGATAAATAAGAACCACACATTTAAAAATTGAGGTAAAATTTAATTTAACCATGATGAAAAGGAGGGGAGAAAAGTACACATGGAGAGCAGGAAGTCCATTAACTATATTCAAGATGCCATTTTCCATTGGGGCCCTAAGCCAGTTGGCACAGCCAAGTCTTCAAGCCATTTCACTGGCTGCCCATGACAGGGGCTGCCTGGACCCCATCAGCTGAAATTTATTTACTGATAGCATCTGCAGAACATCTCTGCCAGCAAAGGTGGGACAGGCTCACATAACCTGGATCCATGCCACAAAGGGCTTTAAAGGTGATAATCAAAACCTTTTGATTAAATTAAGAAGCAAACCAGATTCAGAAGCAAACCGGAAACCAATGCAGCTCATGGAACAACAGTGTCAAGAGCTGGACTATATAGCACATGTTGCAGTAATCCAACTGAGAGATGACCAGGGTTTAAGTGACTGATCATAGGAATTCCTGATCCAGGAAAAGATGGAACTAGTATGCAACACATAGTTGCACATAGGCTCTCCTCGCCATGATTGCTACCTGCTCATCAAACAGGAGTCATGAATTCAGGAGAGCCCCTAAGTTTGTACGGAGTCTCTCTGGAGTAGTGCAACTCTATCTAGAATCATGTTAAAGTCCTAGAATCTGGAGCTCCACATACCCAAAGCCACTTGTTAGGAATATAATCACCTAACAGGTATTTGGGTTAGAAATATATAAACTAGGACAGACATTTTAATGCTGTCTCTTTAAGGGAATGCAAGAGCATGCAATTGGGTGTGGTTTCTCAAATGGCCATAAGATGGAGTCAGAAATCTGGTTTGTCTTAGTCTGAGTCTCAGAAGAGAGTGTATCTTTGTTTCCTTCTGTTGGAAAGTATTGCTGTTGCTCCATTTCTTCTAATTGAATGATATTTACTGAATTTAATGTGAGTCTGATACTGAACTGTTTTTGACACTGGAATTTGATATTTGGATTATCCCTGGATTGAAAACTGACTGATTTACTTGTGAATGACTTTGGACTGCCTATTTTGGACTTTGCTTAAACCATTCTGGAAGTAAAAACCTACATTTACTGTACAGTGTACTCTGTTTGTATTATTCAAACACTTCTCTCAAATACGTCTCCTTGTATGCGCTCATTCTCCTAACGGAATTACCTCAACACTGGTTATGAGCCCAGGCTCAGATAACTGAGTCTTAGTGTGAATACACAATACTGTATACAGACAACTGTTGACTGTTTAATTGTGGGTTACTATCCTGGTAAAGATGGCATAAGTCACTTCAACAAGTCCATCATTGATAACCCAGTTGGATGGAACAAACTATGTTTCCTGGTCTATGAAGTGCAGTCTACTTCTACGTAAAGAAGGTTTATGGAATGTAGTTCAAAATCCACCAGATGTAAATGCTTGGGATCCAGATGATGAGGATGATGCCAAGAAGATTGCTGACTTTAAACAGAACAATGAACAAGCTCTTTGTATAATTGGACTAACACTGAGTGACCAGCAGCTCGTCCATATTCATGGTAGTCTGCTGCTAGATGTTGGGAGAATTTGAAGAAGATTGATGTTCATGACAGTGTAGGTGCACAAATACATCTTACATGTAAACTGTTTAGAGCATGTCTTCTGAAAGGTGGAGATATGTTAGCTCATTTAAACTTCATGAAAAGAACTTTTCAAGAGCTACATGAAAAAGAACTGATATTTTCAGAGCTGCATCAAGTTTACATCATTCTTTCCTCATTGGATGAAAGTTATGATGATTATGTATCTTCCCTGGAAGTCCTGCCCAGAGATAAACTGACATTGACTGACATAACTGGAAGGTTGCTAGAAGAAGCAAGAAGACGGCAAGATAGAGACCAACTGAGGAAGGAACAACCACAAGAAGAGGATTTATCTTCAACTGCCTATAATGTTAGGAAATGTTTTTTTTGTGGGGCTAGGGGACATAAAGCTAAATTCTGTAAGAAGGGAAAACAACAGAATACTGATAAACACCAGAAGGCTAAGAAAAATGTTAGTTTAGCTATGTCTAGCAATTCAACTGTAAACAATGATTTGTGGGTTGTTGATAGTGGAGCATCACAATGCCTTACTAAAGATAGAAAAAGGTTTGTAAAGATGTCCACGAGTAAGCATGTATCATTGGCAAATGGATGGAAGATTAAAGCATCAGGTGAAGGTACTGCATATTGTTCTTGTATAAATGAACATTTAACCATGTTACATGTACCTAAACTGAAATTTAATTTATTATCAGTAAGGGCTTTAGTTAATTTTGGTTATGTAGTAACCTTTAGGGGAGATAACTGTATAATAGACAAAGAGGATAAAAGTGTTACTGCTACTTTAAAGAATGATTTATATGTAATACATGATGATCAGCTGAAGATGGCTAACTCAGTTTATAACAATGTTAAGCCACATGATGAATGTATACATTTACTACATAGACGTCGAGGGCACATGAATTTCAAAATGCTCAACAAACTGTTGAATTGTCAGAGGGAGTAAAATTGAAACCCTGTAGTAAGTATTTAAACTATAATGCTTGTAGTCAAGAAAAGAACCTTTAGAGGTTGTTTTTGCTGACATAATTGGTCCTAAGAAACCAAGTTTAGGAGGTGCCTGCTATATTTTGAGTATTTTGGACCATTACTCACGATATGGTTTCTGCTATCTTATGAAAAACAAAACAGAAACATTCCAACATTTCTTTAGCTGGTTAAGGTTTGCTGAGAAAAAAATGAAAAGTAAAGTAATTACTTTAGTCCCTGATAATGGGACTGAATTTGTTAACAAAAGATTCTCAAACTATGTTGAAATTGGCTGGTGTTGAGCATAAACGTTCTGCACCTTACAGACCCCAACATAACTCGTTTATAGAACAAAGAAGGCAAACATTACAAGCCATGGCTTGCAGTATGTTATCTGATTCAGGTTTACCTGAAACACTGTGGGGTGAAGCCATAATATGTAGTAACCATGTTTTGAACAATGTAGTAAATACAACAAGTGGAGAATTGCCATTCATTCGTTGGCATGGCAGAAAGCCAAATTTAAGTTATTTACATACATTTGGAGCTCCAGCATGGGTGCATATTCCTTCACAAGTAAGACTGAAAGGGCAACATAGAGCTAAGAAATTATTTTTTGTGGGTTATGAGGCCAACCATAGATCATTTAGATTTTGGGAACAAGGCACAGTTCATGTTTACTGTGGTGCTAGTGCAAAATTTGTTGAGCACATTGGGTGGGATAAACTGGAACAGGAATCCAGCAATGATATTATTATTGACACCCAAATGGTCCCTAAAGATGAAATCAGTAAACCCCAAATAGCCATTAAAGAGGAAGAACAGGAAGAAATAGAAGAACAGGAGCAGGTGGCACAGGTGAGTCCACCAGTAAGCCCTGTATTACCAAGACATTCAACCGGAGTAACACGACCACCTGTAGATATCAGGCTAGTGTTGTATGCCAAGTGAATACAGTTCCAAGTCATTATAGTGAACTAAAACTGTATCCTGCTAAGGATCAGGCTGCTTGGCAGAAAGCAATGGATAAGAAACTGGAATCATTAAAAAGACGAGGTATACGAAAATGTTAAGTTACCACCAGGTAAACATGCCATAGGATGTAAATGGATCTATAAGCTAAAGAAAAGTATAGATGTTTGTACATGGCTGTAATTATTTGCAAGAGTTACCATGTCAACACAACTATGTGTTCAATATAATTTCAAAATGTACACTATTTATTGCAATATACTATATTATACATCATTCAGATTGTCAGCCAAGAACACAGCATTGTCTGCATGCAAAAATACGTATCATTCACAATATCTACTTCATATCAGATCTATTTCAAAAAAGCTGTGTTAAAAAAGGCACAAAAGGTTTTTCTGATACCGACTTACTGTTAAAAAAAAAAAAGCAGCCAGTAAAATTCTTGAAAGAATTTCAAGCCCCATTTATAGTAAAATCAAAGTTTAAATTCTTCTGCCTCTTTCTACTGCCTGCACAATGTTAAGTCCTTCCCTTCCTTCCATCTTTTTTTTCTTTTTTTTTCTTTTCTTTTTCCTTTCCTTTTCCTATTTTCCTTTTTATAGCTGTCTTGTGTTTTTATAATGGACTTTGGTTTCAGGCTGTTTCGTATTGTTTTTTTAATGTTGTGAGAATATTTTTCTTTACCTCAAATATTACTATTGTATTTCTTAGACATAAGTACCTTAAACAAAAAAGGAATAATCATATATACATGTCATACTGGAGCTATGGTTGAAATGCAGTATTTCAGATTAACTCTGCCTACTGCCAGATGTTTGATTCTGACCAGCTCAAGGTTGACTCAGTCTTCCATCTTTCTGAGATTGGTAGAATAAGGATCTAGATTGTTGGAGGCAATTTTCTGACATTATAAACTGCTAGAGAGTCTGTAAAGCACTATGGAGTGATACATAACTCTAAATTGTATCACTATTGATACTCCTTGCTGAATCATTCACAAAGCATTCCATTTATCACATTTATAACCTTTAATTATTTTTATATTAATATAAATATTAGTGCTCTTTGACATATCGCTACCCTTTCCAGAATTCTAAAATGCTTCTTCCAGGATTTTCTCACTTCAGTTCAACCAAATCATTTCATTTCTTTATTTTTTAAAATGCTGTTAACTCTGATGGAGGCTTCTTGTTGAACTTTTGGAACCCATTTTCAAAACAATTTTAGTATGAACCAAAGGAAGTTTTTTTTTCATATCTTTTGAACTTGTTCTTCTTGACTTATTCTATACAACAAAAACAAATAGACAACAGTCATTCCTTTGTATGAATTTCTTTCATTCCCTTATTCCAAAAAGAATCCCTTTTCATACTTCCCATTTGTATAACACTTCTCTGGCACAATGTAATTGTTTGTTTTAATCTCTGTCAAGCAGTTTTCATATGCTCTTTCCTTATGTCCATATTCTGTTCATTCTATTGGGAAATTTATCTTATTATATTTTTTCTATAGTGATTATATAATACTATTATACTTTCTTTTACCCTTTTTCTTCCATCATCATTTTTTCACAAGACAAATTCTTGATTCTATCAAAAGGGCCATAACTCACGTTCAGAACCTGTTATCATCTTTGATTCTTTTACTAATTCTCCCATCAATATGTATGGACTTAACAATATGTTTAAACCATATCTTAGAAACAACCTCTTCCCTAAACAGAGTAGTGTAAAAAAACACCAACAGATGGCAGTACAAATACACTCGAAACTCTGACATGTTCTTTGCATCTGCCCTTCCACTTCTATTGATGAGAAATTTCAGGAAGAAAAATGTTGGCATTTTGAAATGGAAGTCCAACGTGAGTATTTGTGACTTTCAACAGTGTGCTATCATTGAATTTTGGAACACCAACAGTCTTTCCAATTGAAATTCAGCATCAGAGCAAAGCTATTAATGGTGATGACTGCGTGAAACATGAAAAAAACTGATTTTTGTGATCAAGAATGAAGTGGACAACTTGTGACAACAAATGACAAGTTTCATATAGAGCAAGTAAAGTTATGAACTGATTAAGGATAGTCAGCAGATCACTCAAAAGAAAATTATTCACAAGTTTGCCATTTAATTGAAATATGTGGGTCACATTTCTGTTCTGCAGTATGGAAAGATCTGTACAAGATGGGTTTGCATGCTGATAGCAGAGATGAAAACTTCAAGAGTTAAAATGTGCTAGTATTGTTGTCACACTATAAGAATGTAAGTGAAGAATTTCTTCACAGTATTGTGACAGTAGATGAAATATTGGTTTATCTTTATGACCCAGAAATGAAGCATTCATCCATGAAATATAATCACAATTTCCTCTTTTTTTTTTTCAAAAGGAAAACTTACAGTTACACTTTGGGGTAGAGATGGTGCTATTCATACTACAGCACAGGATTTCTTTGAATCTAGAATTTACCAGCACTTCATAAAACTACATTGCAAAACTCAAAACTATGAAGTATTAAAAAGAAATTTTGCTGCAATACAACAAGAAACAATTGTGAAGTTGGATTTACTGTTTTATCTCATCTTCCATATACGTCAGATTTGATACCATGCAACTTTCATATTTTTCCACAATTGAAGAAGATCTTTACTGGCAACTGTTTCATCATATTAAGAAGTAGGAAGAATTCTCAAGACCTAATTTTCCATTCAGTCCACATATGCAAGTTAGGATCTCTGATATGACAAATACCGTAACCTATATATGCAGTGCACTGGTGTACACTCAGGACATATCAATAAAGATCTTAGTTACAGAATAATGATTGCATGAGGGAAAGAGATGCTTGAGGAAGAAAGAATAAAATGAATTATCTAGGCAAAGTGCATAACATTTTTCGGTAAACATTCCATTTGTTTGCTTATGAAAAAATATTTTGTATATGTTAAAAACACATATGTCTTTATGAACTTTCAATCATTGTACTGAAAACAAGTTTTGGAATCTTAATCCTGTTTCACTGCTCAGAAATCAACCTTCATAGTCATGCTGATATGATTTATTCCTTGATATAATCTATTCCTTAGCCTTTGCTCTTCTTCATACTGTCCTTTCTGCATCATTTCTCCTGTTTTTATTGGCATTAATAAGTCTATCATTTATTCTTATCTTCCTCTGATCCTCCAATACAAATATAATGTAATTAATTGTGGTTCTTCTTCCTGCTTTTCTCTAAAACAGGAGGAAAATCTGCTGATGTCAACACCATCTCAGTCTGCTGCAATACAATTGATTTCCTGTGCCAATAGCTGCACTGAAGGGTATACAGTATGATAGATAGCTTTGAGAAATAAGCATAATGCAAGGATTGAAAATGTTGCCAAGAATCAAATAGTAGGCATGTTAAGCCTAGCCTAAGAAATAATCATTGAACCACAATTAATTATTCTGCTTCCCCACTTTTTTTATTAAAAATCTGGCTTTAAATAATACTTTGTTTTAAGCCAGAAATAAGCATGCTCTCCGTTAATTTGAATAATTGAAATGTGGAGAAGAATCTGTGAATTCTTCCTGGATTTGCAAGACAGCTAAGGATCTTCAGTAGAATAATATGGTACACACAGAACACAATCTTCTCCACTCAATAGGTTACAAAGAAATCATTATCTTCTCAAATGACTCATCTGTATGCAAAGAATTATCCTCCACTGAAAGTTCCATATGGCACAAAGCAAAGACTAAAAGAATGAGGAGGGAAAAAAAGCTTATAGGGCAAAATAAGTTGTCATTTAAGTTTTTTAAAGTTCAGTAATCTGTTTATATTTACCACTTAGTACTAAAGATCAGCTTTTTCAATTAGGCTCAGTGTAGGACTACCTCACTTCCTGGGTTTCAGAATTAGGAATGGTAAAGGAAAATTTTGATCAGGATCTCCTAAATGTTTTGTTTTCAAAAGCTAATGGCCGAGAGGAAAAAGAAATTGAATAGGGACAGCAGAGCTGCACACTATTTTTCTTATTAAAATTCCATCAGTACCAGTGAAGCAGATTTTTGTCCTGCAGGGCAAAACATGATTGTAATGTGTAAGTAGCAGTGGGAAGTTCAGCTCATCTTTTACAGAATCATGAAAGGATTGCAAAAAGCTGTCCCAAGGCATTAACTCTCTTTACTACACATGGAAAGCTAATGTGCTAAGAGAAATTCTAGCTAAGCATATCCCCTGACATGCTGCTCTCTAAATGCAGGAACATGAATCATTGTTTAACAAAGTTGTGCTGAATTAATTCTGAATTTTAGGAGGGCTTTAATGACATCATGTACAGGAGCCTTTTCTATCTTTCTGCTACAGAATTCTTCTTTTTAATGAATAGCATGTATTCTAATACATGTTTATTACTCATAAATATCTTTTACTGATCTAAACAAACTTGTGGTAAATTAATGTAGTAAATTAATGTAGTAAATTATAGTAAATTAATTTAAATTAATGTAGTAAATTAATGTAGGAATTCAATCTATATCTGTTATGTTCCGATGCTAAAAAAGCATACATCCTTTGATTGAACTTGGTGTCATTCAACACCAAGAAGGATTTGAGTTTGATTGAATTGGTACAGTTAAGTCATCAAAACTTATAGCATTTCCCTCCCTTCATTTCAGGGGGTCTGTGTCCAGATCTGTGGGTTCATAAAGAAATATTTAATTAGGAACCAACACCACAAACCAGAAAAATATTAGTTTGACAAGATGTACTGATTTGGCCTGCTGCCAGTTCATCATTTAAATTCTATTTTTTTCCAAGTCTAGAAAATGAGAAAACTACAAATGGATTTTTCCTACAATTCATGACATTCTGAGTTGCAATCAATTATCCCACATGGCAGTGCAGCATTTCAATGTGTTCATCATTTGTGACTCTTTAGTCAGTCTCTTGTTTCTACTTCTACCAATGTTTAGATTTGGGGATATAGACCTATAATTTTGTTTATGAAGTTCCTTAAGTGCATATCCATTGGAGAAGAAAGAAATACGATATTTTATTCAATTCACATACCAAATTAAGAATACTTCTGAAGATACTATACTACTGCATTATTAACCAAAGGTAGTTAAATTTCATTTTTCTCAGTGTAAAGAAAAGAAGATGGCCTCTTTTTAAAAAAGAATGTACATTGTTTAAGCCCAGTTTCAGTGTCTTTCACTTCTCAATATGGCTTACCTTCTGTTATGACGTATTCATTTGAGCATCTTCACTGTTGTTTTGATTGCCATATAAAAAGGAAATTGCATACTTCTTCCAGGTATCTAGTGTTATATATAGTAGCTGTGCTAATCAGTAGTATAATTCTACCTTAAAAAAATAAGGTCATGAGCAGAAAATATGTCATGAACAAAACCTAGCCAAAATTAAGCAACATTTATAGCTTTATTTGGAGACTGAATACATGATGAATTTTTCTTTAATGATCAGTGGGAAGGCAAATATTTAATGATAGCTGGACTGTGCTCCATATTGTCTTTCTCTCTCTCTCTCTTTACATTGCTATTTATCATATATTCTTATAGTTTGCAATTAAATAATAATAATTTATTTAAAATAATAATTATTATTTAAAATAAAGTGAAGCAATATCTGGCAGGGGACCAGTTTGAATAAATTATTTAACAAAGAGGCATTTTTCCTCTATGTTTTATTCTGTTTAGTCATAACTTAAAATATTCTTTATTGTATGTATATGTATATATCGTATATATGTATATATCATACATATACCAGTGTTTCTACTTTAACCATAGTTTCTAGATGGGGGAAACATTCTTTTAGGGTGATGTAGGATCTTGAACTCTTTGCTCTTTTATTTATTCTTGCAGTAAAATTTCACATCTATATCACTGTATCTACCTGACTGAAGCTTTCCCATGTGATACCCACTGACCATTTCAATTCATTTTAGGGAATTCATGACTTTTGTTTTTTAAAAAAAAAACCATTGGGAGGGGACTTTAAACAAACCAATTAAATATGATTACTTATCACACTGTTTAAAGTCAACTGTTTTCTCAAAACAGAATCTTAATGGTATTTTTTGTTGTTCTGTTTTTTGTTCTTTTTTTGTTAGCAACCCAACTACTGGAGCTTTAAGGTCAGTACTTCCAATTTTCCCCTCCATGCTTTTATTTTAAACAAATGCATGCGCTTACCCACCTTTTCTCTGTATTTTATGTGTGTGTGTAGGCAGGTATGTCCATGAGAGACTGGGCAATTGAATACGCAGCTTCCTTAGCCTTTTTTCTTGCACCACATTTCTTATTTTTAATAGGCAGCTCCTAATTCCCCAAACATGTTTGTCCAGTCCTGTTATTGGGCAGAGCTAGCTGGCTGTTTTAGGCAGTTATTTTTAGGTGAAAGACAGCAAACTATGTGTGTGTATATGCAAGTTTACATGCATACAAGTACAAACACACAAAGATGCATGCATATATAGATACATACAAAGACATTCATATGCAAACATACACACCTGCTCTGCCAGGAAATGGTTTGAGTAAAATATTCTGCTCCAAATCAACAAACTTGATCCACCTTGGCTGTTAATGTACACCTTGACATTTGTTGTATTACTTATATTTGCTGCCAACTTTGTAAGCATTAAGTGTCTTGGAACCTGTTTCACCATCTGCAAGTGCAGAACTGCAGCTGTGGGAGCTAAGAGAATTGGATATTACAAATAGATGTATAACTTCCCCAACTGTTTACAAATGATTACAGCCCTGGAAGATGGCCATGCGGAGTAATGGGATAGCAGGATGGACAGAAGAACACAAGAAGTTGTTTTATACCAATTCAGTTTATTCAAGCGGGCATGGGAAAGATGCAGCTTTCCAGATGTCATTAAGCTCCAACTCCTTCTGTCCTATCCAGCATGACCAATGATGAGGGATAACAAAAGTTTCAGTCTAGTAATATTAGTACAGCTACATATGGCTGATCCCTGATTTATATTTGTTTATTTTATCCAGCAAGGACTCTGTAAATATTGCACACAAAGGACTGTGACTTCATTTGCTCCCAATTCTTTTAAAAGCACACAATTTTATCAATGATGTTATGGCTCATTGCTAGAAGAGTCAGTAGAGCAATGAAACCATGGAGGAAGAGAATAAATGGGAATAGATTTATTGCATTTATGGGAAAGAAACACAGAATGGTGCATGATCCAAATGACTGGGCTCAATGGCTGCACTCACTTAAAATACATAATGTATACCATAAGTATAAATACCTATGGATCATCTTCTGGTTTCAAAATAGTGAACAATCGGTTTGACAGTTTTGGTCTAAATATTAAATATTAAGTCTGCAAGAGTGTTGCAGCTGATCCACTCAATACTTTACACAAGTGAGAGTTCAACTGAAAACACCAACATATCACAAATTTAGTAGTATGAGATTTCTATCATTTTAAAGAAGAAAATGTAAAACTAATTGTCATTAAATTTTAGATTCTTGCAGATATATATTGTATGTATTCATATCAGATGGACTTCAAGGACACCATATTGCTCACCCATAACATTTGATGGTGGTTTACAAAAGATTTGATAACCACACACAGGTTTTCCAAAGGATGGAAATGCTCATTCTAGATGCAAAACAACCCCAAAATTCTTTATTGAAGGGAAAGTGAATTTCATTTCAAAACAGTTCTACATGATTTTTTTCCTTTTATATACCAGTAATAATATAGGATTCTTGCCCCAGCTGCTTTAAACATGGGTAACAATTGGGCTTGCATAATTGTATATTCAAAACCATGTTTATTTTTTTAAATCAAATTTGGAAACCACTCTTTTCCCTTACAGTGGGACATATTGCAAGCAAACTACAGTATCAGAATGCATGCAACATTTTAAATCAGAACCAAATAAACCTACTTTTTTTTACTTTTGCTAAATGCAGAATATCACTCTAAGCCTGTGAGACAGAAGAGAAAAATGTGGACTTCTTGAAGAATAAGAATTATTCCTCAAGTAAACCACAATGCCCACACTCCCAGCTTTTGGTTTTTTGAAAAAAGATCAAACTTGTAACACTTCTAGAATCTGAGTTATAAATATCTTATTGTCACAAACTATTTTCAGATCTTTTCTTGATTTTCAGTGGATGAATGAACATTCTTAGCAATGACTCATATACTGCACACACGGTTTGAAAAAGGAAATTCCTCTCTTCCTAGTTAGAAAAATTTGTTACTTCACTTTTTTAAAAAAAGCAGAAATCTAGGCTTTTACTAATAGTATTATTGGGTATACCACATATATTCAAGAATTAAAGGCAGGAGTAGAGCTAGGTATTTGTCATATTTTAAACTTATGCCTTGCCTCTATTTAAAATAAAGGATTTTTTTAACATTAGAAAAATATTTTGCCTAGATCCATATATACTGTATTATTTGCCATTGCAAGTTGTAAAAAAATAAGCAAGAACTGGAGAAACTGTGGCTCAGGTCACACAAAACACTAGACTAGATTAAAATTGAGTTGTATTGTAAAAGCCAAGATACTGTCATAGTCTGTATGAATTATGTCATCATATTAAGCCTTAACAGTATTCATATGTTTGGATGTAACATGATATGGCAACATAGATACAGTGCTTTGTTAATTCAGATTTGACAGACTGAGTTTTATCTGAACCAAACCTACAATTCATATTAATTCTGCATGATGTAGTTATTCCCATTTTGGGGTAAATAGAATAGTGGGTCTATATGTTGGAATTTTCTTTTGCAAAAATACTAAGATTATGAGCAGATTTAATGTAGATTGTAATGGAGAAGGAACATGGTAGCTCAATGGCTAAGATGCTGAGCTTGTCAATCAGAAAGGTTCAAATCCCTAGCACGGCATAATGGAGTGAGTTCCTGTTACTTGTCCCAGCTTCTGCCAACCTAGCTGCGCACATTGATGCTGCAGCTAACCGCTTCTTTTTTCAGTGTATGGTGTATATGGTTCTGTGTGTGTTTTGGTTCCTTTCCTTGACTGAATCCTGTGGGGCAAGGAGCATCTATAGTCAGCAAACCTTGTTACAAATTGGACTGAAATGTGAAAAGGCTATTACGGATGATTGTATACATTGTCAAAACATACCGAAGGAGGCAGCTGGGCCCCTGAGGGAGCCATAGATCACTGTCCCTATAGAAAGGAGGAAGAGGCAGAAAAAGAAGAGGAAGAGAGGATGCTGTGCTGAGGTTTTCTTTAGGCTGAGTAAGTTTCCACACAAGCCTTCAATTCTAAGTATATTTCTTACCAATGCAAGATTTCTGACTAATAAAATGGATAAATTAAGGCTACAGATTGCAAAGACTAAATTTATCAAGAACTGCTGTGTTTTACTAATCACAGCAACTTGGCTTCATTCACTCATTCCAGACACAGCTGTTGAGCTGGAAGGCTACAAAGCCTGGCAGGACAGGAGTAGAGATTCTGGCAAGATCAAAGGGGGAGTTTTAAGCCTTTATGTGAACAAAAGCTGGTGTATCAATACAAAGACTGTAGACAGCCATTACTTCATGGATCTGGAGTATATGACACTTAAATGTAGACCCATATATCTTCCATGGGAATTCAGCGTGGCTTTGATTACTGCAGTCTATATCCCACCTGATGCCAATACTACCATAGCTTTGGGATTCTTGTATAACATTGTTAGTAATCAGCAGAATAAGTATCCTGATGCTGTGAGTATCATAGCAGGGGACTTTAATCAAGCTGATTTTTAAAAAGTGCTCCCTAAATTCTATCAGCATGTTAAGTGTGCTATTAGAGGAACAAACATATTGGACAAAGTACTGTATATACCAACATCAAACATAGCTATAAGGTTATATAATTATCACATTTGGGACAATCAGACCATATGTCACTGCTTTTAGCACCAGCTTACATCCTTCTTAGGAGACAAGTTCTGCCTATAATAAAGACAGTGAAATCTTGGCCAGAAGATGCTTCCCAACAACTTCAGGATTGTTTTGAGAACACAAATTGGGACATCTTTTACCACCCTGACCTAGAGGTGCACACTGCAACTGTTCTGTGCTATATCAAACACTGCACAGATACTATCACTGGGGATAAACGTATTAGAATCTATCCCAATCAGAAACCCTGGATGACCAAGGAAGTCCAGTGCCTCTTGCATGACAGGACCAAGGCCTTTAGGTTCGGTGATGGGACAAGATACAGTGTTGCCAGACTAATCTGAAGAAAGTTATTCGGAAGGCCAAGGCTGATTATAAGAGGAAGATTGAAGATAATTTTTATAGCAATAACATGAGGCAGGTATGGCGAGGGATTCAACAAATTACAAACAATCAACTGACCAATGTCATCCCTGCTGAGGGGGCTGCTTCATTGGCAGAGGAACTGAATCATTTCTTTGCTCTCTTTGAAGTGGAGACATCAGAGACAGATAAAACACAACTACCAGCCAATTGTAGCCCCTACCTCATTGTGAAGGAACAGGAGGTGAGGAGCATTCTGAGGGCTGTGGACCCTAGAAAGGCTGCTGGTCCTGACGGTATCTCTGGCCAAGTGCTTAAAGACTGGGCTGATCAGTTGGCTGGAGTCTTTACCAGGATCTTCAATCGGTCTTTATCCCAGTCTACTATTCTATCTTGTTTGAAGGCTTCCACCATTGATCCGCTGCCAAAGAAGTTCCCTATCAATAACCTCAATGATTACAGACCAGTGGTACCCACTCCTATCATGAAGTGCTTTGAGAAATTGGTCTGCCGGCACACATTTCTGGTCTTCCGCATACATTTGATAAACACCAGTTTGCATACAGAAAAAAATAGATCGACAGAGGACGCTATAGCCATCATTCTTCACACTTCTCTGACTCATCAAGAACAGCGGGAGGGCTATGTGAGGATGCTTTTTGTGGATTTTGGTTCTGCGTTTAACACAATTCTTCCACATAGACTAGTGTCTAAACTTCTGGACCTTGGGCTTTCTAATTCAATCTGCCTTTGGATTATGGATTTTCTGTCTGGCTGCTCACAGAGAGTCAGATTAGGTAATCATACCTCTTCAGCCCTTATTCTTAATACTGGTACACCATAGGATTGTGTGATTACTCTTTATGTGCATGACTGCATTCCCACTCATGTTAGTAATACTATTGCTAAATTTGCAGATGATACAACAGGTGGGACTTACCTCTGGGGGGGGATGAGTCTACCAAGATGAGGTGGACCAGTTGCTTTCGTGGTGTGGAGAGAACAACTTGGTCCTCAACACCAATAAGACCAAGGAGCTTTTAGTGGATTATAGAAGGAACAGATCAGACATCCAGCCCTTACTTATCAATGGAGACTGAGTGGAGCAAGTGGCCAGTTTAAGTTTCTGGGTGTTACCCTAAAAGAGGACCTGACCTGGGGTGTCCACATTGCAGCAGAAGGGCCCAGCAGAGATTATACTCCCTGAAGCTTCTCAGAAAACAGCAACTGAATGAGAAACTGCTGGTGACCTTCTACTACTGCACCATAGAGGGCATTTTAACATATTGCACCTCTGTATGGTTTGCCAACTGCACAGTGGCAGATAGGAAAGCACTCCAAAGGGTTAACGCCATTGCCGAGAAGATCATTGGTTGCCCTCCCCTCTTTGGAAGAGCTTTATAACTCCCACTGCCTTAAGAAAGTTCAAAACATTCTCAAAGATCCATCTCATCCTGGGAACCCTTTTTTTGAACTATTACCATCTGGCAGATGGTACAGAATAATAAAAACAAGCACAAATAGGCTGAAAAACAGCTTCTATCCCAGGGGAGTAGCTTTTTGAATTCTGCTGTATAGTGCAGTGTTGGTGTGGTGTCCGGGTTTCCAGTTCAGTGTGTGAAAGGTGAAGGATGTGTGTTTGTGTTTATTTTCATGGTCATGATGTTCACTGAAGATGGTGTTTGATTTCATTGTATGAGGTGCAATGACAATAAACTAAACTAAACTAAAAATGCAAGTAGAAAAATAGGGACTACTTTGATGGCAAGGTAACAGCATTCCATGCGCCTTTGGCATTTAGTCATGCTGGCCATATGACCACAAGGCATCTTCAGGCAGCACTGCCTCTTTGGCTTTGTAACTGAGATGAGAACCGCCCCCTAAAGCCAGAAACAACTAGCATGTATGTGCAAGGGGAACCTTTAGCTTTAGCTTTAGATTGTAATGATCATGCAACTGGTTGAGGAATGGAGAGCAGTCTAGTCTTTGTATGCACCAAAATTTCTACATTAAGTAAAATTATGAATTTTCTTTATCTTGCTTTCTGTATGAGATCTGACCCACTCTCATTAGTGAAGATCATGACACATGGAAATTAGTCTTTTTTCCCCACTTCCCTTTTTTCCCCATACTGTGGCAGCCCCCTATGGAAGATACCCAAGTCTTTTGCATATTACCTGCAGCCTAAGAATGCACAAAGACCATAAACAATTTGAAGAAAATCACATATTTATTAAATCTGTCTTTCTTTCTCCCCACAAATAGCACTCAAGACAATTGTCATTAATAAAAATAAAGATAACAAAATTATAATCCAAGCAAAACACAGCAATTAAAGCAAATAAAAGTAAATGAATAAAATAGTACAATAAAAATAAAGTAACAAGAAATGGATAAAAGAGAAGAGAGGACAGGCGAAGGTATTACAGTGGGGACAGCTATGACAGGAGACAAGGGGCAGACTATTCTCAGGCAAGACAGCATCAGTGTATAAGACCACTGTCTGGCCTCCTCTGTTCAATTCCATTACCAAGGTTTCAGAGTTTTAGTCTCTCTGAATTCTGATTCTGCTGTTGAATGCCAGATCAGTATGTAATTTCTTTTTTTTTTTTTTGTCATCCACAATTTGATCATGGATGAAAATCAGGGGTGGGATTCTACCAGTTCGCATCTATTCAGTAGAACCGGTTGTTAACATTCTAAGTTGTTTGGACAACCGGTTGTTAGAAGAAATTACTGGCCTAATCCTGTAACAAAGGCAGGAAGGAAATATTCTGGAGTTGCTTACAGAAACTGCCTCTCCATTAACCCTTATTACATTCTTGGCAGGACTAGACTTCCTGACTCAGAAACTTCCCTGGAATATTTTTCCCTTCCTTTGCTGGTACTTTGCTTGGATGGAGTGACCATTCAAAGTTACAATGGCACTGAAAAAAGTGACTTATGACCATTTTTTCACTTACGATTGTTTCAGCATCCCCACAGTCATGAGAGGCCAGGCTAGGAGATGTGTGCCTCAATGTGAGTGCTACTGAGTTGGCCACACCCAGTCAATAACATGACCACCAAGCCATGTCCACCCAGTCACATGACCATCAACTAAGCCATGCCCACAGAACCGGTTGTTAAAAAATTTGAATCCCACCCCGATGAAAATGCTTACCTGGCCTGTATCATTGAAATTTGATTGTGTACTGAGGGGCGAAGTCTGAAATATACATCAGGTTTCAGGTGTGGCACTGACTATGGCTCTTGGGCAAGGTGGCTCCAGTAGTCACTAGAGGCCCTGACATGGACATTGTTGTGTATAAGAATTAGAATACTCCAAATACTTTAATCTGATTGGCCGAGTAGGCCGCAATAGGATTACTTAATAAAATACCATTACAATTGGCCCGCCTGACAGCGGGAAATCTTAAAGAGCTGTCATTGGCCGCAAGCCGCGAGCAGCCGCTTTAAAAAAGGCTGCGGCAATGTTCTGTTATGAAGTCACTGAGTTGGTTTATAATAAAGAGCTGTTTGATGAACACCGGTCTTGAGTGCTTCTATTCCCAGGACAGAACAGACACCACCAGGTATAAGACCCTATTTGTGAGATTGGGCCGATGGAGATTGTTTCCTCCTTGTAGGACAGCAGCATCCCTCTTCATGCTATTGGACTCTTGTCTATACTGGCAGTGGAATTTTCCAGGCTTGTTCTGGGAGGCTGAGGTATGTGATAGTTTATGGCTATCGTGGCAGTCATGGATCTGGCTGAACTTATTCATGGCCCTACTCTCAAAATGGGGGGGTCAAACATTAGATCTGCTGTTAATCTCCAGGCAGTATTATGGAGATCTGGATTTGGGGGTAATTAACATTAGTCCCTTCTCATGAACAGACCACTCTCTCTTGGCCTTGAAGTTCTCTACAGTCGCAACACACCACTGGGTGGTGGAGCCTATTTGATTGGCCTGTCCCAAGCACTGATGGACCAGTGTGGTTTCAGAAGGAGCTTGGTATTTTTCCTGAAACTCTGTTACATGGTTCAGCAGAGGCTTTTGTTGCAGATGATGTGGATCATGGGCGGAATCACTACTATGTGGACACTTTTTTATATATGGAACCTTTAGTGAGCCCCGTTGTTTACCAAGAGACTCAGAAAAATGAAGCGACATAAGAGACGCTTAGAACACATTTGAGGAAAAGAGCAAGGCTGATCAAGCAAAGGTAAGAGACTATATTAGGACTTACCTTGTGATGATAAGGGCGATTAAATTACTTCTGAATGCATCTGCAAGTATCCAACTGACAGATCTGTTTTGGGTGAACAAGTTTGTCTGAGTAAGCAGGAGTCTAAGCAGCCCTTGGAGGGTCACTATGAGAAATACTTTTGCTCGAGTTCATCCAGAGTTGGGCTCTGGCTAGGCATATCCTTTAGAGGTGATGGAGGCAAGTCTGAGTCTTGTTATCTGAGAGGAGTTCAAACCAGTTGTTCTTGAGGACAGTTCCTTGAGGTAATTAATTTGGCTTCCCGTGTTTTGGACTCATGTGCCTCCTGGTTGATTAAGAACCCCCCACTCTAGGAGAGCATAGTTGGTTAGGTTCAAGCAGTGATTAATGTTTGTTTGCAGGAGGAAATGATTTTGTCTACAAGTCAGTGGTAGGGTTCAAATTTTTTTACTACCATGTGAGCATGGCTTCTGTGCCATTTTTTTACCACCATGTGAGCATGGTTTCTTCTGTGGGCATGGCTTGGTGGGCATAGCTAGGTAGGTGAAGTTGTAAGGTCTGACTGAACTGACTGATTAGTTTCTCAGCTGATGGGGCTGATGGTCCATTGCCACCTCCCAGCTGATTCTCATGGCTCCCAGTCATGCAGCCTAGTAGGCCACCCTGCAGCCCCTTGGGAGCAAGAATGGGGCATGCTCCCCCATACCTCATTTTGGGCCTCCCTGCACTTACCTGGGAGCCAAAAAGGGGCAGTGGGGACTCCTGGAAGGGGCAGGAGCTGCCAGAAAATTTCCTATGGGTTCACTCGAACTGGCTCGAACTGGCTGAATCCCACTACTGCTATAGGTATAAAATAATTTTTAAAAACCCAGCTTGGAAAGAATATTATGTTATTCTTGGTTTGGGTTCTGACATAAGTCTTGCCAGACTGAAGACTACCTGCATCTACAATAAGATCTGTGAACTGTTAGGGAGGGACTATCTTCATCCTGTTCCTCTCACATCTAACACCTGGGCTGAGCTGCCTCTTATTCCTATGGAATGCTCCCCTTCCACCTGGGTATCCACCTCCTCACTACAGTCCATCACAGTTCCTACCTTAAAGCCCAATATGGCACAGGGCTGCCTCTCCCTAAGAATATCTATATATGCATCCTACCTTTTCCCTTAATCGTGGCCACTTTAGGAAAGATGCCTTTTCTCTGTGGTGACTCCTGCCCTGTGCAATACCTTTCCACTTGAAGTTTGGCAGACCACTATCTTTCTAGTCCTCCAAAAAGCACTTAAGACCTGATTTTTTTTCCCTCACAAGTACTGGGGGGTGAGGTGGATAAAAAGATAAAATAAGAATGATGGAAGGTTAACTTTGAAGTTACATTTTTAATGTTTATAGTTTTAATTGATTTATATATTGTTCTGATTTTACAGTTGTTTTAATTGTTGATTGGAAGCTGTGTAGAATTCAGCATAAGATATAAATGTTTTAAATAAATTTTCATCTTAAGTTGTGTTAAGAGGAAAAACCTGGTTTGCTTCCAAGCCAGCTTTGTTCCAGTATGCAGAAAGAAAAAGAATGATGTCAGCTTTCCCTGAAGTGGTGTTAGATAGTTTTAGGCCTGAAACAAATCAAATTACTCTGTTCTATTCTAATCTGAATCTTTAATTTTTTTAAAACACAAGAGGTAGATTAAAATCCACTCAGGCTACTTAATATATCCTTTCCCATCATTTGCTACCTTATAAAACTTTTAACTCGGTATACTAAAGACTGGGTCCTGTGCCTTTTACTTGAAAAGCATGAGTTTTGCTACTTGGCTCAAAGCTAAGATTCTCAGTTTATGCTGAATTATAAAATTAAAAATATAAATGCTGAATCACATAATTAACACTCTCCTCAGTATTGGCAGCTTGCTTTTCAGGCCTGATTTGTGATGACTATTCTTGGAAAAGGTATATGCTTCCAACTAGAAATAAATATCAGCTGGGAGAAAATAAATACCAGTCTCTTTTTTGTGTGATATCAAAGCTACAATGCTGCATGAAAGGCTACATTCTCACTGAGAATTCAGATGGGCAAAACTGTGACTATATAACAATCTGTCAAATTGCAGGTGAGATCTCACTTTTTATAATTTTATACAATAATTCATTCAAAAGACTGCCTGCATGTGAATAACAGTCTGTTTCAAGAGAAAGGTTACAGCCTGGTCTTTTCCCTGATATGTTCAGAGATTTCATTTCAGTTTTAAAAATATACATTTTTAATATGGAAAATATTTTGTTATGTGAATTGCCTATGCAATCTGGAGCAAGACTCATTTCCAGGATAACTGCATTTTTTTCTAGGTGATGAAAAAAAAAAAAAAGGGTTTTGGTGAGCTAGATCTGATAGATCTTTGAGATAGATCTGATAGATCTGATAGATCTTTGAGATAGATCTGACCAGGAAGCAGACTCCTCAATATGATTAAAACTACACTTTATTGAGATTTGTAATAGTAACAGAGACTTGCAAACTTTATATTTTCCCTTTCTTCCCTTGTAGAGTCCAGGCAATCAGAGACAAGCTAGTCTGATCTTCCTAATGCTTTCTTTGTTTTCTGGGCTCAACACATGGCAGCAAGCCGATCTACTTTGTAAAGCAGGTTTTGGGGCAGGTTTGGTTACTCTGAGATTTAGAGTACTGTCAAAAGCCAATGTTGGACACTGACTTATACATATAAGGATAGACAAGTCAAAGCTTTGTTTTCACTTTGCTTTTTGTAGAAGAAATTGTATACTATATATTTACATTCAAACAATGCAAGACATTGGAATTCAAGAAATTATGTCTTGTGTATGATGATTCTATGAAATTCAAAGCTTCTGATACTGCTCTAATAAATACTTTGTACATAGACCACTCTTGTTGCTATGGGTTCCACATAATATGACAAGCAGCCTTAAATGAACCTCTTTGGTCTCCATCACCATGACACATGTCCTTTTAAATACATACACTCCACCACATCCTATAACAATAAGTTCCATAACTAGTAGTATGCTGTATGAAAGATTGCAATTTTTTCTCTTGTCTTAAGTCTACTTCCAATGAGTTTCATTGGAGAATTTTGAATCAGAGGGCCCTTGGAGAGGGTGAAGGAGAAGGTGTTCTTCAACTCTAACATAAACATTTGTAGCTCTGCCTGTGCTTTTTAAATTGATTTCAGAAGGGAGATGTAATATTTTGAACAAATATTCATGACAAAATATTGCTAAGTTTTATTGCTATGGATAGTTTAGGATGGTTTGTCTGCCCTTATTGCACATTTAAGAAATAATCAAGAACAGAGTGGAGATACTAATCCAAATTAGTATATTCTGGATGAACATACATCAAGCTGAAGCCACTCAAGTGCATTTGAATATATATATTTATCATGCCTGGCCACTCTTATTACTGCCATGGTGGTGAAAAAAGGAATTATGGTCCAACATATGTAGAAAATAGCAGATTATAGACAATGTTTACCTATATCCATTCTTAAAGCTATACATCTGAAGCTTGCCATTTTCAAAGATTACAAAAAATCATGGACAAATGCTTCCCGGTACAGACAGCAAAGTAAAAATGATAGTTACAAATGTGTATGTTAAGATTGGTTCTTCACCAAATACCTTCACAAAATGCAAAGAGAAGAGATGAAGCTTTATATAGTACGGTTACACTGTGCGCAATGTAGTGAACTGAGCTTGTAAACAGTGACTGAAATTAAACAACACATGAAGCTTTATTAATTTTAATTTGGATATTTTTTGCATGCTATAAAAAAACCAATTTACTATTTTATGGTTCTACATATTGTGTGAACACAGAAAATGGTTTAATTTAGTATCCAAGTTAAATGTGCCTTCTGAATCTAAATAGTTATATGAACATTGCATGTTCTCTTTTCTGTTCTTACAGTCTCCAAAATCGCATTTTAAAATTATTTTTCTTCTATGGGAAGGACTCCACAGTCCAAACGAATCTTCACAAGCAGAAAGTCCTTCTAAAAAACCTTAGTCTGCAAGAAATTGTAGTGATTTGGTATAGCATGAGCTGGGTCTGTCCATTAGTGTTTCAATGCTGAATTTCCTGTTCCTTTCTTGTTCTCATTTTATCCCATTTATCACCCAAAGAAAATTTGTCTTTCTTTCAACTTGCTCTCTCTCACTCTCAACCTTCATCCATACTTATCAGAGGAACTTCTGGTCCCTCTTCCCCATTGCAAGTTGTATCATCTATCATCCAAATGCATTTTGGTACTAAATGGTCCTTTAGTAACCTAGCAACTGCAGCTCCAGCAACTAAAGAAAGGAAGCTGGTTTCCACTTTGCTTGCTAAAACTTTTTTTTCAAGATTTCTTCCCCATTTGTATACATCATTTTCCAAGCATTTTTTTTCAGCCTATGTAGTTTTTAGATAATCTTTAACTTGCAATGATTAATTTTAATTAAACGAGATTCATGTCTCACTTCCAATTCACACACTATAGACCTCTTTTCATAATCTCTAAAATTCATTTGCAGTCTATAGTTATCTTATTGATGACTGATAATAATTCTCTACACTTCTTTATTTTTATTTTTCTGAAACTGAGTTCTTATGATACAATTGTAGGACAATGTCATACTGGAAAATTGAATGTTAAAATGATGAGATAAACATATTCTGCCCATGTTTAGAGGAACATTGCTTTATAATCTATTTTGTTCATTTCAGCAAGTACCATATCAGATAGCTTCCCAATGGATACATTGTCCTATGTTCAATATTAGAAAGGTGAGCAGCATCTGGATCAAGCACGAGGAACTTGCTGTTGAGGAGGAACTTTGTTTTAACTTACAGATACTGGTTATTTATTTGAAAACTTGGGAATTTTAGGGACTGGCACTGCATGCATCAGAGATGTCTGTTCCAATGAATCAGACAAATATCAAGGAGGATTAATGCCTACAATCTTCTGTCCAAATTCAACCAGAACCCTGAAAGCCAGACCAGCTGGCTCTCTAAATGACATCTGGGCTATTGTTGCAGTTATTGTGAAGGAATTTGCCCTGGTAATAATTAAATTTTGCAAGTCACACTTTACATATTTGGCAACCAAAGTTTGATATGAGTCAGTTTTCATTAGAATGGAATAGAATGGAATGGAATGGAATAGAATAGAATAGAATAGAATAGAATAGAACAGAACAGAACAGAACAGAACAGAACAGAACAGAACAGAACAGAACAGAATAGAATACTTTATTGGCCAAGTATGACTGGACACACAAGACATTTGCCTTGGTGTAAATACTCTCAGTATACATAAAGAAAAAGTACATTCGTTAAGAATCAAAAATCATAATGTACAATACTTAATGAAGTCATAGGGTACAATCAAGAATCAAATCATATTAGGAAACAGTCAAGTGGGAGGGGATAGATGATAAGGAGTGGTGAGAAGATTAACAATAATAGTAGTGTACACTTTGTAAATAGTTGAACAGTGTTGAATGAATTATTTGTTCGCGGAGTGATGGCTTTCGGGAAAAAACTGTTCTTGTGTCTAGTTGTTCTGGTGTGCAATGCTCTATAGCATTGTTTTGAGGGAAGGACTTGAACCAGTTTATGACCGGGATATGAGGGGTCTGTAAATATTTTCACAGTCCTCTTTTGGATTTGTGCAGTATACAAGTCCTCAACTGAAGGCAAGTGGGTAGTAATTGTTTTTTCTGCAGTCCTAATTATCCTCTGAAGTCTGTGTCTGTCCTGTTGGGTTGCAGAACCAACCCAGACAGTTGTAGAGGTGTGGATGACAGACTCAATAATTCCTCTGTCGAACTGGATTAGCAGCTCTTTGGGCAGTTTGAGCTTTCTGAGTTGGCACAGAAAGAACATTCTTTTTTGATGATGTTTTTGATGTTAGGTGTCCATTTTAGGTCATGTGATATAGTAGAACCTAGAAATTTGAATGTCTCTACTGTTGATATTGTGTCGTCTAGTATTGTAAGAGGTGGTAGAAGAGGGTTTCTTCTAAAGTCTACCACCATTTCTACAGTTTTGAGTGTGTTCAGTTCCAGATTGTTCCATTTATATCACGAGGCAACTTGTATAACCTCCTGTCTGTATGCAAATTCATCATTGTCTCGAATGAAAACAATCACTGTTGTGTCATCAGCAAACTTCAGTATTTTAACAGATGGATTATTTGAGATGCAGTCATTGGTATATAGGGGGAAAAAAAGAAGAAGAATTAATCCCTAGAAAACTATAGTACAGTATAGTTCAGTTTTGAAGTTATGGGGGAAAGGTGGTATAGAATGTGGGGAAAAAAAGCATTCTAAGTATCTATAGTGCACCTTAAATCATGTCAGAGGATGCAGTGTCGATATATTTTTCTTATTTGCAGTGTTTTCCTCCAATAGACTGGGTTCTTTTATTTAATGTTTGGGCTATTTTCTTTGAATGCAATGTTTTTGGGATATTCATCAGCTTCTAAAAGGTGCTATTTATGCCCAAAACAGAAGAGGAAAATTACAAATAGATTGAAAGGTAATAGAACTATTCCCTCTGTACTTTGACAGTTTTGAAATCAGAGCCTATGAGACTGCTTTTTATCTTCCATATGTGTTTAAACTGTAGAGACCATGTTGGCTGGGGAATTCCCTGTTGGGAAAAACACATCTTCTTGCTATAAAATCTTTGTCCCGTTTGGAAATAAGGTGCGCGAGACCAGGTTCCAACAAACAACTCTTTATTAAAACAGTATAGTGACTTGTAACGGAATATTTACCCAAGCCGCGGCAGTCCTTCTTATAGCGGCTTGCTTGTGGCTTGTGGCCAATGACAGTTGTTCAAGTGTTCCCGCCGTCAGGCGGGCCAATCAGAATGGTGCTTAACTGACCAATCCGAGAATGGCCTATTCGGACAATCAGTTTAAGATATTTGGAGTCTACTAAGTTGTATACAAAACACCCCTCCTCCTTTGGTTTTGTCCAATGTGCATAACATAGTCATGCAGGTAGGTAGGGCTTTTTCGGGTCCTAGTTGACCTACGCAGCTCAGTCTCAGCATGGTCCTCAAACAGTTCGGACAGGATCGCTTTCTCTCCATGTCTTCTCCATGGAACCTCCTGAAAGGGTGAGTCAGCCTTGCCGCTCCCACCTGAGTTTCTCGGGCTGGTTGAGGTGGCTCCACCGCTCCCTCCTGGTTTGTCCGGGCCGGTCGAGCTGGCCTAGCTGTCTCCTTCCAGGAAGGCCTCGCCTCGCTCTCCTGCTCCCGGACTTCTTCTCTGGAGGTCGTCTATGGGTAAGCGCTCTTTTTGTTTCATTTGGGATTCTAGTTTGGGTTTGTGTAGTGATTGTTGTCATGTTATTGGAGATTCGTCTCTCCCTTTTTTATTATTTTGTATTTTCCCCCCCTCCTCGTTTTTTTTTGGCTCGTTTATTGGTGTCCGTGGTGGTAGTGTACTGTTTCATTCCAATGTTCGAGAGCAAAGCTGGCCGATGTGCCGCTTCCATGTTCTGCCATTGTCTAGTGCAAGTCAGTATGACCAGGGCCCTGTGATTTGGGTAACTGTGGCTGGAAGCCATAATGGGTCCCCAGTAAGGTTCTTAGCCTAGACTAAATTGCCGATATCAAAAGAGTGATATTTATTGGAGGAATCAGGGAGGTTGTCACACGTATTTTTCTCTTTTGACTTTAAGCCCTGCTTCTCTGAATCTTTGCAAAACTTATTTTAGTCTATTTTCTAATTGTTGTGCATTTTTTGCTGATACTAATACATCATCAAAATAGGGGATGACTCCTTTGATTCCATTTAGAAGGCGCTCCATGAGGATTTGGAAGACGCCCTGGGCAACACTAATGCCAAATTGAAGTCGGTTGCATTTGAATGCCCCTCTGTGCATGACTATAGACTGTGCCTCTGCAGTCTTGGGGTCAACTGGCAGCTGTTGATACGCTTATGCGAGATCAAGTTTCGCAAAAAATTTTCCTCCCCCTAATGAGTGCAATAGGTGTTTTGCTACAGGTACTGGGTACGCGCTTTGTTGGCGTGCATGATTTAGGGTTGCCTTATAGTCTCCAAAGATGTGCACTGACCCTTCTGGTTTGACAGGAATCACGATGGGTGTTTCCCACCTGGCATGGTCGATTGGCATTAACACCCCTTGTGCGATGAGTTGTTAAGCTGCTCATCTATTTTCAGTTTTAAGGCAAAGGGAACGTGTCTGGCTTTGAGCCTGATAGGAGCTACCTTTGAGTCTAGGCTGAATGATATTGGGGTCCCCTTGTACTTGCCTAGGGTCCCATCGAATAGATCCCGGAACTCTTGCAGCAGGCTCTCTTCCCAGTTGGCCGCAATGATGCTGTTGATCCCAGTCACTCCGATTCCCAGAGGCGCGAACCATTCGTTTCCCAGCAGGCTAGGGCGATCACGGTCAATGATTGTCAGAGGCAGCACTTCAGCGTGGTTTTTAAATTTTGCTAGGAAATGTCCAAGGCCCACTACCGGGATTCGGTTTCCCTGATAGTCTTTTAATATCAATTTTTCTTGTTCCAGTTCTCTTTGCTTGATGTCTCGTATCAGGTTTCTGATAGTGTTCCAAGATACCATTGACAGGTATGATCCGGAGTCTACTTCCATCTCACAAGGCTTTCCTTCGATTTTCACATTTATCCGGACCTTTTTTGCGTTTGATGCCCTGGCATTTCCGATGGTTATTGTTTGGTGTGTTTCTTCTCTGTCATTCGTTTGCCGGTTTCTGCTGTCTCGGCTCCATCTGCTTCCGGCTTGTCTCTCTTCGTTTCTGGAGGGGGGGTGTCGTCGCGTCTTTTTGGACTATTGCTCTTTTTGTTTCGGCAGACCCTTGCAATGTGATCCCGTTTTTCACAACATCTGCAAATGGCATCTAAGAACCTGCATTCTGAACATGGGTGATTTCCTCCACATCCAGCACACTGGAATTCTCGCCTGCTTCTTCCTTTTTCCCACCATTTTCTTTCCGACTGAAGCCTATGTATGTCTTCATTGTCATCATCAGTGTCGCTCAGGGAGTCGAGATCTCCATGGTGGGTGGTCACTGTGGGCTGTTTCTTGCTTCCTTCTGCCCTCTTTTCTCTGGGTTGATTTGGCAGATCTGGAATGGAGTTCATCTGGTGCATAGCGGCTGAGGATTTCTTGGCTGCTTCAGTGGCGGTGGCTTCTGCGATGGCCTCAGCCACTGTGATATTCAGTCTGTTTAGCAGCTTGCTTTGGAGTGTAGCGTCCTTCAATTTGAGGACCACGCAGTCTCTCATGGCCTCGTCCATGTTCTGGAACTTGCAGGCTCCTCCGATATCTCTTAGGACTGCTACAAAATCCCTGATGCTCTCGTCTTCCCGTTAGTCTCATTTATAAAATTTGTGCCTTTTGATCAGGTTGGAGACCACAGGCACGTAATCGGCTCGTAGCATTCTGTTCAGTTCAGGCCATGCCATCTTCTTAACGTCTCTCAGTTTAGCTAGCACCTTGGCCATTTTGAAAACGGCTGGCCCACAGTGCGTGAGGAGTACAGCTCTCTTCTTCTGGTCAGTTACCTCCTGTAGCTCGTTGCTTTCTAAGAACTTCAGAAAGCGATCAATCTACGACTCCCAATCTTCTTCGGCTGGGTTGAACGGTGTGGGCGGCGCATTGTTACTGGCCATCTCAGTCACTTGGTTCTGGTTGCCGCGTGCTTCGGTCTCGCTCTTCTAGGACAATACCATCCTCATCGCCAGTATTCTGTTTGGAAATAAGGTGCACAAGACCGGGTTCCAACAAACAGCTCTTTATTAAAACAATATAGTGACTTGTAACGGAATATTTACTCAAGCCGCGGCAGCCCTTCTTATAGTGCCTTGCTCGCGGCTTGTGGCCAATGACAGTGTTTAAGTGTTCCCACTGTCAGGCGGGCCAATCGGAATGGCGCTTAACTGACCAATCCGAGAACAGCCTATTCGGCCAATCAGTTTAAGATATTTGGTGTCTACCAACTGCTATACACAACAACCTTCCTCTGGGTGATATAATTTTTTCTGTGGAAGGATTGATTCCAATGGGTCCATGATATTTTTTGTCATTTTTTAATCTTTTCTGATATTAAAATTAGAATTTTGATGCTGGAAGTACTGATTAAGATAATCTTTGGGCTATAGTTTCCATTGCTTAACCCTAAAAGTGTGATGTTACATTGTTGCATTACTTTGCAAAGGCAATCCTGGCTGCTGTTGTAATCCCAGGACTACACAGGTTGTTAAGTAAGAAGAGGAAAGAGTCCCAGGCAAGCAGGCCAACAAGTAAGAGTTTAGGACGAAAGCTATGGGCAGGTGGTAAGGGCCATAAGCAGGTCCTCTTAGGGAACTAAGGCAAAAAGGTAACAAGAATGGGAACAATTTACAATTTCCTGCAAGTGTCCCCATTGACTTTGCTTTTGGGAAGTCAGCAAATCTTACTCACATAACCCCAGCTCAATGCAATGTCTTAATTGTGAAGCAGACCCTGAATGCTCAGATCATGATTGCTTTACCAGCCAGAATTCCAAGGACCAGTTATACATCCCAATCATTCAGTGCTGTTATAACTTTGAATGGTTGTTGAATGAGTAGTCATAACTTGAGGACTACCTGGAAAGACATTGTTGGTGTATGATTGGTTCCTTTCTCTCTGTTAAACCTTGAAGATGAAATTGTGTAATAACTTGTAGTCCTTAGGTTCTTTTATGCAATTATAGCCTAGAAATACCTATGACTTATTTATTTACCAAGTTCAAGAAATTGTCAAAGCCTTAAAAATTATTCTATTTTCACTGCTAAATGCTGAGGCTTTGTTTTAGTTGTCTTGGTTCAAAGCTGGTAATAAATAACTTCCATGTGGGTACCTTATTTATGAAGTACATTATCCCAACACTTCAGCTGGGGAAAAAATAACCTCATTTAAAAAAAAAAAAAAGCCAATTAATAATGCCTATCCCAGCTCTTGTGGTAGGTGCAATATTTTTATTTATTTATTTGATTTGTCAATCGCTTACAAGATAATATGTATAAGTATAAACATAGTTATGAATTCATGGAATGGATACATACAAGAAAAATAAAATAAACAATGGGACAGGGATGGTCAGCATGTTGGTGCACTTATGAACGCCCCCTTCAGACCTCTTAGGAAAGGGGTGAGGTCAATAGTAGACAGTCTAAGGTTAAAGTTTTTGGGGTTTGGGGAAGAAACCACAGAGTCAGGTAGAGTATTCCAGACATTGACCACTCTGTTGCTGAAGTCGTATTTCCTGAAATCAAGTTTGGTGCAGTTAACCTTGAGTTTATATCTATTGTGTGCTCTTGTATTGTTATGGTTGAAGCTGAAGTATTCATTAACAGATAGGACATTGCAATGTATGATTTTATATACTATACTTAGATTGGACCGAAGGTGGCATAGTTCTAGATTTTCTAGGTCTAGAAATTTAAGTCTGGTGGCATAAGTAGAGCAACATAAGTACTGCAACAAGTAGAGGAGTGGAGAACTCTTCTTGTGAAATATTTCTGTACTTTCTCAACTGTCTTAATATCAGATACGTAATGTGGGTTCCACACTGATGAGCTGTAATCGAGTATTGGTCTAGCAAATGTTTTGTATGTTCTAGTTAGTAGTGTAATATTACCAGAGAAAAAGCTACATAAGATTAGGTTAACAACTCTTAATGCCTTTTTGGCTATGTAGTTACAGTGGGTTCTAGCACTTAGAACATTAGAGATGAGTACTCCAAGATCCTTGACAGAGTTTCGATCATCAAGAAGGTCTTGACTATTCAGCCTGTATTTTATTTTTAATTTTTTTTTTGCCAATATGTAGGACAGAGCATTTATTTGTTGAGATATGACGTTGCCATTTGTTTGACCATTCTGATACATAGTCAAGATCTTTTTGAGGGGTAGCAGTATTGTCATCAGCGAAGAGAATGCAGTTGCTCTTGATATGATCACAGAGGTCATTTATGTAGAGTATGAAGAGAGTTGGTCCTAAAACACTGCCTTGGGGGACACCACTGTTGACAGGTACAGAATTTGATAGGATACTCCCAATTTTGACCATTTGTTGTCTGTTTGACAGGAATGCTTCTATCCAGTTATGCAAGTCTCCAAAGGTACCATAGGATTTTAGTTTTAGGAGTAGTTTGTCGTATACCACTGAATTAAAGGCTTTACAGATGTCTATGTAGATTGCATCTATTGCTTTGCCCTGATCAAATTGTGTAGTCCACATGTTTTTGCAGTGTAAGGGTTGCAGATTATAGGATAGTTTTTTTCTGAAACCAAATTGGTTTTTAGAGAGTAGGTTGTTTGTCTCTAAGCGGAGGATGATGGATTGGAATATCTTCATTAACAAGTTGATTCCATGACTTTACAAGTGATGCAGCACAAAGAGATTGGTCTATAATTTTCAACTAGGCTGGGATCTCCCTTTTTGAAGATGGGGATGGCTTGTGACCATAATTTGGGCAAGGAGCTGGTCCTGAAAGATTTTTCAAAGATTTTGCTTAGAGGTTCAGCTATAGCAGTGGATAGCTTTTTTAAGAAGTTGGCACATATTCCGTCCGGTCCAATAGATAGAGATGGTTTTAGATTGCTTCATGCTTTTTCAACATTGTCTTCTGTAAAATCGATATGTATTAGATCATTGTTGTTTGTGGTTTGACAAGGAAATACTGGGCATTATCCACTGCTGTTTACAAATCCTGAGCCAAAGAATGTGTTAAAGAGGTTGGCTTTTGTACATTTAATATTTAAATTTAATAAATGTAATATGTACATTCTGTGAAGAAATATTTATTTCTGCCACTCATTTCATTGAGTGACCCTGTTGTCTGGTATTTTTTTAAAAAGAATGTGAGGTGGGATGAAATGCGCAGAATATTCTTGATTTGCTCTCTTTAAAAGTAAAGAGGTCCTTTGTCAGCCCTTAAATGTAATCTGTGAAATGAAATGGAAAAAAAAAAACCTGAAATGGGGCAATGTTACCTCTATGAAACTGAGTGTTTAATCTGGCCAAGAGTTTCTGCATAAGGAATCTTGCTGATCATTGCTCATAAGGACAAAATAGCAGAATTAATAGAATAACAGAGTTGGAAGAGCTCTTGAAGTTCTTGTAGTCCAACACCCTGATCAGGCACGAAACCCATTTCAGACAAATGGTTGTCCAATCTACAATTGACTACAATTGTAATTGTAAAATACAAAAGACTAGAGTGCCTGCTTTTTCTTACCCAAAAATATGTTCCATTGAACTTAATGGAGTTTGTTTCTGAAGCAACATTCCAAAAATATTTATTATTATTGCATTGTTTAAAATGTTGAATGATAATCACTGTAATACATTACCATATTTTCTTGGTAACTCATTATTATATTCAACAAACATTCATTTTTTGCACACTTGAATATCACCTCGCCTCCAGAACTGGGGGTGTGCAGTCTACCTGCTAATCTGATTTTAACATTTATCCTCTTAATGTGAAGATTAGGATTAATTCTGGATTAATTGGGATAATCCTGACAAAATTGTTAGCATTTTAAACTTCCAGCAGATTAATTTTTTTAGCCTAAGTGACATTTGGGTTTAAATATTGAAATTCTTTGATCAGGAAGGGTATAAGTGAGTGAAAATAAAATTAGAAATAAGGTTAGGATTTTGAGGTCAAGAGTGGGAAGGGAAAATGTTTGACCAGAGGCAATGGATGCTGTTTTGGTGTTTAAGACTATTCTTGTTGGATAAGCAATGTACAGATCTAGATCTTTATCCAAGGACTCAGAAGAAATTCCTGAATGTTTGTTAGTGTCCACACATTCCTTTAAGATGTGGGTATCCTTGCAATGTAGATGCTTGTCTCTTTCTGCAAAATAAAGTTTAACCTATTTATTCAACTATCTGAAGAACTTCTCATAGAGCACTGTAGTATGGATTGAGCCAGTTTGATTATGATGAAGGTGTCCTATGCACATTGAGTCCAAGAGAATGTGCAGAAAAGGAAAATCAAAACATCTTCCCACACATCAGCATGATATTTAGTCCATTGAGAACAATTTTTATACAGATTGAACTGAGAGGGAGCTGCAAATGACTATTTTCTTTTTTTTTTAAACAAATTTTATTAATTTTACAACTAAAAAAACCAACTCGACAACACATACATAAATGAAAGAGCAGAAGGAAAAGGAAAAAAGGGTAGAGAGACAGAAAAAAATTAAAAACATTCTTATTTTCGAGTTTGTAGGATCTTTTCTTCCCTTAATTTTGCCATATCTGCACACCTTATCTTTACAAAAATTGTACATCACTCATATAAATTTCTTATTCTTACTATCTTATGATATAAAGTCTATCTTTGTTCTAACCATTTATACCAATAATTCCAACTATTATAATATATTGAAATATCTTTGTTTTTTAAAGCTAAAGTTAATCTGTCCATTTCTGCGCAGTTTGAAATTTTTTGGATGGTCATCTCCTCTGTAGGTATATGGGGGTGCTTCCAACATTGAGCAAAGGCCAGTCTGGCCGCTGTTAATATGTGTATTGTTATGTATTTCGGGTTTTTTTCATATTTGTTTATCAAAAATCCTAACAGAAAGGACTCTGGTTTGTACTCGATCTGTTCTTTTGTTATATCTTCCAGCCAGTTTCTAATTTTCTTCCAGTATTTTTGGCTTTCTATACAGGACCACTACATGTGAAAAAAGGTTCCCCCTTTTTTTTTACTTTTCTAATATTTTGGACTCATTTTAGGGCACATTTTCGCCAATCTTGAAGGGGGAAGGTGCCATCTATAAAACATTTTATATGCGTTTTCTTTGTATGCTGCCAATTTTGTAATCTTATTATTTCTTCCCCAGATTTTTCCCATTCTATTAGGGTGATGTTACGTCCTACATTCCTACTCCAGGCTATCATATTCTCTTTTACTTTTTCTTCTTCTAGTTCTACTTCTAATAAGTAATTATAAAATTTAGTTATATTTTTTTTACCTGGTCCTAATAAAATTTTGTCTAATTGCTGGGGTTTATTGTTAATTCCAAATTCCTTCCTATCTTGTTTATATCTACTATGAATTTGTAGGTATACCCATTGATCTATTTTAAATCCCCGCTCTTGGAGTTCTTGTTGTGGTTTCAAATTTCCTTGTATGTCCAATAAATCTTTGTATTTAATCATTTTAGAAATGTCCAAATTGTTTTGGTGGATTATCGCCTCCATTGTTGATAGCCAGATCGGTACTTTTAAACAGTGTTTTTTGCATATTTTTTTCCAATTAAGTAATAATGAGTCTCTAATTAAGTGTCTATGGAAATATTTTTGGTTAACTTTCCCTACGTCCCATAAAAATGTGTGCCACCCCCTTTGTAAATCATAGCCTTCTAAAAATAAGATTATCTTATTATTTAAGTTCACCCAATCTTTTAAACATACTGGAGTGGCAGCAATATAATATAATTCCCAATTTGGAAGTGCCAACCCTCCCCTGCTCCTCATATCCTGCATTGCTTTTAAATTTATTCTAGTTTTTTTCCCTTGCCAAATAAATTTAGCAGTTATTTTGTTAAGTTCTCCCAAAAAATTTTTATGTAATTTAATTGGAATCATCTGAAATAAATATAAGAATTTTAGGAGAATATTCATTTTAATGGTAGCAATCCTACCCAATAGTGAGAGTTGCAGTCTGCCCCATAATTCTAAATCCTTCTTTACCTGTGCAACAACTTATCACAATTATTTTCTTTAAGTGCCTTACAATGTGCTGTCAACCATATTCCTAAATATTTAACTTTCTTTGTCACTTGTATTCCCATCACTTCTTCTAATTCTTTTTTCTGTTTTTCTGTTAAATTTTTAGTCATTAATTTTGTTTTCTTCCTATTAATTTTGAGTCCTGCTACTGCTCCAAAATGTTCTAATTCATGAATCAATTTTGTCCTCTTTCTATTGGTTCCTCAATAAAGAAAACCGTATCATCAGCGAATACTTGCAACTTGTATTCTTCTGTTTTAACCTTTAATCCTTTTATCTCTGAGTTCTGTCTAATTCATATTAATAATGTTTCTAATGAGAATATGAAGAGCAGGGGCGAAAGGGGGCAACCTTGTCTGACTCCTTTTTCTACTTTTATTGGGTGAGTATATTCCACATTTACTATAATATTGGCCTGTTGTGTATCATAAATAGTTGTTATATTTTCAAATTTAGTGCCTAATTTCATATTATATATTTTTGAATTAAAAATTGCCAATTTAAATTGTCAAAGGCCTTTTCAGCATCTAAGAACATAAGTGCAATTTGTTTCTCGGGGTGGGCTTTGTAAAATTCTAAAACATCTAGTCCTGTTCTTGAATTACTGCGAATCTGTCTGGTCGGGAGAAATCCATTTTGATCTTCATGTATATAGAGATTTAAAATTCTTTTTAATCTGTTAGCTATAATGGAGGTAAATATTTTATAGTCACTGTTTAATAGTGAAATTGGTCTATAATTATTGATATATCTAGATTCAGATTCCTCCTTTGGGATCAACAAAATCAGTGGTCCCCTCCATGAGTTTGGCATCCTGGCTGCCAATAATACATCATTGAAAATTTCCATTATAAAAGGTCCAATTTGTTCTGCAATTACTTTATATAGCTCTCCCGGAATCCCATCTGGGCCTGGGGCTTTATTATTTTTTTGGTTCTCTATTGCCAATTTCAGTTCAAACCAAGATATATCTTTGTTGAGTAATTCTATCATTTCTTCCTCAATTTCTTTATCTTTAATTTCATCTGAGTAATTTCTTATTCTGTCTTCATTTATTTCTTCCTTTTTATATAACTCTTCAAAGTATTTGTGTACAATTTCTTTTTTTTGTTCTATCTCTTGTTGTATGTCGCCATTCCCATCTATTAATTAGTATATCAGTCTCTTTTCTTTCTTTTTTCTTTTAGTTTGTAAGCAAACCATCTTCTTGGCTTATTAGCATTCTCAAGTAGGTTTGTCTAGTCATATTCAAATTTATAATCATTTTCTCTTGTTCAATTAAATTCAATTTGTGTTTAGCTATTATTATCTGATTTTGCAATGTTGAATTCTTTGGGGTCTTCTGGAATTGTGTTTCTAATTCCTTAATTTGTTGTTGCAGTTTGTTTTGTTGGGCATATTTTTCTTTATTCCTCCTTGCATTGTAAGAAATTGTTATACCTCTTATTACTGCCTTCATTGTATCCCAAATGTTTGTTTCGTAGTTATGCCGTTGTCATTTTCTTTTAAAAAATAATTTAATTCCTCCTTAAGTTTACCAATATATTCTTTTTCTCTTATTAATTGGTTATTTAATGTCCATCTTTTCTTTAGTTTCTTCCTGCCTTTCGATATTATCTGAATTGGGTTATGATCTACCCATTCATTCGGTAATATATCAATTTCTTTTATCTCATTTGCTATTTCCCCATTCATCCATGCCATATCAATTCGTGTCCATATTTGATGCGGATTGGAATAAAATGTAAATTGTTTTTTCTCAGGGTATAGTTTTCTCCATAAATCCACCAAATTTAATTCTTTCATCATTTCCTTACATGTCTTAAGGAACTCCCTTTTCCCTTTTTTATTCTTCCCCCCATTACTATGTTCTTTCTGATAATCGGCAATAGAGTTAAAATCTCCTATAATACAGATATTCCTTTTTTCAAATCCTATTATTTTTTGGTATAAGTGTTTAAAAAAAATTCTTTCTGATCTTCATTTGGGGCATAAATTACTACTAACATAATTGAAATGTCATTAATCCAGATCTGCAAAACCAAAGTTCTTCCCTCAGGGTCTGACCATACTGATTTCAAATCCTCTTTAACATATATTGCGATCCCTTTCTTTTTTCCTGTGTCTGCTGGTGCAGTAAATAGCTTCCCTAGTTTTGGGCAATTTAAATATCTTTCGTCTTCTTTCCTTATATGGGTTTCCTGTAGGTATATTATATCAGCATTTTGTTTAATTAGTTTTGTTAATATCCTTTTCCTTTTTATTGTCGAATTTAGGCCATTTATGTTAATTGATAGAAGTTTCTTTTCTTCTTCCATTTGCTTAATTCTGTTTTGCTCTTTGTCTTGTGATAACTCTGGTCACTCCTAGTGCTTGCTGGCTGAAAGTTCCTTCTTTCTTGTTTCTGTAGTAGCTTTGGTCTTCTTGTAGATTTATTTCCAGTTCCTCCTTACTACTCTGGTCTTCTGAACTTACTAGTTGTTCATAAAATTCTTGGGCTTTTTCCATGGTATCTATTTTAATTTTTCTTTCTTTCCACAAAACTAACATCCCCTCTGGGATTAACCATTTGAATACAATTATTTTTTTATTTAAGTAAGCAGCTAAAATTTTGTAATCTTCTCTTGTTTCTCTTACTTTTCTTGGAATTTGTTTAAGAATCAAAATTTCTTTACCTTTATACATAATTGTTCCATCCCTGGACATCCTAAATATAAAATCACAAATACTCCTTCTCGCAAAACCTATATGGATTTATCTCGGGCATTTATGGTGTCTCGCATAGTTGGTATTGACCCTGTAAATTGATCCATACTTAGATCAGACCGAAGATGGCGTAGTTCCAGGTTTTCCAAGTCTAGAATTTCAAGTCTGGTGGCATAAGGTATTCTACAACGAGTAGGGGAGTGGGGAACTCTTCTTATGAAATATTTCTGGACTTTCTCAACTGTGCTAATATCAGATATGTAACGTGGGTTCCAGACTGATGAGCTGTATTCGAGTATTGGTCTAGCAAATATTTTATACGCTCTAGTTCAGGGGTCCCCAACCACCAGGCCCCAGACTGGTACCGGTCCGTGGATCATTTTGTACCGGGCCGCAAAGAATGAATAATCATGATTAAAATATCTATTTTATATTAGCTACAGCTAAGAAGCCTTTTACTATTGGGGAAGAATTGATTTTGCTGGTTTTTGAAAAAGTGTTTCTGCATGAAACTGGTCCCTAATACAAAAAAGGTTGGGGACCACTGCTCTAGTTAGTAGTGTGATATTAGCAGAGAAAAAGCTACGTAGGATTAGGTTAACAACTCTTAATGCCTTTTTGCCTATGTAGTAACAGTGGGCTCTAGCACTTAGATCATTAGAGATGAGTATTCCAAGGTCCTTTACAGAGCTTGGATCATCAACAAGTTCTTGACTATTCAGCCTGTATTTTATTTTCTGATTTTTGTTTTTTTGCCAACATGTAGAACAGAGCATTTGTTTGTTGAGGTTTGAAGTTGCCATTTGTTTGATACATAGTCGAGGTCTTTTTGAAGGGTAACAGTATTGTCTATGTATTGAACAGCTTTACATCATCAGCAAAAAGAACTCAGTTGCTCTTAATATGATCACAGAGGTCATTTATGTAGAGTATGAAGAGAGTTGGTCCTAGAACACTGCCTTGGGGGGACATCACTATTGACAGGTACAGAATTTGATAGGATACTCCCAATTTTGACCATTTGTTGTCTGTTTGACAGGAATGCTTCTATCCAATTATGCAGTTGTCCAGAGATACCATAAGATTTTAGTTTTAGGAGTAGTTTGTCATGTACCACTGAATCAAAGGCTTTACAGAAGTCTATTTAGATTGCGTCTATTGCTTTGCCCTGATCGAGTTGTGTAATCCATATGTTTTTGCAGTGTAAGAGTTGCAGATTACAGGATGGTTTTTTCCTGAAACCAAATTGTTTATTGGAGAGTAGGTTGCTTGTCTCTAACTGGAGGATAATGGATGAGTTAATAATTGCTTCCATGACTTTACAGGTGATGCATCATAAGGAGATTGGTCTGTAATTTTCAACTAGGCTGGGGTCTCCCTTTTTGAAGATGGGGATGACCATGGCTTGTGACCATAGGTTAGACAAGGAGTTTGTCCTGAAAGATTTTTCAAAGATTATGCTTAGAGGTTTGGCTATGGCAGTGGATAGCTTTTTTAAGAAGTAGGCACATATTCTGTCTGGTCGAATAGATAGAGATGGTTTTAGATTGCTTCGTCCTTTTTCAACATTGTCTTCTGTAAAATCAATATGTATTAGATCATTGTTGTTGCCTGTGGTTCGACTAGGAAATACTGGGCATGATCCATTGCTGTTTACAAATCCTGACCAAAGAATGTGTTGAAGAGGTTGGCTTTAATGGTGTCATCATTGCAGTCTTTGCCATTAGGTCCTTTCAGGGGTGGGATGGACCTTGAGTCTTTTATTTTGTTTTTTACAAAATTGTAAAAAGCGCGGGTGGAATTAGTGCATAGACGGTTTTCCTCTTGTTTAATGTGATAATTGGTACATTCAGTCTTTATCTGGTGGCATAAATTTTTGTATTGGCTTTTCAAATTGGCAATGTGACCAGATTTGTTTTTCCGCCAGAGTGATCTCTTTTTGGTTTGAAGTTTCCTTATTGTTATGGGTAATCTGTTTTTTGTTTTGTTTTGGGAGTTGTTGTTGGTACATATAGTTTGATGACTCTTTTGGCTTCAAGTAAAAATATGTTGTAATGGTCTTCAATAGTATTGCATCCAATGAATAGAGATTGCCAATCAAGGGATGAGAGATCGTTGTATATAAGATCATAGTTGCCTTTTTTGAAGTTATAATTGGGGATTATGTCATTGTGATGATTTTTGTGTGGGAATATGTTGAGACAAAAGTCAATCATATTGTGATCACTGCTGGAAAAGGGTTCTTTAGTTTGTATTCTGTAAATTAAATTCAAACTATTGCAGAAGATGAGATCGAGGCAGTTGTTTAGTCTAGTGTTGTTGGTTACTAGCTGTTTCAGTTCCAGATTTGTAATAGCATTGCAGAAGGTTGCGTGTATGGGTTCAGTTGTACATTCATTTAGAATCCAATCAATATGAGGTAGATTGAAATCACCAAGAAAGATAAAAGCGTATGGGCAGAATGCTGCCCATGTTATAGTGTATTTAGCTTGTTTACATGTTCAATGTCATTATTAGATGCTCTGTAACATAGTAAGAATCGGAATGTGATATTTAAGGATAGTTCACAGATGATGGTCTCAGGAAGAGCAAGCTCCTGGGTAACTTGGATGTTTTTTAGATGTAAGGACTTTTTATAGAAGATAGCAACATCACCTCCTCTACGAATTTCACAATCTGATCAGTAAACATGATAGTCTCTTACTGTGGTAATGGAGTCAGGGAGAAATGTGTTGAGCCATGTTTCACAGACAAATATGATGTCGAATTTAGCCATATTTAGTAAGAGGAAAAATTCAGGTATTTTATTTGTAAGGCTTTTTGCATTGAGTAGCTTGCATTTAAGGCCAGTAGTAGTTGGAATTGAGGTAGTTAGGGGCGTGCATGCCTAGTCTTGGGTGATGGTGGATTGGTTGAGGTAGGGTTGTGGTTGAAGGTGAAAGCTGAGTTGCAGGTTGTGTGACTTACTTTTGATACAGTCAACATGGTAGTCAATGTACAGGTCCTTCTCTCCATTGTCTAGATTTTTTTTGAGTTCAGTGTGGATTACACGGGAGCAGGCACGTTGCTGTATGGTTAGGTCAGGGCGACAGTGGAGGTTCTTATGGTTGCTGTTGGTTTTGGCGAGTGAATTTATAGTGTAAATGAATTTATGTTTGCTTGAATATAATATGTAGACACAATTTCATGTCTCTCTCTGTGGATATGATAATGGCATAAGTGTGTGCATAAACCTTCATGTCCTTCATGTATACAAAGCTGACTTCTGGCATTTGCAATAGTAGGAGAAAGCCCAGTGAAGAGCAAAATCAAAAACAATATTACAATATTGTTGCAGCATTTGTGGATGCTGACCTGCTTACTCTCCTATGATCACTTTCTAAACAGTCAGTTATTAGGGAAGGTATCACAAGTCTTTAATAGCCTCCCATCCCACAGAAAACAAATATATTTCTCTTCTGCAGGCTTTAATGCTTGACAGTTATGTACATCTCATACATAGTGGAAATTCAATAATATTGGCTCCATGTATTAGATTATTATATTATTAATAGCTTCCAAAGTAATCCATTCTCACTGCAAGTAATGATTCCCTTTGCATGTTCATGGCTGCTACTCTCTTTCTATTTTAAATGTACGATGTTGTAAATTGTCCAAGAATTAATCTGCGGAAATGATTTTACTTTTCTGGTTTTCATACTGTGCAATTACTACTTTCTACTTAGAGATCTTTCTCGTTGTGAAATCTGAAATATATTTCTGGGGCCATCTTCTGAGTGAAAAATAGTGCTAGAAACTGCCAAAAAATGTAATAGTTGCTAGCATTAACATTTTATTTTAGTGAGGAAAATTCACTCAGAGAGGGAGATTCCATCATCTTTACTGGAAGAAGTACATGTTTCAGACAAAAAGAGGTAATAAGATTTGGATGATTGCAAACATTTATTTGCCAATGTAATCATAGAGCAGAGCTTTTAAAAAGATAGAAATCAATAGCAGATAACAAGTGTGAGATGGGGCACGGTAAAATTGGATGAACTGGGGTCCATATGTTTGGATATTCAGTTTCCTATCCATTCACCCATTTTCAAATTTATTGATTGATTGACCTACCACTAATTCTGGGGAAGAATTTATATTTTTATAATATTGCACTGTGTTGTGCTGTTGTTATTTGAGGGATGGGTGCTTAGGGCACTGCTTGAATAAGTATATTGTTTGAAATTACTCCACTAAATATCTAGAAGCATTTTGTAGGTTTACAATATTTTCCTTTGCTTAGTTTTTAATTACACATAAGGGAAGCTGCCTTATAATCAGCAATAACCCAGATAGTTTGCTACATATATTGAGGATCTATAAAATCTTGGAGAAAAAATCTATACTTTCTGACTATAGGCCCACTTTGTTGTTTTTATAGGAAGATTAATCTGATAATTGCTCCAAGTTCAAAGTTTTATTTCTTCATCAACTGACTACTTCACCACCTCTGTTATTGGGTGTACTGGAAGTCTGTCACTCCTATCTATGTAACCTATGGACTTGGAAGATTGAATAATAAGTATCTGGCGGAACAGCATAAACTGCTTTCTTAGCTTATAAAATCTCTTATAGTAGCTGCTGAATATTTCTCAATGTCAATTTGTGCATGAGGTTGGCTTTATGAAGAACCACATCGTTAGAAAGTAACCCAAAAGACCCACCTTGTGACAATCAGGCTTTGGGGAAAAAAAGGATATATCTGTCAGATGCTGCATTAAAAGCCTCTTACCCACGTGGGGTGAGACACATAGAGGTTTTTGGGCTAAAATACCACATTTATTATCATATTAGGATTTTTATGTTGGACTGGAGCTGGACTATTTTCTATGGATGAAATTCTTTATATCATATTCAATGATACTACTGGTAACTGATCCTGCTTCTGGAATATTTTAAAGCTGTGTGAATACACTAATAACTTATAGTAAATTTTAATATACTGTTTTCTATAATATTTTATAGAGGCTGGGTCAGATAGTGTTATAGGAGTATTGAAAAATATTTCTGTGAAAAAAATTAGCAGTCCTATTTGATAAAACATTAACTCACATTAGCAAATTTAATTTTAGTTACATGTAAATTAAAAGCATGTTATTTCAGAGAGATTTTTGTCCCCCTTTTGTTTCTGCAATTTGTCCCATTTAGTTGGCAAATGCTTCAAAATACCTCTTTGGATGCAGACAGACACATTTGTATCTGATTTTTAGCTCTGTGCATGGAAACCAGATAGTAATTGTGACTCAGTAAAACTGAAAGCATCTATTTATTTAACAAGTGCTTTATTTCATCAACTGTGATGGTTCTTTGATTTTAAGCAATGATTTGCACAAAGGATTGGAAATGGAAAATTGAGAAAAATTTTAAGTAAATATTGAGCTGAAGAATCCAATCTCCTAGGCCTTGATAGGCAATCATCAGTTATTGAAGCTTCTCCCATCCTTGTGTTTCTATTCCAAAAACCAACTCATAGCTGCAAAATCAAAGGAGTTTTGTTAATGAAGAAAAACATTAAGACTCACTCCAGTATCTGCTCTCCTCTTCTATCTCACATGGTATCTTCACATGGTAGGCTTCAAGGTACAATGCTTTGGCTACATAAAAGCTTTGCGTCTGTATATTTAATTAAAATAAGATAGTGAAGTTTGGAATAGTTTTACGTGCAAATCTGATAAAAAAGATTGTCTGGAAAAAGCTTCTATGTTGTACAAAAAGTTTGATTATATTCCGCTTCTCCCTTCAATTCCTCTTCTCAAGGTCTCCAGTTACAAAATATTAAATAGAGTGGGTTGGCAAGTATAATATCAACTGACTCAGTGGTACAAAGATATGAGGACAGAGAAGAGAGAGACAGGCACACAGAGAAGTAGGATTAGAAAAGCTGTTTTATCTAACCAGGCAGATATAATGAAGTTGTTTCTCAGCAGGGACAATGAAGGAATTGTTGGATGTGAAGTGAGAATTGCTTAATTGTGTCAACATACTTTCCTCTCCTTGTCTGTGTCCTGAGAAGCAGTAGTTTTTTTCACCTCCCTTCTTTTCATTTCCGATTGCAATAATATATCCCATTTCAAGGGTGCTAAAGATGCTTAATCTCCTAGAAGAATAAAAATTCAAGTCTTGAACACCTCAAAATCTTGCCCTCTGAAGCTGTACTTCCTAATGTCAGGTATGATAAAAGTAAGATGATTTTAGATATTTAAGACACATTCTCTGCAAGCCTTCCCCAGTCTGGTAGCCAACTCAGATATTAGTCTACCAATCCCATTGTTTTGGTTTGAAATTATTGAAGCTGAAGTCCTCCGTATGTGAAAGGCACTAAATTGGTGTATTGTTTTACATAGGTAACTGGATTTTGGACTATGCTACTTTACAATGCAGCTATTTTAGCAGTCCATTTAGCAGTTATTTGTCAGGCATTATTGCTTTGTTCATTCCTGCACTTCAGAGGTTCCCTATATTAGCATTTCCTCTGTGGTACTTGGGAACTAAAATGACTTATTCATGGTGCAATGTTAAATATTTGAATATTTTTATATTTTACATTCAATATCTTTTTTCTGTTTTAAGTTTTGTTTCATACCACATTGAGCACATTTGTAAAAAAAAAAAGTTTAAAAAGCAAAATGCTCATTATACCAACCTGGTCTTACTTTATTTCTTCCGCTGTAACTTTGTCCTCTCAGGTTACCTTTTCATTTTCTGTGGAGTAGTAGTGTGGCTTTCTCTCACACTACAAAGTAATGTGAGGAGCTCTCTCAGACTGTAACGCTCCATTAATTAAGGGGTTATTTTTTCCCACATTGCTTAGTTTTCCCGAGATTACTTTTACATAGATCGGAAGTATATGTGCTCTTAGTGCACGATTTCCATACAACAAATGGAGCATGAATTGGAACCTATAATATTCTGTACAGCATGTGAAGCAGACTTCAGGGATAAAGATTGGGAGGGGGGAAGAGAGCAGTGCCTCACTTTTGTGTTGCCCAATGTTATAAGTAAAAAAAATCTTTTAATTCTTGTAAATTAAAGCAATATGAAATCCATTTAGTGTATAAAAGGAAGAAAAGCAATTCTTGCATTAATGTTTTCAGCTATATATTCATATTAAATGGGTACATTGTTCAGACTTGATAAGAGTATCCACAGACAGATAGACATCCATGTCACACAGCACCAACGGATGGAAAGAGGATGTAAAACAGAGAGAAACACTTGCCATCCGTTGGTTAATGCGATGCATCCGTTCTGTACTCACTGCGTCCGTTTTTCATACTCTCTATCCGTCCAGCATCCGTCTACTAACATTTCATCCGCTCAAAAAGTTTTGAGCTGCACAAAAATTTTTGAGCGGATAAATTATCCAACGCGTCCATTATACATTAGCTACGCATACGAGGAACATCCGTTATACGTCCGTCGTCATCCGTTACGCGTCCGCTATATCCACTGGGCATCTGCTGCGCATCCACGCAACTCACATCTGCTCCAGCGGAAAACGGGCACAGGGAGGAAGCGAAACGGATGCAGAATGGACATGCAGCGTTAGTAGCACGGACATAGAAAGGATGAAAGCGGATGCAGCTCACATACAAAGCATTAAAACAGAAAAAACATGCGTATAGGGGACGTATCTCGGATATTTAGGATGTCTGCAGGATGTCTAGAGGATGCAAAAGGACACCTAGCAGAAAACCTATCTTTCCTATAAAAAGGGGGAGAAATCACCTGGATCTCACTTTCAGTCCAGCAACCCTGCAGTGCAGACCTCTTCAGCCTTCATCTGGCTCTTGCTCTTCCACAGCATCCAGTCATCTCCACCATGGATTGTTACACACTCCTTTTGGTAGCCGCCATCATTCTATAACAGTGCGAAGCCCTCTACAGGCTCTTTCACCTGTTCTTTGTGAAGAAAAGGAGGCGTCCAAGAAGTGTGTGGGTCCGAAGATGGATCATGAGAAGAGCCGAGTATGGACTGTATAACAAGCTTATGGTGGAGCTGAGGAACGAAGACTCTTGTGCATTCCAGAACTTCATGAGAATGCCGCCAGCCATGTTTGACGAAGTTGTGGAGTGGCTGAGATCCAAGTTGACCAAGGTAAACACCAACTTCCGGCCCAGCCTGGACCCTGGGCTGAAGGTGGCACTGACTCTGTGCCACCTGGCCTCAGGGACCACGTACAGGAGCATGCAGTACGCCTGGAGGGTGCCACACAACACCATCAGCATTGTGGTCAGAGAAATGGTGCAGGTCATTATCGAAGAATACCTGGAGGAGCTCCTCCAGTGCCCCTCCACTGAAGAAGGCTGGAAGAAATTTGCAGAACAGTGGTATCAGAAGTGGAACTTCCCCCACACCGTTGGAGCCATAGATGGGAAGCACGTGGCCTGCAAAGCTCCAGCCAAGTCAGGGTCCACTTATCACAACTACAAGGGCTTCTTCAGCATCATCCTCTTCACCATGGTTGATGCTGACTACAAGTTCATGTACATCGATGCTTCAGGCAACGGGTCAGCTTCAGATGCCCAGGTATACAACGCCAGTCACCTCAAGGAGGGGCTGGAATGCAACCTCATCATGGGCTTCCCAGATCCAGACCCCCCTACCCAACGACACACAAGATGTGCCCTACTTCATTGTGGGGGATGACGCCTTCTCCCTCAGAACCTACCTCATGAAGCCCTACACCTCCAGATGCCTTACCCGTGAAGAGAGGATCTTCAACTACAGGCTGTCCAGGGCAAGACGGGTGGTGGAGAACGCCTTTGGCATCCTGGCCAACAGGTTCCAGGCACTTCTCACCACCATGCAGCATCGCCCAGAGACCATGAGGAACATCGTGGAAGCTTGCTGCATCCTGCACAATCTCATGTGCACCCGCTACCCAGTGTTGCAGAACAGGCTCGTGGATCACTAACAAGGCAATGGGGACATGGAGCCTGAGGAATGGAGGCAAGGGCAAAACCTGATAGACACTGTGGATATGCAAGGCCCCAACAGAGCTTCACATGAAGGGAAGAAGCAGCGCAACCTCCTGAGACACTGGTGCAACTCCCCAGCTGGAGCAGTGGAGTGGCAAGACATGATGGTAGATGCTTAATGGATGCTTCCTTCAGCCTGTCTCATCACACTGATGAGATTGTGCCATGTATGTTGAGTGGCCCTACAATGAACAGGGCATTTAATAAAGAGTTGTGTTTATGTTGAAATGTGTTGATGATTAAATTGTGATTGATAATAAAGGGCCATAGGTGTGGCACCTGGGAGGGTGGACCATCCAGTCCCACTATGCTTGCACTGGAGGTTTATCTATCCCACTGCTATTCTAACCCATCCCACAGCTATTACCCATCCCACAGGTATCCCATCCCATCCCACTGCTATCCTTACCCATCCCACAAGCATGCAAAGGCTTAAACCATTTCTAAAAGTTTCCACCAAGACTTTATTGACTAAAAGAACTGAACCAAGTGTGTGAAGTAAAGATAAACTTTATTAATAACAAACTGTAAAAGTAAAATGACCCAAGTAAAGTGTCTCAAGCAAAGATAAAGTCAACAGGTAGCAACCCAGTCTCTGGCACTCTTCTCAGTCACTCTGAGGCATGCCCATAGTCTCAGGGGTGAAGGTCCAGGTTTTGTGGAGGTGGCTGCTGCTGGAGTGCTGGTCTGAGGCGCCATTGGGGTGCCTGGCCCCGAGAGGACAACAGGGGATGGTGTATTCATGAAGCTCTCAGAGAGCTGACTCAGTCCCTTGATGTTGAGAGCCCCTTCCTCCATGACATGGGGTGTCAATCCCAAGACTGATGACAGATGTTCTGAGACCGGGCTTGGCTGTGGGGTGGAGGAAGGAGGAGTGTAGTGGGGCTGTCTGGTCTGCAGCTGAGTGAGGTGAGGTGTGGGTGGCATCTGTGGTGTGGGTGGCATCGGTGGCATCGGTGGCATTCGATGTACCTGTGCCTGGACTGGGAAGGGCTGCCTGTGCTGCTGGAACTCCTGGTAGCCGTAGCCTTGGTAGGTGAGGGCCTGTGGAAAGCCTTGGAAGGGCTGTGACATCACCTGGGGTGGAGGAGCAGACCTGGACTGGGTCGGAGCAGGTTCAGCTGGGCCTGGAGGGTTGTGCAGAAGACCTGTGATCTTCTCCTTTATCACCTGGTGCTGTGATTCGGACATGTCCATGAGGGTCTGGTTGATGTAGGTGAGGAAGGGCTTGCGGTTGGAGGATGGTATGTCGGTGTGTACCAGCTGAGAGAGGAGATCTATGCTACTTTTGATGATCTCCAGCAGGACAGTGTGGCTCTGCCCCTCCGGTCTGGCTCTTTGCCTGCTTTCTGTGGAGGTGGAGCTGGGTGTGGGTGTGGGTTGGTCTCTGGTGGCAGTGCCCTCTCCTTGCTCCCACCACATCAGGGGGTCCTCCACACGCTCCGCCACAGGGAGTGCAGCTGTCAGGGGAGTCTCCATCGTGGGACGCTCCACAGATACCTGCCTGGACACAGGAGCTGACTCTTGGCCAGAAGAGGACTGGCTCTCTGTGGGCTGCCTGAGAGACAGGGTTGACAGAAGGGCTTCTCCTCGGTGGCAGATCTCACTCTCCAAGAAGCTGCACTTGGCCATCACGTAGGTCTCCTGGTCGGTGAGCTTGACCGTGGCCTGGCCAGATTTCTTGAGGTGCAGCTTCCTGTACCAGGTGTGCATGTGGTTCCACCACCCGAAGAGGACCTCCGAAGTGTAGCCCAGGCTCTCCGCCTTCTCTCTCCAAGCTGCCTGCTTCCTCTTGGTGTCTCGATAGAACCTGTGTCCCTTCCACCATAGGTACTCGTTCTCCCTCAGCCATTCGAGCACCTCATCCTCATGTTCCTCTTTAATGGAGTATTGTCTTCTCTCCCTATCTCGTGTATGCCTCTTCCTCCCTCTGGCAGGGCCTTCTGGGACCTCATCAGAGGGGCTTTGAGGTTCTAGGGGCTGCTCCACCACACGACCACCAGCAGCAGCAGCAACAACAACAGCAGCAGCAGCAAAAGCTGGACCAGCAGGACCAGGAGCAGCACCAGCAGAGTAAGCACCAGCAGAAGCACCAGCACCAGGAGCAGCGCCAACAGAGTAAGCACCAGCAGAAGCACCAGCACCAGGAGCAGCGCCAGCAGAGTAAGCCCCAGAAGAAGCCCCAGCACCAGCAGAGTCAGCCCTAGCAGCAGAAGCCCCAGCAGAAGCAGAGTCACGGCCAGGGCGTGGGATGGTGGCCCTGTCCTTCTTGCCAGGTCTGGCAGAAAATGGCACAGGCTTCCTCTTCTTCCCCATGGTTGTTGGCTGGAGATGTGTCTGGCAGCAGGTCTTTCCTCTGAATGGTGACCTGCTTGCGAGCTGCATCCTTTTATATCTGTGGGGCTGACATAATGCATCCTCCCCGCATGCACAGTGAACACTTTGCATCTGCTAGGCATCCGCTAGGCATCCGCTAGGCATCCGCTAGGCTTCCGTGATGCATCCGCTTTATCCACTCGGCATCCGCTCTGCATCCGCTCCTTCCGCTGTGCTGTGCTCCCCCGGAAGCCATGCGGATGTGTCATCCGCTTCCATCTGCTTCCGCTAGGCTTCTGTGGAGCATCTGCTTTACATCCCCACTACAACCTCCCCACATCCGTTCCTTTCCGTTGTTGTCCGCTCCCTTTATGCAAATTTGGAGCACTTTTGAGAGCGGATAACAAAGGATGGAAAATTTTCTTGTCCGCTGTGTCCTTTTTACATACTTTTTGCGTCCATTGGCCTATGTGACAGGCCCTTTACTCTTAGAGCATTTTCCCTCATGTCCCTGGGTCTCAGTGCTCTCTAATTTGTAGCCTTCAGTTGGCTCTTCAGTGCATCCTGTGTGCATCAGAGGATGAATGTGAGATTATCTGAGATGCACTCCAAGGACTATAAAAAAAAAAAAACTTTACAAATTTGCAGGCATGAGTGGAGAAGATCGCTGTAAGACTAAGCTGAGGCAAAAATCTTCTCTCGTGTCGCTACAGCCACTGTAGAACACAGGCTCTGGCACATGGGGTATAATCGTGGAGATCATGTGATGTACAGGGTTGTGGTAGCAGGGTGCAGTTTAATAGGTGTTCCATTGTCTGGGGAGCCTCCCCACAGTCGCATTCTGTGGATCCATCATGGTTGTATCCCCATTTCTGCATCAGGGCTTTGCACCTCCCAACTCCAGTTCTAAGGCGATTCAAGCAGCGCCAATTTTGCCATGGCTCACTGGCACCTGTTGGGAGGGATTCCTTTGGCTCAAAAAAGAGGTTATGGGGTTTCTCCTGTAGATATTTTGACCAGGCTTCTATCCTGCAGCTCTGGGGATTGCCATCCAGGGGTTGTACTGAGTGTAGAAAACTCTTCCTGGATTTTAGCCTTTTTGGTGGAGGAACATGCTGGAAAAGTGGATGGCGACTGTCATCTTCCTGTTTTGTGCGTTCCACTCTTGAAGATACATCTCTTCTGACTGTAGAAGGGGCAATTCCACACAGCAGATAGAGGTCATCAATTCGGGTAAGCTTGAGACAACCAGAGATGGCCCTACAAGCTGTATTTAGAACAGGGTCCAGCTTCTTGGCATGTGAGGAACGTCCCCAGACAGGGCATGCATATTCGGCTGCGGAGTAACACAGGGCAAAGGCAGTGCTGCAGATGGTTCCTGGGTCTGTTCCCCACTTGTAGTTTGCCAGCTTTCTCAAGATGTTATTCCTGGCTCCCACCTTTGCCTTTGTCTTGCTGACGTGGTCCTTGAAACTGAGAGTGCGGTCTAGAGTGACTCCTAGATACACTGGTTTGTCTATGTATTCTAGTCTCTTGCCATACCAGTGGACCTTCAGTTTGCGGTTTGCATCGCGACCCTTGAGATGGAAAGCACTGACTTGAGTCTTATCTGGATTTGCCCGAAAATGGTTTACAGCATAGTAGGTGGTCAGGCCCTCTAGTGCTTCACTTAGCGTTCTTTCAAGATCCAGAAATGACTGGGACTGAGAGGCTATGCACAGGTCATCTGCATACAGGAAGCTCCTGGTGTTCTGGTGGATGGGTTGATCGTTTGTGTAGATGTTGAACAAGAGTGGAGCAAGAACGCTGCCTTGCGGAAGCCCATTTTTCTGTCTGCGACATCTGCTTCGATCTCCACTGAGATCAACAAAGAAGCGTCTGTTCTCCAGCATGTTTTGGATCAGAGAAGTCAGGCTGGCATCATGTGTAATCTTGTACAGCTTCTGCACAAGTACTCTGTGGTTGACTGTATCGTAAGCTGCAGACAAGTCAACAAAAACAGCACCAGTTATGAGTCCCTTCTCATAACCATCCTCAATAAATTGGGTTAGGTTAAGGAGGTGGCTTGTGCAGGACCTTCCAGGTCTGAAACCCGCTTGCTCAGGAATCAGCTGCTGATCAATAATGGGCACCATGCGATTCAGGAGTAGTCTCTCAAACAGTTTGTATGTATGACAGAGCAGGGAGATGGGTCGGAAGTTCTTCGGGATGGCAGGATCTTTGCCAGGCTTCAGGATAGCCACAATCTTTGCCCGCCTCCATATCTTAGGTAGCTTGTTGGTTATCAGACAACTGTTGAACAGGTCTAGAAGCCACTTGAGAGCCACTGGTCCTAGGTGTTTAACTTGTTCACACAAGATGTCATCAAGACCAGCTGCTTTGCCGTTTTTCATTGTCTTGATGCCAACAATTAGCTCGTTCATTGTGAAGGCTCTGGTGAGGTCAGAACATTCCTTGTTTTCTTCAAATGGCTTTGGTAGTTTAGTTCTCCGAGGATGATGGTTTGGGTTTCCCCGGCTATTCAAAAGGAGTTGATGAGCGACTTGATCTGCTGTGACTTCAGAGCGTGGCAAAATGATACTATAGCAGCTATAAAGGCTGCCAGAGAACAAGTGCATATGTATAGCTAACTAAAGAAATGTCTGACTAGACAGCAGTATTGGTGAAACAGGAATGAGGAATTCTGCCATATAGCAGAATGTTGGTACACAGATATGCTTGGAGAATATCTTTGGATTCCATGGAAATAAATAGTTGAGGGTTCTTCTACCTGTTATATGCCCAAACTTGCTATTCTCTTTCTTCCTCCTGATTTCAGTTATTATCTATGATCATTAGCTTTGACTCCCATTTTCATGTTAAAATATGTATCTGTGCTGCATTCTAAATATTTTGTGGTCTCGGTATTTAAACATGGGATTGCATTTCCAAGCCCAATAGTATATAAATCCTTGCTATTGGACATTCAGGGCCTCAAGTCTGTAGCAAACATTAAGACTGTGACATTTTAGATTGTTTCAGGTTGGCAACATTGAATTAATCTTGGTGATAAAGAAGCTGGATTTGTGAAAAGAGGGGATTGCTCCCTTTTCCCTTTAGATGTGTGTGGTCTTTGTTCATTTACTTGGTGTAGGAGGGGAAAATTCTTTAGCTTTGTGGGCACCGGTTTATTTGCTGTTTGGAAAAGAATGGCAGGCTGCAAAGCTAACACCTGTCTATTCACACATTTTCAATTTAGGATAGAACAAAAGAGCCAGTAGAGCCGATGAAACATACAGTATAGGATCAGTGCAAGATCCAGGACTAAATGAAGTTTAAATGTTTTCAACTGCTTCTGCCAAGTTTAGACATGAACAAAATGCCACTGGAAGAATTCCATTTGAAATTTTGCACAAAATTATTTGAAAATGGCCACTTTTGATAAGAAACTGCATACTAGGAAGTCTCTGCATTTCACTCTTCTAGTTTTCAAACTGTGTTTGAATGGAATGAGATGATGCATATCACTTTAATGCAAGCAAATGTTTTCTTGGTTGCATCCTGGCTTACATTTCCTGGAAATATTTTCATGTTGTGATTAGAATTACTCTGAAGCTTTTGGGTGGCTCTTAAGATTATGGTTAGGATTAACTCTAACTAAACCTAACCCTAACTTATGTCATTAATCATTAGCATTTTGGATGAAATTCAGCCATCCAGCTCTATATTTTATTGGTTTCTGCTAAAAACGATTAAGAATTTCTTTAAATTTCCCACTAGAATTAGTGTATTTGAAAAATACTAACATCCGACAGCTTGTGCCTTATATCTTTACTCCTACATTTAAAAACAAACAAACACTCCACTATCATCATCACCACACACCTACAACCCTCAGGTCTTTTTTGAAGAGCTGAGCAACATTCTGAATGTCACAGTTAAAAAAACAAAGCAATTGATTAGCATGACATAGTATTCATTTGCATAATAAATCATTTACTGTAATTTTTCTTGAAAAACAATTTAAGGATCTTTAGTTGAAGATGTCAACCAAAATTTGTCTCTCCTTAGCTGATTCAGAAGGGTGTGTTTCCTCACCACTCCTGCCCTCCAATTCCTTTGTTCATCATCCTCACTGTGCTTTTAAAATTTTCCCATGTAGTTTTATATTACTGTAGTGTATATTTGTATGGGACATTTGCTACCTGCCTGCTTAAATGGGTGCTTTTAAATCTAAGGCATTTTAGCAGAACTAAAGCCCCTGTCACACTGCACCAATGGATGCAAAGAGGATGTAAAACGGACAAAAAAGCTTGCCATCAGTTGGTTAACGCGATGTACTCACTGCCTCCGTTTTGCTTCCTCTCTATCCGTCCAGCATCTGTTTATGGACATTTCATCCACTCAGAAAGTTTTGAGCTGCTCAAAACTTTTGCGTGGAAAATGTATCCAATTCCGTTCTGCATCCGCTACGCATCTGTTACGCATCCGCTATATCCGCGAGGCATCTGCTACGCATCCGCAAAACTCGCATCCGCTTGGACGCAGGGAGGAAGTGGAACGGACGCGGAACAGATGCAGAACGGATGCAGCACGGAAACAAAGCATTTAAAATGGAAAAAACGTTCGCAGAGGGGACCAATCTCAGATATTAAGGATGTCTACAGGATGCCTAGAGGATGCCTAGAGGATGCAAAGGGACACCTATACTGCCTATAAAAAGGGGAAGCAACTCGTCTGCATCTCACTTTCAGACCAGCAGACCAGCTGTGCAGACCTTTGCAGCCTTCATCTGACTCTTCCTCTTCCATAGCATCCAGTCATGTCAACCGTGGATCATAACACAGTCCTTTTGGTAGCCACCATCCTTCTGCAACAGTGCGAAGCCATCTACAGGCTTTGTGAACTCTACTACGGGAAGAAAAGGAGGCGGCCAAGAAGTGTCTGGGTCCGAAGATGGATCGGGAGAAGAGCAGAGTACGGACTGTACAACAAGCTGATGGTGGAGCGCAGGAACGAAGACCCTCGTGCATTCCAGAACTTCATGAGGATGCCTCCAGCCATGTTTGACGAAGTTGTGCAGCGGCTGACACCCAGGTTGACCAAGGCAAACACCAACTTCCGGCCCAGCCTGGAACTTGGGCTCAAGGTGGCACTCACTCTGCGCCACCTGGCCTCAGGGACCACCTACAGGAGCATGCAGTACGGCTGGAGGGTGCCACACAACACCATCAGCATTGTGGTCAGAGAAGTGGTGCAGGCCATCATCAAAGAATACCTGAAGGAGCTCCTCCAGTGCCCCTCCACTGATGAAGGATGGAAGAAAGTTGCAGAGCAGTGGTATCAGAGGTGGAACTTCCCACACACCGTTGGAGCCATAGATGGCAAGCACATGGCCTGCAAAGCACCACCCAAGTCGGGCTCCACTTATTTCAACTACAAGGGCTTCTTCAGCATCGTCCTCTTTGCCATGGTCGATGCTGACTACAAGTTCATGTACATCGATGCTTCAGACAGCGGCTCATGTTCAGGTGCCCAGGTATACAATGCCAGTGACCTCAAGGAGGGGCTGGAAGGCAACCTCATCATGGGCTTCCCAGATCCAGACCCCCTACCCAACGACACGCAAGATGTGCCCTACTTCATCGTGAAGGATGACGCCTTCTCCCTCAGAACCTACCTCATGAAGCCCTACACTTCCAGACTCCTCACCCGTGAAGAGAGGATCTTCAACTAGGCTGTCCAGGGCAAGGCGGGTGGTGGAGAACGCCTTTGGCATCCTAGCCAACAGGTTCCAGGTACTTCTCACCACTATGCAGCATCGCCCAGAGACTGTAAGGAGGATCGTGGAAGCTTGCTGCATCCTGCACAGTCTCATGCGCACCCGCTACCCAGTGTTGCACAACAGGCTCATGGACCTCCAACAAGGCAATGGGGACATGGAGCCTAGGGAATGGAGGCAAGGGCGAAACCTGATAGACACTCAGAATGTGCAAGGCCCCAACAGCGCCTCACCTGAAGGGAAGAAGCAGCACAACCTCCTGAGACACTGGTGCAACTCCCCAGCTGGAGCAGTGGAGTGGCAAGACAGGATGATAGATGATTAATGGGTGCTTCCTTCGGCCTGTCTCATCACATGGATGAGATTGGGCCATGTATGCCTACAATGAACTGGGCGTTTAATAAAGAGTTGTGTTTGTGTTGACATGTGTGGATGATTATTACATTATTATTGATAATAAAGGGCCATAGGTGTGGCACCTGGGAGGATGGACCATACAATCCCACTATGCTTGCACTGGAGGTTTATCTATCCCACTGCTATTCTAACCCATCCCACAGCTATTACCCATTCCAAAGGTATCCCTGCCCACCCCACTGCTATCTTAACCCATCCCACAAGCATGCAAAGGCTTAAACCAATTCTAAAAGTTTCCACCAAGACTTTATTACAAAAAAAGAAATGAAGCAAGTGTGTGAATCAAAGATAAACTTTATTGAACAACAAGCTGTAAAAAAAAAATGACCCAAATCAAGTGTCCAAATAAAGTACACAGCTAGCCAGCTACCCAGTCTCTGGCACTCTTATTGGTCACTCGGAGGTATGCCCAGTCTCAGGGGTGAAGGGTCCAGGTGCTGTGGAGGTGGGTGGTGCTGGAGTGCTGGTCTGTATCGTCATTGGGGTGCCTGGCCCCGAGAGGACAACAGGGGACGGTGTGTTGAGGAAGCTCTCAGACAGCTGGCTCAGACCCATGATGCTGAGAGGTCCTTCCTCCATGCCATGGGGTGTCAGCCCCAGTACTGATGAGAGATGTACTGAGGCCGGGCTTGGCTGTGGGGTGGAGGAAGGAGCAGTGTAGTGGGGCTGTCTGGTCTGCAGCTGGGTGAGGACTGGCGTGGGTGGCATCGCTGTCGGCGGTGGCATCATTGTCATGGGTGGCATCGGTGGCATCATTGTCATGGGTGGCATCGGTGGCATCAGTGGAACCGGTGGCAACGGTGTCGTCCGATGACTCTGTGCCTGGACTGGGAAGGGCTGCTGCCTGTGCTGCAGGACCTCCTGGTAGCCGTAGCCCTGGTAGGTGAGGGGCTGTGGGAAGCCTTGGAATGGGAGGGACATCACCTATGGTGGAGGTGGAGGAGCAGACCTGGACTGGGTGGGAGCAGGTTCCTCTGGATCTGGAGTGTTGTGAAGCAGCTCGGTGATCCAGTCCTTCACCACCTGGTACTGGGGTTCCTCCATGTTCTTGAGTGTCTGGTTGACATAGCTGAGGAAGGGCTTCCGGTTGGAGGATGAGGAGTCGGTGCTGACCAGCTGAGAGAGGAGATCTATACTGGTGCGGATGGTGTCCCTGATCTCCAGCAGGACAGTGTGGCTCTGCCCCTCCTGCTGTCTGGCTCTCTGCCTTTCTTTGGAGGCGGAGCTGGGTGGTGGTGGATGCGGCTAGGACTGTGGTGGACTCGATGTCTCCTTTCTCCCACTTCACCAGGGAGTCCTCCACACGCTCCACCACAGTTACAACAGCTGTCCGCGGGTTCTCCGCCATGGCACGCTCCACAGAAACCTGCCTGGAGACAGGGACTGACTCTCAGCCGGAAGAGGACTGGATGGCAGCAGGCTGCCTGAGAGAGAGGGTAGTGAGAGGGGCTGCTGATGCTCCTCGGTGGCAGATCTCACCCTCCAGGAAGCTGCACCTGGCCATGACGTAGGTCTCTCTGTCCGTCAGCTTAACCGTGGATTTCTTCAGGTGCAGCTTCCCGTACCAGGTGTGCATGTGCTTCCATCAGCTGAGGAGCACCTCCGAAGTGTAGCCCATACTCTCCGCCCTCTCTCTCCAAGCAGCCTTCTTCCTTTTGGTGTCCCTGTACAGCCGGTGTCCCTTCCGCCACAGATAGTCATTCTCTCTCAGCCACTCCAGCACCTCATCCTTGTGTTCCTCCTCAATGAAGTATTGCCGTCCCCGCATATGCCTCTTCCTCCCTTTGGCAGGACCAGATGGGCCCTCATCAGAGGGGCTCCCAGGTGGTAGGGTCTGCTCCTCCACACCAGCAGCAGCAGCAGCACCAGCAGGATCATCATCATCATTATCATCACCAGCAGGATCATAATCATCATCATCAGCAGCAGCAGCAGCAGCGGCAGCAGGATCATCACCATCAGCAGCAGCAGCAGCAGCAGCAGCAGGATCAGCAGGACCAGGATCAGCAGCAGCAGAGTAAGCACCAGGAGCCCCAGCAGCACCAGCACCAGCAGCACCAGCAGCACCAGGAGCACGAGCAGGACCAGGAGCACGAGCAGGACGAGCAGGACGAGCAAGACCAGGAGCATGAGCAGTACGAGCAGTACGAGCAAGTACAGGAGCACGAGCAGGACCAGCAGGACCAGCAGGACCAGGAGCAGCTTCAGCAGAGTTCGCAGCAGCAGAAGCACCACTGCCAGGAGCAGCTTCAGCAGAAGCTCCAGCACCAGAAGAGCGAGCCCGAGCAGCAGAAGCCCCAGCAGAAGCAGGGGGCGGGAAGGTGGCCCTGTCCCTCTTGCCAGGGGTGGCGGCAGGTTGCTGAGACTTTCACTTCTTCCCCATGGTTGTGGGGTTGCTGGCTAGCAGGGAGGCTGGCAGGGAGGCTGGCAGGAAGGCTGGCAGGCAGGCTGGCAAGAATGCAGGCCGTCAAGTACCAAGGCTGGCAGGCAGGCAGGCAGGCACCAAGGCTGGCAGGCAGACTGGCTGGCAGGGAGGCTGGAAGGCAGGCTGGCAGCAAGGCTGGCAGGCAGGCAGAGAGCAAGGCTGGCAGGGAGGCTGGCCAGGAGGCTTGGAGGCAGGCTGGCAGGGAGGCTGGCAGCAAGGCTTGCAGGCAGGCATGCAGGCAGGGCAGGCAAGGACTCGATGTATCCGGCAGCAGGTCTTTCCTCCGAATGCTGGCCACATGCGAGCTGCTTCCCTTTATTTCCGCGTGGCTTACACATCCCCTTCGCCTGCGCAATTAACGCTCGACATCCGTTAGGCTTCCACTGTGCATCCGCTAGGCTTCCGCTCTGCATCCACTTCATCCGCTGTGCATCCGCTGTGCATCCGCTTCATCTGCTCGGCGTCCACTCTGCATCCGCTCTTTCCGTTCCGCGTCTGCTTTGCTGAGCCCCCCCGGAAGCCCAGTGGATGTGCCATCCGCTCTCATCCGCTTCCATCTGCTAGGCTTCCCCTCTGCATCCGTTTTCCATCCGCCCTGCGTCCTCCCCCCGTCCGTGTTATCCGCTCCAGTTATGCAAATTTTTGCCCCTTTTGAGAGTGGATAACAACGGATGGAACATTTTGTTCGTCCATTTTGACCGTTTTGCATCCATTGGGCAGTGTGACAGGGCCTTAAAGTTTATAAATATTTCCTGGGTGAAAGAGATTTTATTAATCTAATGGTATTAGGCAAGTATTGATAGCTCTTCAAATCTTGTAGCCCCCTATCCTTTGTTATAAAGTTTGTCTTGCAATATAAGAAGATGCAAGGAACATTGAATAGAATGTCTCAAGCCAAAGTCATTATGCAAGTTTTTGAGTTTCAAAATAATCATCAGTGGACTGGAAAGATACTCCAGAGGGTAGGTGCTATAGCAGAAAAATTTTCTCTTCCTGGTTCCCATCAGATGGAACTCTTTAACTAATGAAATCTGGAACACAGAACACATACTGGGATAGATATTTGCCCTGACACCTAAAGGATTTTTGGGGGGCTATTTTTTTGAAATGTATTAAAATGTTTGTATAACAGGAAACAATTTATTCTTTTCTTAATTGAAAAAATAAAATTTTTTGTACAGTCCTCTTTCTTATATAATGCCTAATCTTGAATGGAGGAAAGGCTCAGTCATAATCCTGATCTGATCAATAGAGAAAAGGTAGGATTCTTGGCTCAAATATATCTTTTAGGTCATACCTTTAGAATGTATCAATTAAGGTGAGAGTGATACCAAAGTATACAATTATACGATAGCTACACCCAGGGCTACCCAATCTGGGCTGCTAAAATCCACAGCAGTTTTCTGCATTGAATGATCATCTGGATTTTCACCTGAAAAGCAGTCTTCCAACAATCTCCCCTCTCCCCCCTAATTCCAGCATATACATAAAAGCAGCAAGAGTAGAAACCAAAATACAACATGCCACATTAAATTACCAGCTGAGACTGACATTCCTTGCTACAGGTTATGCTGCTAATCTGAGAGTAGACATTTCAATTTTTCATTTCTTGGCCTTCATCTTGTTTACTCAAGCAAGGCACAGTGATATTCAAGTAGTGCCTGTTTGATATAGAACACCAAACTGATATAGCAGTATCCTCCAGCTCCTCATGGAGTATCAGTTTCAGATATTTTATGACATCAGCAGTTGCATCTGTGCAGTTCTATATCCCAAATAGAGGAGGGCTTCTACCTTAATCCAATCCAATGCCTTTTGCTTGTTGCATCAGGAAGGTGCCTATGAGAAGATGCCCAAGCATTACGCACTTGCTTCTAGTCAGAATAAGTAGAATCTGTTGGGCATGTCTTTCTCTGTTATTAATTTTGCAGGAGCCCAGCAGAGTTCTAATTAATTTCCTTCTGAATATCATTCTATGATTTACCACCTAGCAATATGCACAGCTTTTGCTTTCTGACACTAACCCTGAGGCAACACTGCCTGGTATTGCAAGTAAAATAAGATACAAGGTACATGTAGTACTGATTTAGTGATCCCATTTGGTACCAGCAACTCAGACGTTAAATGAAGTACAGTAGTTGCTAATTGAAATGGTGATGGTGCTTATCATCTTACTTCAGTTTTCCTTTGCTTTATCGACCCTGCAAAGGAGATAATTGCAAGGATTGATTGTAAAATTACTTTTATATCATTGTGCTAACTGTGAACTACACAAGTTGCTACACAAGGCAGTCACTAAACAAGGACTACCTGTAACTAAGAACAGTTGTATCTACTTGATTATGATCTGGCAGATACTAGTATTAAGTTTAAAACTGACTGACGTTTTCTTTGGCCAAGCTTTTTAAATGAATCATTTATGGTAATTGATTGCTATTTTTAAACTTAACATTTCATTTATTCTAATCCTTTTAGTTTTATCTTGTTAAGTGGGAATATTTAGCTTTAAAGCTTTCTTTAGTTAAAATTAATTCTTTAATATTGTCCCTTATTTTAATTGTTTTACTCTCATCCTTAGACCTATTACTATATTTGCTTTGTGCTAGTTTGTGGCTGCATCAACACTGATTTGATTTTGCACTCTATGATTATCTAATCACAACTTTCTCTGATTTATAAGGACTGCTTGCCATCTAGGGCACTTCCAGGTTTAAAGTTTTATATTTCCATGAACAGCTTTCACTGATTTTTTTATTGATTTTGGAAACTTTCTTCTTATTTAGAAGAGGTTTATTGCTATTTCCTATACAGTATTATTTACACAATGGCTTTTCCAGGAGATTAGGTTTAAGAGATGAAAGCAAACTATTTCACCAGTCCTTTACAACTATGTATCCTAGAAGTTTGTGAAGCTAATTGGCCTGTAAAGAACCCAAGCTGTGCTGAAAACTCAAATACTATAATGCCATGTAAAGAGTGTTTTAAATCCAGTTCCAGTTTGTTGTAAAATGCTTTGTTTTGATCCACCAAACTCTGTCCTTAATAAGACTTGCCAAGCCAAGTTAATAGATCAAAGTAGAACTCTTTAAAAAGCAACAGCAGCCATTTTCTAAATTAATCATGAAAAATTGGCTGATCAACAAATATTGTAAAAAGCACTTTAGCATAAGAAGCATATTCATGCCTTTTCCTTTAAGATGGGGGAAATGCTTTTCTCATAATAATCTAAATGAAACAGTTAAATAGCTATTGGATGGTATCTTCACTCCTCCCCCCCCCTTTCCCAACAGACTTCACGCTGAGAATTAAAAAGTAAGAATTTCAGAAGCAAAACATAAAGTTTTCAAAATTAGACAAATAAAATAAAGTCTCCTAGGTGAACTTGGCTATCAGTGATTTCATGAATTTATCCATATAGCTTTTTAACAACCATTGAAAAGTGGTTTGCCATAGTTGCCGTTCTGGAATCTTTTTTCAACTTTTCCCTCTAGTTTAGCGTTTGAAAATTCTTTGGTATTTACCAAATTAGACCTATTTAATTCCAAGGCTACATAAACATCACAGCTGAATAGATGAAGAGTTTAAGGATTTTCTGAGCCACATTTGCTTCCCTCTAGTAGTAGGATTTTCCTTATATATGTCTACTTCTATTTATTTACCTGTATTAAGAATGCATATTATAACTGATTGTCAAGTAATAAATTTGGTGCTGTCTATAGAAGCTTTTCCAAAGTTTTGTCCTCCAAATATATTGGAACTATTCCTGTCAAATTTTGTGCATAGGATGGGAAAGCTGGTTGGGTATTCTGAAAATTATGATCCCAGGATACTTGAAAAAATTTCAACCATTTTTTAAAAAAAAACAATTTTCTCAAAAATGTTATGGTCAATGGGTGCCACCTAGTGGTACTATGAACTCCATACTTGCTAGTGCCACATAGCTAACCCTCAGTCTAGTGATGGAGGTTTATTTATGAAACAGATCCCTGTCCACCTTTTTCTAACTAGTCCCTAAGCTCTGCTTTTTTCATAGTGCTACTACAAAATTAATCTGGTCTGGGTCCCATGCCCAAAACATCAAAAATACTTTCATAGTTCCACTAATTTACACCATTTTCTTCCATTCAGACACACATGTTTAGAAAGAAAACTGTGACAATGAAAGAATCTCAGGGATTCAGTAGTGGTTCGGGTAAATTTGTTTGCTCCTCCTTTCATACTTTATAACTGCAGCTGTTCTACTGTTAAATTGATTAAGTTTGTAGTTTAGTTAGGCTCTGAGGTTTCCAAAAATGTGATCTGTTAGGAAACATTGTCTTGTTCTTGGTTAATTCATTTATGAAATGTATGTCATAAATAAAGCCTTTTAGCAAGTTCACAAAATTAGTTCATTGGAATAAAATATATTTCTTTCAAGGGACATTGGCATGCAACTTGTATGGAAAGTATGTACAGTATATAATAAACATTTCTAAATGTGAACAAAGCAGACCTGCCAACCCCTGATAAAGGAAAATCTAGAGACCCATGAAAAAAAATCTGGAGATTCTACAAAAAATAGTGAGATTAACGGTCACGTGAATAACTAACCAATCAGAGCGTGTTATATCCGGTGGTAGAAAAAGCAAAATGGAGGCGCCCAGAGTGAAAAGAAATGTGCTGTATGTATATATCGCTGTATGGTAACATTGATATTGTGTGATCTGAGAAGTGGTGTCATATCGTCATGTCGTTTGTGTCAGAAATCATATTTATGCGCGTATAAGCCGACCCCCAAATTTGGAAAAAAAAAGCGTTTAAAATTTGGCGTGAGATTGAGGAGCCTTGTCGTGAGACTGTGAGACATGCCAAAAAATCGTGAGACTCACGGCAGAACCGTGAGAGTTGGCAGGGTTGACAGAGGTCCATATCAAGCATCAGGGGATAAGAATACCTTCTACCTCCTTTTTAAAAATAGTTAAAAGTGTGAGATGGTAGTCATAATCTATGTCATCTTGTTCTGCCATAGAAAAATTAAGCTTCTAAATAGCTCAGTTATAGCTGACATATACATACCTGAGTTGGTTGATCGAGGTTCATGCAGGCATGATTTCCTGAGCCAATTCACATCCTGACCAAAACAGAATTTTCAGTGTTGCTATTCGTCTTATAACTGGGCTTACATGAACCTTGGTGCCCTTGTTGTTTCTTATCCTGCCTCTATTGCATTTTTCTCATTCATTGGTGAATTGTGATGATGGCTAAAGGGCATGTTAAACAGAGTATTTAGTTGTTCATTTCTCTAGAAGTGCTTCCTAAATATTACTGTCAGCAAGAAAATATATTCACTACTCATGATAGTGCTATGTGAATAGAATGGGGCCTGATAATTGAGTCTTGGTGTCTTTTGAAATTAAACATTGGTAAGTAAAAAAGGAACATACATTACATGCATTAAAAATGCACAAAGTGAAAGAGTGTGGTCTGGTAGTCTTGTCTAAAGCTGCTTTTTCAAGAGGCAACAGGACTTTCTTTGCTTTTCCTTGAAGACATTTTGCTTCTCATCCAAGAATCTTCTTTAGTTCTGACACATTGGTGGAGAATGGAAGGATTTATATTCCTTGCAATCATCTAGTCATTAGCACTCTTCCTGAGAATCGTTGAGGCCATTTCATCTGTTCCCTCAGGATCATCTGAATATTGCAAATGGGTGTGGAACCTTTTTGGAACTGCTGAAAGGACTGTGTTGTAAATAAAGTCCAGCTGCCTCTTGAAAAAGCATCTTTGGGACTTGGATGAGAAGCACCATAGAATTCTAGTACTCTTGCACAGTTCTACATTAATCTGTTTTAGCCAAAGCTTGCAAGGCTTGCATGAATCTGGAACATAACTTAAGCAGAATAATCAATATTTACCCAATCCAGCCTTCCTACACTGTGACCATCCTCTTCATAAGGTTTTGAAGCCATTCAATACAATAGCAAATCTTGTGGGTGGCAAATGCAAGAGCTCACTTGACCCACCTGAGAAAGAGATCCTGTGATTAGTAGTATCACTGTCAGATTACTTATTACATAGCCTGAGCCACTATTTGCATTGGTTTGTTTCACAGGATACAGTCAAGCTGGGTTCTCTATATGCACACTACCCTCCTTCAAGGTTGGTGGAAATGCCTGGGCTGCACCATATACCAGTTACTGAATGAAATCTATTATGACTGCACTTTTGTGCTGTCACTTCTGCCAAATATACCTTAAGGCAGAGGTCTTCTAACTTGCCAGTTTAAGACTTGTGGACTTCAACTCCTAGAATTCCTCCTCCAGTAATGTTAACTCAGAGATTCTGGGAATTGAAGTCCACAAGTCTTAAACTTGCCAAGTTTGAAGACCCTTGCCTTAAGAAAAGTAAGCACAATTTCTCAGAGATCCTTTTGCCTCCCTTTAGACTCCAATAGAGTCCAAGCAATATCCCTCTCTAATCTGCATCCATAGAAAGATTTCACCTATTCCCTATAAAGTCATGTGATATTTCCAATAGTGATATGGGTTGCAAAGCACATCAGCTTTTACATACCTTGCAATTACTATTAGATGGCTTAAAAGGAGAAAAGTATTAATGCTGGTACAGTTCAGGACAATTTAAATGTCTCTCACTCATGGGCTGGAGACAAGAGAAAGGTCAAGTCACAAAGATATGGAAGAAAGCAAGATATTGCCATGGCGTGTTTTTGCTGAACTTAAGTACAAATAGAGTAAAAATCCAGATGAGACCATACAGTATATGCTTGTTCCAACTTAGGACTTTACTGAACCACTGTAAGGCTGTATATAAGCAATGCCCACACTACTCAGGTATCATCATATAAATGGGATCTAGACAGAAAGTATGTCTTCTATAACTGGCAATGAAGAAATGCAAGCCTTAGCTTATTATTATTAGCTTATGGTGTAAATTATACTTTACTTTCCTCTGAAGTTCCATCTGATAAAACTGAACAATGTCACATCTCTTAAAATTCAAGCTCCACTGATCTGAAAAAAAATGTCAAATTAACTACCCAGACATTCTGACATGCATGTGTGCCCAAACCTCATAGCAACCAACTTAAAAGCATAGCAACGGCAGCTATTTGGCTGAAAAATCCATTCCATTGTCAAAATATAGCTGTAAGTTTTTTCCTTCCTAACCTTGATCCGATCATCTTTTGTTTCCTTTTTTTTTTCTCCTCAGCAAAATAAATTATTGGGATAGGCAGTAAAAAACAAACTGTTTGATGTAAATGTTTTGCCTCAAATTCAGAAACACCCAATTATAGGTAGTTTTGAAGATCATTCAGTGATGAAAGACAAAATATGTATGACAAATGCATACATTTAAAGGTATGGATGTGTGTAGTTTTAGAAATAAGACTATGGATTTGTTTATTATAATACACATAGTCTGTCTAAGGATTCTGGGTGAGTAACAACTTTCAAACAAAAAACTATCCCAAGTCACTGAAAAGGCAGTTTACAAATTGATGTACAAAACAAATGAAAATGTCAATTAATTAAACTTAAATTTAAAACAATCTAGCAGAAAAGAATACTTTTCATCCCACCCAAAATATGAACAAAGAAGAATTATCCAGCTTTGGGACATGAAGTAGTAAGCTGTGTCATAGAGGTGAAAGCTATTGCCAAGATGTGTCTGCAAACTTTCTTTCTCCAGCTGCTTTGGAGTATCCTAAATATCTCTCCGGTTTAATGCATAGGATGTAAAGGTTCTGTTTGGAGAAGAAGTCTTGATGGTAACATAGAGTCACACCATGATGGGAAATTATAGGTTAAAATAAATCACTTTGGCTAGTGTTGGGAAATCAATTGTGCAACATTTTAGCCCCGTTTTCAAAGTGAAGAGAAGAGATAACATAGAGAAAGGACTGAAATATTACATAATTAGATTCTGAATAAAATACAGGAAAGTAAGTCAAGACAGAGCCTGAAATCTCCTTTACCCCATGGAATAGAGGAGACCCTGCTGCAAGTTTTGATATGCAGCCATTTCAAGTGATTTGCTTTCATTTAAAAGTGGCATAGAGCAAAAGATAATCAGATCAAAACTGCTTTGTGACAAATAGTCACTTGAAGTGAAAAAAAAACATGTATAAAAACATGAATTACAGATAGTCCTCAACTTACGATCACAATTGGAATCAGAATTTTGGTTGTTAAACAAGGCAGTTGTTAAGTGAGTCATATTCTATTTTTTCACCTTTTTGCCACAGTTGTTAAGAAAACCACTGCAATTGCTAAGTGAATCACATAGTCTTAACAAGAAATAAGGTTTCGCCCATTAACTTTACTTGTCAGAAGTTGGCTGTGAAGGTAATAAATAGTGATCAGATGATCCCAAGATGCTGCAATCATCATAAATACATGTTGGACCCTAGATCCTATGACTGTGGGGATTCGCTAATGGTTATAAGTGTAAGGGCTAAAGCATTTTTTCAGTGCCATTGTAACTTTGAATGATTACCACATGAATGGTTTTAAGTTAAAGACTACATGTATGCTTTATGTTAATTCTTTTGAGTGGAAGATTGGATTTCTTAGCTTTATACACATCAATATTTAGATTCCAATCTTGCCATATCAACAATCATTAAAAAGGGAGGGGGGTCACTTCAATTTTTGTTCATTTTCTTATAGTAGAAAATGAATACAGGTAATCCTCAGCTCACAACCACAATCGACCTCAAATTTCCATTGATGCCATTGATTTCAATATTGATATCCTTCCTTCCTTCTTCTTTCCCTTCTTTTAAAATATAGTTTCAGAATCCTAGTTCCCTCCATCTTTCTCAAATTGTTTCTTCAATATGTTATTTGTTCTTAACCAGTTTGTCAACAAGAAGACACTTCGTATTATTTGCATTTTTATCTCTGTTTAAAAATAGAATCGGTAATATGGGCATTGAATGTTTGAGAAATTAAATGAGCAATATGGCTTACAAATAACTATGAAGATGAACCCATGAATAAAATTGGGAGCAGCCTGATAAATTATGCATGGAGTAAAAATCAAGATGGAGAATGTTCAGACTCCAGACCCTATAAAATAAAAACTGTGTCCATTATAATAAAGAGCAGTGACCCCCCTTCCCAAACTTTTTGGGCACCAGTTCCATGGAGAGAGGTTTTTCCATGCACCAAAGGGGACTTGGTTTCATGTGCTGCCTGCACCCCATGGATGGGGCTTCTCTGGTTTGTGTGGCCTGGATTCTGGCATGCCATTTGTCTGTTGCTGGTCCAGAGACCAGGAGTTAAAGACTCCTGATACAGAAAACTATGTTTCATTTTGTGCTGTAATCTGAAGGCAAATAAACTTGCAATAGATATATTTGCAAATTTTTCAGTAAACATATTTCAGAAATCAGACTGGTGTTATTTCATGTAATTATTGCAATAATGCAAGCTTTCAGAAACTAGTTGTGATTTTGCTCCCCTTTTTTCTTAGAATTCTATGTCTCTTTTTATATACTAATATGATAAAAATGTACATTATTATGTACATTATTATTAGTATATAGCCAGATATATACTTATTACTCTTAATGATTATTTGGTCTAAAATGCTGTGCCATGTTCACCCAAAATTTAAACAATGTAGTTTTTAAAAAGTATCTTGAGAAGATAGGTAGAAAATTATGTGATAGTTTGAGCTGCTATTTTATTGTTCAAAATTAAGCAGATTTCTGCTTGTTGAGAGTCTGAATACATGGGAGCTCTAAGTTCTTCTGACCTTCAGGCAGGCTCTAATAAATAAAACAAATACCAATGCTGTATTAAAGCAATACACCCAGATGGTCATGGGTACAGAAAATCCAATTTCCTCAATCTCAGTTTCATTAGTCAAACTGTTAAAATGATATGATACAGTGATTTGAAAACGATCCATTCTGAACCAGTTCTAAAATAATGGAATATATCTTGATAGATGGTTACTCACACTACTTGTGCAAGGACATGGTGTACTATTTTTGTTTTGTTTTTGATTGAATAGGGGTGAGGAGGGGTTAAGGAAGATAACAGAGCAAATGTGTAGACAATCTAGGAGAATTAAACGTGAAAGATAGGGGCATCTAGACTCCCTGTTAACATTACAGAAATAGGCTGCATGAATGCACATTGGAAACATTTCTAGAAGTATGTGTAGCTTGAGCTGCTGTGGTGTGGAATCACAAAGTCTCACGCTAGGATTGGGCCAAAGGATATATGAATGAACAGCTGGCAAGGGGTAAGTTAAAGCCATTTCACAACTCTCCTCCATACATACACATCATCTGTTTAGCTGCTGCATTGGCTTTTATGGTCTTTCACTTTGAAATGATTTCAAAGCTGCCTTTCAACACTTTTTTCCCACTAATGTGGCAAGGGTCCAACAATGCAGCTATTTTTTCTTTCTGATAAAAATTCAAACTTTCACACACTTTCATACAAATTCTTTACACTGTAAAAATTATGCAAAAAATGGTTATGATTGCCAGATTTACTTTCTTCAACTATTCAGAAATAATGCAGGATCTTACTGTGTACATTTCTTTTCTTTTCTAGGTTTAGAACAAGATTCTTTAAAATACACTTCTATATATGTATTGATGGAAAAGGTGGCACATCTTTCTGAAAAGCAAAGAATTTAGGATCCTGAGAATTTTTACATTCACGATATTGATTCTCTCTTGGTTAAAGTAATAATGAATTATATGAAATGCAATATCTCTGAACATAGTAAATCTATACTGAAAGCATTGCTCAGAAAATAGGTAGAGCGTCTTTAAATTAAACCAAGCCAACCTTCTAGTTTCAGCATTTTATTCTGTGCTTCCTCAGAAAGAAGGAAAAAATCTACATGGATTACATAGGAATAATATAGGAAGAAATTTAGAATGTCAAGGGTTTGTCCTAAACCTAAGGTTATTTTCTGCTATAATAATTCTATTATGGATGTCTTCATATTATGTCAGCATCTGCCAGTATGAAAAGTTGGTTTGTGCAGAGAACAACAGCAAGCTTTTAAGAAGATGACATTATGTTGCTTTCTAACATGCCTATTTCTGCACATAAAAGCTAACTGGAATAAATTATTATTTCTTCTGTGTTTGATTTCAAAGCTCAAGTTGTTGTTATTATCATCATCGTTGTCGTCATCATCATCATCGTCATCATCATCTCTTTTATTTACTAAACATGAAACTTAGTCAACTGAACATTTAAAAATGTATCACTATTATTATTAGTATTAGTATTAGCTTCAGCCTGCTATACACTAGCTCACTGGGGATGATCAGCCATTGTCAACTCAAAGTAAAACCAGTCTATTGATCCTCTGGAGTCATTCACACCTTCAACTTTCCAGTCTGTTTGGCAAAGCAAAGGGCATAGCAGAGAAATTGAAAATAGATGACAGAAAGATAATGTACTTCAAACTATTTTCCTCCTAAATCAGAGAGAGGAAAACAACCTATTTGCGACAAGTCATTGTAAAATACCGTAGAAGAAGTTTACACGAGAGTCCTAAATGTCAAGGAATGGGATTGGTGATTTAAGTAAAATATCTCTTCTAATTCAACCACTGCACACAACTCTAATTTACAGTTTCATCATAGGAAGCAGATCACTTTCTGGTAACAAAAGCTGATACAGAAAAAAATTAAAAAGTAATACCAATTGCTGAGTTTGTATGCATTGCTTTTGCTTACAATTACTGATTTAAAAGTGAAGGAAACATTTTTTTAATGCATTACTGATTTTTCTATACTGGGAATGTATGCTCTATACATTATATACAATATATATATATATATATAT
>BLBF01000051.1:4563191-4598260 GCA_015471245.1 Laticauda colubrina
TAGGTAGTCTATGGCAATTTCAGATCCCAATGTCTGGAGTTCTTTGTCTCTTTATTTGTTGGCAATCAGCAGCAAAGCCATCAAGATTTATATAAGAACTTGCTCTGATCTTGGATATTGAAGTTCTCCTATGCCTTAAAAGGAAGCTGCTCTCAGTTGACAGGGTATGTTCTTTATGGAGGGGGCAAGATAGGCACTGAAAGGGAAGAAAAGCAAGTTGCCTCTTGTGAACTCTCTTCCAGCTTTGATTATGGATAGTTAATGTATTCCATTCCCAACCCCCCATCCTGCTTTATATCTTTCCCTCCCGCTGTTAGGAGAGGAAATGTGCTTCCAGAAAAAGCTTTTATTGTACAGTCAGAATAAAGCATATCTCAAATATAGATTTTATTAAGGGGATGTTCAGGAAACATGTATTTTTACAATTTTGTCATGTTCTCCCAATTTAGTTCTCTCTTTTTTCCACAAAAAAATTATTGAGGGACAAAAGAGAGAATATCTATTTGGTAGCTCTGTGGGATTTTTCCCTAAGCTCAATTAAAATGCTATCCGCCTGACTTTGAGCCAGGAAAAAAAAACTATGCCAGCATAAACATTGCTTTCCCCAATGCCGCTTGCTGTGCTGCATCTAACCTGTTTTCTACTATTACAAGTAGTCCCCAACTTATGATCATTGATTTAACAAAAGTTTGAAATTACAATTTACAGCCTGTTCTTGGCAATTAGGACCTTCACAATTCCTGTGGTCATGTGATCAAAATTTGAATGTTTGGCAACTAGCATATATTTATAATGGTTGCAACATCCCAAGGTCATATGTTTGTCAGTAGTGACCTTCCCAGGGGCTTCCAACAAGTTGGGGAAGCCCCTGTAATTTACTTAAAGATTGCAGCAAAAATAGCTCATAAAATCAGGCAAGACTCATTTAATGACCACATCACTTAGCAGTGCAAGTTCCAGTCCCAATTGTGGTTGTAACCAATTAAGATAGATACAAAATATGTTAAATCTTCTCTCTTTGCTACTCTCCCCTTCCTTAATATCACCAATCATAAGTGTCCCCTGCATCCAGTGGTTTTTGTCAAAATGATGAAATGTTTGCTGTGATATCACAAGTTCTTCTGCTCATGTACTTATGTGTGATGTACAAAAGGGATGGCATTTGCATCTTAACAATTCTTTGATTGTCAAATTGCTACTACTATTATACAATAATTCACAATATCCTCTTTGTCAAGCTCTGAAAGCTTCCTTGAACAAATTAGGAAGACAGCATAGATAAAAGGGAAGAAACTATAGGAATAAAATGGTAATGAAAGAAATCAGAACATTGAGCATAAATCTAACTTAAAACTGTATTGATTGCCAAGGACTGTGTGCACATGCCTGCATAAACACAATTTTCTTCACTGGGAATCTTGAGGAACAAATTGGATGAGTGCTTGGCTACTAGATTAATTGAGCTGGTCTGTCAAGTCTGGCAGAAGCTCATTCCAGTGGAAGCTATTGACCAATTAAAACATCTTTCCTGATTAATCACTTGCCTTTAGTAGAGCAGTCATCTCATTGACTGAATTTATGTACATTTGCATACAAGCCAAAGCTCAATAAACTGTACTTTTTTTAGATAATAAAGGAAGCATGTACCATAAAATTATAAAAAGGAATAGTGCGAATAGCATTTTTAATATCTTGTATTCCATTCCATATGTGGCAATATAGCAGAATGAAAATAGACGTAAAATTAAACAAGCATTGTTAATGTAGAGCTCTGCTGATTAAAATTAATCAACCACTATTAATTAAATAAAGTGCTTGTATATCAATTAATTTGGTTAAAATTTATAACAATTCTTCCAAATTCTACTTCCATGTTAGATATTGGAATAAAACACTGATTCTGTGGTTTTCAGAAAAATATTTTGGAAAGGTTTCTATTTATGAACTATAAAATTTCTTGTAAATAAGGAATGTTTTTTCAGGTTGAGGTTACATTCTGCCTTTCAGCAAGCATGCTATGGATCATGTTCCAAATAATAAATGCAGCTAGACAAAGAAATAGATAAAGAGGAGGAGCAAATTTGATTGTATTCAATTTAAAACAATTTAAATAGATTTACTGTGGGTAGTAGGATTGTTCCCCATATCATTGTAAGATTGTGGATTCATAATAACACCAAAGAGTACAAAGTGATTTTAATCTCCCCTCCTTAGAATTAGAGCTCATTTGGAAGTTCATTGTCACCATGGCAATCATTTGTTTGTCATAGGCTATATGACAAGTGGCCCCTGTGCACTTGGCTAGCTTTTAGATCTTGCAATTACCTTGGAGCAAATATATTGTTATCTATTTTGGGGAAACTTTTCCATCAGTTCATTGTCATGGACAGATCACTTCCTTGTGATAATAGCCTTGACTATAGCTGCCACCTTCTGAAGGAAGGAAGGAAGAACTTATTCAAATGGTCCACAGCTAACATCTGATGGACCCATGAAGATTCCTATTACCACTTGAGCAGTTCTCAGTCATCTGTTGGCTAGTGTTTCTGTTAGATGCTTTTTTGACCACTGGAATATAGAGGCAACTGAGGCAGGATCCCTTATGGCTGGCCTCTGCCCATCCACCAGTCCTGTGCAACTCCTTGGTTTACTCAGTCTGTGAAATGATGGAGATGGAGAGATACTTGGAATGGCACTGATGGAAAACAAGAAGTAAACATGACTAGATATAAATTAAGTCTACATTTGAGCTTTTTCTAGCAATAAGGACATAATTATTCCATCTCCTTTATTACATCTATGGAATGCCAGTTAATTATTCAGTTTTAGGAAGGATGGGTCAGAAGGTCCAGTCTTTGTAATAAGATAGTAATAATAATCTGGTTAAGCTTTTCATTAATAAAATAACTTGCATCTGCTCAAAGTTAGATCTAAATGGAAAAAAATCTATTGAGATGATAGGGATGATATTCTGTCGTGTTATCTGTGAAAACTTTGAGCCTGTGGATCCCAAGAAAATGGACACAATCTTCTTATGTTAGTTGTTACTTATGGTCCAGAGCTCTCTAAGCAGTGAAGCAGGGAACCTGAAGTTGGATCCACACTGTAGTAATGTCTCTTTGAGAGAAAGGGACCTACCAGAAGTCCTTAAAGAGGCATTGGTTTGTCTATTTCTTAAGAAGCCAGGCCTGGATACAACAAAAGTGGAAAAGTACTGTTCTTTGTCCAACATTCCCTTTTTGGGATTGACTTTGAGAAATTGTGGAGCCTGCAATTGCAGAGGACTCTGAACAATATCAACAAGGGGTGTCACAGGCCAGATGTGGTTGGGCCCAGTGAATGACACCCTGGGTGTGCGTGACCATCAAGCTAGCCACGCACATTTAGTTAGGCACACACACTCCTTTCCAGGTCAACCACAGCCCTGATGCAGTCTTCAATTACATTGAGTTTGACACTCCTGATGTAGACTGTCTGTACCCTTGGAGTCTAGGTTCAAATCTAGGCATGGGACATAAATTGCATTGGTCTTGGGGTTTCCTAGTGGGCCCATATAAGTAATAACAATGTTGTTCCTGTTGTTTCTGTTGTTCCTCAGCAGCTAAAGTTGCTTAACTAATACCATGGGTTTTTCAAACTTGTTGTTTGGGTTCTTCTATAAATGCACTAGCTTAATGAATTGCTTCTTAAATTAAAAAAAAACTTCTTTTGTTGCCAAATCTTAAGGTCCATTGTCATCAGGATTATGTTGCTTTTGGTACAAACCTGCCCACATTTTGTCCCTCACCCATGCTCTTGTGCTATATTTGCAAGAAGTCAAAAACATTTTCACTGTAAGATTTTTTTCATTCAATTTCAGAAAAATCACATTTCTCCATTTGTCTTCCAACCTTTTTTTTCTTATAAGGCTTGTTCTGCCACACCTTCTGCCATCCAAATATGGAAGGCAAACTGAATGCTGTAAAAGCATCACTACTAGGTTTGGTTATGTTTTGATTGAGAGCAGTTTCTATTCCCAACAGGTTGTTGTGTTGAAGGGCTCGCTGTCATGCTTAATTTCCAAAGAAGATGACAGATACAAATTTGAGATACAAACTTCTGCTGCCAACTCATATTTAATCTTGAGCAGCTTCTCCTTCTCTTACAAAAGGAAGTATTCCTTCTATAACAGAACAACAGATAAACATTTGGGCTATATGAAAATGATGAGAGCCAGTAACATGTTTAAATCTATGTTTTGGAAATGTGATAGAAAATATCTGTCCTAACATCATCCCTCTCCCTTCTCTCTCTCTCTCTCTCTCTCTCTCTCTCTCTCTCTTAGACCCGAAGCTCTCGGCATTCACAGGGTTCTCAGCCTGGCCTGGCTGATCAAGCCAAGCTTTCCTTTGCTTCAGCAGAATCTCTGGAAACCATGTCTGAAGCTGAATTGCCCATTGGGTTCAACAGAATGAATCGCTTTAGGCAAAGCTTGCCATTGTCTCGTTCCACCAGCCAAACAAAACTTCGGTCACCAGGTAAACTCTTTGTGAACAACAAAGTACGTGATCTTGGGCAGGAGATGTCATATTTCTTTTAAATGAAAGCTGCTTTTGTGTTACCTTTTGGGAGTGTTTCTTGTGGAGCACTCAGAGGGTATGCGATTAAATCTGTTTCTGTGCAAGCATTTTTTTTTCACCTACTGTGGATATCTTAAGGCCCTGTCACACTGCCCGACGGATGCAAAACGTTAGTAAAAAGGACACAACGGATGAGCAAAATGTTCCATCCGTTGTTATCCGCTCTCAAAAGGGGAAAAAATTTGAACAACTGGAGCGGATAACATGGAAAGGAACGGAACCGGGGAGGACACAGAGCGGATGGAAAACGGATGCGGAACGGAAGCCCAGTGGATGGAAGCGGATGGGAGCGGATGGCACATCCGCTAGGCTTCCGGGGGACCTCAGCAAAGCGGACGCAGAACGGATACAGCGGATGCACAGCGGATGAAGCGGATGCAGAGCGGAAGCCTAGCGGATGCACAACGAATGAAGCAGATGCAGAGCGGAAGCCTAGCGGATGCACAGCGGAAGCCGAACGGATGCACAGCGGAAGCCGAACAGATGCCGAACATTAATTGTGCATGCAGGGGGGATGCATTGCGTAAGCCCCGCGGATATAAAGGGAAGCAGCTCCCAAGCAGGTCACCATTCGGAGGAAAGACCTGCTGCCGGATACATCGAGTCCTTGCCTGCCCTGCCTGCATGCCTGCCTGCAAGCCTTGCTGCCAGCCTTCCTGCAAGCCTGTCTCCAAGCCTGCCTCCCAGCCTCCTGGCCAGCCTCCCAGCCAGCCTTGCTCTCTGTCTGCCTGTCTGCCAGCCTTGGATGCCAGCCTGCCTTCCAGCCTCCCTGCCAGCCTTGGTGCCTGCCAGCCTCCCTGCCAGCCAGCAACCCCACAACCATGGGGAAGAAGCGAAAGCCTCAGCAACCTGCCATCATCCCTGGCAAGAGGGACAGGGCCACCCTCCCGCCCCCTGTCCCTGACTCTGCTTCTGCTGGGGCTTTTGCTGCTCGGGCTCGCTCTTCTGGTGCTGGAGCTTCTGCTGAAGCTGCTCCTGGTGGTGGTGCTTCTGCTGGTGCTTACTCTGCTGAAGCTGCTTCTGGCGGTGGTGCTTCTGCTGGTGCTTACTCTGCTGAAGCTGCTCCTGGCGGTGGTGCTTCTGCTGGTGCTTACTCTGCTAAAGCTGCTCCTGGTCCTGCTGGTCCTGCTGATCCTGCTCGTGCTCCTGGTCTTGCTCGTCCTGTTGGTTCTGCTCGTGCTCCTGGTCCTGCTTGTGCTCCTGGTCTTGCTGGCGCTGCTGGTGCTTACTCTGCTGCTGCTGATCCTGGTCCTGCTGGTGCTGCTGGTGCTGGTGCTGCTGGTGCTGCTGCTGCTGCTGCTGATCCTGCTGGTGCTGCTGCTGCTGCTGATGATGATGATCCTGCTGCTGCTGCTGGTAATGATGATGATTATGATCCTGCTGGTGATGATGATGATGATGATCCTGCTGGTGCTGCTGCTGCTGGTGGTGTGGAGGAGCAGCTCCTACTACCTGGGAGCCCCTCTGATGAGGGCCCATCTGGTCCTGCCAGAGGGAGGAAGAGGCATACGCGCGATAGGGAGAGGAGGCAATACTCCATTGAGGAGGAATACGAGGATGAGGTGCTGGAGTGGCTGAGAGAGAATGACTATCTGTGGCAGAAGGGACACCGCCTGTACAGGGACACCAAGCGGAAGCATGCTGCTTGGAGAGAGAAGGCAGTGAGTATGGGCTACACTTCGGAGGTGCTCCTCAGCTGGTGGAAGCACATGCACACCTGGTATGGGAAGCTGCACCTCAAGAAATCTGGCCAGACCACGGTTAAGCTGACGGACAGAGAGACCTACATCATGGCCAGGTGCAGCTTCCTGGAGGGTGAGATCCGCCACCGAGGAGCAGCCCCTCTGTCTACCTTCTCTCTCCGGCAACCTGCTGAGAGCCAGTCCTCTTCCAGCCGAGAGTCAGTTCCTGTCTCCAGGCAGGTTTCTGTGGAGCGTGCCATGGCGGAGAACCCGCGGACAGCTGTTGTAACAGTGGTGGAGCATGTGGAGGACTCCCTGGTGAGGTGGGAGAAAGGAGACGCGCGTCCACCACAGCCGTACCCACATCCACCCCAGCTCCACCTCCACAGTAAGGCAGAGAGACAGACAGCAGGAGGGGCAGAGCCACACTGTCCTGCTGGAGATCAGGTACACCATCTGGACCAGCATAGATCTCCTCTCTCAGCTGGTCAGCACCGACTCCTCATCCTCCAACCACAAGCCCTTCCTCACCTATGTCAACCAGACCCTCAGGGACATGGCGGAACCCCAGTACCAGGTAGTGAAGGACTGGATCACCGAGCTGCTTCACAACCCTCCAGATCCAGAAGAACCTGATCCCACCCAGTCCAGGTCTGCTCCTCCACCCCAGGTGATGTCCCTCCCATTCCAAGGCTTCCCACAGCCCCTCACCTACCAGGGCTACGGCTACCAGGAGGTCCTGCAGCACAGGCAGGAGCCCTTCCCAGTCCAGGCACAGAGTCATCGGACGACACCGTTGCCACCGGTTCCACTGATGCCACCGATGCCACCCATGACACTGATGCCACCAACGCCACCAACACCAGTCCTCACCCAGCTGCAGACCAGACAGCCCCACTACACTGCTCCTTCCTCCACCCCACAGCCAAGTCCAGCCTCAGTACATCTGTCGTCGGTACTGGGGCTGACACCCCATGGCATGGAGGAAGGAGCTCTCAACATCAGCCAGCTGTCCGAGAGCTTTCTCAACACACCATCACCTGTTGTCATCTCGGGGCCAGGCACCCCAGTGGTACTTCAGACCAGCACTCCAGCAGCACCCACCTCCACAGCACCTGGACCCTTCACCCCCGAGACTGGGCACACCTCCGAGTGACCAAGAGGAGTGCCAGAGACTGGCTGGCTGGCTTCCTGTGGACTTTATTTGGACACTTGACTTGGGTCATTTTTCTTTTACAGCTTGTTGTTCAATAAAGTCTATCTTTGATTCACATACTTGCTTCATTTCTTTTTTTTAATAAAGTCTTGGTGGAAACTTTTAGAAATGGTTTAAGCCTTTGCATGCTTGTGGGATGGGTTAAGATAGCAGTGGGGTGGGCAGGGATACGAGGAATGAGCAGGGATACCTTTGGGATGGGTAATAGCTGTGGGATAGATAAACCTCCAGTGCAAGCATAGTGGGACTGTATGGTCCACCCTCCCAGGTGCCACACCTATGGCCCTTTATTATCAATAATAATGTAATAATCATCCACACATGTCAACACAAACACAACTCTTTATTAAATGCCCTGATAATTGTAGGGCCACCCAACATACATGGCCCAATCTCATCAGTGTGATGAGACAGGCCGAAGGAAGCATCCATTAATCATCTATCATCCTGTCTTGCCACTCCACTGCTCCAGCTGGGGAGTTGCACCAGTGTTTCAGGTGGTTGTGCTGCTTCTTCCCTTCACGTGAGGCTCTGTTGGGGCCTTGCACATCCTCAGTGTCTATCAGTTTTTGCCCTTGCCTCCATTCCCCAGGCTCCATGTCCCCATTGCCTTGTTGGAGGTCCATGAGCCTGTTCTGCAAGACTGGGTAGCGGGTGCACATGAGATTGTGCAGGATGCAGCAAGCTTCCACGATCCTCCTCACGGTCCCTGGGCGATGCTGCATGGTGGTGAGAAGTACCTGGAACCTGTTGGCCAGGATGCCAAAGGCGTTCTCCACCACCCGCCTTGCCCTGGACAGCCTGTAGTTGAAGATCCTCTCTTCACGGGTGGGGAGACTGGAGGTGTAGGGCTTCATGAGGTAGGTTGTGAGGGAGAAGGCGTCATCCCCCATGATGAAGTAGGGCACATGTTGCGTTTCGTTGGGCAGGGGGTCTGGATCTGGGAAGCCCATGATGAGGTTGCCTTCCAGCCCCTCCTTGAGGTCACTGGCATTGTATACCTGGGCACCTGAACATGAGCCGCTGCCTGAAGCATCGATGTACATGAACTTGTAGTCAGCATCGACCATGGCAAAGAGGACGATGCTGAAGAAGCCCTTGTAGTTGAAATAAGTGGAGCCCGACTTGGGTGGTGCTTTGCAGGCCATGTGCTTGCCATCTATGGCTCCAACGGTGTGTGGGAAGTTCCACCTCTGATACCACTGCTCTGCAACTTTCTTCCATCCTTCATCAGTGGAGGGGCACTGGAGGAGCTCCTTCAGGTATTCTTCGATGATGGCCTGCACCACTTCTCTGACCACAATGCTGATGGTGTTGTGTGGCACCCTCCAGCCGTACTGCATGCTCCTGTAGGTGGTCCCTGAGACCAGGTGGCGCAGAGTGAGTGCCACCTTGAGCCCAAGTTCCAGGCTGGGCCGGAAGTTGGTGTTTGCCTTGGTCAACCTGGGTGTCAGCCGCTGCACAACTTCGTCAAACATGGCTGGAGGCATCCTCATGAAGTTCTGGAATGCACGAGGGTCTTCGTTCCTGCGCTCCACCATCAGCTTGTTGTACAGTCCGTACTCTGCTCTTCTCCCGATCCATCTTCGGACCCAGACGCTTCTTGGCCGCCTCCTTTTCTTCCCGTAGTAGAGTTCACAAAGCCTGTAGATGGCTTTGCACTGTTGCAGAAGGATGGTGGCTGCCAAAAGGACTGTGTTACGATCCACGGTTGACATGACTGGATGCTATGGAAGAGGAAGAGTCAGATGAAGGCTGCAGAGGTCTGCACAGCTGGGCTGCTGGTCTGAAAGTGAGATCCAGATGAGTTGCTCCCCCTTTTTATAGGCAGTATAGGTTTTCCCCTAGGTGTCCCTTTGCATCCTCTAGGCATCCTCTAGACATCCTTAATATCCGAGATAGGTTCCCTCTGCGAACGTTTTTTCCGTTTTAAATGCTTTGTTTCCGTGCTGCATCCGCTAGGCATCCGTTCTGCGTCCGTTCTGCATCCGTTCTGCTTCCTCCCTGCGTCCGAGCGGATGCGAGTTGCGCGGATACGCAGCGGATGCCTAGCGGATATAGCGGATGCATAACGGATGCAGAACGGATGCCTAGTGGATGCCTAGCGGATGCAGAACGGACGCATTGGATACATTTTCCGCTCAAAAGTTTTGAGCAGCTCAAAATTTTCTGAGCAGATGAAACGTCAATAAACGGATGCTGGATGGATAGAGAGGAAGCAAAACGGAGGCAGTGAGTACCGAACGGATACATCGCGTTAACCAACGGATGGCAAGCTTTTTTGTCCGTTTTACATCCTCTTTGCATCCATTGGTGCAGTGTGACAGGGGCTTTAGATGAAGAAGTAGCATGTTCATTTTATTTATTTAAATTATTTGTATGGGTACTCATCTCACAACAAAATAATTTGATTCTGATTTTTGACACATTTTTAGGGGAGAAGGGATGGGGTAGGGTTAAAATATTGACATCCCTAGTTAAAAGCATTTTGGATTATAAGTGTAGAAAAGACCCTAGCATAAAATTTTAATATGGATCATATTCTGGGTGTTCTGACTTTTAGCCAACAGAGTCATTAGACGTTCTGTAAGAGATAATGATAAATAAATATTCAATCATAATCATTGTGTTCCAGATTTGGCTGGCTGTCTTAGAGAATGACTGCCAGACAGAACAAGCCATGCTATTCCAAGGACACCATTCACTTTTTGAATTCAAAAAGTTTAGCTATGTTTATTTGCTCACAATTATTTTTATTAGCGACAACTTAGCTTCCAAAATTCACAAAATATTACTTTTTTAAAAATATTAAATCTAGAAATTCAGGACAACTGAAGCATCCGTTAAAATGTTGAATTAATAGAGTAGAGGAATCAAAATATTACTTATTCTCCAGTCTCCTGATTGTTGCTCTATTAATCAACTATTAATAATTTTAGCTTTTCTATGAAAATGGTGAGATTGTGGAATTTCATACTTACACATCTCAAAATCTTGGCATTAATTGCATGTGTTACTAATAGATCCTAAAATAAAAATTGAATATTTAGCCATATATCTGATTTGTATAGTTTGATTTGTGTTTACGATTCTATTTTTTTTCCTTCAAATGTTGCTCTTAAAATATATTAGATTACAATTGCTTAACAATCTAGAAGATCTTTTGGCAATGTTGGGAGTCTTTCTGGCAATGTTCCCTATACCTGAAACATGTAAAATTGGAGAAATTATTCTATGTTTAACATTTTATGCACCTATTAAGAAGGGCCCTAGGGGATGGAGGAGGTGGAGATATATTTCTATGCAAGTTCCAAAACCAAATTAACTAACTTAACCATGAGATAACTATTAAAGTTTTACCACAAACTGATGCAGATTTTGTTTGTGGTAAATAGACTTCTAACATCTATGTAAGAAATCCTACAGGAGTTTGCAAAAATAGGGCCTCTCTAGAATTTCAGGCTCTGTGGCTGTGGCTTGTTTCGGTTTTTGTCCCCCAAGCCACATGGAAAAATGCATCAGCCTAGGTCATCTTTTTGACCCCCCCCCCCCACCAGAGAAATGGGGGGAGGGGGAAGAGCCAAAGATTGAGAAGATACAGACTTCTTTTTAATTGCTGGAAATATTAAAAATAAAGTTACCATCTTTCCTTTCTGGATCACGTGCGACCATCACACCAAGGTGAGTGAATTGCTCGGGAGAAGGATTCACAGCCATGTCCTATGAATGTATGTCCTATGCAATTTAAAATTTATAGTAATCAACAACTCCATCTTTTGATCTGTTTCCTTCCTGCTCTATTATCTTTTCCAATTATTCTCCATTTCCTCAGGTATCCTTTTCCTGCAGTTTGGGGATGAGACAAGGAGGGTTCATATCACCCATGAAATCAGCAGCATGGATACTCTACATGCCCTGATTGTCCACATGTTTCCTCAGAAGTTGACAATGGGAATGCTCAAGTCCCCAAACACTGCCATTCTGATTAAAGATGAATCCCGCAATGTTTTCTATGAATTGGAGGATGTCAGGTATGTCTTGCTGCAGATATTAACCTCTGGTCAGAAATAACAGGAGAAACAGAATGTTCTCTTCTGTATAAGAATAATTTCTGTGGAAAGATCTTCTGTCCATCAGTCCCTTGGTAAAGGAATCTCAAAAGATGGCTTTCAGCTTTTCTAGAAAATTTCCAGCAATGGAAAATAGACCCTTTGCTCTATGATTCTGCTGCCAAATAAGTCTTTCCATCAAGAAGTTTCTCCTAATGTTCCTTTTTGCCCCAGAAGAATTGTAGAAGACTGGGTAGAGGGATAAAAACAGAAATGTTATGTCTGTCAAGAAAATATCAAAATATATTTTAGGAAAATATTAATCAAATACAGCCTGTGGCAACATATCTAGTTCATTGCAGTTACCTCTAATGTTATTTTCCCTGCCTTCTAATCATTAAGAACACCAACTCCAGCATACTTATCTGGCAGGGGAGATGCCTTGACCATAAAATAGGAGGTTCCATTTGTTTACTATAGCAATATGCTATCAGGAAATCATTCGTTGTTAAATCTGTCTGAATGTGGGCTCTTGCCACATTTTCATGGCTCGGGGTTTTCTATCTGTGAGGCTGCCTTCTCTGCATTGAAGATGCAGGTGAGATCAGGAAGAGAAGGCAAGCCTTCTTGGAAATGGCTTCCCTGATTTGGAACAGCAAATATCTTGGATATTTGGCAGTCCTCCTGAATCTTTTGAGAGGCCATAAAGATTTGACATTCCAGGAAAGAATGTGGGCTATGGAGGTTTAACTCACCCTTATGAAATGATGGGTTCTCCTATGAGCTGTTCAGAGCATCCAGTAGTGGGAGGTGCTTAGTCTCCGCATTCACAGGCTGAGCTTGATTTGTGGAATGCTCCTCCTCCACCACGTGACTCCTCCTCAGCGTGCCCCAGTTTTTTGCTCAGCCTTGTGCAAGACAGGCAGTGATTTGGAAACTTCTTTGACCGAAACAGGAATATTTGCAGGTTTGATTACAATTCGGTTTCCTTTGGTTTTCTTTGTCTTTAGCCTTCAATCATTTATCAGTCTGAGAGTCAGTTTAAGGAAAGCACTGATCGTGCCCTCCCCCCCAAAAAAAAGAGTTGGCGGGAGGCTTTTGGTGTTGCTCTGCACCACCTCCCCACAGCCAAAATTTCCTTACCTCTGCCAGTTTGATTGCTGCTGTGTCTTTTATTCCGTTTGCTTGCTAGCAGCTTAATATTTCGTTTTTAAAAGTTGTATCACCTTTACCTCCCCCCCTCTGAATGCCATTTCTTCAGTGGGGAAGTTAATTAGGATTAATTCCCCTTTCTTCTCCACCATTCTGCTGAATTGAGAGCTCAGGCTTCATTTGAGCTCCGGCTTCATTTGCAAGGCGGGAAGCTGCTGCTGAGAAGCACACGAAAAAACTTGCTGGAGGCCATCTTGAGTGCCACCTCGTGGCTGCGCGCCTTGTCTGTTTTTCTTGATCTGTGTGAGGTATTTCTGCTCGAAACAGCAGAATCCCTCCAGGATTCTGAGAGCTATGTTACCCTCGTTTTGGCTATCTGCACTTGAGGATAATTAATTCGCCTTTTAAAATTGTTGGCTTAACCCTCACAGCCTTATTCTCAGTGGCACAGCAGCAAGCACCTAGGCCAGTGTCTGCCTGTGCAGGGAAGCTGCTGAAGGCCCTTTCAATCATCAATCTGGGCCTTAGGCATTTGCTATTTGGTTAATTGGATTACACATTAATCCTGGTTGTTCTATTATTAATATTGGAATATATATATATCACTACTCATAGGAGCAATTACAAGTAATTAGAGCAATAATTTTATAATAATTATTACAAACATAATAATCACTCATGGTAACAAACTACTAAACAATATAATATTTTAATTTTCAATCAAATATTATTACTGAGATACGAATTATTATATATATATATATATATAGACACCAATAAAATGAAAAGAATAAATAAAATAAAAGTGGGCAATAAGAACTTTATCAGGGCAACCGTTCTTGACTCAGATCAGACCCTGGGCGTGCCAATCACCTTGTACACAAATTATATTCAATTACTGTTATTCTAATTTTAATCAAAATGGCAGATGGTAGTACCTCTCAGGCACCTTGCTTGAAGGCAAAAGCCAAATCAAAACACAGTGGAAATTCTAAAGCCTCAGAAAGGGACGCCTTAAGGCACCATAAGGCCTTACAAAAGCAAATAGACAGGCATACTCGAGAGATCCACGCTGTATCTCAGGGTGCCCCCTCTTCCAGTACGTCAGTTTCTTCACACCCTCCTCCTCCTCTAGATCTCTCCCTTTCATCCAGGCGCAGCTTGACTCCACAAGGACAACAGGCCCAAGTGTCTGGAACACCAACCAGATGGGCCCCTGAAGCCACATTCACTCCAACAGCCGCTGGTCTTCGCCAGGGTGACAGCTTCATTGAGGAGGTTCCAGAAAGGATGAAAGCCTGGATGGAGATGGCTATTCGCCAAGGGATTGCAGTGGGGCTTCAACACGCGGTAATGTTAAGACCTTACCCTATGGCTACTGACCAAGAGCCCCAACCACTGAGGTCACTGACCAGGTCAGAACAACACCAGTCCCAGGTACATTTACAGGGGGAGACCCCCTCTAAGGACTGGAGGAGGAGGAGGAAGTAGATCAAATTTTTCAAATGGCTGAGTTTGAAGTGAGATCAATTCATGATAGCGAGCCCCTGTCAGAGGCAGACCCCTTAGAAGGGGAAATGTCTGAGGATGAAGGTCTTATTCCTGACCAGCCTGTTTTACAGGCTTATTCCAGCCACAGCTTTTCAAATCTCTCTTGTTTAAGGGAAAAGAACATTGCAGGCCTAAACAAGCCAAATCATCTGACACACCTGACCCTTCAGGGGAGGGACCAGAGGACATGATCTTCAACCAACTGGTAGTTGAAGCAGAGGTAATTCCAGTTCCACTCATATTTTCGGACCTGGTGCAGAAGCAGTGGGCTTCTGCAGTGATATACACTTCCCCAACTGGACATGATAGAAAATACTTCAACTTGGACCCTGATTTTGCAAAGTTACTGGGTACCCCCGAGGTAGACGAGCCTATAGTGGCTTTAGCGTCCCCCTCTATTCCCAGTGAGGCACTGGAGGCCTTAAAGCCAGAGGAAAAATGGGTTGAGCTAGCACTACGCAGAGCTCATCAGTCTGATGCATGGGCTGTCAGATCAGCCACGGCTGCCTCCTTCTTCACACGGTTGTCTCTTGGATGGCTTCGTCTTTTGAAACAACATGTTCCTTCTTCTAACATCAGGACGCACCAAGACATCACCAAACTTACGGCAGCTGCTAAATTTTCTGCCGATGCTACCTATCACGCAGTCAAGTTTTCAACAAAGCCATTACCTCACATGTCACAGCGCGTCACTTGCTATGGTTAAGACACTGACAAGCCGACTTCAAACACAAATCCAAGCTGGCCTCATCCCCCATTGCGGGAGATAGATTATTTGGCCCTTTCCTGGATCCGCTACTAATTGAAACACGCAACAAGAAGAAAATTCTCCTTTCCCTTTTTCAGAAGTCAGATCTCAGAAGTCCCCAGTCCTTTCGGAGGGGATCCTTTCAGTCTTTCTATCAGGGATCCTCCTCTTCCAGATATCAGAGACCCCCAGCAGTTAGACCAGGACAACAACTGGATAGGTCCAACTCAGTGGATAGAAGTAGAAGGGGTGGTCAATCCAAAAGATCCTTTTGGGGAACAGGGAACAAGTCCTTTCGGCAACCAAGATAACTCCCGGGACCCAATTCCCATTGGTGGACATCTTAAGTTATTCGCTGACCAATGGGACTCCTCTACCTCTGACGCCTGGGTCAGAGATACGGTTAGATTTGGACTCGCGCTAGAGTTTAGATTCACTCCCCCAGATTCTTTCATGTCTCACCCTCCTTCCAGAGACCCGGTCAAGCGTAATCTCATGGTTTCCGCTATCCAACATCTACTGGATATATGAGCCATCCAACCAGTAGCGACTAACCAACAAGGGCAAGGTTTTTATTCACATCTTTTTGTTGTGCCAAAAAATTCAGGGGGGTGGAGAGCAATATTAGATTTGAAACGTCTCAACCGTTTCTTAGTATATCGCAAATTTAAAATGCATACCCTCCAATTAATATTACAGGGCATCAGAAAAGTGCTCACGTCCATAGACTTGATGGAAGCGTACCTGCACATTGCTATTCAGCCCTCCCATTATAGGTTTCTTAGATTCTGCTACAATAACCACCATTTTGAATATGTGGCCCTTCCATTCGGATTAGCCTCTGCCCCCAGGACCTTCAGCGAGGTCCTCACAGCACTAGCTGCCCACCTCAGGAATATCCCGGTACGCTTCCAGTGTTATCTTGATATTTTGATTTTATCTCCTTCCGCCCATCAGGCAGTCATAGACACTCAGAACTCATTATTATCCCTACAAGAGCATAGTTTCTTAATAAATTGGAAGAAGAGTCAATTAATGCCTTCGACTCAGTTAATTCATTTAGGGGCGGTCATAGATACGGTGGAAGGCAAAGTTTATCTGTCACCAGATAGACTGAACAGCATTCAAAAATTGGTGAAGGAAATCAGGGCGCTTAAGAGGGTGTCTCTAACCTATCTAAATTGTTGGGGAAAAAGATTTCATGTATTTCTATTATTCCTTGGGTCCGCCTTCACACTAGATCCTTCCAGGGGTTCCTGCCACCGTACCAGCGATCTAGCCGAAGCAACTCCAAACACAAACTCAAGGTTCCGCCCAAGGTTCTCAAATCTCTCCTCTGGTGGTCCAAACCGGTTATCAACAGAGGCTGTCTCTTCAAGAAACCACAAAGTCTCACCATCACCACAAATGCCAGTCTGTTCGGATGGGGAGCTCACGTCCAGTCACTCACAACCCAAGGCCGATGGTCCACATAGAACAGTCAGGCAGTATAAACTAGTTGGAACTTCGTGCAGTACACCTGGCTCTTCACAAGTTCTTCCCCCAGGTACGCGGTCAGCACATACTGATACTGACAGACAATGTAACAGCCAAAGCTCACATAAACAAGCAGGGGGACACACAATCGAAGCAGCTAATGCGGGAAGCGGAGTGCCTGTGTCGCTGGGCAGAGAACAACATACTTTCCATCAAAGCAGAACACATTTCGGGTCTATCAAATACACAGGCAGACTGGCGAAGCAGGGCCACCATAGATCAATCGGAGTGGTGCCTCCACCCATCCCTTTTCCAAGAAGCAGCATGGACATTAGTCAGCCGGTGGTGGACCTGTTTGCTTCCCCTCTCAACACTCAGCTCCCGAGATTTTTTTCCAGGTACCCATCCTAAGGGGCGGAGAATTTCAATTCGCTCCGCTGTCATTGGGCCCCGATTATTAACAGATTATTAACAGATTATTGCAAAAAGATTATTAATTCAAAATCCTGATGTAATGCATACAATTCCTGTATGCATTCGCTCCACCTCCGCTGGTTCCCAAAGTCATCCAGAAGTTTCTAGACGAGAGAGCGGAATTACTTCTAGTTGTGCCTTATTGGCCCAGACGGCCATGGTTTGCAGACCTCCACAGTCTCTTGGTAGCCCCCCCTGGAGAATCCCGTCAAACAGAATCTCATTAACTCAGAGGCCTCTTCAACATCTGGATCCTCAATGGTTACAACCGACCGTCTGGAGGTTGAGTGGAGTGGTTTGAAGAGTGAAAAGCTTTCCAACAGAGTTATTGACACTATCTTAGCCACCAGACACTCCTCAACAATTCGCATTTACAATGCCAAATGGTCAATCTTCTGCAAATGGTGTAGTAAGCTTCAAATTGATCCTGCCTCTCCCTCTGTCACCCAGATTCTAGAATTTTTACAGGAGGGACTTGATAAGGGGTTGTCATCTAATACATTAAAAAGGCAGGTGGCAGCCTTGGCATCAGTTCTCACAAGGGCCTCAGTTCTCTTTCACATCACCCATGCATAAGATGCTTCCTTCGAGGAGCCACCAATTTACGCCCTCCAGCAGTGCACCGTTATCCCACCTGGGACCTTAACAAGGTCCTTGTCACTCTCACTAAAGGTCCTTTCGAACCTTTGAAATCATCAGGTCTCCAATTTCTCACGTACAAAGTAGTTTTCCTGGAAGCGATCACTTTCGCTCGTCGTATCTTGGAAATTGCAGCCCTGTCTGTCAGACAAGATCTCTGCATTTTTCATGCTGATCGTGTGATCCTTCATTGCGATCCCACATTTATGCCAAAGATCAATTCAATTTTTTATAGAGCACAAGAGCTTATTCTTCCAAATTTTTGTCCCAGACCATCGCAGGGGATGGAAAGACAATGGCATAAGCTTGATGTGAGGCGTGCTCTGCAAATCTATATCAAGCGTACAGCGGCTTTCAGGAAATCAGAGGCCTTATTCGTGTCCTTTCAGACAAATTCTCAGGGTTGCAAGTTTCACCATCTACGATAGGCCGTTGGATGCGGGTGGCAATAGCAAAAACATATCAGACCCAATCTCTGCAGGTGTCTAGGGGCATAACAGCTGATTCAACAAGGAGTGCAGCAACTTCGGCAGCATGGGCCACACAGGCATCAATAACTGAAATCTGTCGGGCCGCGGCTTGGGCTTCTCCATCGCCCTTCATTAGACACTACAAAATTGGTTTGTTTGCTTCTGCTGAGGCTTCCTTTGGCAGAAGAGTTCTGCAACGGGTCCACAGAGACCAGGAAGAGATTCCAGACGAGACGGAGTCCCTCCCATAGGACAGGCCAAGCTTTGGTATGTCCCACTACTGGATGCTCTGAACAGTTCATAGGAAAAAGGGTGTTGGTAATTACCTGATGTGCCCATTCTCTTTGAGCTGTGAAGAGCATCCAGCCCCATCCTTTTTTTTCCCGTCTGGTGGGGTCCTGTTTCGGCCAATGAATTTTTTAGAACGTGAGGATGAGAGCGCTTATTTCTCTTGTCTTCACCAAAACTGGGAAACACTGAGGAGGAGTCACGTGGTGGAGGAGAAGCGTTCCACAAATCAAGCTCAGCCTGTGAATGTGGAGACTAAGCACCTCCCACTACTGGATGCTCTTCACAACTCAAAGAGAACGGGCGTATCAGGTAAGTACCAACGCCCTTTCTGGTTTTTGAAGCTTTACTTTTTACCTTTGTTGTGATGTTTTGTTCTGAAACTGATTTACAGTCTATGGGATTGTAGCAGCATAGAAGCCATTATTATAGATAAATAAATCCTGCATCAATTGATTCTGTTGGTAGAGTATTTCTTACAGAAAGAAACATTTCTTCTTGTCATCCAAAATCTATTGCCAATCAATTTAATTATTTAATGTCAAGTTCTAGTGTTATGATCCTAGTGTTAGGAAACGGAGAAAAAATTGTCCCTAGACATTCTCTTTCTATTATGCATCATTGTTAAATACTTCTATCAAATTAGTCATCCTTGTTTTTATCACCCCCTTGAGGAACTTAGCATATTTTCTTGCAAAGTGTTTTTATTGAAAACTAGCACCTTTTTTTATCTCTTTGTAGCCCTCCTGTAGTGCTTTCCTACAGCTTCTTTTCTCTTTTTATCTTTCCTCAACAACTCATTCAGGAAGAAAAGATATTTGGTTAAACAGTACCTTTGATTAATAGCACCAGGATCCATTTTATTAGAAACACACACCCGCTTTGTAGATCTTCATGGTTCCTTTTATGTGAGCTTTGGAGATTCAGCCCAAAACTTACAAGTAAGAAAGGAAGCCCAAAGATGTAAAGAACTCATACAATATTGACCCTAGGTACAAAGTTGACCCTCATATGAACACACTGTTATACATCAAAGCAACAGATTATTGCAAAAAGATTATTAATTCAAAATCCTGATGTAATCTGCTTGAAGGCTTTTTGGAATGAACAGGAAACAATGACACAGGAAAATGTCTTTATGCATTTGTCACCCTTGCTGCTATCACTGTGCTCAAGCATACTTTAGGATCTTAAATAATAACCAGAACTAACATGTATTTATCTCATGGGATTCTTTGGGCTTTGTTCTTCCAGGGATATTCAGGACAGAAGTATTATCAAAATCTACCGGAAAGAGCCCCTTTATGCCTCATTCCCTGGATCCCATATCACCAATGGTGACCTTCGGGTAAGAACAAAGGATTGCACAGAGGGCATTCTGTTTTTTATTGTCGGTGCCACAAGAGATAAAATGGGTAATGTACTAAGGAACATTTCATTAATACTTGTACTTTGGTACATTCAGACATACATTGACTTATACCTCTTACACTGCAAAAATATATGGGCTACACAATTTGATCAGGGCAAAGCAATAGACGCAATCTACGTAGACTTCTGTAAAGCCTTTGATTCAGTAGTACATGACAAACTACTCCTAAAACTAAAATCTTATGGTATCTCTGGACAACTGCATAACTGGATAGAAGCATTCCTGTCAAACAGACAACAAATGGTCAAAATTGGGAGCGTCCTATCAAATTCCATACCTGTCAACAGTGGTGTCCCCCAAGGCAGTGTTCTAGGACCAATTCTTTTCATACTCTACATAAATGACCTCTGTGATCATATCAAGAGCAACTGCGTTCTCTTTGCTGATGATGTAAAGCTATTCAACACCACAAATAATACTGCTACCCTTCAAAAAGACCTTGACTATGTATCAAACAAATGGCAACTTCAAATCTCAACAAATAAATGCTCTGTCCTACATATTGACAAAAAAAAGATATCAGAAAATAAGATACAAGCTGAATAGTCAAGACCTTGCTGATGATCGAAACTCTGTCAAGGATCTTGGAGTACTCATCTCTAATGTTCTAAGTGCTAGAGCCCACTGTAACTACATAGCCAAAAAGGCATTAAGAGTTGTTAACCTAATCTCACGTAGCTTTTTCTCTGGTAATATTACACTAATAACTAGAGCATACAAAACATTTGCTAGACCAATACTAAAATACAGCTCATCAGTCTGGAACCCACATTACGTATCTGATATCAACACAGTTGAGAAAGTCCAGAAATATTTCACAAGAAGAGTTCCCCACACCTCTACTCATTGCATAATACTTTATGCCACCAGACTTAAAATTCTAGACCTAGAAAATCTAGAACTGTGCTGCCTTCAGTCCGATCTAAGTATAGTCTATAAAATCATACATTGCAATGTCCTTCCTGTCAATGAATACTTCAGTTTCAACCATAACAACACAAGAGCAAACAATAGATATAAACTCAAGGTTAATCGCACCAAACTTGATTTCAGGAAATACGACTTCAGCAACAGAGTGGTCAATGTCTGGAATGCTCTACCTGATTCTGTGGTTTTTTTTCCCCAAACCCCAAAAACTTTAACCTTAGACTGTCTACTGCTGACCTTAAGACCTAAGAGGCCTGTAGGGGGCATGACTTAGTGCACCAGTGTGCCTACTGTCCCTGTCCTATTGTTTCTTTTATATATTTTTTATTTTTCTTATATGTATCCATGTATTCATAACTATGCTTTTTACCTATACCTATTATCTTGTAAGCAATTGACAAATAAAAATAAATAAATAAAAATAAAAATTGTGGCTCTGCAGATTTGCAATCATAATCTTCCTCTTTAATGTTCAATTATGTGTTCTAGCAGAAGACGGCAACTTTCTCCTTGTAGTTTGAGAAGTATAGATGTGCACTGGGGTGATTATTTCCTCAGAAAGTAACTGAAAAATCCTAAAGATTCTAATCTAAGCACCTTCCCCACCCTTTTTCTTCTTCTTTCCTTTTCAGCAAAACAAAACACTTGGACCAAATCTCTTAAATAGAGAGGTTGACTAGAAGATCTGTATTTCCCTGGAGCTTTACATATTCATAATTTTTAAAAGTATCTCCACTGTGGGAACAATATATATATCATATAATTTTTTTCTTCTGAGGGATTCTAATTTAGTTCCGTAGTTCTGTTTTTTTAAAAAAGAAAAGACTATGGAGAATCCTCTTATTAATGGATGGTTTCCATGAGGTTTGAAAATTTTAGGATGGGACTTGCATTTCTGTAGATCTGAGTGCAAAATCATGTCATCTGTTGCTCCATTTCTTCTAATTGACTGATATTTCTGGCTTTAATGTAAGTCTGATACTGAACTGTTTTTAACACTGGACTTTTTTACTGGATTATCCCTGGACTGAAAAACTGACTGATTAACCTGTGAATGATTTTTGGACTGCTTATTTTGGACTTTGCTTAAACTTTCTGGAAGTAAAAACTTACATTTACTGTACAGTGCATCTGTGTACTGTGTGTGTATTATTCAAAAATTTCTCTCTATACGTCTCCCTGTATACGCTCATTCTCCTAATGGGGAATTACCTCAACACTGGTTATGGGCCGAAGCCATACCAGGCTCAGATAACTGAGAGTCAGCGTGAATGCATACTACTGTATACAGACAGCTGTTTTACTGTTTAATAGTGGGTTACTATCTTAGTAAATATGGCACAAGTCACTTCAACAAGTCTGTCACTCATAACTCAATTGGATGGAACAAAGTATGTTTCCTGGTCTAGGAAGTGCAGTGTACTTCTGCGTAAAGAAGATTTATGGAATGTAGTTCAAAATCCACCAGATGTAAATGCTTGGGATCCAGAAAATGAGGATGATGCCAAGGAGTTTGCTGACTTTAAACAGAACAATGAACAAACTCTTTGTATACTTGGACTAACACTGAGTGACCAGCAGCTCGTCCATATTCATGGTAGTCTGCTGCTAGATGTTGGGAGAATTTGAAGAAGATTGATGTTCATGACAGTGTAGGTGTACAAATACATCTTACATGTAAACTGTTTAGAGCATGTCTTCTGAAAGGTGGAGGTATGTTAGCTCATTTAAACTTCATGAAAAGAACTTTTCAAGAGCTACATGAAAAAGAACTGATATTTTCAGAGCTGCAACAAGTTTACATCATTCTTTCCTCATTGGATGAAAGTTATGATGATTATGTATCTTCACTGGAAGTCCTGCCCAGAGATAAACTGACATTGACTGACATAACCGGAAGGTTGCTAGAAGAAGCAAGAAGACGGCAAGATAGAGACCAACTGAGGAAGGAACAACCACAAGAAGAGGATTTATCTTCAACTGCCTATAATGTTAGGAAATGTTTTTCTTGTGGGGCTAGGGGACATAAAGCTAAATTTTGTAAGAAGGGAAAACAACAGAATACTGATAAACACCAGAAGGCTAAGAAGAATTTTAGTTTAGCTATGTCTAGCAATTCAACTGTAAACAATGATTTGTGGGTTGTTGATAGTGGAGCATCACAATGCATTACTAAAGATAGAAAAAGGTTTGCAAAGCTGTCTATGAGTAAACAACATATATCATTGGCAAATGGATGGAAGATTAAAGCATCGGGTGATGCTTTAGGTACTGCATATTGTTCTTGTATAAATGAACATTTAACCATGTTATACATATCTAAACTGAAATTTAATTTGCCATCAATAAAGGCTTTAATTAATATTGGTTATGTAGTAACCTTTAGGGGAGATAACTGTATAATAGAGAAAGAGAGTAAAAATGTTACTGTTATTTTAAAGAATGATTTATATGTAATACATGATGATCAGCAGAAGATGGTTAACTCAGTTTATAACAATGTTAAGCCACATGATAAATGTATACATTTACTACATAGACATCTAGGGCACATTAATTTCAAAATGCTCTAACTGTTGAATTGTCAGAGGGAGTAAAATTGAAACCCTGTAGAAAGTATTTACACTGTAATGCTTGTAGTCAAGAAAAGAGTAAGGTTACTCCTGCAAACAGACTAAATGGGTTTAAGACCAAAGAACCTTTAGAGGTTGTGTTTACTGCCATAATTGGTCCTAAGAAACCAAGTTTAGGAGGTGCCTGTTATATTTTAAGTATTATGGACCATCACTCGATATGGTTTCTGCTATCTTATGAAAAACAAAACAGAAACATTCCAACATTTCTTTAGCTGGCTAAGGTTTGCTGAGAGAAAAATGAAAAGTAAAGTAATTACTTTAGTAACTGATAATGGGACTGAGTTTGTTAACAAAAGATTCCAAACTATGTTGAAATTGGCTGGTGTTGAACATAAACGTTCTGCACCTTACAGACCCCAACATAACTCGTTTATAGAACGAAGAGGGCAAACATTACAAGCCATGGCTCGCACTATGTTATCTGATTCAGGTTTACCTGAAACACTGTGGGGTGAAGCCATAATATGTAGTAACCATGTTTTGAACAATGTAGTAAATACAATAACTGGAGAATTGCCATTCACTTGTTGGCATGGCAGAAAGCCAAATTTAAGTTATTTACATACATTTGGAGCTCCAGCATGGGTGCATATTCCCTCACAAGTAAGACTGAAAGGGCAACATAGAGCGAAGAAATTATTTTTTGTGGGTTATGAGGCCAACCATAGATCATTTAGATTTTGGGAACAAGGCACAGCTCATGTTTACTGTAGTGCTAGTGCAAAATTTTTTGAGCGTTGGGTGGGATAAACTGGAACAGGAATCCAGCAATGATATTATTATTGACACCCAAATAGTCCCTAAAGATGAAATCAGTAAACAACAAATAGCCGTTAAAGAGGAAGAACAGGAGGAAGTACTAGAACAGGCACCGGAGGAGATAGAAGAACAGGAGCAGGTGGCACAGGAAAGTCCACCAGTAAGCCCTGTATTACCAAGACATTCAACCCGAGTAACACAACCACCTGATAGATATCAGGCTAGTGTTGTATGCCAAGTGAATACAGTTCCAAGTAACTATAGTGAACTGAAAATGTATCCTGTTAAGGATCAGACTGCTTGGCAGAAAGCAATGGATAAGGAACTGGAAACATTAAAAAGATTAGAAGTATGTGAAAATGTTCACTTACCACCAGGTAAACATGCCATAAGATGCAAATGGATATATAAACTGAAGATACGTGTGGATGGGACCCATAAAGCCAGGTTAATAGCACAAAGGCTTAATCTGACTATGATGAGGTGTTTGCACCTAGTCTGAAGACCACTACATTAAGGATGGCATTAGTGTGGGCAGCTAAGGAGAAATACATTGTAAATCATTTGGATGTAGAGACAGCATATCTGTATGCACCGTTGCAACACACTATATATAACCTTTAGGTATCAAAAATGATAATACTGATAATAATGATTGGTGAAAATTAAAAAAGAGTCTTTATGGTTTAAAGCAATCTAGATATGAGTGGAACCAATGTTAGTTGGTTAGTTTAAAAGAGAAAGTAATGGTATAATGTCATTATTGTTATTATTTACTGATGACATAACATTAATCACAAAAACTGAACAAGAAGCTACTGTGATAATTTCACTATTAGAAAATAAATTTAAAATAAAACAATTAGGAGAAATCAAACAATATCTTGGTTTAAAAATAGATAGAACTAGGGGAGGATACAAGATTTCACAAGCTGATAAAATTAACCAATTACTAAAAAGTTTTAAAATGGAACTTTGTAAGCTGGCTAAGACACCAATGAGCCAGGAGTTTAGCCATAGTGATGTTCAAAGTCCTATTTTTGATAAGAACATTTATCAGTCCTTGATTGGTAGTTTATCTTATCTCAGTAATTGGTCAAGGCCAGATATTGCATAGAGAGTTAATCAATTAGCGAGATTTAATGCTGAGCCAATTGAAAGGCACTGGCAAGCTGCTAAACGTGTGTTAAGATATCTGAAACAACGCATTATGCATTGTATTTGAAGCCAAAAGATGAACTGAATTTAACTGCATATGCTGATGCAAGTTTTGCTACAGACATAAATACATGAAGATCTACATCAGGTACTGCTGTATTATTGGGAAAAGCATTGATTGGATGGAGATCTATTAGACAGAAACATCTAAGTTTGTCAACAATGGAGGCTGAATTCTCATGTTTGTCTTTATTATGTACAGATTTAGTTTTCTATAAGCAATTATTAATTGATATGGGAATTAATGTAACAGATCCTATTGTTATTTACAAAGATAACCAATCAGCAATACAGATGCAATATTGCAGTTAAAACAGGAACGAAACACACTAATTTAAGATATTTAAATGTGAGACAATGTGTGCAAAGTAAGATGATTAAGGTAGAAAACTGTTAGCAATAAATGTTAGCAAGTTGCCAGTGAATATTTCACTAGCATAAGCAGAACTTTGGCAGGGAAATAATAAATATGCCCATCAAGGCATTCATCAGAGTAAAATGTTTCCAAAAGAGGGGCTGGAATGAATCAACAGTTTTTTTTAAAAAAAAAAAAAAACTATAAGAAAGTAATGTTGTGAGGGAGGGAGGGAATGCTCTAGTGTGATCTGTTATGATGGCCATAAGAATAAGATATTTTCTTCTCTAAGTTCATGCAGTTCAGTATATATTATGAACTTATAAGTGGTTTCATATGGTTAAATAATCTCACATATTTTCGCCTATGTACTGTGATAATGCAGAAAAGATTTTCTCTGGCTTCTTATTGTTCTAGAGAGAGGTGGTCTACACTTCCAGAGAATCCTCCCCCACCCGGCGCCTAAACAGCATGTCTCCTGCTTCTCATCTTACTTCTGGATCTCCTCCTCCAGTGCTCCAGTCATCCTCGCCTTCCCGTTCCCGTATGTCTTACAGTGGTGGACGCCCACCCTCCTATGCTGGCAGTCCTGTGCATCATGCAGAGCGCCTCTCCAACCTCCCTCCAGCTCAGGGAGTCTCACCAAGTCCAAGTGCTATCTTAGAGCGCCGGGATGTCAAGCCGGATGAAGACCTGGTGGGAAAAAATATGGTTCTGGTGAAGAATGAAGGCCTGTATGCTGATCCATACAGTATGGTACATGAGGGACGCTTGAGCATTACATCTACTCAGTCACTGGCTGGAATGGGGGATCCATTTGCTTACCCTGGAGGGCTTTACAAGCGCGGCTCGGTGCGTTCTCTTAGCACCTATTCAGCTGCTGCCCTACAATCAGAACTGGAAGATAGTTTATATAAGCCCAATGCACAGATCTACAGTGATACTTATGGTCCAGGGATGGGCTTCCGTTTGCCACCATCATCTCCCCAGAAAATAGCTGATGGCCGACTGGTGGATGTTCAGCAGAGCCAAAGTCCTCACAGCCCTTATTCAGGGCCTCCAAGCCGATCCTCACCAGTACGACAAACTTTCCGCAAGGACTCTTGTTCCTCGGTGTTCATGGAAAGCCCTGTAAATAAACCGCGGAATCTCAGTTCTTCAGGTGCTCCAGAACTATTCCCTGGACCTGGGGAACGACCTCATTCTGGATTCAGTTCACCTGTGCCTGCCAAGGATACTGAAACAAGGTAAAAAGATGGAAGTGTATCATTTCTTGCTAATGATAAATGTGCCATTATTAATAACACATTGATCAGCAGCTTGAATAATTTGCATATTGGAAAATTGGACCTTAAAAAGCAGGTTTTCTTATTCTGAACTAAATTTAACAGAGTAAAAAATTACATTCTGCTCTCAGCAAATGAGATTTCTACCCAATGATGCTGGTGCCTCAAAAGTACCCAAGTAATTATTTTGTGCCAATATATTAAAATAAATGCACAAGGGTTGTTCGTCCAGCCAAAATGACTCCTATGGTCATTTTGGCTGGAGCAGCAGGAGTGATCAGACACACTATGCATTTGAGCATGATGCTTGACTGGTGCTTTTATAATAAATGATCAAGCACCATGAAGAATAATTGCCTACATGGGTCTAGCACTCTCATGCGAGATTACTAGAGGCTGATTGACAAGGCAGCTTGCACAATAGACTACTCTGCTGGCTGAAGTGGAGAATCCACTTGCCCATAGCTCCTTATCAGCTCTTTTTTCAAAAAAGCAAAAGAGGCAGCAAGAGAACATGAGTAAGCAAAAGAATAAAGAAGCACAAAAGATACAGAGAAGTGAGTGAAAAAGAAAGATTACACTACAAAGAAAGGAATTGAGCAAATATGCAAGAGAAATAAATCATCAGCAGTTTGTTTTCAAATAAAGTCAGAGAGATAGGTCCAACTATCTGTCAAAATTAACCTCTTTCTCCAGTCTCACCCCTTATTAAGGAGAGCAATTGGAAGTTGTTTTTCTCAACAGCAGGAAGTCCACCAATCATTTTCCGTAATCAGTTCCATGTTAACCTGTCAGAACAGAACATCCCACTGCTGTCTCATTACCAAAGCAGAGCAGAGATCAGCTGTAAGACAATGCAAGTAATGTTGGCATACATTTGTGTCTTCTTACGAATTGGAGAAAGACATGTTAAAAAGGTTTCCTGCTGACCATTCCTGCTGATGACAACACAAAAATCTCTTGATCTAGGGCTTAGGTTTTTGTGCCCTCTTCTCCTCAGCTTTTCTCAGATAAGAGAACTAGTTGGGAAAAAAAGAATGAGCAAAATTACAAATGGAAGCTATCTTAATCCTCTATAAAAATAAAATTAAGTTATGCAAGGAACTTGCATACTCAGAGGAAGTCAGGCAAAGGAAGCCTTATTCTAAAGCATTCTAATAATGGCATTTTCAGTGTTGTTTTATTTTTCCCCAGTTCTGATTCATTTATTTTTCTTTTTTAATTTGCCATGTGCTTACATCAGCAGTAGAGTAATCCAGTGTAACAAAGCAAAACACTGTTGCAGCATTCCATCTTCTGTGTACCTTTATTTAGATTTCCATTATTGCAAATTCTGCCCTTACATTGCTTGATAACTAAGTGGGTAGTCTGAATGGATACGCCTAATAATTACCTCTTACAGCATAATCCTATGTATTCTCAGAACTAAGTTCTACTCTTTAAGGAGGCTGACTGCTGAATAATAGCCAACAAAATGGCTGAACAAATGTCAGATCTGTTGCAGGCATGATATCTTGGTTCTTCTTTTGCTTCTTTTGTTTCATTATATGTGAAAGAGGGTTATTTTGTTCATTTAAAAAAAAATAAATTAAAAATAGCAGGAAAACAGTTATTATAGCTGTCTCTTGTGGGAACTGAAATCAAACTTCAATTAAAAGATGCTACTCATGGGACAATTATCACCTATTTCCCAGCAGTAGGCAATAAAATGAGTGAAAATCTGCAAGCAGGAAACTTTCAACAAAGAAGAGAAAGGTTTTTAACTGAATGGATCTTATTGTTCAATTACATGTTATCGAAAGCACAAATTCATTGCTTGATAATATACTGTCTGACTCCCCAATTAATTTATCAAGACAACAATGTACCTGCTTATAATCTGTCAAGCCTCCTGCCCTATTCTTTTAAGGATTCTTTAATTTTATAATAATGGAAAGCTTTGCATCCTGCAGAGCAAAGCATCATTCCCAAGCATAGTTTGAGATTCCACATGAGTCTTTATTTTAGAAAATAAAGTGGGGATGGCTGCAATCCAGTATGTGTTTTTAAAAATATCTCATTTTTAATCTTCCTGTGCCTATATCTCCAGGAATGAGGATGGTTTCTCAGATGACTTGAGTTTGGTGGGGAGGGGGAATGTAAGAACCTAGATCATTAGGATAAGAGGAAGACAGAAAAAGAAATGGTTAGAAACATCAAGAGGGAGGGGGATTAAAAGGTAAACAGGAGAGGTCAAAAGAATCCAAGTCATAGGCCTATCAAAAGTTAATGAAGTGGAAAGTATGTGTGAGAAATTGTTCCTCTGTTCAAAATCTTGAATAAAGTTTGCCTGAAGAGGCCCTTTGGGGTGGACACTTGATAGAGAGTGAGAGAAGCCAAAACACAAGACCATTCTTTGTTTTATGCTGTCTCATTTTATTTCTGCCCTTTCCTTTCCAAAATCAATCAGGGAGCATGATCCCAAAAGAAAAAGGTGTGTTACTGCACTTAGACCAACTAAAGGTACAGGATGCCCACACTAGTTGGGTGATTACTTGTAACTGAGAAAGTAAACATGCTCATCAGGCTGTTAATGCAATTGTAAGTAGAGTGAAATAAAGGCTACAAAATCACTGATAAAGACTTGTTATGCACATGACACTTTTTTCTAATAGCATATTACCTGATATGCAGGGGTGGGATGGGAAAAACAGAATGAAGCACAGTGTATTTGTGTGTCACGTAACACATTTTCCGATGCAAAATCTGATTTGCTAAAGTACTAGCTCCTCTCTTCTTCAGACCAAAATTTCCAACCTTGTATACTTCTGAAAACATGCTGTCTATACTAGCCTGGAATTACCGGATTTGCATCTAAAGGACATCAAGTATTAAGAAAATACCTCATGTGGCTGTCTTCCTTCCAGGTTCCCAGAAAGTTGATTTGTGTAGATTTGTGGAATCAACACAACTATGTTGTGTTGATTACCTGTCTTAATTACCTGTCTTTAGGAAGCCTATTTTGGTCCATTGTTTCTTAGTTTTCACCATGGTATGAGGCTGTTACCCTCTACAGAGCTTCAGAACATTACATGAATTTTCCTTAAGTGCTTTTAAACTAATTTTCCAGCTGTTTTATCTGGAATATGATATTGTTTCTTTGCTAATATTTTCTCTTGATTTTATATTTTAGCTTCTTTATATTATTACAAACAAGTCTATATTATCAAACTGAGGTGTGCAGGAATACTGTTTCCAAATTGAATACAAATAAATATACTTCATTCTTATGTTGACTCATATTGCCATAATATTGGGAAACAATGAAAAAACTATATACTTGTTCTACTGCCTTGTCTGGATGTTTTAATATATACCGTTTCTCTCCCTCTTCCTCTTTTCATTAAGGGAGCGCATGGAAGCGATGGAAAAACAGATTGCCAGCCTCACAGGATTAGTACAGAGTGCATTAATGAGAAGCTCAGATGGAGAGACCCCTAGGTAAGAGGCTTGATGGGTGAAACTACATAACTTGCTGCTTGTCCCTTTGGCATTGATAGAAATGGTGAACTTCTCACTTACCTCCTTATCCTGATAAATGTAAAGTAGAAATTTATTACCAGACTACAGATATTTTCAACAATCCAACCCAAACTGGCCAGGTTGCTTTTGTAGTGGATTAAAAAGAGAATGAAAGTCATTATGATATAAAGGGTAGAATGTAGGATTTTGGCCAAATTTCTGTTCAGTCATGAATTATAATAGAGTGGCAAGATGCAGTTCAATTTATTTTAAGTGAAAAAATATAGATCTTTTGCAGTTGGTTACCCTAATTGTAGGTGATCTTAAGGGAATAACTTTTGGCCAAATTTGCCCAACTCAACCAATTAGTCCATAGAGTTTCTATTTCAATAACTATGAGACAAAACACCTATCCGAGCAGTATTTTGCAAAGATTATCTACATATCTCCAAACTCATCCTTCCCACATTATATAGCCCTCTATTCCAAAGAGAATCACAACTGAGGATATCACTTCCTTTTCTGCATCAATATCTTGTGAAACCATTGTACAGTAATCAGCTACCTTAGCTTAAATTGAATTTAATTGGGATAATGGAATAGTTGTTATTGCTACAGTTTCTAGCACCCAGGTCCTTTTAAAGAAATAGGACAGTGCCAATCCATGCTGCCTTGCTAGTGCCAAAAATTAAAATGAGAATGGGATGACAAAGTGAGTATATCTGTATACTTACTCGATAGAGGATAGCCACAAAAGAAAGGGGAGGACATTCAGGCTTGCGATATTTAGTTACTATAGTTCCAATTAAAGCTTTAGGTTTTGCATGGTCTCTGTTTCTTAATCTGATCTCCCTTATGGGATGACAAATGAGTTACAAAGTTGTTGCTTTAGCACAAACTCCCACTATTTTTTCTAGTTTGGCAATGTACATATGCTTTCCTGCCCTTTTTGGAAAAACAGATCAACCTCACAAGATATTAATAAAAATCAAACTTTATTTTTTTGAAAAATAAATAAAATGTAAACTTTATTTTTTAACATTATTAAAGTGCAAATATTCAGGATAAATAAGATAAAGTTTATGAGATAAAATAAATCATTTTATAGCTTGTCTACCATAATTTTTCTGTCAAGTTATGTGGTAGAAAATTCTAAATTAATATATAGTTTCCAGGAAAACTAGAAAGAACTTTTAAGATCTTTGGGCACAAAGAAAAGAACAAAAGTGAGTGAAGCTCAAATAATGCTATATAGAAAAATAAAGATAAAAATTAACTTAGTTTTATGCTCATAGACTTATTTACTTATTCCTGAGATACAGTTTCTGAAGCAAAAGATTTCTGCTTGTTTCCCTGGACTTTTCCACTTCTTGTAATTCCACCTTTAATCAAAAACTCAGGAGTAGAATATTAATTATTTTCTCTTCCTACCTTCACTACTCAGCTTTCAACTTTTCTATATCTTCAGAGAAAGCTTTGTACATTGTCCAGAGTCACATTGATTGAGTTAGGCAGCATTTTAAATCTAGTTAATAAATAAATAATAGAATTTTGTTTTCTCTGTGACCTGGAATAAGCAGGAGCAAGCATGTCTCACACCTAAAGATGTAAATTCTACATTTAAGATTAATAAATGTGTTTTCTATGTCTGGCATTACTGCTGGCAGCCTAGAATATTATGAATGCAAGTAAGCTTCACTTTTAATCATATACACAAATCACACAATTTTTACAGTATAATAATTTTTATTCCCATCTGAAACCTAAAAATGGTTTTGGAATATATATGTCTTGTTTGTCATTACAGTGAGAAAACAGAAGGGACCAATGGAGGAACACCTCCATCAGCACGTAAGTGAGCATTTGAAATCCCATCCTCAAATCTAACTTATCCGAAGAAAAAGAAATAATCTTAGGTTCAATAATGGAGCAGTAAAACCAGAAGTAAATTCCAATTGTAGTTGTTTTATCTGAAACAAGAAGAAATATACTAAAATATACTTGTATCTTGATAGGTGGACTTTAGAGTTCGGAAGTTTTCATGAAAATATCCCACCATTCCATTGTATTGTTTTTGCTTTTCTCTTGTAAATTATAGAAACCTGTAGGTTCTTCTCATATTCATTGGTATTTTTATCATTTTGGAGGCTGTCTAGAACAAAACGGAAGCAAGAATTTGACTTCATTCTGGGTTCAACTTCTTAATGATGCCCCATAGCTGAACGGATTTGAACCACGATATAAAAAATGCAGTTTAAAGTGAGGGAAATTGTTCTTACCTTAAAAATAAATTGGCTTTGTTACAAAGATAAACTGAGATAAGATAGTTTCACATAACTATCAGGCTCTTCTCCATTCTGGTGTGAAAGAAAAGTATTCGATAAATGATGGGAAGCCAATACTGAAGTTCACGGCTCTCTGCATTTTTGGAGTTGCTGCAAAAAATAACCAATTTGTGTTAAAAATTGAAGTCATTAATTACTAGTGTACTGTATTCATGCAGAGGGTGTTACTCAAAATATTGTTTTCTCTTTGATAACAATTTTATAATGCTTTGAAGTGAAAGTTACAGAATTTGTGTTTTTTCCCAAGCTTGATTCAGTATCTTAATGACATAATCCTCTTTTCTTTTTTCCAATTTCTTTGGAAAAGAATTTCTTTGGATTATTATACGTTTCTGGTATTTTTCTCTGTTTCAGCCCCAAGCAAGAGCAATGTAGGAACTCCAGTTCCTGGACCACCAGCCCCATCCACCACTGGTACACCAGCTGGGCAGCCTACTGCTATCACTCGTCTGCACATGCAGCTACATCTCCATGACTTGCAGCAGAATGCCAGCGAACTCCGCAACCAGCTGCATCAACTCAAGAAGCTTCAGGTAACCTGAGTTGGAAGGAAGGTTATGTTTTGCTCTTTTTCTAATGGAGCAGAAAATTTTAGAATATTATGTTGGTTCCATGAGGCTAAATCTTTTCTCCATGCATTAGAAATGATGTGTTTTGAAAGAAAATGGTGCTTCACACTCAGAGTTCAGAAGCCAGAGAATGCTGAATCTGATGTCCAGTTGTCAGAGTATATACTCTGCATAACATCAGAAAACAAATAAATTAGATGAAGCAGAAGCATTGCAAATTTGTTCAAATTACTCAATATATACAGTGAATTTAGCTTCACTTGATGAAGAATTTAGAAAGGCACTTGGAAATAAAATTATATTATTTAATGTAATCTTATTTTTCACAATTGAAGAATCTTATTCTTGCAAAATTGAAAGACCTAAACCAGAACTTATTTCTTCTTTAAAGGAAAAAAAACAGTTTCTGGCTAAATTCCATAAAGAGTGAATTGATTTTAAGGTCAGCAAAAACTAATTGTGTCTCACTTTTTTTTAATAAAGAAAAGCAACAGTATTCATTCAATTATAGATCTCCATGTAGTCCTCTCTTCCTACACACAAACATTTTGACTCCATTTAATACAGTAACCTTTCTCTGTAATTTTCCATTGTAAGAGGGAGAAAAGAAGGGGCATAAAGAACAAGGAGGAATGCAAATTAAATGTAGGCATAGAGAGTTAAACATTATCACATACATATTGCTCACAAAAAATCTTAGTTTAATCCTTGGCATCAACTAAGATTACAAAAGGTTCTCAGTCTAAAACAGCGGTTGTCAACTGGTGGGCCGTGGCCCACTGATGGGCCATGAGAAAATTTTGGTGGGCCGCAGGATGCTGAAGTGGGTAGATGGGGCAATCCTGCAGTCTACCTAGCAAACCCTTGTCATAGCTGCTGCTTTCTGCCTCAGTGCATCAAGGAGGCCGAGCAACAGTGGGAAGAGTGTGGACTTCCTGAGCTGCAGGAAGTAGCTGCCCTCAGGTGAAGATGTTGCTAGGGAGAGGCTCAACCCCCACTTCCTCCTCGCCAGAAGCGCTCACACACTCAGCAGGAAGGAGGAGGCTTGTAGGGGGCCAAAGAGGTGATGAGCGCTTTGTGTGTGAGCGCTTCTGGCGAGGAGGAAGAGAAGCTCCTGGGGGAGGGCACAAGAGATTGTGCCCTCCCCTCACAGGCCAGGAAACACCTGGGAAGGGCTCCGATGCTGCACTCTCCCATGCCCCTGCTCTCAGGAGCTTCTCTTCCTCCTCGCCAGAAGCATTCACATGCTCAGCGGGAAGGAGGAGGCTTGTCAGGGGCCAGAGGGGCTGTCAGTACTGTCCATGGAGCGCTTCTGGTGAGGAGGAAGAGAAGCTCCTGGGGTGGATTGAGCCTCCCCCTTGCAACATCTTTTTCTGAGGATATCGCTGGCAGCTGCTCAACCTCCTCAATGCACAGAGGCAAGAGACAGGAGGTAAAACCAATCAGAACACAGCCAAACCCCCACCCAATCAAGTCACACCCCCACTAGCAGTTAAAAGGAAGAAGCAGCTGCAAGCTCACATTACTCTGAGAAGCACAGAGCTGAAGAAACAAGCCTGAAGATGATGAATGAGACTTCATCGAAACGTTGCCTAGATACTTCCAATTCTACGAGGGAGAAAACCCGAATGACCAAAGATCCACATACAAATACCCGCGAAAACCTCAGAAAACATA
>BLBF01000051.1:4609649-4627456 GCA_015471245.1 Laticauda colubrina
ATAGATAGATAGATAGATAGATAGATAGATAGATAGATAGATAGATAGATAGATAGATAGATAGATGATGGATAGATAGATAGATAGATAGATAGATAGATAGATAGATAGATAGATGATGGATAGATTGATAGGTAGATGATAGATGATAGATGATGGATAGATAGATGATAGATATAGATAGATGATAGGGATAGATGGATGGATGGATGGATGGATGGATGGATGGATGGATAGATAGATGATAGATAGATAATAGATAGATGATAGATAGATAGATAGATAGATAGATAGATAGATAGATAGATAGATAGATAGATAGATAGATAGATAGATAGATGATAGATAAATGATAGATAGATGATAGATAGATGGATGGATGGATAGATAGAAAGGTAGATAGATAGAATTCTCTATTGGCCAAGTGTGATTGCACACAAGGAATTTGTCTTGATGCAAATGCTCTCAGTATACATAATGATGACTGCAGTAACTTAGTTACTTCTGATTATTTTCCTGTTGTTGGTTTTTCTCCCTTCCATCCATTTCAGCTTCAAAATCAAGAGACAGTGAAGACCATGTTGCGACGGACAGAGACTGAAATCAGTGTGCGGGTGACCGACACTATGCGCAAACAGGAAGATCCCTTACAACGGCAGCGCACTCTGGTTGAAGAAGAACGCCTTCGCTACCTCAATGAGGAAGAACTCATAACTCAGCAGCTTAAGTGAGGAGCCAGTTAAAATGTTCATGTTTATCTAGGGGAGGACTGTCAAACTTCTGGTCCGCGGGCCGGATGAGTCACATGCTGGACATGCCCAGTATAGCGAAAGCGAAAAAAATGTCCCAATATGTCACGTGATGCCTCTATGAGGATGTGAGAGTGACACCCCTGATTTAGAGCAAGGCTGGATAAACACAAATAACTTGTTTATTATAGCCTATGGGGACTGGGGGGGGGGGAATTGCCTCTGTATGCTTCTGTTGGGAATGACATTTCAAGGTTAAGTATTCTGTGAGTGATATAACTTAATACCATAATGCACGGTTAGATTTAAGATTTGCACTGCTGAGACAAGTAAAACATGGTTGGTTTGAAAATGTATATAACTTGCCCTTCAAGTATGCACCAGTTAGAATGGTAATCAGTCATTTAGTTTGGACGAAGAGACTGAAAAAGAATTTAGCAATTAAAAATATTTCTTCATGTTTAACCTAAACAGCTATAAGTATAAAGGTATAAAGGTGTGCATCACAGCAACATTCATAACCACAAGTGAATGAAACTTGTGCAAATGAACCGCTGCCTACTTTTTTACAAAAGTTGCAATGCACATGAAAGCGTCAAGGCTTTGACTATGTAATTTTGGCATCATCTTCATCCTCTTTGAGTGTTCCATTTCCATTGAGACATCACAAAAAGTGGGAAAAAACAGACATTTTCTCTAATTTTTCTGTCTCTTCACCTCTTTTTTTCTCTCTCTCTCTCCCTCCCCCCCCCTCTCTCTCTCACACACACACACAAACACAGAGAGAGAGACTATTATATACATTCCTTTCTGGAAAAGAATCAAATTACTTTTGTCAGATATCTGAACTGCTTATTTCAAAAAGCTTTTGAAATTAGACTGAGAGCTGTCTCAAGAGTGATTCAAGCCTAGTGAAAATAATTCTGGAGGATTCATTCTGCTTCCTGGCTTAAGTTCCTCTTTGTCCTCATCTATTTTATCATCCATATGAAATTACTGAGTTTCTCTGGATTTGAGATATTATGACAATGATACCATCCCTATCTTTCTCATTCCCCTTTTTTTATCTTAGACAAACAGTTATTATACTGCTGAGGAAGTTGCATAGCTTCCTGAATGTAATCATGCTGATGACTTTTGGGAATTTCTCAGTGTGGTTTTTTTTTTAATTTATCTAATACATGTAACTTGGAGACCATGTTATAATGATTCTACATTACTTCCAGATCTGAGATTTTAACCTTTCAAGTTGTACCTATTTTGTTACTTTAATGAAACTGAACCTTTTTCAGGGGTTGGGGATCCCCAGTTTTTAAAATTAAAATACTTTCTAGGTGTGACTGAAGGTTTAGTCAATAGTTTGTCTGCACTTAATTCATTGTATGTAAAAATGATTAAACTTTCTTTATCAAACTGAGACTAATTCAGCCAATTTAAAAGCAGGTGAATTTCTACGTTATTGCAGTTCTATTTTGGTACCATCCTGATTGCTTTCTATATCTCCAAATAACTCTGTCAAATGATTAAGATGTATAGCCTCTGGGGATTTTTAAAACTGGTTTATTATTAACTAGCTTGATTCCATGTTGTTTGTTATTTATTTTAGTACTTACAAAGCACTAGCTTATTCATATATATGGCCCAAAATAAATACAGATATATTTAAGCTAATTCATTCTAATGGACTTGAATTTTTCATCATACTAACAAGCACATTTACATATACAATAGAACCTCTGGTCACGAATGCTTCTGACCATGACCAAATTGGGTTCCAACCCAAAAATTCACAAAAGTTTTGAATCTAGTTACGAACACATAATCGTGTAGCAATCAAACATGACCCCTGAGCCAGAAATTCCTGAAACATTAAAAAATGAAGAAATTGCCAAAGTAATGGAACAATTATGACCATGACTAGAGGTTCTACTGTACATAGAAGGCACTTAGATTGGTTCTACTTTTAACTTTCCTCAGGCAAGTGGGTATTTAAGAGTCTGTATGCAAGTTACACCACTAGTTTACCTCATAGAAAGAGGAAAAGTAGAAGATGAAGGCCAGTAATCGGGAAAGAATGAGAAATTAACCTTCTTAATGCTGTAGTGTCTTCTATATCATTTGGAAAGAATGGCAACAGGTGTCTTTTCCTTTCCCTTTCTTTTTGATCTCAGTGTATTGTTTTTGTGTATCCACAGTGACTTGGAAAAATCAGTAGAGAAGATTCAAAAGGATTTGATGCATAATCACAGATTCATTCCCATACAAGAGCTGGAGGAGAAATCCCTGGTACTCAAACAGTTGGGAGATACCTTGACAGAATTGAAGGGTGAGATGGGGCTGGATTTGGGATCAGATAAATATAACAAAATTGGAAGAGGTCTATTCTATGGATGAAATCATGTGTGGTAGCATTTGGCACCATATTTATCAAATTCAACTGACTCATAAAACAGTCATACAAACAAATCAAGAAAGGTCTAGTCTCATATTCATTTTAAAATTAAACTGAAAAATTTATACCTAGGATATATTTAGACTGTGCAGTGATTTGGAATTAAAGGTAATATATATATTTTTGAGCGTATCTAGCACTTTTTTGCAGTTTCATAAATCAAGTGCATATTTTCCTAGGTTTGCATGATAATTGCAAATGATGGCCCTGAGATCCCAGGAAAAGACACAGCTGCTTTTGTCTACTTGTTTACTTTTAGATTCATTCCGGTGTGTTTCTATTAGTGTGTTTCTATTCTGGTGTGTTTCTATATCTATTGATATAATGTTCCATGTTCAACAATTGCTGACTTGAGGTTTATTTTCCATATCAGGCATGCTTTCACAGCTCTTTACCCTTAATATTTATTAATGACACCTTAATGTTAAAATAATGTCTAAATTCTTTAAAAAGTAACAAACACACCAGCTGACATATTTCAAGAAGGTTTTTTTTAGAAAGGAAAGTATATATTTTGTAAATAGTCTAGATTTTTCTTGAATGCAAATTTATGAGGGATTTTTTAATATAATAATTATTCTGATATTTGCAATATTTGTTGCATAGATTATGGGCAATCTGGAAGCTATGGATTTTCCACGACATTAGTCATGACAGTTGTATTCTGAAGATGGTTTAAACTAAAGACCTGCTAAGTTCAATTATCCAACTGTGATCAAGCAAATACCCAAATAATTCACTAGGACATTTTATATACAATCTCTATATTTTGTGGTTGGTCTCGAGCAATCAGAGATGTCCTGACATTAAAAATGAGGCAACATTTTAAGTTACTATGTGAGCATTGCATCAGATGGAAGTTTCCTGAAGTTAATGCCTCATAAGAGATTCGCTTTTTCAGATAGTGAATCAGTCTTGCTTCATTGCTTTTGGGGACTCTTCTGCTTATTCTCTTAAGTGGGATTAGATTCTGGATTCTGTTTCAAAGTCCTGCCTTCAGCCTTACCAATAACTGTCAGTATATTTACAGTAGTCGTCAATATTCAATTGTAAATGTTTATAATTATTCAATTGTAAATGTTTACAATTATCTTGTTTCAAAATATCATTTTGGATGTATAAAGAGAACAATAAGGAGAAAAAAAATATGGAGTGACAATTTAATCATACTTTTATATTTGGTTCGATATCAAAGTGGAAAAAGGATAAGGTTCATTCATCTTACTCTTTAGTTTTGCATGGTCAATAATAAGAAAAATAAGTTTCCTCCTGGAATATGTTATACATACCCTAAATTACTTTAGTAATTCCCACCCAACCCTGTAGTTTAAATTTGTTATTTTTACAAGACTCAAGATAGACAGAGAAGTAGACAACAGCACCTAGTCAAAGGACTGGACCTTTCCTTTATGTCCTTCCAGGGCCTATACAATAATATTGCATAAATATACAGTCTTTCTTTCAAAACCCATCCCTCAGCATGATGGTCTCCCAGATAAAACTCTCATCAACTTTATTTTATGCTCTCCAATTACTATCAGAGAAGTACTGTGCTTGCAATCATGTACATACATCACAGGGAGTAAGAACCATTTTTGTTTTTTAATGCATTGTACTGGTTTGATATGGATGTGTGGTATGTGTTTCCAAGCTTTTCTCTATGTATCTGCTACCTGGAGACAATGATTCTGTACTTCAAGCAATTGGATATCAGTTTGTCGAGCTACTTTAAAAAAATAGAGCCAATCCAATAATCCAGAGGGTAATATACTTTATTCTTTTCTGGTAAATGTCCAAAACATCATCACAATAGGATCAAGAAAGATTACAGAAAATCCTAAGGTTTTTCAAGAAATGTAAACAGCAACTATGCCTTTGGTAAATTATCCAAATGTCAGTCTCATTTCCACCATTTCCAAATATTTCCCTCTCTCCTGTCATATTTTGAATTGTAAATGTCAAAAAGCAGCTTGACAGCATTTTGTTTTCTAACATTTCTCACTGGGCCTTTTATTGTCTGTTTTGCCAAGTTTTTGACATTTAAATCAAAATAAAAGGAAAGTGGCATAGATATATTTCATGATTCACCAAAGATTTCCCCTTGATAAGATATATGCCTAAGTATAGCCTTAGTCATTCAGGACTACTTTTTTTCTTTATGCTATACTGGATAGGTGTATTTAGTATGATGTGTGCTCCATCAGCAGAACAATTGTGACTTTGCAGTCCTTCTTCATGCCCCTCATTCCTCAAAACACACTAGTGTTTATTGGGCTAAAATTGACTACTCTCAGGAGATGAAAGATGCTGGGATGGTTGTTTAGTCAGAGGGTCAGTGCTGTTTCACTTTTGCCAAGCGACAACTAGGAAAAGCCCCATTTCTCACTCATCTGAAGCCTTACCAATCTGCCCTCCTGCTTCCCTACTTGGCTCCATGCCCCCCCATTGCCTTCAGATAAAAAGCTTCTTTCAGCCTGCTCTGACTCCCATGCCTCTCGTTTCCTTCTCTGTTCATTCCTGGCATTGCAGCTAATTTTCCCAGCCTGCAGAGCAAAATGCGTGTAGTTCTCCGTGTAGAGGTAGAAGCTGTGAAGTTCCTCAAAGAAGAGCCACATCGCCTGGATGGCTTATTCAAGCGGTGCAAGGCAGTGACTGACACCCTGACAGAGGTCCGCAAGTGAGTGAGCCCTTCCTGAATGAGAAAAAAGCTCTTGGGATCTGATAGGCTGGTATCTGATCTGATAGGAATCAGCATTCCTAAGAGATGCTCTAATCTATCTTGCAAATGTATTAGCATACTATTTAAGTGTTGCATTCTGTCCCTTATAACTTGATTGGGGCCAGTTATTGCAAATGGAAATATATTGGGTGTCTGTGGCCCATTCTCTGGGCTATATAATTAATTGGAAGAATTATTTTAACACTCACATTTAGACCCTAGACCCTCTTATTATTGGCTGGGGTTATACTACCATCATCATCTCTATTACAATCTACCCATGATTGCTTCTTCCTGATGTCACAGCTTCTCTTGTTCTCACTGATATCAGAAACCAGTCATCATTCTGTTAATGCTGCTATTCATGCATATATGCACAGAGATTCAAAAATAGTCCCTCCAGGCAGACAAACTATAATATATGAGAAGTGCCACTTTAGTAGATTGCTGTACCTGCAACTTTCTTTCTGAAACTCCTAACCTGCTTTTAACTTTTCTTGCCCTTTTCCTGGTAGGCAAATAGATGAAGGTGTCTGGGATTCCTCCAATAACCTTCTCAGCCAATCTCCAAAGAAGGTAGAGCTGGAAAGTGACTTCAGCAGAAGCCTAGATTTTGAGCTTCCCACCAGCCCTCCGACGAACCTTCATGACCTAACTTCTTCCACTGATAGCCTTGGCACAATCAGCTTTGGACAAAGCCAAGGGCAGAGCCACACATCCAAAAGTAGCAATCCATCCCGGGGCTCAGAGATGATTGGTGCCAAGCCCCAAACAGGTTCCGAGACTCCCAGCAAAAAAAGTATGGACAGATCAGTGTCTGTGGAGGTGAGTGCAATTTATATACTTTGAGTACAAAAAAGAAGAATGTTCCTGAATTTGCACATTCGAAAATTGATAGTACTTGGACTGATTCTGCGTCTGATCTAGATTTCCAAAACCAGCTCAAAATATTTGGAAGTGTAAAGCAGGGGTCCCTAACCACTGAGCCCCAGACCGGTACCAGCCCGTGGATCATTTTGTACCGGGCCACAAAGAACGAATAATCATGATTAAAATATATATAAAAATATGTTTTTAGTAAAGAAATAGTAAAGAAGCCCTTTACTATTGGGGAAGAATTGATTTTGCCGGTCCTTGAAAAAGTGTTTCTGCGTGAAACTGGTCCCTGGTACAAAAAAGGTTGGGGACCACTGGTGTAAAGGAAGGACTAATAAAAACTGTAATTGAAACCATGAAAAGCACAAGTTGAGAAAAACTATTCCAGCAGCAAATGATTTACAATCACTGGCAAAAATTTCACCTTCTTTCACCTTTTCTTTCTTCCATGTAGATTTTTACCACAGTCAGACAAATATAGCTTCCATTTATAATTCTATCTTTTTCATTCCTTCTTCCATCTAAAACTACATTATTAAGAAACAGAAAAATTATGCATTAAATTCACAAAATTGGGACACACAATATATAAGGTTATACATTTGTATGTATGTATGTACTATATATGTGGGTGTTTATACATAGAATTGTGTGTGCTGAAGCCTGATGGACTTCAACGACTCAATTTAAAAAATCTTCAAAAATAAACTATTTTTCCCATAATTCCTAGAGGTTGAATCAAACAGCACTTTTTGCAGGCAAATCACTCTTCCTACCAGCTTCGCAAGAATTGTAAAAGTATTTTTTTCTAGAATTAATATATACAGTAAACAATAATGCAGGAATACATTAGTCTGTACACTTACACTACTCGGCTCTATTTCAATCTGATCTCATATTGGGTTGAAATGTGCCTGGTCATTATTGGCCCATATAGAAAACAATGACAGGACTTCCTATATAAATATATCGTAAAATACACCTTTTTTGGTACCAACTCAATGAGTTTTTTTCCTCTCCTTTTGAGCAGGATGGTTTGGAATGTATAAGGACAGAGAGGAGAGAGTCTTAACTATTTCTGCAACTATCCTTTTCCCAACTCAATTGATATGTATGTTAGCAATTTTCTTAAAATTTTCCAATGTAACAATGACTTTAATTCCCTACTTTATGATAGCACTTCCCAGACTTCAGTTTGGTTCATAAGTAAGCTACTTCTGTTCTTAGTACCCAAGATAATTTTTCATTCCAGTCAAACTGACAATTTTTCCTCTCATAAATTCAGGACTGCAAACACTTTCTTATATTGTTCCCTGGCAAGAAAGGAAGTATGCAAAAAATCCAATCCAGGCAAGCATTATTAAAAATTTTATTATCACAAACACAGTATGATGTAAGTTGGGCCAAGAGACAAAGCAATCTTATTAGTAGATAGATTGATAACTGCTGAATAGTAAGGTTGGAAAGTAGAATTTTTCTTTTCTCAGTCACTTCTTTTAAAAAAAAACAGGGTTCTTTATTCATTGTCCTATTTTCTCAAAATCCACAAAGGGCCTCAGCACTTCTTGGAAATCCAGAATTTGTCCATAGAATAGTCCACAGATGATAGATCCCAACTGAACAGCATTGTAGAGAAGCTACATTGTGGTTAATACAAACCTATTTTACAGGCTGCTGAACGAGACTGGGAGGAAAAACGTGCAGCCTTGACCCAATACAGTGCTAAAGATATTAACCGGCTTCTGGAAGAGACCCAGGCTGAGCTGATGAAAGCCATCCCTGATTTGGAGTTTGCGGCCAAGCACAAGCAGTCTTCCAGCACTGGTGGCAGTGGAAGCATTGCCTCCACCCCAGAGCACAAGCCTACCAAACCCCAGCATGCACAAAAAACCACAACCAAAATAGACCCCAATGGCCGCCGGGGATCAGGTAAGACAGACATAAAATTGGGTACAGTTTGTAAGGAGAGGCCCAAGCAGGATTGCAACCCATGAGCAGACAGTTTGACCTGTTGCTTCCTGGACTGCCATCACACAAAAATCACTCCAGTGGAACATATTTTCTAGAGGAGAGAAATAGCTCCCTGAGCTCATGCTTCAGTCTTGCTTTATCCATATACCTAACACTGAAAAATAATGTGTTATTTAAAATGGAAAGCAAATCACAACTGAAACAGACAGACAGATCCACAGTTGGAGAAATGTTACAAGAAATGCACATGCCTTTTGGCTAATTCTTGACAGAATTTTTGGGACATTATGGGGGGTTTGATGTAGGGGCAACTGTAGAAAATTGAATTAAAGTTTATGCAGTCACAACACATTTACAAATATAGTCAGCATATTTCAAGGCCTGTGTTATAATACACATGGAAAAACTCGGAAAGTCCTTTGAGAAATAGTTTATCTTTAACCAGTACTTTATTTAACAGCAAAAGAAAAACATGTTGCAGATATTATTATGGTAAAGGTGTAACTAACCTTTGTCTCATGTTCTAGTATCATAGTTATAACACTGGCACCCTCATGTAATTTGTTAGAAAAGTAATCCATATAGTTGGTTTAGTTATTTGGGGAAAGGATTTATTTTATTTTTTTTGTGGGGAGAGATTACATATTCTTCTTCCCCTTAAAACCTAAGAGGAAGTTAAGGGGAGACTTTTTTAAAAAATGTTCCAAATTGCCACCTTCAACATTTCTCTCCTTAATTTTAAGCTGTTCCTTTAAAAAATGGTCTAATTATTAGCCATGGTATGTATTCTGCATAATTCGTACTAACAATATTATAATTGTAGATGAACTGACGGTGCCCAGATATCGTACAGAGAAACCCTCCAAATCTCCCCCTCCTCCTCCACCCCGGCGAAGCTTCCCATCTTCTCATGGGCTTACAACTACTCGCACAGGAGAGGTGATCATCACCAGCAAAAAAGAATCCAGTTTCATGAAGGTACAAAACCCTTTTTCCCAATGAAGAAATACAAACTAATAAAACCAGGGGTAGGATTCAAATTTTTTAGCAACCAGTTCTGTGGGCATGGCTTAGTTGGTGGGAGTGCCTTGGAGGTCATGTGACTGGGTGGACATGGCTTGGTGGTCATGTTATTGGCTGGGCGTGGCCAACTCAATATCACTCACATTGAGGCATGCATCTCCTCGCCTGGCCTCTTGTGACTGTGGGGATGCTGCAACAATCGTAAGTGTGAAAAATGGTCATAAGTCATTTTTTTCAGTGCCATTGTAACTTTGAATGGCCACTCCACACAAGCAAAGTATCAGCAAAGGAGCAAACTCCTTTGCTGGTACAAGCAAACTCCTGAGAACTTCCAGAGACAGAAAGTCTAGTCCTGCCAAGAATGTAATAAGGGTTAATGGAGAGGCAGTTTCTGTAAGCAACACCAGAATGTTTCCTTCCTGCTTTGGTTACAGGATTTGGCTGTAATTTCTTCTAACAACCAGTTGTCCAAACTGCTTAGAATGTTAACAACTGGTTCTAGTGAATAGGTGTGAACTGATAGAATCTCACCTCTGAGTAAAACTAAAGAGGATCCAGTGGTTTATCTTTGCTCTTGTCTTTCCATTTACACTTTTTCTTTTTTTGCTTTTATGATATCAGAAAGCTGAATCAGAAGAGCTGGAAACCCAAAAGCCTCAAGTGAAACTGAGAAGAACCGTATCAGAAGTTGTCAGGCCTGCTTCAACACCCCCCATCATTGCTTCTGCCATCAAAGATGATGATGAAGAAGATAGGATCATTGCTGAACTTGAGGTAGGATGGGAAGGGCATTAGACTAAAAGTACGGTCAGAGATTCTAGAGTTTTGCAAAGAAATAGTTTTCATATTCAACAAGTTCAGAGAAAAAATCTCACCAGACTGGAAATTTGCAAAGGAGAGATTCATTATGCTGATAACTTTATGACTTAATCTCAGCAGATAAATATGCTTCAACTAAATATAGTCTTGATTGCTAGAGATTGTACTCTACTGTGGAATCTTTGATCAGGTACAAGACTTCCAAATCTTTATACTTTGGAACAAGTTCAAATAATTCTCTATTGGTTATTATTTTATTATTTATTTAAATTGCTACCGTAGCAACCTTTCCCAAGTGTTTATTGAATCTGCCTATATTTGTGTCTCCAGACAACAAGAACTGGACAATAAGAACCAGGTCACTATATGTGGTTGCTAGTGTGTGGTCTGGTTCACACATTATATTAATGCAAATTCTCTGTAACCACAGTTTATTGATTTGGAATACAGATGCAGAAGAGAAAGGAGAATTTATGTTTTTCCATATGAGTTTTATTTTAATGTTCGAAATACCCCTCCAGTATTTCTCTCCTGCAGTTTCACATATTTGTTCATTCTTACAACTACATTTTTCAGGTTATTATCAGATATCTCAACTAAGCTTTATTAATACATTTATTAATACTGACAGATTTATGGATACTCACAGACACTCATATTGCTTGTTCTGGTCTAAGAGTGTAATAAACTGATTGATTGATACATTTCACCATTGGCAAAGGTTGTAAAACATTACATAAATCTGTAATGATATCATTATACAGTAAGACAAACTTTCCCGGTCTGGTGCCTTAAGGCAGCGGTCCTTAATGTTTCCAACTTAGCAGCCCGATCTGACACAGGTGGGGGCGTGTGAGTGGTAGGCACACTCATGCATACACAGCTCCATTTGTGTGAGCGGTGAGCACATGCCCAGTTGCGCCCTCCACTTGTACAAATGGAACTGCATTGGGGAATCCCTGCATTAAGGTATGTTGTTCTTCAGTTGCCCCTTGGCCAGTGACTGTATAGAATTGGTGAAAATAAGACCTGGATTTCTATGGAGATTCTCAGTCATTCAGGTCATGATTATCGCAAAAGTGCTTTTTCAAGAGGCAACTGGACTTTCTGGTTTTTTTCTTTGAAGATGTTTTGCTTCTCATCCAAGAAGCTTCTTCAGCTCTGATGAGGAATGGAAGGATTTATACTCTTTGCAGATAGCTGGATATTTGCATACTTTTAGAAAGTTGTTTAGGTCACCTGGAGATTAATCCTTGTCATCAGATCACCTGAGTGGTGCAAATGGGTATGGAGCCCTCTTGGGACCGTTGAAAGGATTATGTTGTAGATTGGAGATAGATGATGTATCTCTCCACTTTGGTTGAGAGAGAGCTGCTCAATTTTAACATAAATGGCCTCTTTGACCCCTTTTTCAAACCAACCTTTTTGTCCAAAATGTGGACTTTGCTGTCTTCAAATGAGTCACCTGTGTCTTTTAAATGCAGATGGGTAACTGAATCTCATCCTAATATGTTTGTTCTCTTATGTTGTGCCATGAAATGGTTGTTTTGTTGCCCAGTGTACAGATCTGCACATGGCTCACTGCATTGTACTGCATATATCACACTGCTCATTTTTTTTGTCTGGGTGTTTTAGTTTTGGGGTGGACAAGCTTCTGCCTTAGAGAATTCTTGGGTTTGAAGTTTGCACATATGTTATATTGGCTGAAGATCCTCCTGAGCTTTTCCAATATGCTTGCAACGTACAGAATGACAACGTTGCTTCATTTACAATTACAATTATAAATTGTAAAATGTTATTGTTATTGTTTATAAAACATCTTTAAAGAAAAACCTGAAAGTCCAGATGCCTCTTCAAAAAGCATCTTTGGGATAAGATTGGATTTCTTACACGTATGAAGGACATCAGATTAGGAAAGGTTTTATTAAGAGTCCATACTGATCAAGCAATGAATACGTTGCTGATGTTTTCATTGTCTACCTAAAGCCAGTTTGTACACTAATATAGTTTACTAGAATATATAATCGAGGACAATTACTGATATTTTCACTAATATCTCTGCTGTTGAAAACTCAGTTTCATATAAGTCCTTTGAACTAGATCGAGAATGTCTCCCAACAAGCATTGTGTTGGTTTTTATATATTTTCATATAAAAAAAATAATAAAATATTTTATCAAACTCATATTCATTTATATACTGCAGTATTACACCAAACTAGCAAAACTAACAAAATTGCACACATGCAAATATCATATAGTTATTTTAAGATACATTTTAAAAGGTGATGAGAATGTCTGGAACATGTACCATATACAAAAGAACTATAAAAAAAAGATTATTGAAAGTACTTTACCTTCCTTTACTGACTAAAATAATTTAATCCAGATGTTAATAAGCAGTACATATGCAGACTATATGTATAATATAATAGTTTTCTTAAGATAAAATTCAATAGTTTACTGAATTTGCAGAAGAGATTTTTGGTACAATATTAATAGCTCAATTTCAGAAGCACAAAGCTTACTAAGACCATATGTGGTTGTTTGACTTCCTTTTCTATGATTTAATGAACCATTACTTTGTTTTTTATAAAACAATATATGCAAAGTTATATAATAGATTTTAATTTATGAATGAGGTATCAGAACATAATCTACTTCCCACCTTCACCTCTATCCCTACCCTGCAAAAAACTTTTCTATACCAAGAGAGAAGAATAATGTAATTATGTTGGGAATTTTTTTTTGAAAAATTAAATATGTAGTAGTTTGTGTGGACAAAAGTGGTCCTGCAGGTTACAAATCTAACAATGAAATTTGGATGGAGGATAGTACATTTTAAAAGAGTTTAATTATAATAGTTATAAAATCCAAGATTTATAAGATCCAATATTTTTTTCAGGTACTCCAGTTATTATATAATTGATTGACTTGAAATTCAACATTGAAAATGGAGCTAGTATACAGTAATTTAATACAGATCAGCTTGAATTAAATCTGGGTCTAAAAACAGAATGCAAAGAAATAGAAATTTTATGGGTAACTGAGTAACAGAAAGCATTCTGCTTAGATGATTCTGAATATTAGTTTTTAAAATATTAGCTAATTTGCACATCAGTCAGAGGTACAGACCTGGAAACAAGGCCATTCTATCATTTTGTGTTTTGGGGGTGAGAACACATGTAAACTTTCTGTGTTTAATTAGCTACATGTGACCATTAGCACTAGCGTACTTTTGGCAGTATATATCACATATGCTGCATTATTTACATAGTGCTGTTGCAGAATAATGACAAAATTCAGACTTCCATGGCATAAAATTGGGCAATAAAAATAAGGAGAAAGACAAAAGCAATGATAAATCAGGGAAAATTACTTTCAGTTCAGTTCTGTGAATAAGTGAAAATTAAGTAAAACCAAAAATAAGAGTTTGTGACAAACCTTAGAAGATGTTTATTTTTAAAAAGTGTTAGAAATACTCATTATAGGTGGATCTTCATTAGGCCATGGTAAAGATGAATGAGTAGAATTTTAAAATAAAAATGGAATCAGACAAAGGAATACATTTATCTCTGTTTCTTGCCTGAGAGTTTTCTAGAAGCATCTGACTAAATTTTAGATAGGTTATTTATAGCAATACTTAACAACAACAACAACAATAATAATAGTATCACCAGGGAAGGCTTACCAACTACTCGAAAGACCAAGCACTAGATGGCCAGTAAAAAAAAAAAAAAAATCAGGGAGAGCAGATAATAATACAATCTTATTATATTGCAGATCCATGAATATTAATGGCTTTTGAAAGAGTTTTAGAATTAATGAACATTTTTATTGGCTATAAATAAGAAATATAGAATTGCCAAATTATAGGTTTGTTAGGGGCTAAAAGGGACCCAAAATAAACTTTTTTCCATGTCTACTCAAACATTATTTTAAAATCAATATTTAAAAGATAGGCTAAAACTATTGTAAGAATTTGAGCCTGAACCTAAGAGGATTTCAGCTACAGTTTGATAAATAAGTTGTTTTTCACCAATTTCCATAACATAAAAAGATGCATGCTTTTGTTTATTGTTGTATTTACTTTCTTAAGGTCATGCATAAATGTTCTTTAAATTCAGGCAGAAGTTCTCATAGCTTCATTATATATCTTGATTATATATATACTTTAAACAGCTACATTGAAATAGATGAAATAGGAAATGTAACTAAGCCTTATGGCTGGATAATTAGTGCTTTCTTCTTCAGAACGCCATTTTAGGTTTAATTTAATAAGTATTCTTCCTTGAACCAGAATTAGCAATCCACATTATTTTTGCTTTCTGTATGTAAACAACAACCACCTTCCATGTTCTGACTTCCTCAGGTATTTCAGAGAAGCTCTTCATTTATTCCTAAGTTTCGTTGTGACCAACCTGTGCCAGCCACAGACATGTGGCCCAATGGGGCCACCATAACCAGCAAAGGATGGAAGGTAAAGCTGTTGTTCAGATGGATTACAACTCCTTTCTTCTTTCCTTCTGACTGGTTACCCACTCTCTAACAGGGGTCCAATTCTTGTCTACAGCCTTTATTAATTCAGCTTCTTCTTTATTTCTGTACATTAATCAACTAATAGCCTTCATGCTATCTCATCACTCTACTGATACAAAGTGGTGTGAATTATATTGATACAAAATTGAAAACCTACAGGGTATTAAAATATTGGACTGTTTACAGATGTAAAAAAATTATTTGAGGAACTGGACATGAATACAATTTGCCAAATTTGCTTCTTATTGATGAAATATATCTCACTATTTTATACTGAATTACATGTTCTTTGCTCTTGTAAATAAGAAAAATACTCTGATCAAAGTCACACCATTTAGGGTAAGCCTGGGTACTAATTCCCACACTTGATGGTATATTTATTCTGAACTCGGAATTGCTTCAACTCAACTATTGTCATGTCATTTATGAGTTAACAACTTATTGTATCATCTTTGGAAATATTATAGTTTAAAAATAATCAGCCACTTCATTGAATACAAATTTAAAACAATAAGTGACTTCTATTCATATGCATCAGTCTTGAAACTGCTGAGTTTAAAAACTGTTATTCCTGCCTCTTGCCGAAGTTTCAAACACATCTGAGTAATTACTGATATGGAGGTAAATTGGACAATGGGCTTCATTCGTATTCAGTATATGTTTTTGGGGTTTGTGCAATATATTTTCCCCAGATCTTACCAGATCCTACCATTTGTGGCCATGATGATTATATCTTTCACCTGCTATATGTATGAGTTACTTTTGCAATAGTGTCTGTTTATGTCAAGCTGAGACAGGATTGTATGGACAATCAGTACAAGATAGATAATTAACAGTTCAATGAATTCAGTGGGAACTAAAGATTGCAGAAAAGAATAAAGATCACTCACAGTGTCTAACCTCTCTGAAATATTACCAAGGAGGAAGTCATGATATAAAACTTACATATATACATCATAAAATATGTAATTTGTTATTATCTCAATAACAGAAAAGGGGTCTGCTAAGGTCTTGCTTTGTTTGTTTGCTTATCTTGGATTAATAAATCTTGAATTTGTTATCTCCCATTGATGTTAATGGAGACTTCCAACTATAGCAGTGTGAAAGATGATTAGAGTCTCAAGGGAGGCTGGAGGGAACAGAAAAAGCTAAACATTCTTCTGTCATATAATTTCAGTTCTGAGCCTCAACCCTCTCCCACACATTTTTAAAATTTGCAATAAACATGTGAAGTTTTTCAACCTTAACATTAATGATCCATCTCATTTGGTCCCAAGTTTAACACTTGCATGTGTATTAATGGTATTAAAACAGAAAAAGAAAAAGGGGCAATGCCTGACAAAATGATTGCCTCATTGTGTTGCATTTTGGAATAAGTTGTCATGAAAGGGAGATTTGATTTGGTTAAGAAAGATTTGATTAAAAAAGATTTGATTAAGGAAGGACTTTAAAATAGGGAACAGAAGGCCTTTACAGAAGAACTGAATTCCATGATGCATTGTAGGTCTTACAATGAGAGGCAAACCTGGAAAATTATCTCATGACTTCTCTCTGATGATTATCCTAGAAAACTTGAAATGAATATATAGAAAATCAGGGTGGATCATTTGTCCTTATTTCCTGGTATCAGTATCTTATTTCTATCACTGAGAAACATTATAAATTAAACTCTTATGTGGGCAGTTGAATATTATAATAATATGGAAATGTAATCCCAAAATGAAAATCCTTTATTTACGATAACTCTTTTCTTGCAGCATATATTTAAATATAAGATTTGATTAATGAGTCAATATAATAGCATTTCCTTTAGTGCCAAATTGTTTCCAATAATACATAATTGTTGTAAATCATGCTTAGTTTCTGAATTCTGCCCCTTCAGTAGAATTGTAATTAACAAGTGTCTTGACAAATATACTTGTTTCTGACTGGGCTGAACAATTATTTTAATTCTGATAGCCCTTGCTCAATTTGCTAATTTTCTTCCTTAGCGTAGTTTAAAAAATACCCACCATTTTGAATACTCATTCTAAAAATTGCATGGTACTTTGTCATTTTCCTATAGTTCCATAGCAAATATCAAAGGTGGTGAACCTCCAGTCCATATGCTGAATCTGGAATGTTAGTCTCCTCCATCTGGTTTTCAGGACTCAAAAATAATTATTTCCCTTAAACACTGAAGAACTATCACTTATATCATAGATCTTGATACCACTTTAAAGCAGTGCTTTCTTAGGGCTTTTGCTATCTCAACTCTTTCCCCAAAGAAAGTCCTGGAAGTTAATGAAGCCAATTTTCATTATCTGGTGGGCATACAAGCAATGACTTTGAAATACTCAGGACACTTTAAAGTAGCTTCTGTCCACTTATTAATATTTATTATTGTTATTAGATTTTGTTTTGGGGGAATTAGGCTTTGAAGTTTAGCTGCATCGAAAATGTATTACCTACTCCCCTCCAACCCCCACCTCTGGTCCTTTCCCTATCTAGGAACATTCCAGATAAATTGGACAACAGCTGGGAAAGACTGGTCAACATGTTTTCATAATTTGATTTTCATTAAAAACATAAGGTTACTTTTCTAATCACCTTATGTTCATTATGAGATAACTACATTTTTTTATTAATTAGTCGTCTATGAGGCTATCCTTCACACACAAA
>BLBF01000051.1:4641449-4661782 GCA_015471245.1 Laticauda colubrina
GCCTGGCAGATAAGACACATATAAAGACTGAACTATGCACCCTGACTGAAGTATTGACAGCCAATGGCTTCCAAAAAAACAAAATCACCAACTTGATCCACAAAAACACACCAAGACATAACAGACACCTAGAAGACCAACAGACCTATGGAACAGCTGTCTTGCCCTACATAAGAGGTACTACAGATAAAATCAGCAGAATCTCATCTGCCATCATCATACAGAATCATACATCATACAGAAGCCTGATGATGGCAGATGAGATTCTGCTGAAACGTTGCTACAACTTTAACAGAACTACAATGACGTGGGATAATACCCGAAGGAAGCTAAACAGCACACATGTAAGTACCCGCGAAAGCTTTAACACACACACACACACACACACACACACACACACACACAATATTTAGGATCTCACATAGCTAATACCTTTTCCCTATACTAACTGGGATACTCCCAATCCTATAACTACACCTTGGACATAATCACTGTAACAATATATAATTGAGTTACAGAAATCCAAAGTATTTCCCAACTTGCCATCCCAAAGTAACTCATCCTACTGCTACTGTTTTTAAGAGTTCAAATTTGTTCAGATGCACATTTCTTGTCAGATGCTTTCAGAAAGGCAAATAAGCCCCTTTGCCATTCCTCACATCCCCCCGTTTCTGCGGTTCTCCAGGAAGCTGCTCCCAGCATAGTTAACAAAGTCAAAGTCCAACAAACTCAATATCTAGTCCAAGATATGAGGAAATGAGCCCAGAATCAATTGGATCATCATGCAATAAAATCAATGTAAGTCCATAGCTTGAAAGCATGAGGAAGACATGGAGCTTGCAACAGACATGGGGCCCTTTGGAGGGTCCAGAATGTTATGTGGCAGGTATCTGTCTGTCTGAATTCTGAAGTTCCAGAGCAATTTAACTTCTTCATTTTCTATGACCTTTTCTATTTTATGGTCCCACCAGTTCTTCTTTACAAACAATGATATTTCTTGCAGATCTTCTGATGGATCGTTGTTGCTACTTTGTCATTCCACTGCTCGAAGTCACTCTGTGCAATCTTCTTGCAGCAACTTACTAGGTGGTCCACTGTTTCTTCAGTTGTTTTTGCATAGGCGGCATTTACTGTCTTCTCAATTCTGGCTTTGTATGCATTTGTCCTTAAGGCTTGGTCTTGTGCAGACATTATTAATCCCTTGGTCTATTTTTTAAACTTTCCTGCTCTTAGCCATTGCCAGGTCTAATTATTATCTGCTTTCCCTGCTATTTTTTTTTTCATGTAGTGGCCATATAGTGCTTTGTCTTCCCATGCCTCTATTCTATTCTTCATTTGGTTTTTCTTGTAGGCCAGGTTGATTTCTCCGGTACTCAGCAAGCTTTCCTGCATACTAACTTCAGTGCATCTTCTTCATTGTCCCTGAGATATTTTTCCAAAGCCCTTTTTCTTCTTCAACAATCTGATATTTTTGCAACATTCCATACTCACCTATTTGCCTTGGTAGATAGAGTCTGTCAATGTCACTGCAAGGATGAAGGGCATTGTCATTATTTTTCTGGTCTTCTTATCCATTGCTTTTAATTCTGCTTGAGTCCAGTCCACTATTCCTGCTGTGTATCTAATGACTGTAATTGCCCAGGTATTGATTGTTTTATATAGAATTTCCTCCAATGAGTTTGGACTTCAAAATCTTTTTCACTCTCTTGATGTATTCACCTCTAATATTTGTCTTAACTTCAGTGTGCTTGATGTTGTCAGCCTTAATTTAATTTACAAATTAAGGGATACCCGTATTTGTAGTAAATATCTTCATCCAGATTCTTAATGCTTTCTTCATGGGGCATCTTGATTCTTTCAGTTTTTACTATGTTTCCTTGTTTGATAGTGAGTTGGCACATTTGTCCACTCCAAACTCCATTGCAAAATCTTGGCTATATATACGAATAGTGTTGAGCAGCGATTCTATTTCAGATGGTGTTTTTCCATACACCTTTAGAACATCTATGTAAAAGGAGGGAGGATTGTCTGGCAGATGTTTTTGATGTTTGATAGCCATGACCTGAATTATTCATTATTGTTAACAGGAAACAGTGTAATGACAAATAGTAGTGGTGATAGTGAATCTCCTTGAAATATTCCTCTCTTGATATTAACTTCTCCCAGTCTCATCATTGACCTGCAACTGTGTCTTCCAGTGCTATTGATCTTTGCACAAAGCTTCTGATGTTTCTACTGACTCCTATTATTTCTAGGCACTTGATTATCCAGTCATATGGCAGAGTGTTAAATGCCTTTTTGTAGTTAATCCATGAAACATTCAGGTTGGTCTTCCTTCTCTTGCAGTTTTCCAAAAACCTTTTGTCAATTAGGAGTTGATCTTTTGTTCTTCTGCTATTGGGGCAGTTTCCTTTCTACTTAGGTGGAAAGAGATTGTTTTCAATTAGATGCTTTGGACTGCATCAGCTACCACACCAGTTAATAATTTGAAAGTTGTTCATAAGCAGGTAATTGGCCTCTAGTTGTCTGGTGCTGCTCCTTTTGATGGGTCTTTCATTATGAGGTATATTTTGCCAGATGTTAGCCACACTTCAATTTCACCTCCTTATAGTATGTTGTTAAACTGCTTGGCAAAGAGTGGGTATAAGCTAGTTAGATGTTTCAACCAAAACCCATGCAGTTCATCTTCACTTGGTGCTGACCAATTCTTGATCTTCTATGCTTTTTTTCTCTACCATTTCTGCTGTTATTATTAGTTCTTTCATTTTAACTTATTTTTTATTCTAATTCACTTCTTTTAACCAAGCTGCATATCTGCGCCCAGTTTTTTCCTCGTCAGGTAATTACTGATTCACTGCACTTTCTCCATTGATGGATTGATAGAAACATTTCTGATTTAATTAAAATTTATAATTTGAGTTTCATACCTGCTCATCTTCTTGGCTACTGCTATTATTTGCTGCTTTATTATTTCCAGTGCTTCCTTGATCTTCCCTTTTTCTTCTTCCATTATTATTGTTTATTATTGTTGTTGTTGTTATTAATTTCTTCAATTCAATTCACAGACTGAGACTGGTAAAAACTTAACAGCTCAAGTCCTGACCAAGGACCTAAAAGCTCATTAAGGTAATTTCTGAATATATAGGCAATTCTGAGAAAGGTTGTTTTTTTCTAAAGTTTGAATATTCAGGTCTAATAAGTTCAAAATTTCCTTGTATCTAGTCAACTTTTGGGGTATTGCTACAAGTGCTCCTATTACTATTGGTACAACCATTGATTTCTTCTTCCACAAATGCTCAACTTCAATTTGCAGATCACAATATTATGTGGGGTTTTTTTTGTTTCTCTTCAATTTTATCACCTAGTATGGCACTATCAATGAACCAGACTTTTTTCTTTTCTACAGAAGTGATGTCAGGCATATTATGGGCCAGATGTCAGTTTGGGTTCGAAAGTTCCACATTGTTATTGTTATTGTTCCAGACTACCTATCTACAAATAACTTCTAATTTTTTTAAGGATTAACCTACAACTAATCTGAACGCAAACAAACAACAATCTGGCTTTGGTAAAGCTATGAGTGAATGGTCAATAAAGGATTGTATAGGATCTGATATATCTGTAAATTTGTATGGAACCCATTCTTACTCTAGGTCTTCAGTGAAATATTAAATCAAGTTCTAACGTTTTACTCTATTTGTAAGGATCTGTGCATAAACTCTGAAGTCAATACCTTATTCAATAAACAGATAACCAAACTGACTTCAGCAATGTTAGTTTAGAATTCTGTATTCATTTTTTTTCTTTCTCAAATAAATCCCTTTTTATTTGTCTGGTTTAAATTTTTTTTAAAAAATCACTAACAGCTTCTTCATTTACAGAGTTGTGTGCTTAAGCTGTACATTTTTCTTCTGAAAGTAATGGTGAGAAGATGAGTTCTAATATATTTTCTCTATAGTTTTCAAACAATCTGATGAAACAATCTATTTTAGAAAGTCACATAAAGGACAAAAATTTCCAGAAAAATTGCCATTGCCATACGAAGTGAATATGATCATTCTGACTTTCAGTGTAAAAATATGTCTGGCAATATGCAGCGTTCTTTAGTTTCCACATTTTCATTCAATTAAATTGCATTAAATTCCAATAGCTACATGGACACCTGGGGAAATGGAATAATGGGAGACATAGGACAACAGAACTATATTAAATTACATATTTGCTTACTATATCAGGGTACAATAGTTGGGAAGAGTATGACACCACAAAATTCATTTGTGTTCATTTCATGATTTGCTCCAAGTGTGCTTATATAACCACTAGGGGGAGACCTGCTCTTGAGAAATTCCCTGAGAGTTTTGGAGAAATCCTCCAATTTTCAAGTTGGGCATTATTTTTTGTGATTGTGAATCTGTTCGATTTGGGAGAAAAACCAATTTGGTGTACTGGTTAAGGCACAAGTCTACAAACCAGAAAACTCTGAGTTCTAGTTCCACTTGAGGCTCGAAAGCCAGCTGGGTGACTTTGGTGTCTCTCTCTCTCTCAGCCCAACCTACCTCACTGGGTTGCTGTGATGATTAAAATAGGAGGAGGAGGAAGTATCAGATATTGTTTTATAAATAACTGAAGATAGTGAACATACAATGGGATAAAAAATTAAGAAATAATGAATGAATAAAATAAGTGACAAATGACTAGTGCTAACCTTATTACTAGAACCAGATTAAGGGATGATTTATAAATTTGTTGAGTAAGGCTAGTCTCTATCAGGAAATTTTAATTTGATTCCATAACTAATTTTAGAGTCCTTGTAAAGAAAGTAGACTGCCTGCCATGGAGGAGGAAAATAAAGCAAGAAAATGGCAGCATCAAGGATCTTAAGCCTAACGAGTTTTTGTTTCACCTTTTTAATTGGTGGAATCAATTACATCTGTTCCTTCCTTCCAATGCTATGAAGTTCACAGGATAGTATCTATAACAGATCTGTAAGAGGAAGGATGTGGAAACAACTCACCAGTTCTGTATGAGGCTGATAACCTGTGAATAGGTTTTCCCAATGATGCTTTCACCATTTACTTTAACCAATCGATCTCCTGCAAAAACAAAAAAAGATAGGAAACTGAGAAAGCATAACCTTGTTTCATCCATTGCATGTTGCACTGAAGAGAAGAGAGAAGAGAGAAGAGAAAGCATACTTTACCGACAAAATTTGCCAAACCGTTTTTATTATTTATTCATTCACTTAACTTATACACACCACCCATCTTGTCCAGCGGCAACTCTAGTCAGCATATAACCAAGTAAAACAAGATAAAGCATTAAAATATTAATATTAAAGTTAATATTAAAATTCACAAAGATATCAAGGAAGAGAGCAAGGTACAAACTACCTTTTTTCAACTTCGAATTTAGATGTTCTGCAGTAGGAAAAGTAGCACTTTAAAAGCAGCATAACTTGAAAATACAACAATATTTTATTTTGGAATAAAATAACTGTTTTTTAAAAATATTTTTTTAAAAGAACAAAAATTAAAAGATAGAGACACAAACCAAACAGAAAATAGAAAAAAGGAAAAAACAAAAACATATTATATTATTAATATAGGAAATCATTCCAGCCAATTTTTATATACATTATTAAAACTTGAACAGATGGAATATTGATCAGCTTTTCCATTACATTAATGGAGGCAGTTTACAAATAGAAAGCAGGTTACTTTCCATTCAAATTTGTAAAACTAGAATCTGTGCCTAATGATAGTAAATCTGCAATTCCTCATATCGTGATAATAAATCTGTGGTGGAGATCATCTATAAATGGTTCCTTTTTGCCTAAAGTCTCATTTAAAATGGAAATTGGTTTAATTAATATTGAAGTATATTACTTTATTCTGGAAAAAGCTGATATCTTCAGACAGAACTTTAGATTGGTAGAAAACTGAGTTTCTACACTATTTCCTGATTTGTATAGAGAAATAAAGAATCATAGGGAAAATGTTTTTATGCTCCATCAAAAAATTAAAAACAAAAATTAACAAAACCTAGCATACTTTCCATCCAGAATGTTTTTATCTATTTTTACAGAGATATAATCAAATCATCATTGCTTCCTTAATTATTTTGTGGCATTTGAAATATTAGTAAGAGGCAGTGGAGAAATAGTAAACCTCATTCTTTCTCAGATTTGCTTCACAGCTTCTCCTTGAGTTTTAAAGTGACCAACACTTTTCTCTTTCAAGCAAAAAGAGAAGCTAGGATATACGATGTAGGTAACCAAGAGCCATACATCATTCATTGAAATGTGAACTGGGAATATATGTAACCTGCATAAGTGGATGCATATTCTTTCTGAATTCTACTGCCTGGCAAGGTAATTACATTCCCAATAGCATCAAAGTTATGTCCAGGTTTCTGAGGCTACTCCAGTATAGAGTAAAACCAAAGAAATCGGGAGAGATGAATGTGTATATGGCTGCAACATGGAGCATTTTCCATGTTTGTACAGTGCTCATTTTAGCTTACTAAGATCCCCAAACAACTTAGCATGAGGAAAGGAGGAAAACAGGAGGAAACAGGAGGAAAAAAAATCAAATGAGAATTGTTTCTACAAATTTCTACATAATGTCATGTTATACAAAATTCATAAGCGGGCCAGTAACGAGGATCTTAGTGCATTAGTTAACCTCCCAAGAAGTAAACGTAGCCATGCGTAAGACTGAACTTATTATTCTGTCCCAAGTGCCTTGGGAACTGATGGTGTGAGGTGAATTAATCCTTATCTCTTACAAAATTGAGATATCCAGTGAAAAAGTAACCATTCCAGACATTCCATCTCAATATCTGGTTTGGTTTTTATTCTTTACGAAGAGAAACAGAAAAGTGCATGGGGGAGGGGGGGGACAAACCTTGAAACTTTTCAACAGCATGTGGAATTTATCTTTTTTTCCCCTTTCTGTTTCAATTTGGGCGGGGGCGTGTAAACTGGTTGTTTCAACATAAATCCAAGCATCCCCATGTGCTGTTAGTATACAGTCGTTACTGGTAAGGAATAGGGGAAATGGATTGACCATGTCATTAGAATAGTGACATATATCTGTAATAAAGACATTCATGTCTTACCTGTCTGGAGGCCAGCCTGGTGTGCTGGCCCATCTTCTTTTACATTTTTGACAAAGATGGTGTCCATGGGTTCCAGCCGGTTCCGTGGAGGTGCTGTGTATGTTAAATGTATATATATAGAGAGATATATAGTACCAGGAGTTTTGATACCTATCTTATTTATTTGCATGTTCTATGATAAAACCATGCAGAATTCTGGAATCTGAATTATGGTAACAAATTGTTTGGCAGGCTGTCTATGAGATTAAATGAAATGGGAACTTCATACAAATTATTCCAATATATCCTAAAAAAATAATCATAGGGTATTACAAAATCCATGGACAGAAAGAAAAAGGACAAGCAACAACAAAATAAATGGATTTAATTACAGTTGCAATTGGCACATCACTGGAAGATCTGAGCAAATATACTGAAGGTAGATCATCCTTGAAAAAAATAAATTTACATGGTCACTAAGAGTGATATTAATGTGATATCATAATACAATTCAAAAAAATGTATAGCTATACTTCCATAACTACCACAACACTGCCCTGATTTAACTAATCCAACAGTGCTCAGTGTCTTCTTCTTAAAGGGTACATCCAGAAAAGTCAAAATATTTTTTGAAAGACAAAGAGAAAAAAATGCATTTATGATGGCATCAAGTCTGCTCAATTTAGTATTCTGCTTCAAGGCACTGGAATTGCAAATGGGAAAGCAAAAAAAATCTACCATGATTAATTAAAACTTAACTGATTTCACACTGATTCTCTTACAGCACCCTTAAAAATACTGAAATTGACTCTCAACTTTATAATCCTTAATGCCCTATCATTCTTTAAAAAGACTGTTGATATGACTACAAACTCTCCATCACATGAATCCTTTCTCAGATTTTTCCAACCAGTATGAACATTGCTGAAAATCTGGAACTGTAGTACTTGTATCTAGAAGGTACTTAAATTAGAAAAGGTTTGATTCATTTTTTAAAAAGGGCTTATAAATCTAGATATACAATACTAAGTATAAAATGTGTGATTTGTTTGGAAGACTACAAACCAAATAGTATTCCAAACAAACCACACATTTCTTCTTTTTACATAAACATATGCAATAGAAATTGAACCATAATTTTGATATAGAGAAAGGTATTTATAAAGGTTTTATGATTGGTTGGGAGGTCCACTGGGTTTTAACCTATGCAAAAAATTATATTGCCAAACACTACCTAACTGTTTTGAGTGGATAACTTTTTGGCAAAGTAAATGACTACAGCCCACAAAAGGAATATTTATTTATTTATTTATTTATTTAATTTATTTGTCAATCACTTACAAGATACAGGTATAAGAATAAACATAGTTTTGAATACATGAGATAGATACTTATAAGAAATATAAAAGAAACAATAGGACAGGGACGGTAGGCACAATTGGTGCACTTATGCACGCCCCCTACAGGCCTCTTAGGAAGGGGGTGAGGTCAATAGTAGACAGTCTAAGGTTAAAGTTTTTGGGGTTTGGGGTAGAAACCACAGAGTCAGGTAGAGTATTCCAAACACTGACCACTCTGTTGCTGAAGTCGTATTTTCTGCAATCAAGTTTGGTGTGGTTAACCTTGAGTTTGTATCTATTGTGTGCTCTTGTATTGTTATGGTTGAAGCTTTGCAGGTAGGACACTTGCAGGTAGGACATTTTCAGGTAAGACATTCCAATGTATGATTTTATGTACTATATTTAGATCGAACCGAAGGTGGCATAGTTCTAGATTTTCTAGTTCTAGAATTTCAAGTCTGGTGGCATAAGGTATTCTGCAATGAGTAGAGGAGTGGAGAACTCTTCTTGTGAAATATTTCTGGACTTTCTCAACTGTCTTAATATCAGATACGTAATGTGGGTTCCAGACTGATGAGCTGTATTCAAGTTTAGGTCTAGCAAATGTTTTGTATGCTCTAGTTAGTGGTGTGATATTATCAAAGAAGTTATGTAGGATTAAATTAGCAACTCTTACTGCCTTTTTGGCTATGTAGTTACAGTGGGCTCTAGCACTTAGATCATTAGAGATGAGTACTCCAAGGTCCTTGATAGAGTTTGGGTCCTCAACAAGGTCTTGTATTTAGCTTGTATTTTATTTTCTGATTTCTTTTGCCAATATGTAAGACAGAGCATTTATTTGTTGAGATTTGAAATTGTCATTTGATTGACCATTCTGATACATTGTGAAGGTCTTTTTGGAGGGTAGTAGTATTGTCTGAGGAGTTCAATATATTTGTAGCACTACTCCCAACAGGGCTGCCCAGCTGATCATGTCTGTCAGTGCTGCTCTAGCTGCTATCCCTGCTACACACTCCCCCTTCACCCAAATTTCTTAGGTCCTCCAAAGAGAGAGAGCCAGGTTACTAACAGCCTGTATGTACATTATATGTCTCTTGCTGGTGATATATACGATACTAATCCTATAGAATTTCCTATCAAAAGTCTGTGTGTGTGTTGGAAGATGGGTCCAACATGCTCTTCCCCATGGGCCCAATGGGATGCAATTGTGCTTCTGAGGTCCATCTGGCAGTGAATCTTTGTGGCCCAAAGATGATATGTGAGTCTCTGCGGGGGATGAATTGGTCTTGATTCTCTAGGTTCAGCCACATGGACAGGACTCTCTCTGGAGGTATGGCAGGGCTTAGGTATCACTGAGAATGGAATCTTGTTCTGCGTTTCTGGCTGTTGAGTGGAATGCTCATTGGCCTGCCTTACTAGTTCCCCAAATATGTCCTTCTGTTCTTGCACATGAGGCACAAATTCAGGTGCTTCTGGCCTAAGTGCTCCTGGTCCAGTACTCATGTCTGACATGGGTGGGTCCACCTAAAAGAGCTTGATTGAAAATAACCAGTTCGTATAGCTCTCCTCCTAATCACTATCTTCCTCTTTCTCCAGCACAAAAGAAAGTGGCTATGTAGAGGTCACTGGACTCCTCCCCTCTGTAAGAGGTTCCATGGGTGGTAATGTATGCTGCTGGGAGACACATACTGCCTCATGCAGAGGTAGGAGATGGTTTCAGTACATCTTCAGTGGTCCCATGGCATCCTCTGGGTGGATCCGGTATACTGGTAGCCCAGCCAATTTCTTGCAGACAATATAAGGTTGAGAGATATACCAATCAGCTAGCTTATGTTTCCTTGGGATGCCTAGATTCCTCAATAGCACTTGATCGCCTTGCTGCAAATCCTGGATTCTCACCCTCAGGTCACTGATCCTTTTGTTCCTGCAATCTCAGGCCTCTGAGATAGACTGGGCCCTCTCGTATACAAATTCCTCTTCAATCTGTATCGTAATCGCATTTTACTCGTAATTTCAGTATGAGGCTAATGAGGTATGGTCTAATGAAATTCCAAAGGCTAAGTCTATTGGCAGTTGGGCTTCCCTTCCAAACATCAGAAAGAGTATCCAGTACCATCATTTCCCATACTATTCCATACTGTTGTATGCATCACCATAGCAGAAATATGTCAAGTTCAGTGCTGTTTTTGCTCTGCAGATGGTGTTCCTAACATATCAAGGAGAGCACCATTACATTTCTCAGGTTGCAAATCCCCTTGGGGATGGTAGGGAATTGTGCATGACTTTTAGATGCCCAGCAAGTTGAGCAATTGTTTGGTGAGCCAACCTCTCAAAGTCTCTAGCTTGATCAGAGTGTATTTGCTGAGGCAACGCACAATCAATAAAAAAAATTCTCCACCAGAACTTTGGCTATCATGACTGCCCATTGTTTTTTGTTGGGAATGCTTGTGCATAACAAGTGGTCTGTCACCACTAATACATTCCCCTGTCCACTTGTACCAGGTTCTAGATACAGAAAGTCAATGCAGACTAGCTCCATTGGACCTTGACTGTGTAGGTGGAGCAGACCTCGAAGGTAGGGCCTTTTGCTGAATGCAGCATCTACAGGACCTACAGTTCAACTTCTGCTCTCATACATGGACAATAGAACTGATCCCTTAATAGTTTGAAGGTCCTTTCTGGCCCCAAATATCCATGGTTGTTGTTTAATGTGGTTAGTACTACTTCTTTATGTTTCTCTGGGTGGAACTGCTGCCACATTTCCTTGAGTCCATCAGAGAGGCCCTTCCAATAAACCACCCCACTCCAAAACTGGAGCCGGTCCCATTCTTTAAGCAGCAGCCAGGCTATCTTCAGGGAGTTAGTCAGCAAGATTTCCCAATGACCACTCTACAGAGCCCTCAAGGTCAACTCACAAAGTGGATCTTTCACATGATCCCTTCTCAAATCCTTTTTGTTTAATATCCAGCAGCCCCCCTCCTTTCATCTGGCTGGGATTGCAGTATAAATTGAGGACACTTGCAGTCGTGACCTCTGCTCCCACTGTTCTTCTAACCAGTGTTCAATCTCTTGACATAAGGCTTGTATGGCATTCGGGGATAGCGTAGTCCATTCTTCGCCAGAGGTCTTACTTCAATGAGGTCTTCTTGAGAAGGCATCTGCATCTCAGTTCCCTATTCCAGGCCGATACTTTAGGCTGAAACAGAATCTGGACAAAACAGCTAACCATTGATGTCAATGGTTTCAGAGTATCCAACAACTGGGGAGGGGGCGCAAATGAATGGAATTGCTCCATTCCAATGCTCCAAATCTTCAAATTGCCCAATTTTTGTATGGGCAGGTGCTTCAGGTGCCTATCATAAAAATCCTGGTACAGTAATATCATTGCACATCGAGTCCAAGAGGACCCTCGTGTAAATGCCCTCTATTTGAACTGACACCATTGGGGAAGAGTGCAGCAGTTGTTTGGGAATCTCAGCAGGGAGGGAAATAGCATCTGGTCTGTCATCCGTGCTTGGGCACTTCTATGAATCTACAAAGGCTGTTGCCAGACCTTTGTTTGCTTTATCCTTGGCAGCCTCTTACTAAAGGAGGTGCTCTCATCCCTCCTGTCACTGAGGATTTTTTAGTGAAACTCCATTTGTGAGGGAAGACACCTGAGACTGTACTTGACCACCTCTTTGGCTGGAGCTAGCTAATGTTACCAGGCACCCAGTTGGCTCCTTTATTGGGGCCCTCTATGATTTCCTGATTGGGCCAGGTTTTGGGTTTGGGTGGCTTTGTGCAAATATACATGTACTGCCCTGTGCCCCCACAGTTGTAGCAGGCTCATCCTGCAGTAAACAGAGCTAATCAAGCACAGTGAAATGCCTTTGGCTGAGTGTTAAGCTTCTAATAGCTTCCACCACTGGTGTTGTGGCCCACCAGCAGCTAGTGGAGCTGGCAGCAGAATCAGATAGTGAGGTGATTGGGGAGGAACATGGGCCAGTACTGGAAGCTAAAGAAGGCTTGGACGAGGGCTCTGCGTCAGAGGCAGAGATGGGGCCAGGACAGTCTGGCAGTTGTCAACTGCCTTCCAGAGTTGGACAGCAGTGAGGCAGAGGAGCAGCTGGAGCCAGTTCCCAGCCTGCGCATGCACAGAGCTGCCAAAAGAAAAAAACAATTACAAAGTAAGGGTTGACAGGGGAGTAAAATCACAGGTGAACAGTGAATGGCCCCTCCCATAGGGATTAAAAGAGGAGCAAAAAGGGAGGGGGCTTTTGCAGGAAACAATTTGTTCATTCATTGCAGCAGTGTGAAGATCTGTTTGTGCATCTCAGAGACTCTGTGCTAAGCCTTTCCTTGTCAGCACTGCATTTGAAGATATTTATTTGGCAACTCTTCAGGCTAGATAAGGTCTGTGCTCCTAATTATACCTTTGAGAGACTGTTTGCCAAGCCTTTGGCTGAATGTGAATGTAAGAAATTCACCTTCATTTAATAAAAGGGGTTTGCTGGGGGAAAAAGTCTGCTTAATGCTTTTTGGGGAAGCCTAGGTCAGAACAAAAGGACCCTTTAGGCTCTCTCTAACCTTCAGCTTCTTTTGCGCATCTGATGCATCCCAGTCTGCCACTGTCTGCTCCAGTCAAGTTATTCCCCCTCTAGCCCTGTCTGTATCCCCAAAAAGATATGCACCTTCTTGTACCCAGCCCCCTGCATAGTGGCTGCCTATCTGGGTTTGGATGGATGTCCAGCTTCTGGGAAGATCCTGCCTCTGATGCCCCTGCAGTAACCAAGGTGTGCATCTCCCCTTGTGGGGCCAAAGTATTCACTGAGGGTCAGGTATATTATCCTTACCCTGACATCCTCAATCAATTGAAGGCCATTGACCCCAAAGCATTCTAAAGGCCCTCATTGCCTTTAGGATTTAGACCAGGCATCCCTTGACCAGGGAGGTCATTGCTACACTTGTCTCGATCTCACTATTCGTTCCTCATACCATTTAGTGACAGTGATGGAATCCATTTGATTCATGGATCAGGATGGTAACCTCTCTTTGGAGAAAGGATAAAAAGGAAAACCTGGACTTGTACCATTATTCCCAAAAGGGCCACAAAAATCCAGCTCCATCTGAAAGACTTGGGGTCTTTCAGCTCATACCATGTTTCTCCAACAATACGGGCCCCCCCAATAGGAAGACTCAGCATGTTTTCTTGGCATAAAATGAAATTAAGCCCCTCCCCCCAAAATTTAGACCTCGTTTAAAACATGCGAAATTGGGGGGGGAACTTGCCATTAGGAGTACCCCGAGGGCAGCTACACCTCACCATCAGATGCTTCTAACAGTCAATCATGGTGGAGCACAGAGGGCTCCCTTACCCCTCCCTTACCCGGGTCAGCAGATGAGCGATGTCGGCATGGATGTCCGGCAGCATTTCAGCCACTTCTCAGGCCTTCGTAGCTTCCAGGGTTCCCACCAGTGCTGGCACCTCTCTCACCAGCACCGTCTCCAACAAGCGTCTGAGTCACTCCCGCTTTTCTCCCATCCCCATAACATGGAAAAAAAAACATATTGAGTTACCTGGGAGCGCCATGCACTGCGTTTTGGTTTAATTCCGAGCAGCTGGGTGGGTGGAAGAAGAGCCAAGCGAGCATCTCTGCTGCTGCTACCCTTGGTGCTCCAGCCTCAGACTCTGCAAGTTTGCAAAAGTCCCGGTGCACATCCCGTTCCTGCATTCCAAGCGCTCAGGCCGAGCTGCAGCTGTCCCTCCCTCGCCAGCGCCATCTCCAATAACAGCAGCAGTAGCGACAGGAACCGTGGAAGTTACGGATGCGGCTCCCCCACCCGAGAAGCGGCTAAAATGCTTCCACGGTTCCTGCCGCTGCTGCCGCTATTATTGGAGATGGCGCTGGCGAGAGAGGGACAACTACAGCTTGGCCTGGGCGCTTGGTATGCAGGAACGGGCTGCACACCAGGACTTTTGCAAACTTGCAGAGCCCAAGGCTGGAGCACCAAGAGTTGCAGCAGCAGAGATGCTCGCTCGGCTCTTCTCACGCCCACCCAGCCTCTTGGGATTAAACCGAAACGCAGCATGCGGCACTCCCAGGTACCTCAAAAACTTTTTTTCCTGTTGTTATGGGGACGGGGGGAAAGCAGGAACGACTCACTGTTGTTGAAGATGGCGCAGGTGCGCGAGGGGGGGAAGAAATTAATTCCTCCCGAAAAGACGTCCTGGCTAGTTTTTTCAGGGCTCAAAAAAAAAAAAAAAGGCCGGGCCTCATTTTGTGAGAAACAAGGTAGTCACTGATCTAGCATCTCAGGATCTCTCATTTTGATCGTTCTTCTAGTCGCCTCTACCTCAGTTCACCTTCTCAGTCCTCTCTCTCTAATCACTGGCTCGCTCTCTTGCCATTCTCTCTGGGTTAGCTTCAGTTCCTCCCTCTTTGGGTCAGTATTGCTCCCTTTGCATTGATTTCACTCTTGCTCTCTCTCTCTCTCCCCTTTCTGTCTAGCCCCTACTGTCTCCCACGCAGGGACCAGGTGGCAGGGTGGTGACAGGGTAAGCTGATAAATGTTTATCCCTCTCTTCTTTCTCTCACCTCCTCCTCTTCTGTTTGCTTTTCCCCATCTCTGCTGTCTTTCTTCCCCCCCCCATTGCTTTTCTCTCTACTTCGCTGTCTCACTTTCTCTTCATCTCTCCTTCATCCCTTTCTTCTTCCCTTCAACATGTTTCTCCTTCCCTTTTTATCCTCCTTTTGCCCTGGACTTCCCCTTCCCCCTTAATTTCAAGGTCTCTGTGGGGTGCCATATGACGACTGGGAATCCCAGGTTGCCTGTGCCTCTCAGCTCCTAGGAGCTCTAGGATTCCCTCCACTGCCCAGCTGATCGCACCCATCAGCGCTACTCTTCTCCATCACCCAACTGATTGTGCTTCCCCTGTTATATATGGTAATTGTACATCAAGAATTTTATTTGTTCCATTACAGTTTTGCAAATGAATAAAGCTTAATGCATGGTTTGACTGTTCTTGTTTGGGCTCAAAAGCAAAGGAAGGCTGAGCCTGCTGAATATATGGATAAAAGTTACAGGAAATTTTAGGTAAGCTAAACATCCTGAAGGCAGCAATGGCAAAGCACTTGTATGGCATTGCCAATAAAATTATGCGTATGCACCTATGAGATCAGCAGAGGTCAAGCCTGACTCATAAGAGATTTTATGTTTTTATTCATTCAAGCACAGAGTATGATGTAAATCAATCCTAACCTGCCTTCAGCAGGAGGGAGAAAGGGAGGGAAAACATAACAAAAATTAATTAGAATGCATGGGTGAATTAAAACATCCGATTTATTGCATTGAAGAATAATGTAGAAATAGGGTAGCATAAGGAAAGAAAAGGGACTAATGAGAAAGAAATAATCCTTAAAAGAAGGCAAGCACCAATAGAGCTACCCATTCAGAATCTTGCCAGTGAGGCTTGCTTTTCCTGTGCTGATGGGAAAGGTAAGACACAGGAAACAACCAATAAGAATCTGCAATGGCTATGGTATGAACTGAGCACCAATCCATTTCTGTTGCCAAAACACCACAATCAAGACTCAAAATTTTAAAATTGACTTCAGGAACAGAAGCAGCATAAGAGGCAAGCAGGATAAACAGACATGCAGAATTGTCTTAGGTGTACACTTTCTCTCTCAACACCTTGACAGACATTTGGTTTAGCACATGCACCTTGTTCTAAGGAATGATCAAAGAAATACAGCAACATACCTGTTCTGTTTCCATTTTCTTCTTCCTGGAAGACAGGGGGAAAAAGGATGTTAAAATACACATACCACATAAGATGTTAAAGGGAAGTTATCATTTTACCTTTAAAAAAAAATGCTATACTGAAGTTTTCTTCCCTCTCCAAAATATTTAACCTTACACTGGACAAAACAGTAGGTAGAATAGTTGGAGTAACTAAAAGATAAGTAACTAGGAAAGGAAAGTTACTAACTATGGGGTTTTCTTTTTTAGAAAAACCATAAAATTCCATGCACTGATGAATTATGTTGCTTGAGCCTTTGAGATGCTTATAAAAAGGCATAAGTTTGCCTCTGATTTTAAGCTAATGTGTGATAAGATTTATAATACAATTCAATATATGTGTATTAAACAGGCATTTCCCATAGATCAATAAGTCAGAAATGACACACCAGATTAAAATTATTATCCATAATTACTAATATTGCAACAGAAATGCTTTTTACTACTTACATTCAATATTAATATACTGTAATTTACAAAATTCTATATAAAAACAATGTTTTTAGAAAACCTATAATTCTTTTTTTAATCCAAAGTAGCGAAGAACAAGGAAATTGTGTCCTGCCATTTTGGTCATAAGATGGACACCACAGTCCTAACCCAACACAAAAGTCTGGGAACAAACCTAAGAATTTCAAGTTTTTATTGTTAATGTGTTCGGATGATGGAGCTGTTACAGGATGGTTTGCAGACTCTGGATCTGGTGTGTGTATGTGTGTGTTGCAAACTAATAAAGATGCTAAAAGGTGTTTTTTCCCCCTTAACTGAAGCCAACATGCAAGACTAAAGAAATGGTGCAAAACTCAATTCCTGCTTTCTAAATAGAATGGCACCTCATAATAATATGTCTAGAAAGGATTATAGTTCTATTTTATTTGTCTGATTGAATGTTTTGCCCATCTCAGTTGATTACTCTGGGTGGCTTATAATTAAAAAAAAGGTTTATAAACATTTTAAAACAATAAAAACAGTAAAACCAATAAAATACTAAAACATCCATATTAAATATATATAGGAACAAGATACTTGGCCAGTTTAGCAATAAAGCCAGGAACAGGGCCCTTAATACATTCAGGCTCATCCACGCTTTAGGGCCTTATGAAAGCTAACAAGGCTGGGGCCATTCTAATACTCATGCTGGTATACAATTCTAATTACTGACACCAAATAATTGTTTACTGTATATGTCATTTTCACTTATATATTTTTGTTAATATATGTAATATGCATTCTGATTTTTTTAAATCAATACACATTCTTGACTTAAGAACAGTGCAAAAATTACAGAATGTAATCTGTAGGAAAGATATCTATTTAGTTCTGAACTGTTGTAATATAAATGTCATTAATATTACTGTAGAAACAAGGAACCTGAGATGTTGTGGAAGCAAAAATTAATACCAAGAATGTCACCAGGATTGCTCATAGGCAACAGAAGAACTTTCAAATGCTGCCTTACATTGTCTCACTCCTGCACCTGTTGTACGCCAGTAAGTTCACCAGGTGATGGGGGCCTTTTATTAGAATTGAGCAGCTATGAATTCAGTTCTTATTGGCCAGCCTGTTACATTGCAAAACTAAAACTCTGTGTTCAGAAAGCATTGAAAAAATATCTTGTGCTATTAACAAAATGTCTATCTTCTACTGGGTTTGATCCAGTCTAGTCATGCTGAAATGAATGAAGCAAATTAATCTTAACTGAAAGCCAATTGAAGCCAAAGTAGAATTAGTCTGATTGCAATCTGATGATACTGACATACTATATTAATAAAACTTTTTTTCAGTCATACAGCACATTTTTCATTTTGCTTTAATCTCTGAAATCAAATGAGTAATAATAAATCCTCCTTTAATAACCTTTAGTATTACCTACATTTGGCTACTGTAAAATGAAATGAAAATCCACATGATTTTTGTTCTCAGCTTATGAACACAATTGGGACTAGAATTTCCATTGCTGAGCAAGGTAATTGTTAAGTGAATCATGCCCAATTTTATCTTTTGGCAATATTTGTTAAGTAAATCACTACAGTTTTTAAGTGAATCACATGATAATAAGCCAACTTTCGCCATTGACTTGGTTGTCAGAAGGTGGATGGGAAGCTCATAAATGGTGATCATATGGCCCAGAGATGCTGCAAACATCATAAATATATACTGGTTGCCAAGTGCCCAAATTTTGGACAAGTGACTGGTAGAATGCTGTGAGGGTTATAAGTGTGAAAATCTATTATAAGTCACTTTTTTCATTATTGTTGTAATTTCAAACTGTCAATAAAAGACATAAAAAATAAAACCTTTGTAAGTCAAAGACCACCTACAAAATTCCTGATGTATTGCTGGGAAATTGTTATTTTTCTCTTTTTTTAAAACTGAGGATAACCGATTCTATTCATCCTTCTGTGTCAACACTACATGTTTTCTGGAATTGCATAATTTATTTATCATTAATTTGTCTATTTAAAAATATAGCAGCTAATTTTAAATCATTGGAACTTACTAATTTATTTGTAGATTTTATAGCAAGATCATTTTAAATGTGACCATCCATTAGATAGTTACAAAAGTATTTAGTGGCTTCCCTGATTTGTACTGTTGACCAGAACAGGTATGCAATTATAGTTAAAAACAAGTTTTAGAATCATTACTAAGTATTTAGAATCATTGCTAGGTAAGATCCATATCAACTTTTGAAGTTATAATGTAAGTCAATTATCCACAAACTGATTCCACATCTTACTTTATCTCAAAGCTTCTGTAAATAAAATATTTTCAATCTATTATAGAATTATGGCCTTTCTGCTATCATGTTATTTTCAAAAGCTAATTTGATTTGTCAGACAGCCCAAGATATTCAAGCAATAATGGCTAGAATCCAGCCAAAGATTAGCACTTTTAAGGCATGTTGGCTTACATTTTTCTTATTTGAACTGAATAGTTCTCATTGTCTTGTATCTTCATTCTTTTCCCCAGTTTGAGCCACAACTAACTTAAAATGATTCTTTAATTAGTAGTTATTTGATTTATTTTATTCGTTATTTCTTGTAAATAACATCCCATTTTCAGCCTCTATGTTGAAAACTTCTATCCCATATGCAAACTTTGGCCAATTTTGCTTTAATGTTTTCAGTTAAGCTAAGCATAAAATTACATATAATTCAAACCAGCCTTAAAATAGAATAGCTAACCACGCCAAACAGATGTCATATCCAGAAAACTCAACATCATCTTATAAAGGAAAAAAACCTGTTCCCCCAAACTTATTTCAGTTCCACTCCCACCACTCATCTTAGCAGAAAACAATGTGCATGTACATTGTGCACAATTAAAACCAAGGAAGAGGAAGAAAGGAAGGAAAATATAAAAACTACCCACCCATCGCAGTTAGTGTTTTTTGAGAGAAGAGTTCAGAGTACAATGGTTTTCTTAGTACAATGCTGCATAAGAATGACAAGGAAACAAATCTCCTTTCTGTACTGTGATCAGTTAGAAAATGACTTTGTTCCAGCTGTTACAAAAATGTTTCTATTAAGAGTTGAATTTGGTATCACTGTCATTATAAAAGGAAACTATGATCTACCTCCTGTTCCTCAACATTTAAGCCAAAAGGGCAATGGCCAGGTAGGCTAAAACTCCCTGGGAGTAATTGCCAATTCTGTTCTTGTAGCAACAATACTATGCAAATCACCTAGTGTATTTTTGATCAAAAAAGCCAGTTCCTGACTGAATAGGCATTTAAACATCCTCTTAACTGTTCAATTAGGTTAAGGGATGGTTGGTTCAATTTACTTATAATATAGAGCTGAATTTCTCAAGCTGATACATAAGAAAAGTAATCAGTTATATTTAAATGAACCAATCCCAAGAGGAGGGAGCATACCCTTTCCTAAATTACATTTTTTCCACAAAGGGAAATAGGATGGCAGTTTCCAGACACAATTATGTTTTCTGCCTCCTGTTCATTTGTTCCAAACATCATCCATTTGAACATTTACAATTGGAAACCATGAATAATATTTGTTTGTATGTATGCATATAGAAATATATACACACACAAATATGTGTGTGTGTGTGTGTGTGTGCGTGTGTGCTGTTCAGCTTCCTTAGGGT
>BLBF01000051.1:4662182-4756990 GCA_015471245.1 Laticauda colubrina
TCTGGCAGAAACTTCAGAGATTTAATTTATACTTAACTACAAAAAAAACCATTCAGAATAATTTTATATATATAAAATTTTATTTATATATATAAAATACATATATAGTATTATTCTGAATGGGTTTTTTTGTAGTTAAGTATAAATTAAATCTCTGAAGTTTCTGCCAGAGAACTAATTTGAAGCGAAAAAGACTTTGATTTCAAACCTTTATGCCATCCTATTTCCTTGATTATCTCAAAAGGCTGTAGCATCTTCCCTTATTCCTAACTCAATGTCTTTTCTACTCTGAAAATTAGATCTTGTCAACTCACATCACAACATAATATTCTTAAAAACAAACCCTTCAGCAACATATATTTAAATATGAAGCCAGAAATTTATAGCAATGCAGAAATGAATATGCTAAATATAGCCATGTTTATAGTATCTGGCTGGTTCCAATGAGGCAGAAATTGAGTTTTGGGATGATGGGATAGGCTAAGCAACCATTCTTTGCTTTGCCAGAGGATGCATAGAACTATTGCAACTTCAATTGTATGCACTTGTTTAACAGCAAATTTGATTGGAAAAGAGGTTTTGCAAAAGGTAATTTTCCCTTCTACCCATACTATGCAATGCATCATGTTTGCTTCTATCACCTCTGGAAGCATACTCTTTTCTGAAATTCAATTTCTTCAGGCATGAGAAGAAGATTGGCACAGAATGATTGAGGAGGTGTGAGGATGAAGAGCCACTCATACTCCCATTCCAAACCTTATTCCTATTTATTATCTTCTCTTCCTTCTTGATTCTTGTGGAAATCCTTACCACTATAAAACTTAGTTCATTAACTTTTCTTTTTAGTCCATTACCAAAAATTATTATCAATGGAGTGTACTGACTGTAAATATGTAAGTTTTTCCATAACTAAATCAAAGTATGTGTAATTGAAATCGTTGCATAATCTCCTCTTGCTTCCCATCCATGTCTCTAATTTATCTGGAATTTCCTTACAACTAAAGATTTTAAACTTGTAGAGATAGAGACCAGTCATTCCCGTTCTTTCTAAATATACACCAATAGCACTATATTATAGCATATGCAGACACTGTAGTGGCATTCTAAGAAGTAATGGACATAGACAACCTGTCTGTTCTCATAATTAGTTTTAATGAGTTTTAAGACGATTTAAGGAATAGTCTAACATTTTCCCCAAAATGCAAAATATGACAGAATTGATAGAGGGAAACTCCTCTATCAATTCTATCATAAATCCCTTTTTCAAAACACAAAATGCTTGAAAAGATAGGCAGGAAAAGCTCATAGCACTTCCAACTATAAAGATGTAGGATAAGACTTTTTATGCAGCACTCACTGACAAATCTGATAAACAAAAAAATATGCCCTTTAGCTACAAAGTCTATCTCAAAAGTTATTCTGATCAAACTGGATGCTTATGTTGACTTTACAAAGGAACTCTCTATTATTGCTAAAACTTCTTTTTCATTCAGACCTTTTTCACCAAAGCACGTTTTCAGAAAGGAAGGGAAGCAAAGCAAGTGGTTCTACAAAGAAGCTATCAAACCAGAGAAAACTGATAAAACTATTTCAAAACAGAGAAAACTGATAGAAATCTGGAAGTTAGCTGAAAGTTAAGCAGTCTCTTGCCTTCATGTCTACAAGCCTCCTACTTGTGATTTCTGTCACCATCACTACTTATTTGATTAAACAGAAGGAGATCTATCTAATTCTGCAATTTGTCTCTAACAGCATTCACCCGTTTAAATCACAGAAAGGGAAACCCAGAAACAGAAATCCCATGCTATTTACCAATAATATCTGGCTATATCGGAAGAAATGAAGAGAATAGACCGCTCTAAAGGGAAGGGAAGTGATGGAGCAATGCAGTTCCATTCGTAATATATTTCCACCATCATTGCAGCTGATCCAAATCTATGGTACTAGTTTTAGGATGGTGTGGCATGATGACGGGATGGATGAATGGGCAATCTGATTTATTATCTGATTCAGATAATAAAATCTTCAACAAAGGATCTTTAATTTATCAAACTGAAGACTCAGATACTGTAATATATATTATATGGAATATACAGGAATAATAATACTGTGATAGTGCAAGGCTTCAGTTAGGCTAAAGTTTATTTTCTGGCAGATTTCCAAATGTGAATAGGTAATTTTCTAAAAACTGACCAATGAATCTCCCGCTCTCTTCTATATTCAAAAACTTAGTGGAAGAAAATGGCACTTCACAATATTGTCTAGATCTGTCAAGCCAAATTACTGAAAAATTTGCTGTTCCTATATTTAAAAGATCAACAATTTCAAAATGTTCACTAGAGGCTTTCTTTTGGCCGTATAGTGGTCTTTTGACAACCATTACTTCTATATATAGGTTGTTATTGAAATATCTGTGTGTCAATTTCCATCAAAAATCTAAAAATTTTGTTTAATTGCAAATGAGCAATACATTCTTATATAGTTATTTAGATACTCATTCCTGGCTATCTAATAAGAGATGTCTCTTCTGCACTTTGTTTATTAAGATACCCAAATAAGGAGAACCAACTAGTTTTGTTTAATAAACTGCAATTAAAATTAATGGTTTCTTATTTGCTTCTTATCTAAGTTTGGATTCTACAGTATAATAAATCACAACAGTTTTCATACCTGATTCAGCTTGAAATCTTCAGCATTCTGTTTTTGTGAAATGCATAATGTATTTGTGATAATATTTCCATTCAGAATGGCAACCGAATAATTAATGTCACCACTATGATGTTGTTACTAGTACTGTTAATCTCAAGTTTGCTCTTTTTTTTTTTACTAGATCTATTTGTTTCATGGGATTTTGTGTGCTGGTTAAGATGATAAATACAATCAAGAGTCAGAAAGGGTGGAGCACAAACAGCAGAGAGAAAATCCCTAGGTTTAATTCTCTTTCGTTCATACCCCTATCTCTCAGTCTTTTCCCACTTGCTTCTGGCAGCTGGTATCTTTCGTACTTTTCATTGCAAGCATAAGGTAACCTATCTTCCCATGAGGCACAAAGAAGCAATGAAGTCATCTTCTGGCAGTTGGTAAAAATCACTGGTATGAGACACATGATTTCTTGCTCCCACCCTAATGAATCACTTCCATCGAAACCCAGCCCCTAGATCTGGAGCCTCACCCTGCTAGTGAATCTCCACCTTGCCCTAGAGATGGGAATCTTTCAAAAAGACTACTGAAGACGGTCCTCCTGGTATGGTTTCTTCACTTAACCTTTTATATAACCCAGCTCCAGAGTCAAAAATCATCATGCTTAGAGAAGAAGAAACATGCTCAATGGTATAAGGGAAGACTAAAAAAAAACTTTATAGGAAATAACGTTCCATTCATTCCGATATTATTTTCATCCTTCTCTTCTGTCATCTTCTTCATTGTTTCTATTTTTTATTACAAACTCCATGGGGCAAGCATTGCAGGAAGAGAGCTAGCTAAGTAAATTGGCAGTGCTTCATTATTTAGAAATAAATGCAAAATATCAGAAAAAAGATGCTGGTTTGCAAATTGTTTACAGCTTTTGGCAGATATTTTCTACGTATTAATAATCAAATTTATCTTGATAAATAATATTTATCAAATATTATTTGCCACTCCTCACAAAAAGTGTTCACTAATTCATTGATATTACTTCTCCATAATTTTTATTTGATTTCACTTGTCCACAAGGCCATGATCCTATAATCAAATCAGATTGACTATGTAGTATTTTATTGTCACATTTCACTGCAAAATCCCATGATTGATTGAAATGTCTCAAAGTTCTTATTATGACAAACCCAGGAAAGAAACAGCAACAATCAAAAAAGGAAAAGAATTGTTTAAAAAGTTATGCCATCAGTGCAGATGGCAAGTTAATAATGACCAAATATTTAAAAAGATAAATATCCAATAGGAAAACATAAATATCTAATGAAGTGTTTTTCAAGTTGAACGATGTTGGGCCTGAAACAAATACAGAAATGCCTGTGTCCTATAAAACATATGAGAAATTTATTTATTAAGAACACAGATATCCTACCTTTCAAGCAACTTATATGAAAGAAACATGACATATGACATTACATAATTTGAAAGGAACATAATGTATATGACATGGCATAATATATAAGAGTGTGTGCGCGCACACACACACAAAAAAAAAAAATCTTGTAATAATACAAAAAAATAAATAAATGAGTAGACTGTGTGGTTCATCAGCCTTGAGAAAATGAAAGATATCCGAATACCAGAAATACATATTTACCAAACTGTCAATTTGACAAGCATATAAGCTTTGCAGACATCTGTAAATAGAGGAAAGCTACAGAGCTGCTGCAAGATCACACAAACTGACTACAAATAACACAATGATAAAATAGCAACAATGGTGCATTGGAATAGCTGCAAGGAGTATCATTTGCCGGCAAACAAAAACTAGTGGAGCATCAAATAAAAAGCATAATAGAAAATGAAGTTAAAATGCTCTAGGATTTAAAGAATTCAAACAGAGAAGAACCTGACACATAATGCCCCAGATTTAACAATTATTGATAAGAAAACAAAAAAAATCTGGATAATGGATGTGGCACTACCTAACGATATCAGAACAGAAAAGAACTGGAGAAAATCACAAAGTACAAAGACCTGCAAAAAGAAATAGAATGCTTGCATCCTAATCTCCAATTATCCTAGGATAACACAAGAAAAGTTAAAGCTGTTACAAGGAACTGAGCTCAGTAGACTCTGTGACAGCTTTCCCCCAAAAGCTGAAGGCAAAACTATTCTTGAGGGCCTTCGGAGTTGCCTTGTTGGTTATTCTTATTGTAATATTATTATAATTTTGGTTTTTTTTAAAATCATCCTATTGGGATGATAAAACATTTTTGTTTGGTTTGAGAAGTTTATAATAGACATTTAATAATTCCTACAGATGTTTATGCTTATATATTTATTATGGATGTTTTATCATTTACATTTTTGTGTTGTACAATGAATATTTTAAATCCTTTTAAAATTTAAAGCCACCATAACTCTGAATGGAATTGATGACATATAAATACATACAGTACATATCAGTGGTCTCACTCATCATATGTTCTTATTTACCACAGCATTATCTTTATTCTTTATCTTTATTCTCATATCTACCTAGCCTTGTTTGTCCTCATCTCCAAATAAGATACAATCAGAATATCCTTACTCTGCTTTGTAACTTCACCCACAAGGAATCTTCTTCAAACTTTTTTTCTTACCCCAGAGTTTCAATTATCTAGTTGGCTGTCTAGTTGGCGGTCTTTCTTTTCTCTTTTACAAGTGCTGCTATTTTTTCTTTGAGGTTCTTAGCTGTTTCCAGCACAGGCCAAACTTTCCCAGTACAACAAAAAATAACTTTTAGATCACTCAAATTTCAGAATTCCTGTCACAGAGAAAGAACTTTGGGTAGAGATTTTATTCTTGGGTGGAGAAAAGGTCCAACAGAGAACAGAGCCAATTTTTGGTTGGCTCTATCTAAAGAGAGGAGGGGCTGCAAGATGGGCAGTCTCTTTTGTCCAAACCATGGAACACAACAGTCACCCTTTTGTACAGCTGGAGCTGACAATGCAGAAATGAGACAGACAGGGAGTGGTTTAACACATCCCAAACTCATCTCTTTTTCTGCCACTCTCCAATGCCTTTGAACTTTTCTGGCAAAGGATCCATTTTCTTTTTCTGAAATGACAAAAGCAAAAAAAGAAGAAAAAGAGAGGGTAATTTTTTTAGTCTATATCAGTTGGAAAGTGGAAAGCTGGCTCTACACACCAGATATTATATCTGAACTGAACATCCAGTAGTTGTTTTCAGCCATTTAGAAACAGATTCAGAGAGTGTGGAACTGCATGGCAAGACAAACAGAGAAGAGGTTTATAACTTTCAAAAATGGAACTACTTCTGCACCCAATCTGGTAATTCAAAGGACACCAAATAACAATAATAAAGATCTTGTAGTTCTGACCAAAAGCTAGAGGTCTTTTTTTTAATTAAGTAACAACTGACACATATATCTGAAATTACAATGTGTTTTTATAAATAATGTGCATGAGAGATTCAGGCCTGACTTGTTTTCTTATACTTTATAATATTTGTATTTATGATAATAAAAATAAATATTATGTATTCATCAAAACAAAAATTAAATGCTTGAGGGTGTCTAGAGATTTATATTACGTACAGGTAGTTCTTGACTTACATCTGAACCTTGGAGACCTTTTGAAGTTGTACAACAGATCCCATTTGGATTTGAAGTTCTGATGTGTGGGGCCTCTCCCATGGTCACATGAATGTATATTGGGAGCTTGGTAACTGGACCAGAGTTAGAGCCATTTGAAAAGCAAACAATAGATTTGCTTAACAGCTGTGGCTTTCTCTTAACTATAACAGCTTTCTCTTTACAACTGCTGCAAAAAAGATCATAAAATCAAGTGTGGTCATGTGGTGACCTGCTTTACGATGTTTACAACCTATGATCAAAATTGCAAGCTCAATTGCAGTTGTAAATTGGAAAGTGCCTGTGAGAAATTCCAGAAAAATTGACTGCTAATAAAAAGTCATCTTTGTTATCTCATTGCCAAAAAAGGTTCTCTAAATTGCACATTATTTGTATCAAAAGTTAAAAATTAATTTCCACTGTGTAAAGCAGTGGAAACCAGAAAACTCTGGTTTTCCCTCTCCAAGCATTTCTGACTCTAAAGCACAATGCTCTTCTCTGTTTCTTAACCAAGGGATCCAGTATTGTCTGAAGATATTTCAGTAGTCATATGGCCAACATGACTATATGCCAAAGGACACGACCTTCCCCATGAGATGATATTTATTTATCCACTTGCATTTGCATGCTTTCAATCTGCTAGATGAGTAGGAGCTAGGACAAATAAATGGGAGTTAACTCCATTGTGCAGAGTTCAGGTCTTGAACCCCAAGCTCTCTGGCTTGACAAGCTCAGCATCTCCTGCTGACAAGCTCAGCATTTTTAACTGTTTATCCACTGCATCTCCCTTCTTACTGTACAGTAGAGCAATAAGGAGACAACAAGCAATAAAATAATACAGCACAATTCAGGTAGTAGGCATATATTTGGTTGAGTCATAGACTCTGTAAGAGAATGTAAGAATGATCTTAGGGAAAGAGACAAGAAAATACTGCCCAGGAAACATTTAGACAAGACTGGTAGAAGCCTGCAGTCGCTTAATGGTTAGAGAAAGAAACTTAGGAAAAAAGCAAGCTAATGGCTCAAATAACTAAAAGAGAGAGCATGAAGTTTGTATTTTTAGATTTGCAAAATTCTATTAATGTAACCTTAAACTAAGTAGAATTAGTTTATCTTATTATATTTCCGGTCTGATTTATCTGGGAGAGCAAAGAATCCTCCACTGATTACTGACATGGAAAATAACTCTTTCATAAAAGACCCGGTCCCACTTGCCGACACACACAAAACGTATGCATAAAGGATACAGCAGACGAGCAAAATTTTGGGGGTAGCTCCATCCATTGTCATCCGCTCCAAAAATTGGTGAAAATTTGCATAAACAGAACGGAAAAGAACAGAAAAGAACTGACGTGGGTAATATGTAGTGGGGATGTTAAACGGATGTTCATAGGAAGCCTAGTGGATGACAGCGGATGGAAGTGGATGACACATCTGAAGGGGTTCCAGGGGAGAATTGCGAAACGGACGCATAGCGGAAGGGGCGGATGCATAGCGGATGAAGCGGATGCATCACGGACACCTATAGGAAACAAAGGGGATGCCGCACAGATGTATATCGGATGCAAAGCATTCACTGCGCATGTGGGGAGTATGAATTGCATCAGCTCCACGGATATAAAAGGATGCAGCATGCACACAGTCAGCATACAGGGGAAAGACGTGCTGCCACATACATCTTCAAGGAACACCATGGTTCGTCAGTCAGGCAAGAAGAGGAAGCCCGTGCCTACTCGTTCCAGCCCTGGCAAGAAGGACAGAACCAGCATCCCACCCCCTGGCACTGACTCTGAACCTGCTGCTGCTGTGGTGGACCAGCCCCAAGGCCCTCAAAGCCCTGCTGCTGAAGGCCCTACTGCTCAAGCCCCTGAAGGCCCTGCTACTCAAGCCCCTGAAGGTCCTGCTGTTCAAGCCCCTGAAGGCCCTGCTGCTCAAGCCCCTGAAGGCCCTGCTGCTGAAGGCCCTGCCAGAGGGAGGAAGAGGCAAGGGAAGCAGAAGGGAGAGAGGAAACAGTACACCGTTTCCGAGGACCATGAGGATGAGGTGCTGGAATGGCTGAGGGAGAACAAGTACCTCGGGAGAAAGGACCACAGACTCTATCGCGACACCAAGAAGAAGCAGGCAGCTTGGAGACACAAGGCAGAGAACCTGGGCTACACTGCAGAAGTACTCCTTGGATGGTGGAAGCACATGCACACCTGGTATGGCTACACCTCAAGAAATCCGGGCAGGCTGCTGTCAAGCTCACTGACCAACAGATGTACGTCATGGCCAAGTGCAGTTTCCTGGAGGGTGAGATCTGCCACCAAGGAGCAGCCCCTCTGAGACCCCTCTCCCTCAGACAGCCCACAGACAGCCAGTCCTCTTCCACCCAAGAGCCAGCTACCCTGTCCAGGCAGGTGTCTTCAGAGGGCCCCATGGCAGAAGCCCCCCCCCCGACAGCTGCACTCCCAATGCCGGCAGACTTGGAGGATCCCGTGGGGGATGACGCCCTGCTGTCACAAATGGAGGAAGAAGCAGCAGCCACCAGAGGCCAACCCACCTTCACCCTCAGCCCCAGCTCCACAGGACGCAGGCAGAGAGGCAGACTGGAGGGCCAGAACCACAGTGTGCTGTTGGAGATCAGGGACACAATGAAGACCAGCACAGAACTTCTCTCTCAGCTGGTCCACAGCGACATACCATCCTCAGGCTGGCAGTCCTTCATCACCTACATGAGCCAGACCCTGAGGGACCTGCCCGAGGCCCAGTACCAGGTGATGAAGCAGAAGATCACAGCACTTCTGCACAACCCTCAAGGCCCAGCAGAAGCTGCTCCTACCCAATCCAGGTCTGCTCCTCCACCCCAGGCGATGTCACAGCCCTTCCTTGGCTTTCAACAGCCCCTCACCTACCAAGACTAAGACTACCAGGATTCCCACAGCAGAAGCAGACCTTCCCAGTCCAGGCCCAGGTTCATCGCACACCACAGACGCCAGTCTTCACCCAGCTGCAGACCAGACAGCCCCACTACACTCCTCCTTCCTCCACCCCACAGCCAAGCCAGTCAATGGACAATCTGTCATCAGTATTGGGCCTGACATCTCAAGTCCTTGATGAGGGGCCTCTCAACCTCACGGGACTGAGTCAGCTCTCGGAGAGCTTTCTGAACACACCATTCCCTGTTGTACTCTCGGGGCCAAGCACCCCAATGGTGCCTCAGACCAGCACTTAAGCCACAGCCACCTCCACAGTCCCTGCCCGCTTTACAGCTAAGACCATGGACATGAATCAGAATGACTGAGAATAGTCTCAGAGACTGTGTTGTACTTCTTTGCTAAAGACACTTTACTTGGTTCATTTTGCTTATTTAATAAAGTCATAAAGTTAAGAAAGTTAATAAAGGTTATCTTTGCTTAAGACACTTGGTTCATTTTTTTTAACTTAATAAAGTGTTGGTGAAAACTTTGAAAAAATGGTTAAGCCTTGGCATGCTTGTGGGATAGATAAGGATAGTTGTGGGATAGATAAACCTCCAGTGCAAGCATAGTGGGACTGTATGGTCCACCATCCCAACTGCCACACATATGGACCTTTATTATCAATAACAATGTATTCATTGATCAACACATTTTAAAATAAACAAAGCTCTTTATTAATGCCCTATTCATTGTAGGACCACTCAACATACATGGCACAATCTCATCAGTGTTATGCGACAGCCTCAAGGAAGCATCCATTAATCATCTATCATCCTGTCTTGCCACTCCACTGCTCCAGCTGAGGGAGAAGGCATCATCACCAATGATGAAGTATTTGTCTGTCATTGGGTAAGGGGTCTGGATCTGGAAAACCCATGATGAGGTTGCGTTCCAGCCCATCTTTGAGGTCACCTGCGTTGTATACCTGGCCATTTGAAGCTGATCCGTTGCCTAAAGCATCGATGTAGATGAACTTGTAGTCAGCATCAACCATGGCAAAGAGGATGATACTGAAGAAGCCCTTATAGTTGTAATAAGTGGACCCTGAGTTGGCTGGAGCTTTGCAGGCCACGTGCTTCCTATCTATGGCTCCAACGGTGTGGGGAAAGTTCCACCTCTGATACCACTCTTCTGCAAGTTTCCTCCAGCCTTGTTCAGTGGTGGGGCACTTGAGGAGCTCCTCCATGTATTCTTCGATGATGGCCTGCACCACTTCTCTGACCATTTTGCTGATGCTGTTGTGTGGCACCCTCCACGCATGTTGCATGTTTCTGTATGTGGTTCCAGAGGCCAGGTGCTGCAGAGTCAGTGCCACCTTCAGTCCAAGGTCCAGGTTGGGACAGAAGTTGATGCTAGGCTTGGTCAACCTGGGTCTCAGACGCTCTTCAAGTTCATCAAACATGGTTGGTGGCATCCTCATGAAGTGATGGAATGCACGAGGTTCTTCATTCTTCAGCTCCACCATCAACTGGTCATAGAGTCCAAACTCCATTCTTCTCACGATCCATCCTCAGACCCATACAGTTCTTGGATGTCTCCTTCTTCTCCTTCTGTATAAAAGGTGAAACAGTCTGAACAGGTTTTGGTTCTGGTGATGAATGAGCGCAGCTATCATACGGACTGTGTCATCATCCATGGTGGAGAACAATTGATGATGTTGAAGACCAAGACCAAGGGTGAAGAGGTCTGTACACCACAGCTGCTGGACTCATACTGAGATCCAGATGATTTTCTCCCCCTTTTTATAGGAAATATCGGTTGTCCGCTAGGTGTCCTTCTACATACTCTAGATATACTCCAGACATCCTAAATATACGAGATACATCCCAGATACAAATGTTTTGTCCGTTTTTAATCCTTTATATACGAGATGCATACGCTTACATCCTTTCTATTTCCGTGCTACTTACGCTGTGTAGACGTTCCGTGTACCTTTTGTTTCCTCCCTCTTTCCGTTTTCAGCTGCAGTGGATGTGAGTTGAGGGGATGGCCAGAGGATGCAGAGAGGATACAGAGGATGTTTAACGGATGATAACGGACATAGAACGTTTGTTGCCCGTATCTGTTGTGGATGTACATCGTACACGGTGGAAAGTTCATCCGTTCACAAAGTTTTGTGCAGCTCAAAACTTTTTGTGTGGATGAAATCGCAGTGGACGGATAGAGCGTATGAAACATGCATGCAATGAGTACACAACGGATGCATAGTGTTTTCCATCGGATGGCAAGCTTTTTTTAATGTTTTACATCCTCTTTGCATCCGTAAGTACAGTGGGACTGGGCCTTAACCTGCATAATGACTTAGCAAACTGAAAGGGAAAATCTCTTGGTTGCAACCACTGAACAAGGAGATGGAGATGATTCTTCCCATCTTCTCATCTTCAGTGGAGATGAGTAAGGGAGAACTGTACCCAGACAAAAACTATACAGCAGCTAGAAAACTTACATTGAGGGCTAATTATCTATTGTCTTAGTTTCTATTTGGCATTGGATCCTGAATTTGCTGCAACCAACCACATGAAAAATGAACATTTTTCCCCTCGTTTTGATGAAAAACAGTGATAGTACTACTTAACATGTCTTCCTGGACTACATGGGGTAGGGGAATGGGGAAGGCTGCATCATTCTCCTTACTTGGATCTGAGAAAAAATTCACAAGGAACTGCACTACTTCATACCAACTAGTATTCATTGTGAAGAGGAAAAACACTGTTGGATCACAGTATGAAGGATAAGAAGAATCCTGCACAGGAAAGCTAAAGCTTACCCTCATCTTGCACCACATTTTGTTAAAAAAAGTTGCTCAAAACTCCAAAGGTCTTGAATTTTCATAGATGGCATCATACTATCATCTTAATCAGAGCTTTTTTTGATCTATGACAAAGTGACAGCATACTATCAGCAAGTCCCTATGCCAACCAGAACCACAAATGATCAATGCCTCACTTTGGAAAGGATCATTGTGAACAGCCTTAAAAGAGCTGTGTTGCACTGTCTCTTTAAGAGGCCCTCCAACTATTGGCCATATTTAACTATCGCCTTTGCTTTTGGAGTTGCTAAGAGGATGGTAAGTTAAACAGTGCTCTAAGTCAGTGTTTCTTCTTCTTTTCTCTCTCTTTGGATCCTTTCCCACTTTTAAAAATTAAGAACTCTAAAAGAGCTTCTCCTTATGGGTTATATTTATCAATATTTACATATTAAAAATTAAAATTGTTGCATTCACATGCATTGAAGCATGCTATTGTTTCTCATTATTGTTTGATGGGATTCTAATATTGCATTATTTTGTTAACATAGAATGGCAAATCATTTTAATTTCACAGCCTCCTCAGAGTGTCTTGGATTTCCGGGATCATTGGATCACACTTAAAGAAAGAAACATGCTCCAATTAAAGAAAATAATCTAGAAATATCTAAAATAAGAGAATTATCTAGACTTGTTTCACTCTGAATACAAGTCAGGATGAAAATGGTATTGGTTTTGTTGGTAGATAACCATTGTTAGGCACTGAACAGATGAAGTGTGCTCCTTCTGTTCTGATGATTGGGCCTTATTGGTTTACTGTGTTGTTTTATGTGGATGTATTGCTGTTTACTGATACTGGTCTATGAAGTAATAAAGATCTGACAAGATGTGCTATTTTCTGATGATATAACAAATGAGTGACCAATTAAATACCATAATTAATCTTTAATGTCCTTCAATACCATTGATTCTGGTATCTGAAAATGACCTTCACAGATCCTTTACCAAGTGATGAAGAAAAAAGACATGGCTTAAGTCCAAAACAAGCAGAAACTGTATGTAAGTGTGTCAGACAGACATCAAATTCTTGTTGATTTAAAAAAGGGGAGGAGACACAGCACAATCACACTTGCAAACTTGTTATTATATCCAATCTCAATAAAAGTCTTAGCTTTCTGGGGTGATTTGTGGTTTGGTCTAACTCAGGGGTGTCAAATTCACATTGTCATGGTGGTGTCATGTGACATATTGGAACTTTTTTCCCCTTTGCAAAACCGGGTGTGGACATGGCCAGCCACGTGATGCATCCGGCCCATAGGCCAGGAGTTTGACAGCCCTGATCTAATTGTAGAACGTTGTTACCTTTCTACCGAAGTTCTTTCGAATTGCTAGTTGGCAGAAGCTGGGATACTTAGGTCTCAAACCTAGGACATCCAGTTGGCAGCATCTTAATCACTGAGTCATCCTGCTGCTCAATAAATAGTATCACTTCTCTGGGAAAGTAACAGTGTTTCAGGACATCATGCTGGCCACAGGACTACAGAAATGCATTCAAACAGTGCTGACTCAATGGCTTTGAAACAGAGATGAGCACTTCCTTCGAAAGTCAGATATGGCTAGTGGAGTAAAATCCAGAGACTCATTTATCTTTTTACTATTTGGTGGTGGCTGACACATTATCCTGGATTGGGCACAGTTTTATAGCAATTCTTCTTTCTCGGGAGATGTTTGTGAAAGAGAGAAGGCTAACTCAGAGGCCTTCTCTAATAATGGCCTTCTCTAATAAAGAGAAGACTAACTATATGCTAAGAGCTATTTACTGGCTGCCTGTAAGTTTCCAGATGCATTTGAAAGTCCTTTTTTTAATCTGTATATCTATATGGTTTAGTGTCAAGTTATTTCCAAGGAAAAATTCACCAATCAGAACTGATTCAACCTTTTTTTTCTGTGTCTAGATCAAACTTTAGACTGCCAAAATGAAGCCAATTTCTTGGCTTTGTCATTTGTACCAACAAACATGTACCAAACATGTACCAACAATGACAAACATGTACCAACAATGAGTTAGTTTTGGCTAATTGGTCCAATTAATTGATATATTTCTGGAAAAATTGCTGCTGATCCCTTACTTCCATGAGATTTGGAGGTGGAGGCAGAAGGTGGTATACTTAGAAATTAGATTAGTCATGGGGCTATATTACTAGTTGAATGAATTAGTTACTCCAGTTATTTTGATTATTTTTGCAAGTTATTATTGTGTATTTATTTTATTTCGATGCCTTTGAGTCAGTTCTAACTTCTAGAAACTGCCTGAAGTTCCTATAGTTTTCCTGGCAAGATTGTTTTTAGAAATGGTTTGCTATTGCCTGTTTCCTAAGGCTAAGAGACAGTGAACAGTCCAAGGTCACCCAGCTGGCTTTGGCCCGAAAGTACCCAATCCAAATGTTTGGTTTTTATACCATTGCCACACCCTATAAGTAATAAAATAAATCAGTAAGCCAATTAGCTATATTTAGGATAAATGGATTATTATTTCATTTTTTAAAATTTATATACATGCATATACGTCCAACTTCCAAAACCCACTTTATGGGAGGTAAATGCAATTTGGAAGAGGGAATAACATGTATGCTAAGCTTCAACTATGTGTATCATTATTGCTTGGGGCTGGATAATGGGATATTCCAAAAAGCCAATGCTATAAAGATACAATTAATTCAATAATATCTCAAGTCAATTCAGAATATAACTGAAGGCTACTATGCTATCTTTGCTCATTCTGGTGCATGCCATTTGTCTAGGCAGGTAAGAGATGCAGAGATCCAGAATGATCAATAGAATAGACTTAAATGGCCAACAAAGCAGAATTCGATCAGTGCACATGACCTCATCCAAATGTTAATATTTGGTTAGCTGAAAATGTAGCTAATTCAGGACAATTTCAGTCAGAACTGATCATAAATGATAACTCAACATAAACACAATAATTTGATGGTTTTGTTGCATAGTGACATGGAAGGTCAGGTACAAAGAATTCACAAATCTATACCTACCTTCCCTGGCTTGGTGCCCTCAATTATGTTGAAGTACGCCTTCCAGAATTCTAAGTTATTTTGACTAATAGGCACACTATATTCAATGAAATTATAATCAATATATCTGGACGGTAATGGATGGATGAGGCTACTACTGTATATTAACAGAATATAATTCTAATTTTTAAAAAAAGAAACTTATTTATGCTTGAGAAGAACAGAAAAAAGGAGCAGATATATTTGATTCCTGAGATATCAACAAGCAATTAGATATATCCATAACCTAAAATAGCTTTGGAGAGAAATATAGAAGCCAATAAACTTTCCTGAAAAGAAGAGGAGGAAAAAATTTCTTGGCTGATGCACAAGAAATAGGAAAAAAGCAGTTAAAGTTGGGTTTGCTTTGGGAACTTCAGTGTTAATCTGTGGAATTGGCAACCATGGACACAAGGTATTCATCCAAGTGTAATGAAATCTGAGAGGATCAAAGAGAATAAAACAAAACAAAAAAGACTGTAAGTAAGTCAAAATCAAGGAACAAAATCACCACATGTAATTCATTCATGAATGTTAAAAAGTTCCTCATTTGAAGGTGGATCATGTAGTTGATTAGTGAGCATGTCATGTAGTTGCAAATGTAGCTAATTCAGGACAATTTCAGCCAGAACTAAACTTAAATGATAACATAACATGCAGAAAAGACTGTGGGTCAGTTCTGAGCTAGATAAGCTGATGATCTAATTCCTCTTTCCTTTGTACATAAAGGGAGGGGGGAGAGAGATCAAGTCTGTAATCAATTAATTATTTCTAGTATAAAATATAATTTTATTTATGTAGACAAAAGGTGGGCAACAGAAGCAGTGTCTCCGATATCACAATAGTGACACATCTTGAGTTGGTGTTTTTTCCCCATAGAATTTACATATAACCTACCTTTCTTCTATGATGCACCTCACAAGCAGCTTCCAATTCTCCAAGCACTGAACATACAAGACCTGCCTTGGGTAAGCAAGATGGTATACCATGTGCCCCCAGGAATATCTTCTGATATAATGTATGAGAAATACACAGCTCCCAAATAACTGCATATATTTTACAAATTCAAAAGCACATTACCTTCACGTTGGTGTGTACAGCTGATTCTGGGGGATAGACAATGAAATGCCGGAGAGTGAAGCCATAACCACCCTGAAGGTTCTTGTGCAGCACCACTGTCTTTGGCCCCACCCAGGGAAAAGACTCCACGGGGGGCGCATTGGCATTTGTGGCTGTACCATCTCTCTGGACGAGTTTTGGCTGTTATTAAAAACAAAAAGAGAAGAATGAGCACAATCAAAGTTCCAAGAGATATCAGGAGAAAGATAAAATCACCCCCTCACCCATGTAAATCTTTGCACAAAGTTTTTTGGTGACTAAAACAGACTACATTTGGCTAGGAGATGGGATGGGAGAGAAACAGCAGTAAAGTCAAATAATTTCCAGCTTCATTCTTGTACTCCAGAACCACTGTGGATATATTTTGTCAATTAGGTGTTGAAACATGGCCAGACATGTGTAAGAATGACTTCCTTGTCCTCTGTTTTAATCTCTTCTCCCTCAGTTTCTAATTGCACTGCCACAGACTTAGCCTTTTGATATTAAACAACAACCAGTCCATTTTATTTTACATCACCAAGAGGAAAAATCAGTATGAATTAAGGATAAGGGAGGGGGGGAGTTGCTGCTTGGGTTCTGATTTTTTTTTATTCTTGTATTTGTCTCCTGCACTGTTAAATTTGGCAATCTAAGTATTCTCAGGATAACCGTCATGGGGTCAGAAGTTCAGTAGTGAGGTAAAAATGATTGCTAGAGTTACAAAATGAAGGTATGGACAAGTACCCTAATACACCTAATAAATTTTCCCATTGTCAATTCCCATTCCAGTCCTAAGTATAACAAGACCCCTTCACAATTTGTTCAAGTCAGATATAACCTATCCTTGTAACCTTTTCTTTTTGGTCCCTAAAACAATAAGCAGTAGCAAGATAGAATCATGGCCTAATCTACCCTTTATCAAATTGAGGAAGATTCAATTTTTATATGACTTTTATTGGTTTCTAAGATTTAAGATAACAAAGGACAGAAGTCCCTCCCAAAAAACAACTGGACTTTTAGAAAAAATAAGTACCTAGAGACAAAAGCTGTTGAACACTTGTTGAACGCAAGTTGAACTTAAACAGAAATTGAACTTGTTAAACAGAAGTTGATACTAGTTCATGCTTGGAGAAAAAATATGCATGACAATACCCTCAAAACCCATACAATAAATTCCAAAGAAGTTGGATTTAAACCATCCCCCCCCCCCGCCAAAAAAAACCCAACTAGTGAACTTCTAATTATTGAGACCATGTAATAAAGAGGAATTATTGTTTATATATTTATACATTGGTTTCCTTCCTAAATTCAACAGAGAAGCATTTGCATCTGTAATTTCACTTTTATCTTGCACTGAGTTCTCAGTTCAAATTTTTAAAAGACGGAAGGAAACAATATGGAAACAATACAATAGTGCTTGAAAATTGCTTGGCAGCCTTTAAAAGCTTCTTTCTCTATTTTCCAAAGACAAGATCCAGGGTGATGAATTAAAGAGTGAAATGGAAGGAATGAGCTGAAAGATATGACACCTTGGGGCTAAAGAAAAGAACTGGTCTCAGCATGGAGGCAGGGAAGTGATCCAAGTGAAAATTCTTTTTCCACATCACTGCAACCTGAGTCCTAAAAAAAAAAAAAAGGAAAGGAAAGGAAAAATCTGCCAGTTTTAAATTCAGGCAGATTTTAACACAAACAAGGAAAAAATTGCCATGCCATTTGCAAACTATAGCTCTCTGAATAAACCACACTTTTATTGGCAAAGTCCCTACCACTACTACTCAGTGTAAGATTTTAAGAGAGCAAAGGAGCTCCCCCCAAAACCACATTCCATCAGTAAACCAGAGGAATGCATCACTCAAGTCTGACATGTAATCTAAAGGCTCTCTGTCTCCTTTCTTCTCCCTAAAGCTGTGGGGTGGCTGTCGCTTGCAATATGACACTGTATACTTTAGGATGGAATTATGCTCTGGGAATTATACACCTCTTTGTCTCATCAGTTCAAACCACATGGATAGCTATCAACTTTGAGTTTTGGAACTACAAGACAGCAAAGGAGTCCTCAAAATATTAAATACTTTTTTTTTGAAAATTTTATTTGGGTTTTCACAAAAACAAAATACAAATAAAACATCTTTTTTGAAAATAGCATGGTCCCAGGTTATCACTTCTTCATATAGACACAAAACTCCATTAAAGATGGTTTCTTCTTTGTCCCGATCTTCTTGTTCTGCAGCATTTCTTGTTGCTTCTCATAGTTCCAGATCTCCATTTCTAAGAATTGAAACATGAAGCCAAAAGAACTTCTTCCTTCTTGTGCATCTTTTTTCCATTTCTTAAGTTCTGTTTTCAGTTCTTCTAAGAGTGATACCATTTTAAAAACTTTTAAACAACCATCCAGTTAATTTTAGTCATCTAGATGCAAAAAACCAAAAGTCACCAAGTAATCCAAATAATCGAAGACTGTTTCCACTTGTTTCTTTTTTCCACTTTCTCTTCCTGGGGTTCTATTATTTTGTTACCAAGTTTCCATTAAAATGTATCTTTGAGGAATCTTGTTCCTTTTAATTACAGTTCCATTCCTCAATTCCAGGCAGTCTCCTCCATTTTTCCAGATCCTGCCCTTCTAATTCTTTTTTTTCTCCTTTCCAGCTTTTAAAAGTTTTTAAATGTCCAGAAATCTTTAGTATCCCTTTGACTTTTATTTTCAGCTTAGATGCCTATTAATGTCAAAGTGGATTTTTTTCCCCAATTTCTTGCTTAAGTCTCTTAAGCTGTCAGTATAAGGAAAGGAAGAAAAAAACAACGAATCCTTTTCCTTCTCTCTCTTCTTCGCAGCTTCAAAATCTTCTTTGGAAACAATGTTGTTAAGTTTAAATTCCAGGGTACCTTATTTGTTGCTTTTGCTTTTTGACCCGGTCAATCAAAACTTCCTTCTTATCTTCCTCCTGCACATTCTTTCCCAGTTGAGTTCTTTGTGGTAGTCATTTCTGACCACCGCTGCAACCATGGAAAGGGAGTAATGGCCAGCTGGGGAGGAGAGATGCAGCTCTCCTCAACCCTGCAGGCAGTCTCCTCCCTCTTCACCACCTCTACGGAGTGGCTTCGCCCCGAAACCAGCCGGCTCGGGGCGCTCCAGCGGCAAGCACGGATCGAAGCCTCGGAGAGATGAGGTTTCGGTCTGTCGCCGAAGAAGCTCAAACTGGAAATCAAAATATTAAATATTCTTCATTAACAGACAATGGTAAACATGGTAAACATAATCAAAATGTATATGGGAGAATTGCATTTGTGATCAATATTTATTTAGTCAGATGTTTTACATACTGTTTTGAAACAAAATGTTCTCAGAACAGTTCATGTAAGATAAAGCTGCTTGTAAATATGTTTCAAGAAAAACTTCAAGTCAGGATGGATTGCAATTTTTAAAGGTTCCACATTAGGTCAGTGATGTAGAATAAGTTGCCTTGAACATGAAGTCAATGTTACAGATTTCTGTATCTTGCTCCGCATCTTTGTTAAAGGTAGTCATCAACTTAAGACCAGATACTTAGCAATTGGTCAAAATTCCAAGGACCTCTCCAGGAGTACTTATAATCTGGTTCCAATTATGCCCTCTCCCCACAGTCAATGTTACTGCATGTCAGGTACCTTCAACCAGCCTGTATTTATGATCATTCTCTGCATCTTGGTATCAGAGGACCGTGTTTTATGATGTTTTTCCCCCAAACCAGCATTTCCTTCTAGTTTTGGATAAAACTGGCCCACATATCAGGTAGGACTATAAGTGAGCGATCTATGGATGTGAAAATGAACAAGTTGCAGCTGCCTACCTTCATCACTCTGGCACCCCATGACACAGACCTTCATATTTGCTCTAGATCCATGTGAACCTATGGCACATGTGCCAGAAGTGGCATGCAGAGCCATCTCTACCGGCACACGAGCTGTTGCCCCAGCTCAGTTCCACTGCACATGTGTGCGTGCCTCCTGCCAGCCAACTGTCAGATATTTGCTGTGCATGCGTGGGAGTGGGGGCCGGAACCATGCATGCATGTGCAGGCAGTGGGGGAGCGAGGGGAGGTCTCACACACACATGTGCAGGGGGTGGGGGAGCATGGGGTTTGGCACACATGCACAGGGGTGGGGGAGCATGCATGTGCATTGCATTACGGGTGCAAGCATATGTGCATGTGCGCGCACACACTTTTGGCATGCGACAACAAAAAGTTAGCCATCACTGCTCTAAATCAACAAGATTTTCATATGAGCCAATCAACCCAGCTCTGTTCTGTTGGAAAATGAAAATATCCTAGGAAATATTAAAAAGGCAGAAACTCAGCTCCCTCTCCCCTTTGTCTATGGGCCACTAAGGCCTGAGCCAGTCTATTCTACATAATAAAGGTAAGGATTAGCCCTCTACCCATCTCACCATATGGCATCTGGGAAGATTACATCAGCCAGCACTCAAATAAGCCTGGGACACAGACAAAGCCTACAAAATTAACTCCTTCCCCTGGGAATCTGACAGCCAATGGGATACATTGCTTATCCAGGAACAGGAAACACTAAGGTGAGGCTGAACAGAGGGTATAAAATTCAAGCACTCTCAGCATCTCATCCCTTTTGTCCTTCATCCAACATCTTGAAGCATGCGATTGCCCTTTTCACTCAGAAGCTCAAAGGCATGTGATCCTCTCCACCATTAAACCATCTTTCCAAACAGCTTCCATGTTTCCAGTGTCTTTTTCCCCACTTGGAACTGAATCCATAAGGTATTTCTTCCAATAGTTAGATGTTCAAGACAATCATTCCTCAGCATTTGGTGAACAAACTGGACCTATTGGATCTTTTAATACTCCTTTATGTAACTGAATACTTGATTTCCTTATTGATAGGCCCCAGTTTGTACAAGTTGAAAGAAAAGTCAATGCCATCTCCTTGAGGTTCCCCACAGGGCTGTGTCTTGAATTCACTATTGTTCACCTTGATGACCCATGACTGCTGTGCCAAGTTTGCGTCAAATCATATTGTGAAGTATGTGAATGACACAGCAGTGGTGGGTCTTGTCCAGGAAGACGATGCATATAGGGAAAAGGTGAAGACTCTGATGAACTGGTGCAATAAAAGTAACCTGGTTCTAAATGTTAATAAAGCAAAGGAGATCACTGTAGATTTTAGAAAGAGCTGACACAGTCATACTCCACTCAGTGTCAAGGAAGCAGCTGTAGTCAAAAGTATTAAGTACCTGGGGATGCAGATAACTACCAATCTGAATTGGTGTCTCCACACATCATCCTTAGTGAAGCGCGCAAACCAGCATCTGCATTTCCCATGTCAGATGAGGAGAGCACATCTTTCTCCTTCTGTCCTGGCCAGTTTTTACAGAGGCACGATTGAGAGCATTTTAACAAACTATATCACAATTTGGTTTATGGTAGCAGTGCCTCAGATAGAAAGTCCATACAGAGAGTGATAAGGACAGCTGAGAAAATAAGGACACTCCCCATTATTCAGCATCCTGCTTATAAGTGCTAGGTGCTTAAGAGCTCAAAGCTTTGTTAGGGACTCCACACACACCCACTTTATAGACTGTTTCTGTTGTTCCCCTTTGGAAGGAGGCTTCAAAGTATTCCTAGCAGGACTGCTCCGATTCTGTAACAGCTTGTTCCCTATGCCATCCATCTGGTAAGTTCCCAAGATTCATTTTTCTCGCTATCTACATGTATACATCTGAACTAGACTGTGTTGTTTGTTTATGTCATATAATATATGTGGGCATATGAGTATATGCATAATTATTTATTAATTTGTCATGTTTATGTAGTGTATATTGGAAATGGTGACCCTTTGACAGCTGTATGCAACAAAATTTTATTTTAATTTGTGCTGGTTTGTGTACTTTTAAAATGAAAATAAAGTTATTCTAAGTCTTCTAAGTCTGTGAAAGTTAATGACTAGAAGCAATTGGAAGAAGCAAAAGATCCACATTAGCCAATAGGAAGACCCCAGTAGTTACCAAAAGTTAGGGTTAATCTGATGAAAAAAAAAAACCTAACCAATTTGACAGCATGCAAACAAAACAAATGATTTCAATTCAAGTTTCTTCAGAGCCTAACCCTAAGCAAGTTACCCATCGGCCTACCTGTCAATGACCCCAGCTTATAAATTTCTTCTTCCTGGTGCTTATGAAGGGAAACAAGTGTCACATATTTTGAATGCAAAAGGTGGTATAAGCAAAGATAGAAGATCCTCTCTGTGTTAATGGAATGTTTCAGAGTGCTGCCAAGAAGCAAAGCAGCAGACAAGCAAACATTATGTAATTCCACTTAGCAATTACATAGCCACAGGGGCTTCTTGAAAGGAAAACAGTCCCAGAAACCACTGCTTCTCAAGATTCTTGCCTTTTCCTACAGAAGACAAAAAAAGATCATCTCTGTATTATGCTCTTTACTCAATCCCTTCAAATCTCTGATATATCAGGCAATATCACCAGGTTAGTTTTAGGAGAGCGCTGCCTGACTTTGAGGAGTAGAACATTTCTAAACAAATATTTTCCAAATCTGCTGCCAAGTTTTTAAACGGCAATTTGAACCTTTTCTTCAGCCAGCTAACTGAAAAAGAAGATATAGAAAAATGAATGCAATCAGCATTGCATGTTTCCTCTATTGAAGCCAAATGCATCTTGTGATTTGTAGACACAATTCACCAAAGAAGCAGACATCAGTATGTTGTCACCGATGTAGAATATCATTCTTCATCTTATACTTCCCTAAAATATACTTCACTTCTTTCTTTCTTTTATATATTTGCACAAAAGACAGGGAAAAAAAACAAAAGAGAGAAGATTAATCACAAAAACATATATTTTAGCTACCAAACAAAATAGTTTTTAACTTATATATTAATACGTTAGGCCTATTAGTTTGCATCTAGATATTAAACAAAGGTTTATTGCCTGTCTTTTATGATACAATATTGCTATAAATGGCATCCTCCCCTTTAATAGCAATCACTTATCTCGTAATTCTATTTATTAATCTAAAATTCTGTTAATTTTTTTCAACACCACACAGTTACTATTTTAGCAATTTTGCTTTTCTCTAGACATGCTGTCTTCAGTATCAGTACATTAAGATGACGTCTGTAATTTTAACCTAACCCTTTTAATTGAGACAAATATCCTCTCCAGAAGATAGTTTCAGATGGCTAAGAAATGTGTTCCATTTAATACTTTAAATTAATTTATATTTGCAGTTCCTGAATTTGTAGAAAAATTGAAATGAAAAAAATCTATCTACATTGTCCACACTGGTGATAAAACCCCAATTTAAGAAAACATCCAGGTAAAAATGTTCAAATACAGCGAGAACAAATACAAAATAATTGGGATAATTGTTTGGAAAATGTGCATATTAGGAAAAGCACACAAAAATATATTCACAACTCAGAGAAATAAGTTTATGGCTTCCACCTTGAAAATTTCAGAAAATCTTGGAAAACTTGGCTGTCCTCCCAGACTTGGGGCAGGGTTACCGTGAATATAATTTTTTTTATAAAGTTCTCATGTACATATACATATATGAATAAAGAATTATAATGTCTATCCTTATGCATTATTTTCAATTCACAAAGCTCAGAAATTAAACAAAACAGAATTTGACAGGTTCTCCTTCCTCTATAAGTAATTTTTTAAAAATAATGCTTATTACTGTATCTAAAAAAGAATTGTCTCTTCCTTAGTTTTTTCCCCAGTAATCTAACATTGAACATGATGAATCTAACAGGACAATCAGTTTCAAGCAAGGAAAAGCCAGACAGTATTGGAGATTATATCTTCTTCAGCAAGGTATATCATGGAGTCAGTCACCTAGGCTCCTGAGAAAAAAGTGGCCACATTATGTCCTTCCTTTGCCTGACACAGTACCTAAGGCAATCATTACAAAACAGAGCAGAAATTGTCCAATGGCCTGAGCCTTGAAATATTACTTGGTTCAAAGGCTTTACATCATAGGTTATGGTTGGACACATTCAATAGACCAGGGATAAACAGCTCATAAGAGTCACCCAGCTGTGCAGACCTCCTGGAGATCCACAGCCTCCTTACATGTGCCTACAAATGATCATCAGACTACAAGAAGCAAATTTGCAAGAAGGATGGGCAAGCAAGAGGGGTTTACTTTCCCTCAAATAATAATAATATTGAATGCCACTCTTACACACTAAAAAGAATAAAAACAATGTATTTCTGTAGCAAATAATTTTACTTTCTTATGGAGGCTAGAGTGTGCATCTATGAATGAAATTGTCAGCATAAGTATACAAGAGGCAAGTTTTGTGTGTCTCTCTGTGTGTCTGTCTGTACGTGTATGTGATCATAGATCTATACAAATATGGATACACCTCATACCACGACTAAAAAAACCTTTATTTGTTCTGGGATAATCCTTGAGTATCAAATATTTTTTGACATAATAAGAAATGGCACATAAAAACAAAAGTAGATTAGTTTATTTTAGTTGTTTTATAAAAATTATACACTGACAGAATGAAGTGAATATATGTGGTACTGACACCAACCAGATACAGATACCGTGTTTCTCACAAAATAAGACCGGGCCTTATTTTTTTTGACCCCCGAAAAAACGGCTAGGCCGTCTTTTTGGGGGTGACTTAATTCACCCCCTTGCAACCTCGGGTGGGCGGGCGACGACGGCTTGGATGTTGACCTCGGCATTGGTGGGACACTTCGTATTGGGAGACCTTCCGCCATTGCTTTATCTTCACCCTGTGCTGCCGTGGCGTTTAGAGCAACGCCGTGGCATTTGGCGCAGCCATGCACGGCCAGCCAGGGCTCCTCCCTGCAACCAGAGCCCGACGAAGACACTCGGTTTCATGTGCTCCTGTCACTGCCTTCCCTTTGCCTTTGAAGGCAAAGCCAGTTCTTTTAAAAACAACACCTCCCCTGCCCAAGAGGAAAGCCCAACCCCACGTGGGGAGGTGAATCTCCCGGGGCCGCAGCACAGGATTGGCCCACCCTGGAAGAAGCGCCCAGCCGCCATCCTTGCCTGGCGCCGGGCAGAGCGCGAAGACCTTCGCCTGGGGCACACCCAGTGCAGCTGATAGGCGAGCCCTCCTGCCCGGCAGAGGAGCTCTCGCCAAGGCAGCGAGCACCTCCCCGCCGGACCCTCTCATCCCGCCAGAGCCATGTGGGCTGGGCAGACTTGGGAAAGTGAGCCGCAGTTGTGCACCCATCTGACAACCGAAGAGCTGTGCCAACCTGAGCTTGGCTTCCTTCCCAAGTTCCTCAAAGCCCGAACCCGAGAGGCTGCCCGAGGCAATGATAGCACCACTCATCCACAGACAGGGAGGCGAGGCGACAGCAGCGCTGCTTCCCTGGCCGGCGGGTCTGGCAGAGAGAGCCCGAAGCCGCCCGTCCTTTCCACCCCTCGCCCAGCCCATCCCCATCCCCACACATCTCCAAATGCACCGGCAGCTCCAAACACTTCAGCGGCATGGGCATCAGCGCTCACTCAGCGGGGCTCAGCTCGGAGGAGGATGCGGTGCAGGTCAAGCGAGCGCCGATGCCCATGCCGCTGCAGTGTTTGGAGCTGCCCGCGCATTTGGAATGAGTGGGGATGGGGACTGATGGGTGGGGGGTAGAAAGAATGGGCGGCTCCGGGCTCTCTCTGCCAGACCCACTGGCCAGGGAAGCAGCGCTGCTGTCACCTCGCCTCCCTGTCCATGGACGGGTGGGTGCTATCAATGCCTCAGGCAGCCTCTCGGGTTCGGGCTTTGAAGGAAGGAAGCCAAGCTCAGGTCGGCCCAGCTCTTCAGTTGTCAGGCAGGTGCGCAACCGCAGCTCGCTTTTCCAGCTCTGCACAGCCTGCATGGCTCTGGTGGGATGAGCAGAGGGTCCAGCAGGGAGGCGCTTGCTGCCTTGAAGAGAGCTCCACCGCCGGGCAGGAGAGCTCGCCTGTCAGGGCGCCCCAGATGAAGCTCTTCGCACTCTGCCCAGTGCCACGCAGGGATAGTGGCTGGGAGCTTCTTCCAGGCTCTGGTTACAGGGAGGAGCCCTGGCTGGCCGCGCATGGCTGCGCCAAACGCTACAGCGTTGCTTTAAATGCCACGGCAGCACAGGGAGAAGGTAAAGCAATGGTGGAAGGTCTCCTGATATGAAGTGCCCCTCCAACACAGGTCAATACAGGCAGCACCATATGCAGGTATGTAACAAAAGTACTTCCTAACGGCCAGCCCCCCTCCGCCATTCCCCCCCATTTTGCATAATATAGGCCTATGTAATATAGGCCTTAATTTGAGGGGAGGGGCTTAATTTGATTTTATGCCTATAAAGCATGCTGGGACTTCCTATTGTGGGAGGCCGTATTGTTGAAGAAACACGGTACTATACTGTATATGAATACATTTCTACTTTCAAGGCTAAAGACCATCCAAAAAAGAAGAAGCAAAGAAAAAGACAAAGCAGATACCATCAGCAGAGATTTGGAAAAGTGTTTTATGAGAACTGGCAGGTTGCCAGATTATGATGGGGGAAGAGTCAGAATAAAGAGTTAGTATGATAAAGAAATAACACATTTCAAGAGGAAAAGCAGGCAATTTTAGCATAGCCCCTTTCAGTGAGCAGGTGCAATGCACCAAATGAGCAATTGACAGTCAACCCCACTCCCAAATCACTTCCAAACAACCCCCTTTCAACCTCCCTGAGGCAGTCAAGCTAGCTTGAATCAAGCATGAATATTCTGAGCAGAACAGCAAAAGAGCAAAAAGATCAGGTGGAAAATGCAGATTCATCACTCAGCCCTTCCAGCCATGCTCCCTCCCAGCAGTCTCTGCAGGAGATGAACTAGAGTTAATGAAGAGAAAACATGAGTTACTTTATCCTAGCACACAATGCCTTGATACTCCCAATGGTTCCCAACTATCACACTCTAATGGCCACAATCCTTATCTTTCTGTAACAAAGCCCTCCCACCATTTAGAAGAGAAGGCTAATAAGGTTGCCTCATATTCATGAAATTAATCTCTCAGTATCATTCAAGAGCAACCATCCTAGACTTTTTTGTAAACATTATCTCTACTTGTAAAAATATCTGTCTCCTCCTCTTCTTTTCTTTGGATATTGATGTGCATGTATAGTGTATATATTTGCAATTATATAGTACTGTGAGCATCTACTATGACTTTAGCCATATACCAAAACATGATATCGATAAGGCCAACATGGAAATTTTTACCCCAGATCAAATAAATGCAACAGCATTTATAACTAGAATAAAATATGTGCATATAGGCTAGGTCAGCTTTTCCAGCCTAACCTCCTTCAGATCAGAATAAGGATTTCTATTTCTCTTTTGCAACATTCAGTTCATCACAAAGAATATTAATTTTTATACAAAGCAAATGATAGTCAAATCAGCATATCAAATTTAGCTCCTCAATTGGTCTCACAACACACATACAAAGTAGATTCCCATGTCAGTAAACCATAATGAGGTTGGTTTAGGTTTTGTTTGCATGATGTGCAAAAAAGGGCATGTATGTCTTAGTTCTATGTGCAAACAAGATTACAATTTAACTCATTAGCAATTTTTAAAAATTATGTATGAATGCAGACCCAGATGACTTGTTATATACTTGCTTCCTTTTATCTTCATTTTCCCAAGCAATATCATACATATTTACTCCTTTTGTATTTCTGCCTCTTCACCTTTTACTTCATAATCCCCTTGTCCTTCCTTTTTCCAATCTCATCCCTCTATTTTTTCAATCCTACTTCCCTCCATAAGTCCATCCATTTCCTACTAATGATATAAATGAAGATAAAAGATAAAAGTGCCCTTAAGCCCATAAAATTAATTAAAGTGCCATCTATGTAACTTCCTTGGCAATGTTATATTATTGATCTGCCATTTTTTTCTTCCAGTTTTTTTTTCAGTCCTTTCCAGTCCAGCTAACATTGTAATTTTGAGATAGGCCAAAGGCAACTAGGTGCTCCTTATGGGGGGGAAATGGAATAAAATTAGTAGAGAACAAATGGCTAAATCAACAGGCTTTCTATCACCATGACAACCAATGTCAGACTCACTAATTGAATGAATGAAAACAATAAACATAAAGTAGTTTTCACTTTATGGAAGTTCTTTTAATATGGGACCACAGAAAGAAAAGTTACGCATTGTTGAGGGAATGATGGCAGGAATAGATGCCACAGATACAGCCCCTTTTCTCCCATTATCTGATTATAATTTTATGCAGGGAATACCTACCCAAGTATCTATTTACTATGTGCTATGGCTATTTATCTTAAACTTGGCTCTTTCAGTTATTGCTTTGTCAAACCCATCCTACCAACAATGCTAAACATAAGTCATTCTAAAACAGTTTCCTCTAAAAATCGTTCTTTCTTGATGTCATATTGCTTTTGTTGCTGATATAGCACCTGAACTTGCATAAGTTCATGGCTGAACTTGTAAGTTTTAAGTTTTATGAAACCATTATCCACCCAATCAGAATAGGATATTATTATCAATATTTTCTAATAAATTTTCAAGATTTGAATATGAAGGCCAAATTGGATCTGGATTTTTTTTAATAAGCAGGAGGCTCCAATATTGAATCAAGGCCACATTGCTTGTAAAGAGAGAATACAAGAAAAATCTTTTATCAACCAAATGACTTCATTATTAATTGGGGAACAGGAACTGTACTGGATAAGGAGGATAGGACTTAGAAATCATGGCATCCAGAGGTCACTGGGTTAACTTCTGGTCTAGCCATTCTGTTTCCGCCTGTAAGTAAATCCACAAGAGAACAAACAGGTATCCATATTAGCCTGAGTTGTATTTTGAGTGATCGATAGGAACAGAAAATAGATATAAGAAAACCTATCTAAAACAGCTTTTTGAAAAGTAAATTTGTTTGCTATTGGGATTTAATATTGGAATCTCATTGACAAAATGCATGCCCAAGAATGTCATAAGTGGCACTGAGACTGAAAAAAATGGTTCTCTAAGGACTATATTCTGCCTTATTTGTATCGAGTAGAAGAATAAACAATGAACAATGATCACAAGTGACAATCAAAAGATATGTGGATTTATAGAAAAATTATTTGAAATATAATAGGTTGAAAACAAAATAGTCCTCTAAAGAATGGATAAAAGGTGGGGCAATTCTGAACACTATGAAGAAGAAAAAATCAAAATAGATTTTTTTAAAAAAGCAATAGCAGAAATGACATATCTTTACTAAAAAGCCTACTTATAAGGTCTGGTAAAAATAGAACATCATAACATAACATAATTTCATCACATAATTTCGAAAGAACAAGTAACATCAACAAGTTATCAATATTTAGTATAAAATAGCACTTACAGTAGATGACTCTTTCTGTCACTGTAGGATTGATATCAATTTCAAGGAATTGTGGTAGGGGATAATTAAAACTTTTCTTCCACTATCCGCACTTTTGTCTGTTTGTCTGTATGTATGTACATACGTTCATGCACATGTGCTTGCACATCTGCACACTTGCTCTTTAAAGACATTTTTGATTCCCGGGGATTTTCTAGATATGTCAATGAAGTTCTCTTGACAATGTTTTGCTTTCTCATTGTCTTCTCATAGGGCTGAATAAGCATGATTGGCCCAAAGTTCCCTAGATGTCTAAAGTGAAAACAAAATTCTGGTTCTTGTTTTCTTGCCTGGTACCTTTAATCATTATACCAAAGTGGCTCTCTTGTTCTCATTAAAGCAGCACTTTTATATATTATCCATGGCAGTTATATTTTAATTTTTAAAAGTGCACTGGGATAATGCCACAACAATTTCCAATGTAACATTAGCTAGTCTTCACTGAGGTAGCAAAATATCTGGATTGTACCATTTCATATTGCTGAAAGAAGTTCATATGATGGAATGGTCCTCCATTACAAATAGAAGCACAACGTAGAAAGTTAGAATACTGGCAGATGGGTTGCCATCTAACTTTCTTCATGGCTTATTAGTTTAGAGGTTTATATTTAGTATGGAGACATTCACACATATACCTCCTATGTTTGAAGTATAATGTGTACACTGCATAATATAATAGCTCTAATTTACTACAAGAATAATTGTTCTGACCAAACAATAATAATACCAGTCAATATTGGGCATTGACATTACTGGATCCAGTATGATTTAACTCTATGTTCCACCTGTATTATCTCAATAAAACTAAGTCAAGTTCTTCAAGCATGGAGAGAAACAGAAGTTGTGATTGCTTTATAGTTTATTTAATCCTGGTAGTTACAGCTTTGTCAACTACAACATGTCAAGTACAACATCACTGAGGAAGAGAGCAAGAGTTCAATATGCAAATAGCAAAAACGGAAAATAGAAGCATTAGAAGACAACCAAGGAAAGGTTAAATAAAGAGGTGTACAAATTCAGAGAGCAAAAATATCACGGAAATGTAATCTCTTTGACAGAGAAAAGAGTTATTTTAGAGTTTTGCCTGAGACTAAAACAGTGTTGCAAAAATAATTGATCAGTGAAAAGAAGAAAGAAAGGGAGAATAGAGAAAGGAAACAAGAATTAGGAACCAAAAGAGGCTGGAAATTGTGCATATTGAAGATTATGGGGCAGAAATTGAACAAACCTTTCAAGTCAAAGGAAACACATCATTTTAATTAACACATTATAATTACATGCGCATATATGTTCGGCAATTTTGCCTACCTCCAATGAACAAAATAAATATAGAGGTGGGGGGTTGTTACAGACACTATTTGTGAGTGGTTTCCCCTATCATATTCTATCTAAAGGGAAAGTGGAAATGCTCATTATGAGAAAAGAAAATTTGGACAAAACTGCCAGACAGTACACTGTCATATATACCTTGTTCAGACAAAGGCGCACCATGTCAGGCAGGACCCTCTCCCTCCAATGCACACAGAGATAGACAGAGAGCTTTTCTATAATACTCTCCACCCCAGGGGAAGCTTCTCACCCAAACATAAACAGCTGTTTTGCTGGTAATAACCTGAACAAAACCATGAGCTGCCCTGGCAACAAAGCTGCAGATGGTGCCTTCGTACTCCTGGGGACTCACACTTCCCCAAGGACAGGGCAAGGGTACACATATATACCATTCTTTAATAATTTATTCTGTGTCTATTTACATAATCATACTAAGGCGCTCAAAAAGATTAAGCTAGTCCTTTCAAATCCCTGACTAAAAGGCAACCTCATTGCTATCAGTTCCTTGCTTTGTTTTCTTTGCACCTATTTCTCATGCTTCCTTGCTGACTCTTTCTTCCATTAAAACTCCACCCCCTAGCAACATTTTTTGTGTGCCTATTCTCCTTTTGCTCAGTTCTCTGCATTTTTGTGGATCTCTCCCACCAAAAAGCTGAATTCCCTTCAATTTCAGCATCTTAGCTTTCCTGTTTCCTCACAGCTGTAACTCTTTTTTCTTCCCAATTGCTCAACCTCCCCATTTTTGCTATCCATTTTCTCTGCTAACAGGATGCAGCACATTGATCCCTTGAATTTTATCCCCAAAAAAATAATAGAAACATAGTGACAGCAATAATTTATAGCACTGAGCTGCACATGAAGAAAGTTCAATACTTGAACTCCAATTCATGTAAAGATGCAAAATATATTAAAAACTAGTAAAATGCTGTCACCAATATTATTTTAATAGATTTTAAGGACAAACAAAATATGGGACAACAATATTGTATATAGTAACTGGGGCAAGATTATCATACACAAATATATTGGAAAAGCAATGAAATGCCTATACTGAAACATTGGGTCATAAAATTAATTGGACTTGCAGAAATGATGAAATTGACTAGTTTGGTCAGAGAAAAACAAAAACACTTTTTAAAAAGATTAGAATTCTTATATGTACTTTTTGCTGAGAGAAGGGAGAAAATGCATTAATGATTATATGATTTGGGGATTAAAATGAGATGAAATTGAGAAAAAGTTTAAGATGACAATTAATAGAAAGGACAGAAGGTACAATTATTGTATGTGTGATTCCCCACCACCACACACACACAATTTCTTGTTTCTTTATCTCTTACTTTCAATCTTTCCTTGTTTTGTATTTTTATTACATTAAAATAAAAAATAAAATAAAATGCTCATCATTTTCAGAGGCATTTATGACAAAATAATGTAGATGTCCCCTTGGAATATGTTGTTAACAGGTTGCAATTTTTTTCTGCTTCCAATGAGATTTTACAAGAACAAAGCAATTACTGCTTTAGGAGGTCAAAAACTGATATAGGTCAAGGAGGGACCTGTGGCTTCCCTGATACTGTTGGGTTCCCCTCATCCTTACTTTGTTGGGGTTGCCAGAAGCTATAATTCAGCAATATTTCAACCACTTGTTTCATGCCACTGTGACAAATAACTATTATTTACATAATAGCAAGTGAAATTAACCAATGGAATCCACTCTGGAATCAAATGATGAGGCCAAAATTCACTTTTAATTTAGGACACATTACTTATGGTTATTCGTACTGTGGGATATAAATGAGAAGAAACCCGTGGTCACCTGGCAATTTTAACAAGTTGTCAGACTTATACAAATTATAAGTCTGCAAAAAGCACAGATAAATATTATACATATTTAACTATCACCGATGAAAACCAACAGAAAATGTGAAATGTGAGCCAGCCACCTGGAACATTTACCCAGTCAACAAAGTAGTTGTAACGGAGGAAATCGTAAAAGCCTGCTGTTTATCATTCCTCAAGCCCAATTAAAAATGGAGAAAATAAGAGGTTTGGGGATTCAGGGTAATTACAATAAGCTATATTTTATCACAACAGACAACTCTGTCTGCAAGCATGCTGCCCCTAAGGCAGTTGCTCGTTATGCCACATCAACTGGTTTGCTTCAGCCTAAGGGACGCCAAAAGCAACTCCATTAAATGTAGACTGAGATTTTGGGGAAAGGGTGTAACCAAGTGGGTGGGTTAAAAGTGACTTCCTTCTCACACCCAGTGATAGCTTTGCTGGCATGCTCATCACTCCAAGTAGAATAATACAGTTGGTATTTGAATTTAAAAAAAAAGCATGACACTGAAATCCAGGATAGTGTCTGTGCATACAACAGCTAAGGTTTAGGAACTATTTTCTTGCTGCTATGTAACATAAAGGCCAAGGGGAAAGGAGTTTCCCACCTTCCAGTTCCATCTATAATATGTCTTGTCTTGCCAAGCATCTTATTCCTGAACTGTTTTCCTGACCAGTTATAAGGCTTGGCATACTCTGCATTTATGCAGTTTGTTTCAATTTAGTTCAAGTGTGCTATGTGAATCTACTCTGTTGAAATTTATTTTAAAAACCACAACAAAACTTTTTAGATGAAATTAGATATGTCACAAGTGTCAAGATCATTCTGTGACATCTGAGCAGCTTAACCAATAGCATAGAGGTTTGGAAATTCTGTATTTTAATCATATATATAAAAATAAATATGACTAATTAATGGAGAGAGACAGGTTAGAGATGAATGGAGAGACATTTATAATGCTGAAATTAAATTGGAAATTCAAAAGTAAATACAGACAGAAAGCAAAGGGTCTTTTTTTTTTTTTTTTGAAATTTTAAAGTATATGAAAACTTTGTATCATTTTTTCACAAAGCATCTAGACTAGCAGGGCCCCAGTAACCATACCATCATGAAATCTTTGGAAACAAAAAATCCATCTGCCTCCAGGCCAAACTGAGCAGTAATTCCTATTTCTTAGGTTCCTAGGTATTCCTAGATTTTAGGACAAAAAGGCAATGAGTGGTTGGCTCTTTCCCCAGCCAGCCTGCCATTCTTTACTCACAGCTATTTTCTCTAAACCTAGTTTATTACCAGTTTATGTCAGGATCAAGTTAAAGGAAGACAAATGGTTTTCAAAATCTAAAGCAGTAAATCAAACTATTTTCTTAAGAAATTTACTGGAATAAACCTCTCCCAAACCACCATTACCTCCAAACATATTATTCTTACAAAATAACACAATTATTTTTAAAAACCCTCATTTTCTTGCAATTTTCAACTGTCCTTCCAAGGCATCATTGAACTCCAAACTATGAAATATTCTCTTTCATTCCAAATCAGTGATAACATTCTACACAAGACCAGTTCAGAAAAAAAGATGGACAAGAAGCTGATGTGTGTCAAAGCTTCCATATACCAAAGAAAGTTCTAGCATTGTTTCAGCATAGACAGTCCTCATTTAATAACTACAATTGGAGCTGGCAACTCGGTTGTTAAGTCAAGAAGTCATTAAGTGACACTGGAATTCTGCTTATGGTTTTCTTTGCTTTACAGAACTGTAAAGTTTGTAAATACAAGGCCTGGTTGGTTGTAAAGTTATTGGCGAAGGGTTGATTTTTTTGTGAAATCATTTGGAAAACTATAAGCATTCTCTGATACAAATCCTGCCTTACACTTTAAAGTCACTTGGATGATTTGGAAGTAGTAACCCAACTCAACTCACAGGATTGTTTTAAATTCAAGGCCTGTGGGCCTGATCCGGCCAACAGAGTGCATAGATCTGATCCATGGGCCCCGCTCTTGAAACAGCAAAAACCAGCCTACAGTGCCTCTGCTAGCAAAAATGGAGCTCAGGAGGGCCACATGTGGCCCTCCCAGGCTCCATTTTCTGTCACGATGGCCTCCTACAACCCTCTGCCAGTGAAAATGAAGTTCAGGGAAGCCGTGCGTGGCCCATTCAGGCAACAGCCATTTTCAATTCATTTTCAATCGCGACAGCCTCCTGGAGCCCTCTGCCAGCAAAAACAGAGCCGGGGGGGGGGCGCATGGATCCCCGGGATCTTTTTGCTGGCAGGGGGCCTCCAGGAGGTTGTTGCGGCCAAAAACAGAACTTCCATGAGCTGACATTGAGCTGGCCATGCACGCAAAACGTAATAACTGAACCAGTAATAATGCCGGTTGAATCCCACCCCTGACCTGATGCGGCCATTGATGAAATAGAATTTGACTGTTATAGAGGGAATAGGAGAAGAAAAGGGTGTTATGTAAGCTGCCTTGAGTTATTTTTAAGTTAATAAAGGCAGGATACAAATCTAATAAATAATTTTAAAATAAGGTACTGATATTTTAATGTTTTAATGTTCCTAGTTTTTATGGATCTAGTTAACAAAATCAATAGTAGATAAACTTCAATAAGGCTAAGCTTTAAGATTCTTATTCTGACAAATGGGCTCTTGGCTAATAGTCCTCTCTTTGCCAAAAGAAGATGTAGCTACTAAAAACTCCTCATGGCTTAATTAACTAAGCCCAATGTGATATTCAAATGCAGGAATTACATCATTAACAGCTAAAAACAAAGGATTCATAATCAGGAATGAAAGTGGGATTAGATATCATCTGATTTAGTCTACTGCCTAGGAAAAGAGTCTTTAGCCTGGATATTAAAAACATGTCAGTGCCCTAGGCATACCCATTTGCAGATAAAGTTATATTTGTTACTGAGATACATACTGTAGCTAATCTTTCAGGTCACTTAATGGATACCCTTCACCACTGTAAATGAATCTATCCATTCTACTGACAAATGTCCTCTTCTTCTCTTTTCTTCTACCTTTCTTAGCATTAGAGTCTTTTCCAAAAGCTAGGTCTTCACATAATGTATCCAAAGTACAGTGATTTGACCCTCTAACATTTATGACTTCCATAAAAATGCATAAATAAACTAAATGTACATTCTTTTTGTGATTCATTGAGGAAGACTTCTCTGAACATTGATTAGGTTTCTAAGCTGCTCAATTATGTCCAACTTTGAACAACCTACAGATCTCTGAAACAATAAGATTAAAACAAAAGATAACAGTATAAGCTGTCAGGTCTGGTAGGGGGAATATATTATAGGCCCTGTCTGTCAGAGAGTTCCACCTGATATAACCCAGGGAATGAATCTTTTCTGTCATGGCTCCTGCCCTGTAAAACATTCCTTCCATGGTGAGGCAACATTCCTACCAACTTTCTGGAAAGCCTTTTAAATTTTCTCAGCAGCCTTGGTGAACCCATGGGAACAGGGAGCCTGCAATATAGTTATATTGGGTTTAGGATGTTGCCTATTCTTCTACAATCTTAATTCTACTTAGGTTTAATTGTTTTAATATCTGTTTGTACGATTTTAACTGTCTTTTGTAGCATACTGCCTAGAGTCATGTTTGTGAGTTGAGTAGCTATATAATTTGCCAAATAAATAAATTCACAATGCAATAAATACGCTCAAGCACCAAGGAACACCATCACTATCCAGGATAGACTAAGATGACTTTCCCTCTCCTTAGGTCCCAAGTTTTGCTAAAATTTTCCTAAAAGATACTGGTTTTAAGGGCCCCATGAAAGACTAACAAATTCAGGATTGATTGATACTGTTCCAAACAAGGCAGTCAGCAGCTGAGGAGGCCCAATCCCAATTCACTGCAAATAATATTCTGTCATAGTTGGGACTCAAAAAGGCCTCTCATCCAGATCTCAAAGAATAAACAGGGAAAACTGGGAAAAAAGCAATCTATAGAGAAAACAGGGGATCCAATCGCACTTTATCCATATAGGGACTTTGAACATGTCTACTCAAGCCAAACGTTTACAGTAGCCCAGTTATACCTAGAGATACCTGTGAGCCAAACAATATAGGATTTTATGGATTAAACCAGCACTTTGAATTGTACCTAAAAACCTATTCAGTAACATAGTGGCGGTAAAATCATAATTTAGGCACTCAATGCAGCATAGTTAAACAAAGACCCTTCCAAGTGTAAGACTTCTTGGCAAGATCCATGGAACACATGAACAATCTTCAGTAAAATGCAAAGCCCAGATCATCCCAGCTTGAAAGCTCAACCCCTAATGCTGAGCATTCTGTTTACAATTGCACAGTCTCCTTGGAATCTTCTGGAACCATCGGTATAGAAGATCTGGGGACTTGCACCCACATCATCCCTTTTTTACATTGTTTCTCCGAGGAGTGCAGTGCATTCATTGCCAGAGACCTATTGGTCTCCCTCCTCTGCCCAATCAGTGTTTCTCTTTTTCTCCATTTTTTTTTCTCCATTTTGTGGTCCTCATCCACTCTCATTACATTTAAAGCCATGTTCTCAAAAACTTGCCCTCAAAACAAAGCATCAAATTCCAAAATTAAGGCAACTAGGAGAAGAGTTTGGTCATTCATCAGATTGAATATTTTGAACAAAGTCAGTATTTCCAATAGGTTATATAAGGAAAAGGAACTACTGCCAATTTCTGGTATTGGAGATGAAGTGCATTTATACTCTTTTTAGCTGAAAGAGACTCACATGTACTAGGGGTCCCCATTCTTTGTTTCCATTAGGCCCAAAGTTTTTTTAAAAAGTAAATTGTTTTCTGTCTCCTATGCAGACAGTTTTATATAACTGAAAATGCTGTTAAATTTTCTCTCCATTTTTATTTTCTCCTGATTCAGGAGAAGTTAAAGTATCCTTCAAGTTCCCACCCCCACCCCCAGGTTTTAGTCTATTGCTCTGCTATTGCATGGAACAGCTACACCAAACACTAACTCGTCCCAACCCTGTTTAGCCCGCAAAATATCATCCAAGTCCTGATACCTGATGTGGCTCCTAGTTCCAAAACAATTCTTTTACTTTGTTCTTATTCATCAAGCTCTCCTTTGAGGTGTTTCTTTGCATTTCTTCTAATTTCAAGTACATTTACTGAATATATTAATGCCTTTTTGCATCTGATACAATATGTACAAAGCTGCTTCTAAAACAAAGAGATACAGGAAGCCAAACACCTCACTACCTATTTTAACTTAGTATTTGCTTTGGATAATTTGCATATTAAGTAACATTCCAATAATTATTGATTTTCCACCCTATGCATATATTTCCTTTATGCCTTGATATTATTAAATGGCTACAACCTTTGTGTCAAGATCAAAAGAAACAAAATTTGGTATATTATGGTATACAGGTGGTCCAAAGTTACAGCCGCTGAAGCACCCCCATGGTTATTCACTTTATAACAACTGCAGGGACATCTATCTCCCAAGTCTCCAAAGATCTTGGAACTGCTTCTCACCCTGCTGGGCTCCAGACCCTTCTCCTCAATTATCTTTTGAAGATCTCCAGAGCTTGAATTTGGGAAAGAAAGTAGGCTGCTCCATTCTTGGACTGTGTGGCACAGTCCTGGAGCAACGGCCATTTTCAAAATGCTCACAGTTCAAGGCCTGCAGGGACCCAAAGAGTTGGGAGCAGAGCAATTGAGCAGGGCCTTAGGAAGCCTGGGGCAGGGCCTGAGCTAGGCTTCTCAGGGCTTCCCACAGGGTCACTGACCCACTCTGCATAACAACCTGTAGGTCATTTAATGACTATATTAGGAAGAACAGTGATGATGGGGGTCATAAGTGAGGCAATCAAGTGGGCACTTTACTTAATGGTGATTACAACTTCCAACTATATTTGGTAGGCTCCATTAAGGTCCCGAACTGAGGACTATCTGGAAGGTTAGCATAAGGAAGGAATTTATCATAAATTGTTTTTCCTCCTCCCAGATTAAACAAAAATTTTAAAGGACACCCATAATATATGCAGAAGTCATAGATTATTGGCTAAATTTTCCTCCAACACAGGAAATATCTTTCTAAGATTATACAATTCTAGTATTATGACGGTCTGAGCCTTCTTCCTGGGTTCTCATTCTGCACTGTCTCAGTGCTTATTTGATACTCTTGGAGTTTGCCGGTGTCCTCTTTAACTGCCTGCCTGCCCTTCTATCTCTCCCCCCACTTCTTGATGTCATCTCTCTTGGCTCAGAATTTGGCTTCCACTTGAACTCTGACCTTAGAATGACCTGCCTGGAGATAAGTGTCCCATACAGCACCATCTAACTCCACGCTAAATTCTACTGAGAGCAGCATTTCTGCATCTGATTACAGCTTTAAGCTGACACTGTTACTCTTTGGTCTTAGAATCAATCTTAAAAAGAAGTCATGGTTGGAGAGAAGAGAGGAGCACGCAGAACTGCTTTAATTTGGATCAGCCAGATTGACCACAACCCCAGACCATAACTTCCATCCCTGGAAAGTAACAGGGAGGCTGGACAAGTGCCTGATTACAAATTATGGAGATAGAGATAGCAATTGTACAATTGTAAAAATGCTGTTAAAGAAGGAATTGAAGAGTTTGAGGAAAGTGTTGGTAGAGAAAATTCAATTTGGAGGAAAAGAAGAGATAAAGGGAGATCAGGAGGATGTTTTAGGCTCAATCAACATAAACCCAAGAATGACACAAGATAACTAATCAGGAACTAAATATCAAGTACCAAACCTTTGAAATTGGAGCTTCTCTTTCTATGTTTATTCTACATGCCCATCCATGGAAATTTGTTAAGCCATGGATATTAGCCCCTAGTATGTTCTCATACAGAATGAAAACAGAACAGTAAAAACAAGATAGGAAATTATTATGGACAAAATAAAGTTTTTTATTATTTTTATCACTAATTCAAGAACCCAGCTACCTAAAAATACAGACACTGTTCTAGACTAGTTTATTTGACTGAAAATCTAAAGAGAAGGAAGCCCAACTGGTCTGACATGTATACGCACTCTTACCTTTCGCAAATGATACCTGATTTGGAACTGAGGTGACTGACTTGGCTCCCTAGGTGATCAGCCTGTGTGGGTTCATTCTCTTCTTCCTGGATGACAGATCCCTGGGCTCAGAGAATGAAGCCTAGGACAAAAGTCTAACCCTCTCTGAGCCTGCCTGTCAATGTCTCTTTTCTGTGCCTGGCTGGCCCCCAGGTCATTCTCCATGTGCATTTTGCCTGCTCTGCAGTTTGCCTCCTATTGTCAATGGACTCAGCAGCCCTCAGGAAGAGACAGCGGATGTGGATGCACTGCAAAACGAGCACACAGATTAAAACTTTGCACGAGTGGCCTCTTGTTCATTCATTCATACTGAATGACCAAAGTTCCTGATAACAGGAAACAAAAGATCAGCAGAGGAAGTAGAGATGCAAAGTGCAGAAGGTTTCTGCACCCACATGCATGTTTTTACTTCCACGTTATGACTAAAACCAAGTTCCACTGTTGCGTTTATTATATAACTGTGTCAGCTATGCTAACAGCAATAATAATTAGTATTTCTTATTTATACAAGTACATGAACATACATTGCCCTCCTCAAGTTAACACAAGCATTTTTTTCCTTCCCAGTGTTTTCCTAGAAATGCAGGGTCTGCTTTTTTCTGATCAATTGAGTATTGATTCATTCACTGGTTGCAACATTGGTTGAACAACCAACTTGTTGCCCAAGCCTGATGTTATGGGCTGAAAAAGAATTGTTGGCTCAAAGTTACTCAGAGCAGACTTTCATGTCGCATCTCAAATTCAGAATTATTTGAACATCTCAAATTTGAACACTCTTAGTCAGGAACAAAGGGACGTGGTGGCTCAGTGACTAAGATGCTGAGCTTGTCAATCAGAAAGGTAGGCAGTTCGGTGGTTCGAATCCCTAGTGCCATGTAACGGAGTGAGCTCCTGTTACTTGTCCCAGCTTCTGCCAACCTAGCAGTTCGAAAGCATGTAAAAATGCAAGTAGAAAAATAGGAAACAATTGTTGCAATGAGGATTGGACTGAGAGTAGATTAGAACCTGGTCTCTCCATTGCCAATTCAATATCTATCTGTCTGTCTTACCACCTCGCTCACTTGTCTTCAGCATGTAGTCAGCTCAGATTCTGAAAAAATGTCCTGTTCTTCTACCTGGAAGGACGTGGGCAGGAAAAAAAAAGTGATGACAAGTTTGAGAGAGAAAGAGAGGACTAGTTCACCTTTGGTTCTACATCTTGTCCAAAATTAACCTGACCTCATTTTCAACTATATTCGACCTGTATAACCCAAGGTTTACATATAATACTCCAACAACAGTATTTGGAGTCACATTTTCCTTAATCATGAGTTAATAATCTGATTTTGAATTATCTCATAATTGGAGTAACTAGGAGAAGTGTACTGAACCTTTCCATGTTTCTGAATAATTTAGGAACACATTACCACTTGGTGTCTGAGGCTATTTCTCTCTATATCAATTAACAGCCATGTCAAATCAAATTTGCATATTTTGTAAGAGACAATTCTCACATTTTAGAAGTATAAGTAAATTGAGTCTATTATTCCAAACAATAATCTTTTCCCACTTAATTTACTTTAAAACCTCAGATTGGATTACCAGATTCAATGTACTTTTAAACATCTTCTCTCTATTCAATATACTTTCAATATTGAATAGATTTAGGATGCAAATATACTACAAATGTCAGGGAAAACAAGCATATACAAAAGATATAAGTCATTACGATATAAAACTCATGTAGCCTAAATCATTGGATAATGTAAAACTTCGGTTAGAATATTTTACACAAGCAGATTTATTTTCCTTCCGTGTTAAAGGTAAGCTTTCTTAAGTCTTCAAAATCTCATTCTTGATTGTTTTAAGAGTACATAAATATGAGTTCTTAGTTATTTCTACTAGTGCAAAGCTTTTTACTAATGAATGAAAAAGTGCTCCCTGGCCCAAATGGGAATTATGTTTTAGTCAGATGCATTAAAACTCTTACAATTGTAAGTTTACACTAGTAGTCCTTTTCTTAACAACTGGTGACTTAATGATCAAAGTTATAACCAGACCTTCCAAAATGTACTTAAAACCCAGTTCCAGAGTTCCAAAAGCTCCTGCTCTATGGTCACATGACTGCATTTTGGGCACTTGGAAATTAGCTCACTTTCAAGGCCTATTGCAGTATTCCACAGTTATGGAACTGCAATTTATAATGATTTTTGTGAATTTCCAGCCTTTGGGGCCAGTATCCAGGAAAGAATACTCATAGGAATGACTCACTTTACAACTTCTGTGTTTGCTTGAAAACAGTCATAAAATAAAGTCTTAAAATTGGTTCAGTCATGTGGATGACTCAACATGACCACTCATGAGTTGAAAGTAAAGGGCTACCTGTATGTGATATCCATCCTACAGTTTTTTATGATCATTATTGCTTACAAGCTTGGCCCTTGACAACATACTGTCAATAGCCCAGTGCTCTTTGGACTCATTTATCTGTCTTATCATCTGGGTCAAATCCATACTATTATACAGATGGAGAACAAACTTCTGCTATACTAGCTTACTTGCCTGCTTTGGGAGACCAGATGAACAGAAAAAAAAGTAACTAAGAAAAGGACTGAGAATTTCCATAAATGAATAATATGCCTCCTTCTAGAGTTAATCTTGACAGATGATCAGAGATGCTAATTCTCAATACCTACCCTGCATGGTGTAGGTTTATCAAATAGCTGCAGTATATCGCGTCCACAACCACTTTCTGCAGATTGTATAGTATATTATTTATTAGGCCCCACTTTTTTCTTTTTGTCATTATTCTTCTCTTAAGCTGCTGTGAACCCTTGATTAGGCCATGAGGTTGTCATGTATAGTGCACAGCATTGTATGCATGATCTTGACAGTGCATGATCCTTGTTCACAATAGCATGTATTTTAAAAAAAATATTCATGTAAATTAGTAAAATGAAAGCATAAATGGATTGAATGTATTAATCAATAAACAAATGGTAAAACTAAAAGGTAAAAGTAAGATAATAGATGTAACAACTTATGGTCAAACCCAGCTCTTGACTGGAAGCAAGAAAAGAATTGTTTATGTTTAATGTAGAGTGGATGGAGTCCAATACCTTGAGACTCAATGACATTTGCACACATGCAACAATTACATGAAGAAAAGCAATCCAGTTTCTTGAAAAGTTTACAGCTTCTCACCATCTTCCAAGCTTAGTAAAAGCAAAATTAAAACACAGAAAATATTACCCTATTGAATACATTATGCAAACTAAAAGTTATACAGGTTTTCTAAATTTACATAATGGCCACAGGTTGAAAAACCCAATTTTTGCCTAGATAATAAATTAAGTTGCCTAGGAACAAGTCTAACAAATATAGAAAAATTTACAAAATGCATCCAAATTTTTACTCAGCTGTAAACCGCATTAACACATTCTGAGCGAGTAATTGTTCAAAGCTATGTCCTTGGGACCTAGGAAACAATAAATGAGATATATTCCCAGCCCATATCTAATAATTGTCCCATGATGTCCTTAATAGAAAGAATAACATGAAATACTCAGGAAAAATACACGTAATATTTAAAATAAGATAAAACTTTATGTTTGTGAAAGACCTGTAACCACTTTTTCCAAATTCAAGTCCAATCTATAACCTTACAAAACAATTTGACATTCTTTATTTATTCCTTGCCTGCTGACTTCTTGAAATCCATGCAAATCAGCAGTCTGCCCATCTAGTACACACAAAGTTGTCTTGATTCCCCCCCTCTTCCCAATGAGGAACTCATTTTTTTCCCTAACAAATGGTTTTGTTCCCTTCCTACTAAGGTTTTATTCCCTTCCTACTAAGTAGCTTATAAAAATCAAAATACAATCATTGAACACGCAAACATAAAAGCAACCATCACTAGAGTAAATAAATACAAGCAATGGAAGGATTGAATATTTGTGTTAAAGATGCTAAGATGAGGCTGGCCACCCTCAGCATTAGTCAAAGGTTTATACATAAACAAACCAGGGTCGTGTGTTTATATATATGCTCTGGGGAAATAGTGTTTCTGAGAAGGGCACATCTCAGTTCTCAGTTCTAAAATAAGGGAGCCAGATATCAAGCTCAGCTGAAAGTTGAGTTGTTGACTATGAAGTTCCTAGCTCAATTTTCAGAAGTATAGATCTTACAGTGATTATATATTAGTGAGGAAAATACGAACTACACATATGAAAGTCTTCTCTTTAATTATTTTCCAAGACTTAAATATTAATCATAGTATTGAGAAGAAGGTAGAAGTTGGCAGGGCGGGAGAGGGGATGTCAGATCAATAATGCATTCTACCAGGGTCGCTAACTTCTATAAGATAAATCATTTTACAAGGTTATTTTTAGTCATTTTGCCAATTAATAGAACATAAAATTACATTACAATTATTCCTATTTTGCAGATAGGAAAAGCAAGGCACAGCAGGAAATGACTTGCTCAAAGTAAAGACACCCTAAAAGACAGAGCAATGTTCCCCTCTCACCGTGAACTTCCTGGCCCTCCTGGGTCGTGCCTGACATTTCTGCCAGGCCGTCATTGCTCCAGCACGCCGCCATCGTCTCTCCCAACATTCAGCATCATTGTTCCGCAAACTTGTCAGCCAGATGCAGCGGGGTTCCGGCAAACTACAATCTACTCCGACAGCTTGCTCAAAATGCCATCCATTCCCTGTTTGTGCCACACTCCACACTGCTTTGCTTACCACTGAAATGCCCCGTTGTGATGAGGCAGGAAAGTGTGGGGATCTCTGTTGCCTGCCACTACAGGGAGTTGGATCTCCCCGGCTTCTACCTTCTTCTACCATTCCAGTCTCAAGCAAACAAAAATTCTGATCCAGAAGCAACAATATCAAAAGGAACAGAACCAGATGATCAGAGCAAACTTGGAGGCTTCAATAGCTTTTTTTTCCAAAAGCCAGGTTGTTCTTGGTTTCATTGAAATTCTCTGGTCATTAAACACAGCTTTCTCCCTTACTGTTCTAAGCTTCAGCATAAAGCCTGTTTGCTCGTATGTTTCTCTTCTCTTCTATTCAAAAAGTTGCTCTCGCTGTCTCAAGTCTTTTGTCTTGCATATCAAACGTTGATTTCCAAGTCCAGGCACGCAAGGTATCTGTAGGCATATACACTCAAATGAATATGTCAACTGGCCTTGGAATAACACGTTCCTCTTCCTAGAGAATGTGGAAACAGAGAGGGAAAAGCCCCTAGGGCTGCACACACAAAGCTAATTGCAAGGGGAGAAGTGGAAGAGGAGGACGAAGAGGAGTCAGCGGCTATAGCATAGCAAAATCTACCCGATGAGAATAAGATGGATGCAAATCAGAGAGGCTGGGTTGGGACTTGACAACTAGACAGGCAGAAAGAGAATAGAGCTTTACTCCTTCACATAGACAGTCCTGCAGCTGCTCTGAACTATCAGACCATCTCTGCCCCACCCCACCTCTCAGTGATCCAGCCCACTCCAGCTGACACCCTCTCAGCGCAGAGGGTGAGCTGGCCTACTAGAGGAGGGAGGGGGGAGGGGAGAAGGGAGAAGGGAAAGAGTTAAATGCATTTTGCTGCAGTTACACTCTTTAATTTCTTGAATTTCTCCCAAATAACAGAATGTGCACACACATGATTTCCTTTCTTCTTAAACTTATTTGAAAAGAGCTGGAAGACTTAAAAAGGATCTAATTTTGTTTCAGTCAAAAAGTTATGCTGTGTGAACATGAGGGAGACTCAAGATAGTATCCTTATTTAATAAGAAATCTTGGATCATATGAGACCTATGCTAAACATAAAGATGTTTTTTATATATAATTCCTAAAAAGAACGCCAAAGAAAGAAGGAAGTGTTGAACTAGAATATTTTAGATTCTACAATATATGATGGATTTTATGTTTATTCACATGATATTATCAGCAAAGTTTTGACTTCTTCCTTATGATTATTTGATATATCAAACTATTTATATCAGGCTGAGGAAAGCCCAGCTAGAGAATTTTCAAGTTAAAGTTCATGCATCTCAAAGATCGCCAAATGGAGAAACTAATCTATTATCTAGTAATTCAGCTTGTATATTTGGTCCTGATTGATTATAAATTTACTCAACATAAGCCGCTTTCAACACCTATTTAATATAAAGAACAGTGAGAGTCTTCTGAAGCATGTCTTACTGCAAAGAGGATGTGACATAGATCTTGGATCCCATCAAGACCAGAAAATATCCAGAATTAGAACCAACTATTAACGTACAAACCGGAGCATGTAATTATTCAATGAAGTACCTGGATGAATGTTCCTGCCTAATTATATGATCCCTCTTTCCAGATAACTCTTTTCACAAGCTGTCATGTACTGTAACCCATTGTGTTGTCCACAATCTTTTTGTTTTCTCGATCTTTTTCACTTATCTTAAGGCCCGGTCCCACTGGCCGACGGATGCAAAACGTATGGATAAAGGACATAGCGGATGAGTAAAATTTCGGGGGTGGCTCCATCCGTTGTCATCCTCTCCAAAAAGTGGTGAAAATTTGCATAAACAGAATGGAAAAGAACGGAAAAGAACAGACATGGGTAGTATGTAGCAGGGATGTTAAATGGATGTTCATCAGAAGCCTAGCGGATGGAAGCGGATGGAAGCAGATGACACATCCAAAGGGGTTCCAGGGGAGAATTTCAAAGCGGATGCATAGCGGATGAAGCAGATGCATCACAGACGCCTATAGGAAACAAAGGGGATGCCGCGCGGATGTATATCTGATGCAAAGTGTTCACTGTGCATGCGGGGAGTGCGAATTGCATCAGCTCCGTGGATATAAAAGGATGCAGCACGCACGCAGTCAACATACAGGGGAAAGACGTGCTGCCATATACATCTTACAGGAACACCATGGTTCGTCAGTCAGGCAAGAAGAGGAAGCCCGTGCCTACTTGTTCCAGCCCTGGCAAGGTGAAGAAAGCCAGATCCCACCCCCTGGCACTGACTCTGAAGCTGCTGCTGCTGCTGCTGCTGCTGCTGCTGCTGCTGCTGCTGCTGCTGTGGTGGGCCAGCCCCAAGGCCCTCAAAGCCCTGCTGCTGAAGGCCTTGCTGCTCAAGCCCCTGAAGGTCCTGCTGCTCAAGCCCCTGAAGGCCCTGCTGAAGGCCCTGCCAGAGGGAGGAAGAGATCCGCCACCAAGGAGCAGCCCCTCTGAGACCCCTCTCCCTCAGACAGCCCACAGACAGACAGTCCTCTTCCAGCCAGGAGCCAGCTACCCTGTCCAGGCAGGTGTCTTCAGAGGGTCCCACAGCAGAGACCCCCCCCAACAGCTGCACTCCCCATGCGGGTGGACTTGGAGGATCCCGTGGAGGATGATGCCCTGCTGTCACAAATGGAGGAAGAAGCAACAGCCACCAGAGCCCAATCCACCCCACCCCCAGCTCCAGAGGATGCAGACAGAGAGGCAGACTGGAGGGCCAGGACCACAGTGTGCTGTTGGAGATCAGGGACACAATGAAGACCAGCACAGAACTTCTGTCTCAGCTGGTCCACTTGGACAGAGCATCCTCAGGCCGGAACACCTTCATCACCTACGTGAGCCAGACCCTGAGGGATCTGTCCGAGGCCCAGTACCAAGTGATGAAGCAGAAGATCACAGCACTTCTGCACAACCCTCAAGGCCCAGCTGAAGCTGCTCCTACCCAGTCCAGGTCTGCTCCTCCACCCCAGGTGATATCACACCCTCCCACGGCTTTCAACAGCCCTCACCTACCAAAGCTACGACTACCAGGACTTCCCACAGCAAAAACAGACCTTCCTAGTCCAGGCCCAGGTTCATAGCATGCCACAGATGCCACACCTCACCCAGCTGCAGACCAGACAGCCCCACTACACTCCTCCTTCCTCCACCCCACAGCCAACCCCGTAAACGGACAATCTGTCATCAGTCTTGGGCCTCACATCTCAGGTCCTTGATGAAGGGCCTCTCAACCTCACGGGACTGAGTCAGCTCTCGGATAGCTTCCTGAACACACCATCCCCTCTTGTACTCTCGGGGCCAAGCACCCCAATGGCGCCTCAGACCAGCACTCAAGCCACAGCCACCTCCACAGTCCCTGCCCGCTTAACAGCTGAGACCATGGACATGACTCAGAGTGACTGAGAATAGTCTCAGAGACTGAGTTGTTTACTTCTTAAGTTTATCTTTGCTTAAGACACTTTACTTGGTTCATTTTGCTTATTTAATACAATCATAAAGTTTACCCAAGAAAGTTTATCTTTGCTTAAGACACTTAATACAGTTTACTTGGTTCATTTTGCTTATTTAATAAAGTCATAAAGTTTACCTAAGAAAGTTAATGAAGATTATCTTTGCTTAAGACACTTAATACAGTTTACTTGGTTCATTTTGCTTATTTAATAAAGTCATAAAGTTTACCTAAGAAAGTTAATAAAGGTTATCTTTGCTTAAGACACTTAGTTTACTTGTTTCATTTTGTTTACTTAATAAAGTGTTGGTGAAAACTTTGAAAAAATGGTTAAGCCTTTGCATACTTGTGGAATAGATAAGGATAGTTGTGGGATTGATAAAACTCCAGGAGTGCAACCATAGTGGGACTGTATGGTCCACCATCCCAGCAATCCAGATGATTTCCTCCCCCTTTTTATAGGAAATATCGGTAGAATGCTATGTGTCCTTCTACATACTCTAGACATACTGCAGACATCCTAAATATCCGAGATACATCCCAGATACAAATGTTTTCTCCGTTTTGAATACTTTTCTACGAGATGCATATGCTTACATCATTTCTATTTCTGGACTACTAACGCTGTGTAGATGTTCCGTGTACCTTTTGTTTCCTCCCTCTTTCCGTTTTCAACTGCAGCGGATGTGAATTGAGGGGATGGCCAGAGGATGCAGAGAGGATACAGCGGACGTTTAACGGATGATAACAGACATAGAATGTTTGTTGCCCTTATATGCCGCGGATATACATCGTACGCGGCGGAAAGTTCATCCGGTCACAAAGTTTTGTGCAGCTCAAAACTTCTTGCGCGATGAAATCTCAGTGGACGTTTGCTCGAGGGATATAGCGTATGAAACATGTATGCGGTGAGTATACAACGGATGCATAGTGTTTTCCAACGGATGGCAAGCTTTTTTTTATGTTTTACATCCTCTTTGCATCCGTAAGTGCAGTGTGACCAGGCCTTTACTATCATATCTACTTTTCTTCCTCTCTTTCTCAACTAAAGCCCCTGTCCCACTGCACTAATGGATCATTCACCACCAGAACCAAATCCTGTTCAGACTGTTTCACCTTTTATACAGAAGGAGAAGAAGGAGACGTCCAAGAGCTGTGTGGGTCTGAGGATGGATCATGAAAAGAATGGAGTTTGGACTCTATGACCAGTTGATGGTGGAGCTGAGGAATGAAGACCCTCGTGCATTCCACCACTTCATGAGGATGCCACCAGCCGTGTTTGACAAACTTGTAGAGCGTCTGAGACCCAGGTTGACCAAGCCTAGCACCAACTTCCATCCCAACCTGGACCCTGGACTGAAGATGGCATTGACTCTGCGCCACCTGGCCTCTGGAACCACATACAGAAACATGCAGTATGCATGGAGAGTGCCACATAACAGCATCAGCAAAGTGGTCAGAGAAGTGGTGCAGGCCATCATCGAAGAATAATACCTGGAGGAGGTCCTCAAGTGCCCCACCACTGAACAAGGCTGGAGGAAACTTGCAGAACAGTCGTATCAGAGGTGGAACTTTCCCTACACCATTGGAGCCATAGATGGGAAGCACGTGGCCTGCAAAGCTCCAGCCAACTCAGGGTCTACTTATTACAACTACAAGGGCTTCTTCAGTATCATTCTCTTTGCCATGGTTGATGCCGACTACAAGTTTATGTACATCGATGCTTCAGGCAACGGGTCAGCTTCAGATGGCCAGGTATACAATGCTAGTGACCTCAAGGATGGGCTGAAACGCAACCTCATCATGGGTTTTCCGGATCCAGACCCCCTACCCAATGACACACAAGATGTGCCCTACTTCATCATGGGTGATGACGCCTCCTCCCTCAGAACCTACCTCATGAAACCGTACACTTCAAGATACCTCACCCATGAAGAGAGGATCTTCAACTACAAGCTGTCCAGGGCAAGACGGGTGGTGGAGAATGCCTTTGGCATCCTGGCCAACAGGTTCCAGATACTTCTCACCACCATGCAGCATGAGGCACATACTGTGAGGAGCATCGTGGAAGCTTGCTGCATCCTGCACAATCTCATGCATACCCACTACCCAGTGTTGCAGAACAGACTTGTCGACCGTCAACAAGGGAATGGGGACATGGAGCCTGGGGAATGGAGGCAAGGACCTAACCTGATAGACACTGTGGATCTACAAGGCCCCAACAGAGCTTCACGTGAAGGGAAGAAACAGTACAACCCCCTGAGACACTGGTGCAACTCCCCAGCTGGAGCAGTGGAGTGGCAAGACAGGATGATAGATGATTAATGGATGCTTCCTTGAGCCTGTCACATAACACTGATGAGATTGGGCCATGTATGTTGAGTGGTCTACAATGAATAGGGCATTAAAAAAGAGCTTTGTTTATTTTGAAATGTGTTGATCAATGAATACGTTGTTATTGATAAAAAAAGGTCCATATGTGTGGCAGCTGGGATGGTGGACCAAACAGTCCCACTATGCTTGCACTGGAGGTTTATCTATCCCACAACTATCCTTATCTATCCCACAAGCATGCAAAGGCTTAACTATTTGTTAAAAGTTTTCACCAACACTTCACTAAGGTAAAAAAATGAACCAAGTGTCTTAAGCAAAGATAACCTTTATTAACTTTCTTAGGTAACCTTTATGACTTTATTAAATAAGCAAAATGAACCAAGTAAACTGAACTAAGTATGTTAAGCAAAGATAACCTTTATTAACTTTCTTAAGTAAACTGTATGACTTTATTAAATAAGCAAAATGAACCAAGTAAAGTCTCTTAAGCAAAGATAAACCTAAGAAGTAAACAACTCAGTCTCTGAGACTATTCTCAGTCACTCTGAGTCATGTCCATGGTCTCAGCTGTTAAGCGGGCAGGGACTGTGGAGGTGGCTGTGGCTTAAGTGCTGGTCTGAGGCACCATTCGGGTGCTTGGCCCCGAGTGTACAACAGGGGATTGTGTGTTCAGGAAGCTCTCCGAGAGCTTACTCAGTCCCGTGAGGTTGAGAGGCCCTTTATCAAGGACCTGAGATGTGAGGCACAAGACTGGCTTGGCTGTGGGGTGGAGGAAGGAGGAGTGTAGTGGGGCTGTCTGGTCTGCAGCTGGGTGAGGTGTGGCATCTGTGGCGTGCGATGAACCTGGGCCTGGACTGGGAAGGTCTGTTTTTGCTGTGGGAAGTCCTGGTAGCCTTGGTAGGTGAGAGGCTGTTGAAAGCCGTGGAAGGGCTGTGACATCGCCTGGGGTGGAGGAGCAGACCTGGATTGAGTAGGAGCAGCTTCAGCTGGGCCTTGAGGGTTGGGCAGAAGTGGTGTTATCTTCTGCTTCATCACCTGGTACTGGGCCTCGGGCAGGTCCCTCAGGGTCTGGCTCATGTAGGTGATGAAGATGTGGCGGCCCGAGGATCCTCTGTCCAAGTGGACCAGCTGAGACAGAAGTTCTGTGCTGGTCTTCATTGTGTCCCTGATCTCCAACAGCACACTGTGGTTCTGGCCCTCCAGTCTGCCTCTCTGCCTGCATCCTCTGGAGCTGGGGGTGGGGTGGATTGGGCTCTGGTGGCTGTTGCTTCTTCCTCCATTTGTGACAGCAGGGCATCATCCTCCACGGGATCCTCCAAGTCCACCGGCATGGGGAGTGCAGCTGTTGGGGGTGTCTCTGCTGTGGGGCCCTCTGAAGACACCTGTCTGGACAGGCTCGCCGGCTCCTGGCTGGAAGAGGACTGGCTGTCTGTGGGCTGTCTGAGGGAGAGGGGTGTCAGAAGGGCTGCTCCTCGGTGGCGGATCTCATCCTCCAGGAAACTGCACTTGGCCATGACGTACATCTCCCGGTCAGTGAGCTTGACAGCGGCCTGCCCAGATTTTTTGAGGTGTAGCTTGCCATACCAGGTGTGCATGTGCTTCCACCATCCCAGGAGTAAATCTGCAGTGTAGCCCAGGCTCTCTGCCTTGTCTCTCCAAGCTGCCTGCTTCTTCTTGGTGTCCCGATAGAGTCTGTGGCCCTTTCTCCAGAGGTACTCATTCTCCTCAGCCATTCCAGCACCTCATCCTCATGGTCCTCGGAAATGGTGTACTATTTCCTCTCTCCCTTCTCCTTCCCTTGCCTCTTCCTCCCTCTGGCAGGGCCTTCAGCAGCAGGGCCTTCAGGGGCTTGAGCAGTAGGGCCTTCAGCAGCAAGGCTTTGAGAGCCTTGGGGCTGGTCCACCACAGCAGCAGCAGTAGCAGTAGCAGTAGCAGTAGCAGTAGCAGTAGCAGCAGCAGCAGCAGCAGCAGCAGCTTCAGAGTCAGTGCCAGGGGGTGGGATGCTGGTTCTGTCCTTCTTGCCAGGGCTGGAATGAGTAGGCACGGGCTTCCTCTTCTTGCCTGACTGACGAAGCGTGGTGTTCCTTGAAGATGTATGTGGCAGCACGTCTTTCCTCTGAATACTGACTGCATGTGTGCTGCATCCTTTTATATCTGCAGAGTTGATGCCATTCATACTCCCCGCACATGCAGTGAACGCTTTGCATCCGATATACATCCGCGCGGCATCTGCTTTGCTTCCTATAGGTGTCCGTGATGCATCCGCATCATCCGCTATGTGTCCGCTTCGCAATTCTCCCCCGGAAGCCCTTCGGAGGTGTCATCCACTTCCATCCACTATCATCCCTAGGCTTCCTATGAACATCCATTAAACGTCCCCGCTACGTACTACCCCATCCGGTCTTTTCCATTCTTTTCCATTCTGTTTATGCAAATTTTCACCACTTTTTGGAGCGGATGACAACGGATGGAGCAACCCCCAAAATTTTGCTCATCCGCTGTGTCCTTTATGCATACATTTTGCGTCCGTCGGCCAGTGGGACCTAGCCTTAACATTCCATTCATTCAATTCTGATTCTATCCGACTTTCCACATACACACCAGGAAAATATTAAACATAAATAGAATTTAATTTTAGCTGGCAAGAGTGAAGCAAAGGATATTCTGAAGTATGCATAAAACATACTATCCATTCCAACAGTTATGAAGTTGCTTCTATATTTTCAGAGAAGATGATAATGAATGTAATAGAAAGTATGGAGAATTCTGAAAACAAAATGGTGGGGATAATTTTACTTGTCCCCATATGTGATGTCCTTCCTCACTTCAAAAACCCACCAGAAAAAAGTACTTAGTGTGGTCTATACGGTCAAGTCCATGCAGAGACAGATAGAAAGAAAAGCTTGTTTGCACTGGTGGAAAGTATGGGAGGACAGTTGGAGATTTGTGAGTACTTCCCCACAAGAATTCTGGGAGTTACTATACCAACCAATGAGCTATGGTGTCATACCTAGTATATAGTATTCATATATTATTGGCATAACCAGTTTAGAAAGCAGTAGATGAATCACACAAACCAGAAGTTATTCATAAGTATGCAAAGGAGGCATTTAAATATTACTGTGGGTTGACTGGGGATTTAGCTGTTTTCTTCAGCAACCACATTGCTGTAACATCCACATCAGCACTTATATTGCAAGTATGGAGTCCCCCCCACCAACAATAACTTGTAGTATCTCAAGTTCAATCATCTTCAAAAGGATTGTCCGAAGTTCTCTCTATTTTGGCTGCTATAAGGTGAGAGAAAGCTAGGAACTCTAACTCTTGGATCTGTTTGCTTCACACTTTTCATGGCTTATTTTAAGTTACTAATGATTTTCAGTCAATATGAGGTTACTTGAAATCTTCATATCATTGTGCTTTTCTAAATCAATGTTATCCATCCTCAAGACTCCAAAAATGGAGCAGGCTGAAAGCTCTAAATAAACTGTTATAATATTCACAATATTAAAGAGGCTCAATGTCTTTGAGAATTATTACTATCCTCCACACTATTGTCTTCCCCATATATTACATTTATAATTTAAACTATATGTGATATGATGGGGGGAAGTAAGATGAATGGGCAAGAGTATTTCATTCTATGTTCCAAGGATTTGCAGATCGGTATTCTCTTTCCAGAACACATATAGCAACCAAAAAGTTAAACAGATTAAAAAGATTCTTCAAAATGAAGGAAATAGTTTGCTCTTGGGGTGAATATTCTGGATATAGAAAAGCATATAGTAACCTTCTCTCCTTCAAAAAGGTTGATTCTAGGGGGTCACATGCAAGTGCTACTGAAAACAGTCTCATTACTGGGGGGGGGGGGTGTTAGTTCATTCAGTGCACCCATTTCAGTCCTTCTGCAATATCAGCATCCCTGGGGGTGCTATTCTGAAGAGAACAAAGAAACTGTGGTGCTGCTGGCAGCCAAAATTCTATGGAAGCAATCTTGTTTAATGAGCCGGAATTAGTTGCCTGTGTGTTTGGGATGGGAGTGGGGAAAAGGATGGCATACCAATTCAGCTTTGTTGATCCCTCAGTTCTGGAGATGAGAAGCCTGGAAGCTGGAAGGAGATAGCATTAAGAAAGCTCTTTTCATTTAAGTCTTAATTTGATTCTGTGATTTTAGTCACAGAATCTTTTTTTAACAGTTCTTTTTTGGAACATGGAAACAGACAATAAAAAAGAAAGCTGCCCTCTGAACATATGCATAGGCCTCCTACTAAATAGACTTAACATGGAGGAGAGAATTGGAGTGGAATGGAGCGATTTAGAGATATTCTTCTTTCCTACATGCAGTCAAAGCATATATTGTTTCTTCCAAGCCAAATTCTATTTAAAAAATAAAATGTATCCTGGAAACAAAAGCAAGCTATACATAGTCTTGTCTGATGTTCCATATTTTTCATTAATGAACATCTTCATCTTTTGAAACCTAAGGAAAAGCAAGACTAACAGCTGAACTAGCATTTGATTTGTTGCTATTGCTGGAATGCATGTCTGCCATTTCAGATGTGAAGCTGGATTTCCACAGCTAAGGGACCACCGTGATCCTTTCCCTAATATTATATCTGTCTTTGCTATGAATAATTGGAGACAGTTTCATATGTCTTACTGACTGACTCCCAGGACCAAAGTGTAAGAAAGGCCTATAATTTTCTTGTTGTTGTTGTAATTAAATGACTTCATGTGTATTGATTCAAAAATATATACAATGATCCATAAAATTAGACCAGTAATATAGTCTTATGCTGCAGCAACGAGTCTGAGATTAAAATATGGGAGTTGTGGCAGAATTGAATATATGCTTAGTACATACTTAGTCTACATACTAAGACTTCAAAGTTTCCAGCTCTTACAACATAACGAATCAATGCTGCCACATTTTAATCCTGAAAGAAAAAATTGACTGGAATAGAGATTGGAAGGACAACTTCACAGCAAATAAATAAAATGAATGCTTTTTTTCATTAATGTCAAGTTTGTTACATATCCAGGGTCTGCAAGCATGTGTTGGAGAATTAGAATCAGGAATAGAAATTGTCTTGCTGAGAATTCTAAACTTTTTACTGCCATGAATTTTTTTCCAGAAGTAAAAGGATGAGCAATAACCGATCTGATATAATGAGTAACACATCAGGCTAGCAATCAGGTGACCATGAGTTCTAGTCTCACCTGAGGCACAAAGCCAACTGGGTGTCCTTGAGCCAGTCTTGCTCTCTCAACCCTAGGACAAGACAATGGCAAATTACTATAAAAATTTTGGAATGAAACCAACAGGAACTTGTCCAGGCAGTCATCAGGAATCAATACTGACTCAAAGGATTTTAAAAAAAAACACAAAAATATTCAAGAGACAATGAAGCTTCATTTCAGAAAAAAAAAAACAGAAAAAGAAATCAAAAGAAGTAAGAACCTTTATCCAAAGAACCACTGTGAATTAATCTGAAAATACACTTGGTGAAAATGTATAAAACACTGTTTGTTCAGTAAGGAAGGAGAAAAAGCAGAATCAGTTCAGCCAGCTAAATCAGTATATGTGCAGGAAGCCATGTCACTAAAGACCACAGGCTGTTCCTTCAACAATATATACTTTGGGTGGGATCAAGGGGACAGAGGGGAGACAAAGAAGCATTCCAGCTATTCTAAGCATTTGCAGAAGTATGTTGAAGGAAAGAGGGGGGAAAGGAAGGAAGGAAGGAAGGAAGGAAAGATATATGAATGTATCTGGAAGCATGCCAAACATTATTGAGATAGCAATTCTTATACCATGCATTTCTTTTTGTGTGTGTGTTTTTTATTTTTCTCCACTTGCCCTTTTTTCTGAAAAAAACAAAACAGCCTTTTTGATAAAACCCACTTCTCAAGTTCCCATATATTCCTATGCCCATCTATCAGAAATGATGTAGGGTCTCCTGCTTGGGAAGGGGATTGGACTAGACGACCTACAAGATCCCTTCAATTCTGTTAATATGTTGAAGAGGGTATATATACATAAATGACCGAAATAAGAGCTTTAATGTGTACTTCCCATTCTACTCATAAAAATCAATTTGTATGTAGAGCTGTAACACTAAGAATAAATTATATTAAATGCAAAGGGACTTTCTGCTTTGTGGGCAGGCCTAGGATTATTTGGTAAGTCATGCGAAATGCCAAGGCATCACCTTGCCAATTAAATTAGTATTAAAAGTTGCATTCCAATATGAATCTGCATTTATACCCACAAACTTAACAGTTGGTGGTATCTATGTACTGTATGTAAAAGCATAATGTGTAAAACCAGAATCTGAGAGGCATTAAGGCAAAGAAGAGAAATAATTCAGTGCCAGCTCCAGATGGCATTATGCTCAGATGTCCTAGGATAGCCCCTCACCTCCGTCACCACCCTCTATAGGAAGGATCCATTTTGTTCACCCACACACCACTGTATATTTCACTATCCTTTTCTTTTGGGTCCAATCTGCATCACTTCCAAAAAGGAGAAAGAATGAGGCTCTTTTCTCTTGCTTTATGAAGATATTTAAATATTTAGACTGCAATGATCCACACATAATCCATAAATCATACAAACTGAACTTTCTGAAAAAATATATAAGGGATTACCCATTAAAAAATACGGCTTACACAGTCAGAGACTTCACAAGAAATCACAGAATCATAGAATTGGAAAGGATTTTAAAGGTTATCTAATCCAATTTCCTGCCTTAGGTAGCAAAATTCATACCATTCCTACCCAATCTTTTACTCAAAATCTCTAGTAAAGCTTCCTCTAGGAAGATGAGCAAGATTTCAGTGAATCTTTTATGGGGGTGGGGTATGTATATGTAACATTACATAGCAACATTGGCATAAGCATTTGTGATACTAGTCCTAGCCAGTCTTCCTTCAGTCCCAATTGACAACACAGAGTAACACTGGTGCTTCCCAGATGTCCTTTAACATTTTTGAAGACCACAGGAGAATAAAGTTGCTAAGAAGGCTAGACACGAAGTTAGAGATTGGAGATTTCTTTACAGGTATCTCCTCATCAGAAGCTCAAATTAGCTGATTAGAGGTAGCACAGCAGTTACAAGACAGGATAGGCCCTCAGAAGGCCAATACTGACAGCCAAGGAAAGCCATTTGGTAATTTTGCACTCTTTCTCAGCAAACCTACCTTACAGTTGTTACAGGGAAAACTAGAAGAGAGGGGCAGGATGTATGCTTTTCCTATAATTAACACAGAAGGGATTATTCACATAGAATTATATTGTAAACTGACATGACTTCCCTGAGGTTGTCCAATTCAATTTATCATCTCATTCTGCCAAATAGGTAGACCTGGAGTGCCAGTTATTTGTCTCTTTCCATTGTTTATTATGTTACATCACTTTCGAGAAAAGTACCTGTTTGAGTTAATTTTCCCTAAGGGCTTGGAGAGGGAGGAAAAAAATAATTAGCTGCTTAGATCAGATAATAATACATATAAAAGAGAAAACAGGACAGCAGCTCTGTAATACCCTCCAGCTTTTTCTGCCTTTTAGGTGGTATTCACCTTTTTCCCTCCAACTACTTCCTAAAATTTGTCTTCCTGCTATTTTATGCACACATATATACCTACTGCTTCTGAAGAAATGTGAAAAACAGATAAAGCAAAATTAAATAATCCTTTTACTTGTTCCTTATTTTTCCTACTCCAATGCTTTTAGATTGGCTTTTTACTGGAGTGATAAACCATTGCTCAATTATTCCACTTCAGTTTGCTTGTTTTTGAGTCATATAACTGGACATTCACTCCCTTTTGAAATTTCTCCTTATAGAACAGGTGTCAAATAGACAAATGGCACCATTTGCATTCATTTCTGACATGCAAGTTATCTAGATGTTGATAAATAAGATGAGCTCTTGTTTCAGTGAATTCTTAAACATGCACATATTTTCTCTCACAAAATAATCACTTCTGATGTTCTCACAGAACCAGATAGTACTACCACAGTGGTTTCCCACACAAAGCCCAACATGCTGTCACAAACAAACCTTGTAAATATTTCCTGCCACCTCTTTCCTGACCTTCCACTTCACAGCTATTTTTCAACCACAAATTCCTCCCATGGCCCCATTTTCAAGATTCCCTTTCCTGGTGGCACAAGCAAAATCACAGCTTTGTGCCCAGTTTAGATTCGCCCCCATTCACATTTTCTCACATGTTTCAACAAGCCCAAGTTACAGAGCCCAAGGAACAAGACCAGGCTTTCTGCCTCAGCACAGCTGCGGGTGCTGACATAACAGGCCAGAGAGGGAGGGAAAACAGGCTTTGTTTCCCAACTGCCCAACAAGACTATTTAGAAAAAAGCAGCCACCTCACCGAGCCTTCAAGTCTTTTTCCACTTCAAAATCTGTACACTAACACTCACTCTGAAGATCTAATTGAAAATTTATTAGATAAACATTTACCTTGATTTATTTCCTTAGAGTAAGAATAGGGGACCCAAGTTCCTCTATGAGCAAGAAGCAAAAATATGTGAAATGTATCAATATTTATAGTATTATGATTATATGAATATTTGCACCATTATCCTTCCATTCCAAAAAAACACCCCACTCCTAATAATATATATGGAGCAAGTGCAATAAAAGCTGATATAAATGCAAACATTCAAATTAAATAAATGCATTTATGAATGAGCTCCAACAACAGGCCATCTAAGAAAGCCTTTTTGGAATTTTTCCATTCATATCAATATTGTATGAGTTTTTATGAATGGATAAAAGAGTGATATTTATTTTTTCTGTCCATATGTACAAACTGAAAGAACATTCTCAGAAAGCTCCTATTCACTGTACTACATTGAAGAGAACTAAGTTTCTTGTGAAGATAAAATTGATGGAAGAAAATGTATGTTTGACACCTTGATTGATATTTTGTATTCCTAGAAGAAAAGGTCAGCCAGAAATATATCACAATATATTATTTCATATAATAAAGATTATATCAAAGCATAACTGTGATCTTTATTTATGATGCATTATATCATAAACATAATAAAGATCAAAACCATGGGAAAACTCCAACTGCTTGTATTCTATCCCTAACTTGCTATATTTAGTCCTGGATGGTAGATACAATAAATATTAAAAAAATAGGCACCCATCATGTCATTACATGATGTATAACATAGTAAGATGGCTACGAGCAACCTATTTACTGTAATCTGCTGCAGTCATTTCTTAAGGCTACTACAGCTGATCAAGTAACAATGGAGAGTGTCTCAGTACTCAGGAAACAAAACTGTTAGACACCACCTCCATTTTGCAGCAGAGCAAATCCCAATATAGTACACTGATGTAATCAAAGCATATCTGGCATAACTTCTTTGCTGATTAGTTATGCAATTTTTAATTCTGTGCCATTGTTAGCATTTTCATTTGTTTAATCTCCATTCCTTTCTGAACATAAGAGCACTGGCATTTATAATGAATCCATCCTCTTGTTCTAAAATGATGAGAAATTATGAAGAAAAATCCAGCTCTTGCCCCTAGCAGAGATCTCCATACATTGGAAGAAATGGGGGAAAAGGACAAAAGGGAGATTGTAATCAGGAGACCCTAATCAACCTCCCCACCTCCACATGCATGCCAAATATAATTCTGAAAATTCAGTGCCAATGTTCATCACACAGCTGCTTTCCAGCTAGACAAGCTCCTATGCCATGCTGCATATTTTTAGTCAATGTATGCATATCTGGTGTTGCGCTGAATCAGACAAACTGCAGGAGACAGAAGGGTGTGAAGTGAGATTTAAGGTGTGGTGAATTAGCAGACTTCATTTTGATTCAGGACTTACTTCAGGCTAAGTCAGGAAACTTGCTTTCAATGCAAGAGAACTCAGACCTAGATTGAAAAGAAAAACTGCTTTCAAAGCACATGCAGAATGCCTTCCCTCATTACTGATTAACCTGCTTCTCATCTTACACAAAAGAAAAAGGACGGTTCATTAATAAGAGCCTAAAGTCCAATGTCTTGCATTTTAAAATCAATTGACACATTCATTTTCTAGTCAATTTCCTTTTACTCCTACAGTATTTTATTTTGAAATTTAATTTTTCCAAAAGATAAAGTTAAAATAATAATTTTTATTAGCAATGCCTTGCAAAATCCAGGGGGAATAGACCACTAAATATGGGAACAGAAAGTTGGAAATTGAGTCCTGCGTTGATTTTTACCAGGACATATTATTAGAGAAATTAACCAAAATAATTAATATTTCATTTAAAACACATCACCTCCCAATTTAGTATGCCCGCATCTTATTCTGTTAATTAAAAGTAGCAAAAATTAAACACTGAAAAACTGGGAATCTCTCCCAACTATATTAGTCCCCAACAACTTGAAAGAGGAAAAAGGTCAGGCAGTGTTCATCAGGGCAAATTCTACATGCAGGAACACCAGAGCAGCTGGACTCCTTCCAACATATTTGGGAGTTTTGCACAGGAGTGCCCTAAATAGATAGTCATGCTGAGAGAAAGCAGAGATGTCCCAGAATGCAACGGCAACTTCACACCATTCTTTATCATTTTCATAAACACATATAGTTCTTTCAGGAGCCCCATGGATTACAGAGACCTCTGCTGACTTAAAAGAGCAAATACTAGAAAGAGTGAAGAAAAGGAAACTTCAGGAACCATGTAAACCAATTCAGATGATGCTGGTAAATGTATTGGTTCTTTATCTGTCACTCAACCTCCACAAACCTAAAAGTATTTCTCTTTTGTATTCTGTTTATTCTTCACAAAATGACAGTTTTGCTTTTGATTGTTTGCCCTTTTTCCAGAACATTTCTAATTTGGAGACTGAATTTTACATGAGGATGAGCAATTGAATGCCTGCTCTTCATAGCAATCCAATCTTATAAGCCAATGCCAGTGGCCAAATTAGCCAGAAAGAGCTGTTTTACAGCTCAGGCACTAAAACGTGTTACAGTCCAATAAATTATTAGAACTATTCTGCAAATTTATTTTTGTGTTATATTAGCAATATAAAGCCTCTGAGTTAGCTAATGGTATTTCCTGTTCATGTTTCTACAACATGAACAACATAGCCCTTTGATCTGGAAGAGGGTAGGTAAGGCTTGGTAGAGGATGGAGTCTTGTGGGGGAAAGGGTAGGTAATAAAACAGAGACAATGAGCACAGGGACATATGGCAGGAAATGGAGAGACAAAGAGGTTAGCCTCAAGAAAGATTCTTCAGGGCTACTGCATGTCAGCTGTTTGTTCTCTGCCTTAGGGCTTCATCTTTGGAGATTCACTGACTCCAGATTCTGGCAGTTGCTATTGCTACTTAATACAAACTAAGAATGGAATACAGACATCAATCACTCATTATGAACGGGAGGACTGACTTGTCTGTCACCTTCTCAGAAATGGGCCTATCTGGATTTCATATCTGGCACCAGCCATTAATTCAAAACAGAAGCTTGCAAGCTATTCAAGAAACTCTGGTGGTGTAGACAGTAAAGAACAACGTGAAGTGAGAGCTACGAGAGCTGTTAGACCTAAATATAAAGCATAATCATGGAAGAAAAAAAATTGATTACAATGAATATAAATGGACTTAACTCAGCTGTTAAAAGAAGGAAAACTTTTCACAAATTAGAGAAATTAAAATTTGATATAATTTGTTTACAAGAAGTTCATACTAAAAAGCAACATGAGCATTTGTTAGTACAGCCAAAATTAGGGAAAATATTTACTTCTTTGATTCAGTGTAAGAAAAGAGGAGTGGTTCTCTACATTAAAGAAGATATTCTAGCAAAACTGATCTACACGGATGAAGATGGAAGAGTATTAATGGTGGAAATAATGGATAATAATAAAAAAATACTCTTGATTGCAATTTATGCCCCGAATGATAAACAAGAAGAGTTTTATAAAAAACTACATATGGAAATAATTAGACTGGACTATGTTAACATAATCATGATGGGAGATTTTAATGGAATTGTGGACAATAAATTGGACTATATAACAACAACAACAAAACAAAATAGAAAGATTCTCCCTAAATCTTTTTTTAAAATGACAGATGAATTAACCTTAAAAGATATTTGGAGAGAAAGAAATGTTAAAACTAAACAATATACTTTTTATTCTAATAGACATTTATCATGGTCCAGGTTAGATATGATTTGGATCTCAACAGAACTAATATCTACTATTCAAGAAACAAATATTGAAATAAGTACTTGGGCAGATCATAGTCCAATGACAATTAAATGGAAGGGACAAAGAAAAAGATCGAGATGGACATTAAACAATACCATTTTAAAGGAGAAAGATTTTATACAATGGATGGAGAAGGAATTGGTCTTTTTTTTTAAAGAAAATAAAAAAGAAGATACCTCAATACAGAATGTTTGGGATACAATGAAGGCATATGTAAGAGGTTTGATAATAGACTATACAAGAAAAAAGAATATTAGAAAAAGACAAACCTCTAAGGCCTTGGAAGATGAATATATAAGACTTGAAAAAGAATTACAGAAAATACCACAGAAAAAAGATATTAAATTGAAACTGGATGTAATTAAGCATAAAATGGAATTAATAGAGAAAGAAGAACTGGCACAGAAAATTAGAAATTCTAAACAGAATTATTTTGAAGATGCAAATAAACCAGGTAGATGGCTAGCATATAAACTGAGAAAGGAGAAGGAATCAAGAAAAATATTGAAACTAATAGATGATCAAGGTCAGGTTTGTTGTGGTAATAAGGAGAAAAAGGAAATTATTCGAGATTATTATGGACAACTATATAATCAAAAGAATATTGATGAGAAAAAAATTAAACAGTATTTACAGAATGTTAACTTACCGAAGATACCTAAAGAGACTGAAGAAATGTTAGAAAGCAATATAACAATGATGGAATTAAATGAAGCATTTAAAAGACAAAATAATGGGAAAGCACCAGGTCCAGATGGGCTTCCGGCAGAATTCTATAAAAAATTTCAAGAATCATTGAACACTCCATTGTTAGAAATTATGAATGAAGTTATGTTAAAAAAGATGACACCCAAAACATGGTCAGAGGCTTATATTACACTTATTTTAAGGAAGAGGCTGACCCGTTGCAAATTAAGAACTATAGACCTATTTCCTTATTGAATGCAGATTATAAAATCTTTGCTTCAATCTTAGCAGAAAGACTGAAAAAATATTTAAATAATTTTATCCATCCAGATCAAAATGGATTTCTACCAAAGAGACAAATTAGAGACAACATGAGAGTAATTTTGGATACCTTGGAATATTATGAGGCTCATCCTGAAAAACAAATGGCTTTGATATTCCTAGATGCTCAAAAAGCATTTGACAACGTGAACTGGAGATTTATGTTATTATTATTGGAACAGATGGGCTTTGCCAGAAAATTTATTCAAGCAATAGAAGCCATATATAATAAACAGACAGCAAAGGTAATGATGGAGGGAGAATTTACAGATCTTATTAATATAAGAAGAGGTACAAGACAAGGATGTCCCCTATCTCCTTTGTTATTCGTATTAACTTTGGAAGTGTTGAATAGAAATATTAGAGATGACAAAAATATAAAAGGAATGAAAATTAAAAAGGAAGAATTTAAACTACAAGCTTTTGCTGACGATTTAGCTTTTATTCTGGAAGACCCGTTAGAAACCGCTCCAAAGTTATTGGAAAAGGTAGAGACATATGGTGAGATGGCTGGCTTGAAAATAAATAAAGATAAAACAAAGATTTTGACAAAAAATATGTTATTGAGATAAAGAGAAGAACTGACAGATCTTTTGAAAATTCAAATTACAAACAAGGTTAAGTATCTGGGGATATATTTGACAGCAAGATGTAGCACATTAAAAGAGAATAATTATATTAAACTTAAACAACAGATAATTACAGATTTGAAGAAATGGGAAAATTTACAATTGTCATTAATAGGGAGAATTTCAACAATTAAGATGAATATTTTACCTAGAATTTTATTTCTCTTTCAAACAATACCAATTAGACTTGGAAAAGACTATTTTGAAGATTTAAATAAAACTATGTTGAAGTTTATATGGCAAGGTAAAAAAGCGAGAATAAAGTTAAAACTTTTGCAAGATGCTAGAAATAGAGGAGGTTTTGGCCTGCCTAATTGGGAATTGTATTATCAAGCTGCAAGTTTGATGTGGGTCAAAGAATGGATAACATTAAGAAAACATAGATTGTTGACATTAGAAGGACATGATTTACTGTTGGGCTGGCATGCTTTTTTATGGTACAAGTGAACTAAAACACAGGGGTATTTCAGAAGACATTATATACGGGAGTCTTTGTGGTTAAATTGGGAGAAGATAAAAAAACAATGTTATTTGAAAATTCCAATTTGGTTATCGACTATTGAAGCATTTTCCTATCCTATGATCTATAAAAAGGAACAAACAGTTAGATATGGGGAACTGTTGGATGAAAAGGGTGGACTTAAAACGATCCAAAATTTAGAGGAACAAGGTATAAGGATGAATTGGTTTTCATATGCGCAAATACACTCAAGATATCTTGAAGATTTTAAAACGGAAGGATTCTATGATAAACAGACTGATTTAGATAAGATATTGATGGGTACTGATGAGAAAGTGATTAAAAAGTTATATGGTTATTTATTGGGAATTAAGCTAGAGGAAGAACAAGTTAAAGAAACTATGATTGCATGGGGGAAGAATTTTGGATATGGAATTGATTTAGAACAATGGCAAAAATTGTGGACTCAAAATTATAAAATGACAATGTCAATAGCATATAAAGAAAACTTGTATAAGATGTTTTACAGGTGGCACCTTCCCCCGACAAGAATAGCAAGAATGTTCAAGAATAAATCTGAAAAATGTTGGAAATGTCATCAGATACCTGGCTCATACTATCATATGTGGTGGACTTGTGAGAATGCTAGAAAATATTGGACTAAAATTCACATGTGGTTGGAAAAAATGACAAAGAAACACATAGACTTGAAGCCAGAGATCTTTTTATTGGGAATTTTACCTGATATATATAATAAAGATTTGAAATATTTGATTGTAAATGTATTAACGGCGGCTAGGATTGTATTTGCTAAAAACTGGAAGAATGAGAAAATACCATTGCAGGAAGAAATTATTAAGAAAATATTGGAATGTGCTGAGATGAGTAGATTGACATTTGAAATTAGAGAACAAGAAGATAAACAATTTTATGCAATTTGGGGTTTTTTTTATCAATGGTTAGATGATAAAATACAATAATAGAGCATTAATATTATATATATGAAGAGTTTTTAGGATTGATTTGTTATGATTATACGACAAATTATAGAATAAACTGTTTGAAGTATTGTTATCTCGCAAAGCATGAATATATAGTCAGAAAAAGATTTTTTTTTATTTTTATTTTTTTTAGTAATATTAGAATATGGATTGACAATATGAGTGGTTATGCAATATAATTGTAATTGACACTATAAAATGAATGCACAAAACTGATGAACCAACCGATACACCGGAAGTATATATGAGAGTAGATGTTTTTAATGTTTTGTATGTTTGTTTGTTTGTAGAAAATTAATAAAAACTTTAAAAAAAAAAAAAAGAAACTCTGGTGGCTATGACTTCCAGTAGACAGGAAATGAGGATGATGCATCTATCCTGGACCTTTTTGATCATTCAGTGCCTTTCAATACCATTGATCAGGGGTCTTCAAACATTGTGACTTAAAGACTTACCAGCCATGCTGACTGGGGAATTCTGGAAGTTGAAATCCACAAATCTTAAAGTTGCTAAGTTTGGAGATTCCTGCTATTGATCATAATATCCTTCTAGATCGGCTTAAGAGGTTGGCAGTGGGAAACATAGTTTTACAAGGATTTTCTCTGAAGTCAATTCCATTTGTTAAAGAGGGATAGATCCAGCCTTAGAACCCTTCATTCAGGGTGTTCCCTACTCCTATTTATCATATATATGAGGCCACAGGATGGGGTTATTTATCAGCATGAGGTCAAGTATCATGAATATGCTGAAATACTCAATTGCAATCTCTGTTCCTGGATGACTACATAAATACGATCAAGGTTTTTTTTCACTGCCTTGAAGCTGCAGGCAATTTGAGCAGGCAGGAGGCTTTGACTCAATGTTGGTAAGACCAAATGGTTGATTTTTAGGTTCAGCTGTCTCTCACCATAATCTGGAAATTCTCCATCCATTTCTGGACAGAGTAGAAACATTCCTCACCCCAACAAAACTGATATGGAATCTGGGCAAGTGAAGACTCCTGCATGAAGGATAGATAACAGCTGTTGCCAGGATTTGTCTTGTGCATCAAATCCACCCATTCCTGGATCGGGAGGTTCTGCTTATAGTCATTCATATTTTAGTAACCTCCTGGTCAGATAGTGATCAGTAATGTTCATACAGATGAAGCTGCTTTAGGGGAACCTGCAGCTGGCCCAGAATTCACAGATGCCTGAAATTATGGGAACATCACAGTACAATCTTTTAATAGCATTTCTTTGTAGGCTGACTGGCTTCTGTCATCCCTTTAAAGTAGGACAAGTCAGAAAACAGGCACTGTATGAACTGTTGGAACTCAACTTGTTATAGGATAAAACAATTTGAAAGTTTGGCAGAGTTGCTCTCTTCCTCTTATTCATGACCAATCAAGCTGGAGCAGTCTTGAGTCTTTTTATCATCCCCTCCTGGCTTTCTAGGCTAAATTCAACTTCTCCAAATGACTACTGTATACTTTTTTCAAGGCTCTATTTCTGTACAGCAGGGATATCAAACTTGCATTGTCATAGCAGCACAATGTAACACATTGGGACTTTTTTCCCCCTTCATTAAACCGGGTGTGGCCAGTGCATGACACATTCAGCCCACAGCCTGCAAGTTTGACAGCCCTGCTTTACAGTTTCCAGGTGGTTTCTGCATGCAATTCAAGATGTTGGTTTCCACCTATAAGGCACTGCATAACACAGAGCCAGGTTACCTTAGGGTCTATTTCTGATGGTTTCTACTCATCTCACCACATGTTCCAAATCCTGCAAAACAATATCATCTAAGTCCAAAGCCGCCTGTGTAATGAAACATGTACTATAGAACATTCTCCCACCTGAGAGTCAGATAGCACAGACTCTTCCAGAAGGCTTTATAGACCTTATTTCTTGAGACCTTGGAGTGAGAAGTTAACTAAGACCAAGATGTACATATTACAATACATTATAGGAGAAATTTGCTAGGCATCTCAGTGGACTAGTGCTGCACTATGTTGTTTTTATAATTAATTTGTGTATTTGAACAGAATCACCAGCTTTAAATGGGCAACCTTTTAAATTAATAATTCAATTAATAATGTAAAGCAAGTAGTATAAATTGAAAAAACATTCTTATACATCCTAGATACAGATTATAGATACAGATTCAAAAACATCCTAGATACAGACTCAAAAATTTTGGGCCTGACAAAGGATTGTAACTCTTTAACTAGGGTAACCATACATGGGCTGCAAAACCTTCCATCCAAGTCCTATCAGGATCAACTTCATTTAGTTATTTTAGATCAATCTACATTGTCTGGATGCTGTCATGGATAATCCAGAGAAGAATAGTAGCAACTTACTGAAGTACCTGGGTGCATTCATTCATTGCTGTTGAGATCAATAATTAACTTTCTAACTTTCCACTCATAATATGTGGTTTCTGTAGTCATTTATCATATTTAAAACTCAGTACAGTATGAACCCCGCCAATTCTACCTTATTCTAGGAGCCATGACAAAGCAAACTGTGATTTCACATCTTATATGAACCTTGTTGGAAAAGGCAAACACAGTTGGATTACTATAATTGGATGGCAAGTGGATTGTTGCAAAGAATCTGAGTTTTCCATATTGTCTTCCTGCCATCCAACAGTTATCTGAATTTTTGCAGCCGTGTTCTTTGACACTAGTAAATAAATATGTGGTAAATAGTTCTAAAATCCTTTGGGAAGCATATAACTCCAGATAATTTAAATGAATGAATCAAGCTGCTCCATAATTAGTCAAGCCTAACATAATAATAAAAAAGAAGTTTTTAAAGAATAAATTCTTTATGGATGGAGGCAATTGCCTTGGTTTCTGCAGCCAGAGTAGGGCTCCATCCAAAGAAAGGTTCACTTAAAATGATCTGATGGACTTATATTTCATTAACACAATAAAACAAATTCATGAATATTTAGTCCTAGAAATTCTTTCAGTATTTTGATTTCCACACATACCATTTAATTGACCAATGGTAAAAAAAAGCAAGAATGCATTAAAAGATTACACTGAAACAGCACACAATAAGAAGGTGTGGTGGGGATGGGAGGGATTTAAACTTTTAAAAAAAAACCTTCACTTTCTGGGCCTCCCAAAAACCCTGAATGTAGTCTTTGATTTCTTCCTATTTAAAAGATTCTACCTATTTTAAATCATTCTGTCCTGTCAAGGGTTGGAGAAGTGATGCATTGGGGGGTTGGGTGTTTAACGCTCCCTGATGCTGTATAGCTCAGCCATTATTGGCATGAGGGAGGGAAGAGAAAGGTCTTTTGTTTTCTCAGTCATTTGGCAAAACAATCCATTTCTGGCATTCCCTCTTTCAAAAAGCAGCTGACTGGAGTGGAGTGGAGCGAGGGGTGTTACAGTTCCTGGACTGAACAAAGGGAAAGCAATTGCTAATTTCTTGTTCAGTCTAAAATGTACTTTAATGGACCACTTCATTTCTTTTTATTTTACTTGTGGGATTCTTGACAAGAACATGAAAACATTATGGACATGGCCTCTCATTCTCTTTATCTTCCTTGCCTTTTGAAAATGAATATCTTGGATCTTGCAACTGTCTCCTTAAGAAGCACATGCTGGAAAGAGGGATCAAATCAACACCGAGTGTGCATATTTTGGAGGGGAGGGGGGAGAGGGAAAAAATGAAGTGCCAAGGCAAGGCAATGATGAGAAATCACAGAAATATTCAAGAAATGTAGAAACGTTTGAGAAACTCACAGGTGGCAGAACAATTTACCTTTTCAGCTGGTGAGGCTTGCAGACTAGCTCCCAAAGATATTACTGCATTCTTGAAGATCCTTCATACCTGTTTAGGTGATACAAGATGCCACCTCCACCCACCAAGATACAGTAACAACAATTATGCTTTGGTACTTGCAGAATATAACCAACATACCTACAATTAAACACTTCAAGAAAGACATAAATGAGAAAAAGATTAAAACTGAGCAAGGCCCAATGAGAGCAAAACTTGCTTTGGACAAAATATTTTTATATATCACTATTGCAACAGTCAAGAGCAATTTAGAATGAGAAGAAGCCAGACCCAGAAATGAGAATCATAAATACAGATGTACGTTACCTACAGAAATTCTTAAATTCAAGTTCTGCGTAAACTAGAGAAGCTATGATGAAGAATCCAAACTCCATCTGTCTCCATTGTTTTTATTACACAATGTATTTATTTACAAAATAAATTTATTTACAAAATAATTTTCTGCAGTTCTGGAATGCAGAAATTTGGGATAAAATTTTGTATTCCTGATCTAGAATTGGTATAAGCCCAGCCTTCTTTGCTTTCACAAGCATTAAATTAACTTACATACCTCTGTTTCAGCTCTTATTTATTGCTTGGGCCCACATGATATTAGCTTCTCTGCTTCAAGTCCACCAGGAGACACTGATTTCGTATTATGATAAAATGCTCCCCAAATCTTAATTGAAGGATAGTATATAACAATTGTAAATAAGTGTATAAATGAAAGTAACATAGCAATTGCTTCATCTTCAATCTGAAAGAAAATTTTTGAATCTTTCCAAAAATGTTGCATATTCAGTTCAGTTCAGTTAGCTCCAAATATATTTTAAAAATTGTCTTTAATGAACAGAGCAAAGGTTATATCTTTAGTGGATGGAGCCAAAAATTCTGGGCTTTCTCCCCCTACATCTAGCTGACAAAAGATAAATCTCATCCCAAGGGATCAACTGCTGTGACAACTGCACTGTTGCCTGCCCCAATGCTTTTCAGACCTCTGCGATCCTCACAGCAAGAACTTCCATGCACACATCCTGTTCTCACATCTGCAGCTGGCTATTTACACAACATAGAAATCTCCTGGCAGAAAAGCAATGGAATAAGGATTACATCACACTGAAGACAGAAGGAAGGCTGGGACAGGATGAAAGAAAATTAATTTTAAAAATGTGATAAGAGACCTGTGATCCATGACAGAAAACTCTGTCTAAATCAGAAGATAATTCCCATTATCAGCAAACTAGGGTCTGTTGAAACTCTCAACCACTACAGCAACAAAGCCTGAAATTGGTTTATTTTCGCCATTATATAAAACTTCAACTTTTAATTGGCCAAGATGTGTGACTGATCCTTTATTATGCCAGTATAACACTGATAGCAAACATTTTGATAGACACTGAAATTAGCAAAGAAAAAGTGCTATAGAGGGGAAAGATAAATAACTTTTGCTTGGACTTATAGATGTATACCTGGTTACATCAGTCTTTCTGTCTGAATACCTGGTTACATCAGTCTTTCTGTCTGAATGCATGTCTATTTGACCTTACATACTGGAGTTTTCTGCAACTTCCTTTAACCTACCAATCATTCCTTTTACAGAAAAATTTATAAGGTGGTACTGTTCGGTTATATAAAACTCACAATGTCAGAATCTATACGCTGAATACATAAAGCAGATGAGATCTTAATTCAAATTTGATACATAGGAGGGGCTATCCTTAGATTTTTCATTAGATGAGGAGGAAAATAACCATATCCACATGACACTCTCTATCCTTCTATATCTTCCCCATTTGCCTTTTTAATCCAACAACAATGGTGCATCCTAGAACAGAAAAAATAACAGCACTTCAGAGCACTTGCAGTACTAAGCTGTAAACAGTTGCAAAGAACCATTGCAGGCAAACCTGTCATGATCCAAAGGAAGAACCAGAAGGTTAGACAGATGAGCAAGTCAAAGTGAAGATCAAATGAAGAACAAAGAATGAAAAACGATCAAGGAAGTAGCAGTCTTGCTTGAACATCTTGAATGATTTCTTCTTATTCTATTGTTTCAAGGCATAGGATATAATTTTGCCCTTCTCTAAAAGTTTGCCTGCAAGTCTCTACCTCTATTAATTGCATGTTTTGTAATCAAGACAATTTACAAATTATTTCTGCCTGTACCATATTGTCTCTTGCATGAATTGCTTATTTAAAACACTGGCATGAAATGTAAGCATTTTAAGCACTAACATTTTAAAACAAATATTTCGGGATTGGTTTGGTGTAATGGTTAAAGTACCAGTTTAGAAACCAGAAGACTGGGGTTCTTGTATGAATGGACAATACAATTCTCATAGATGTATTATTTTTCACTCTCTTCCTTCAGGACTGCCCCACAATAAAAAAAGCCTTCAGAGGTGGAAGAATGCATTTTCCCCATATAAGGCCAGTGAGTCAGTTAATGTTACTACCAAGCTTTAACCTGCCAAAAAAATCATATTAAAACCTCATGTTTATGATTTTCATCTCATGTATGTTGTAAAAAGGATTAGGTTTGATAATCATCTGTCTTCTTTTTCTTTCTCTTCTTTTTATCCCAGAGCCACAAATATGCCTATCATTTTGGCTAGATCCATTCTGGTTTGTTCCTACTCTTCTTGTGCAAGTGCTTTTCACTAACCTTGATTACGCTCCACCTATAATAGGAATAAACCCACAAGAAAGCTGCCTATTAGGCAAATTCTATATAATTCTTTATACTCGTATAATTATACTGCCCCCTTGTGGAAACTTGCAAATCTCCGCTTGCAAAACAGATGTACATGCCCCTCATTACAATTTTACTTTTTTATATATAATGCTAATTAAAGTATACAAATACAAAGATAAAGAACTAATACAAACTCAGAAAAATAGATATAAAAAGAAAAAGAAAGAAATTGTAGAGAAAAAATAAAAACAAACAGAAAAATAATAAAGAAAACAGAAATATATCAAGAACTAATTCCTCCTTAACTGCAAGTACAATTTCAGTAAATTACTCTGATATTACAACAAAAATATTTTCCCCATATCGCATCTCTTAAATATAAACAGATTTTAAAACTTCAGCATTAAATCATTTTTGGTAAGTCTTAATAGAAAGACTATCAATAACACATACACATATACACATAACCAATTTAATATTCCTTCCCTCTACTTTTAACAATCATGATCTTTAATCCATTTAGTGTCCCAGAACTTATTTGTACATCACTGTTAATACATCAGCCAATCCCATTAAATTTATTTAATTTTAAATCCATTTTTATGATAGCAGACAATCTTAAACATAGCTTCTGAATGCACTGTTCCCAAATAGCCTTGAATTCTTCCCAAAAATATTTTGTTCCATTCTTATTAGTGGATCTCTTCTACCATAATTCTAATCTTTATTACTTTCTGGTTCAACAACCATTTCCCACTGGAAGGTTTCTTACACTTAATTTCAAAATTGTTTGTATGTCTGGTGAATGGAATTTTAAATAACTTGCAATTAATTTCAAAATCTTATTTTAAATCCATTTGGTCCCTTAGTCTGTTTATAACATTCCAAAATTAATATCCCAATCATTTTTTACTCCAAAATAAAAAAAAATTAAAGTCTTAAACTTATTTTGCCAAAGATTGAGCAAACTCACCCAGTAAAATGAAATTTGCTATCTAAAAAGTTGTTAACAAGGAATTTCTGAATTAATTAAGAAAGGAAGTATGAAAATCCAGTGTTCATTTGAAGGCATCCAAACCAGCTTGGATAAGATGGCAGTCCCTCAACTCTCATTTCCTAGATGTGTTGAGGGCATTTTATAACTTTTTGGTCTGCTTTTAATTCCTTATTTATTTTGGATTTCTGTTTCTGTATACTATATTTTTATTTGTTTAATGTTGTGAGCTTCCCAGAATCATGTACTGAGATGGGCAACTACTATATATAAATTTATTTAATAAATAAATAAAACAATTTTTTTTTCCTAGAAGAAAGGGGCACCCTAATTAAGCCATTTATTCTTTTGGTAGCTTTCCTTTCTGGCAAATGAAAAGTTAAAAATAAAAATAAACATTTAAAACTCAACTATATAGTAAACCAAATAGAGTTGGCACCAATACATACAAAGCCAGAGGCTACCCACTCAACCACTTTCTGCATGGACATGACAGTAAAGAAAACTAAAGTTAATCAAATGAAAGTCCTGTTTTAGAAGGAAAGAAGGTTGTTTATTTGTTATGACTTCATGGTCAATGACTAAGTTAAATCAAGTATAATAATAAAGTAATATAGAATTAAAAGCAGAAAAAATAACAGAATTATTAAGCAATTTATATAAACAAAAAGAAAAAACTATAAGGCCAACTTCAAGCCTTGCACTTCCAGATGGCATTTACAACTGGAAAGATTTTTGTTATGTTCTTGGAAATTGAGATAGGCAATCCAGTAAAAGAAAATATAGTATCTGCTTTACGTGAAAGAAAGGATTAATACTCCATTAATCACTAGGTCGCAAGAGAAGTATGAATGTGTGGGTGTAGGTGTGTCTCATTTTCGCCTCAAACATCCCTGGGATGAATTTAGCTAAATGAGTTATAGAGTTTGCATGATACATGACATCACCACTTTGACCCAGTAAAGTATGTCATACAAACAACCTTTGAAGTTTTGTTTATTTTTAAATGATTATTATTAATTTATTTTGGTATCTCATGATGAAAATTGAAATCTGCTTAGCCCCTTATAGATAGAGTCTCTAAGTCTGACAAACTACTGCATTCCATTTAAAGACACTTTGGCATTTTTTTCTTACTTTGCCCACCACCACCGGTAGACCTCCTTTTAATTTTAATATCAAACCTGTACAAATATTTTGGAAAAATATAACATTTGCTCATCTATTCTGTTCTTTTTAAATCCACTAAAACAAATATTTTTTTATTACAACATTTCTAGAAATAAAGTAAAAGGTACATTTCTAGCCATTTTTTCATTATACAACAAAATTATGTTTTATTTCAAGGGGTTTAAATACTACTAGTATTACTGTCACCCTGTTGTCTACTGTACTGGTACCCTAGGTATTATTTTGTACTGAAGGACTGATTTTGTAAGTAGGATAACATTTAGTACACTGTGTAAGTAGTATAACTTTAGAGCCACTAAAAGCTTGTTTTCTTTGGATGTATATTACTAAAAAGCAGTTCTCCAAATATGAAAGTTGGTATCTTAAAGTTGACAAATTTGAGATACACTGCTTCAGATAGATTATATCCATGATGAGAATCAGAGTTAAGCAAAGAGACCTGAAAAGAATCAGTATTGTACTACAAGGATTGGGATCCTAAACAAAGCCCAAATTCAGATGAGAGAAAAAAATCTGGAATGAGCTCAAAGAGAAGTCAGCAATTCAAGATGTCAGATGTCCAGCAGAAGTCTAAGTAAACAAGACAATCCTAAACTAGAAGTCAAAGAGCAAACAGCACAGAATGTTCCAGTAGTCAGCAAGCCTTATCTAAGGCTTTTAAATCTGAATTTCCAACATCTCACCCAGAGAGCAATTTAAAATTACCACCAATATTTCGCTGATATTCTTTCTCCACAAGAAAGACCACCTATTTTCAAAGGATTCTATAAATTTGGTCATGTTATTTGAGGAAATTTTCAATCTTTGGGGCCAAAAAACCCCCAGATCTTTGAAGTTCAATAAAAGATTGAAAATCAACTTCTCTATTTTAATACAGTTTAATGACAATTTAGTATAGGTGGTCTAGGTATGACCACAATTGAGCCCAGAATTTATGTCACCAAATGAGAAATTTGTTCAGGGAGCTTTGCCTTTTTTTATGACTTTTCTTGCCACATTTGTTAAGTGAATCATAGCAGTTGTTAAATCAGTAACACAATTAAGTGAATCTAATTTCTCTATTGACTTTGCTCCTCAGAAGGTTGCAAAAGATGGGACACTGCAACTGTCATAAATCCAAATGCAAATCATATGACCATGAGGATGCTTCAATGGTCATAAATATGAATAATGATCATAAGTCACCTTTTTCAGTGTCGTTGTAACTTTGAATAGTCACTAAATGAACTGTTGTAAATCAAGGACTACTGTATTATGGAATGGCCCCTAAGATGAACGTGCACTCTGAAAAGGAAGAAAATTGAGGCAATGACTCATAATTAAATATGACAAGAGTATAGCATTTTAATTGAGCTTAGAGGGAAAAAAAAGTTAGGATAATATGTAGCAATGAAAAACTACCTGATTTGGTTCATATATGTACAAATCAAAGTGACCAGATAATATACTTAGTCAAGTGCAAACTATATTATAATGATTCACGCAGCCGGCTGCACCAGAGCCTGTTAAACCATATTAGTAAATAATTTTACTAAATAATGCTATATTTTACTTTATAATACAATAGTTTCGAACAAAATTGTAAATTTGGTTTACCAATCACAATAGTTAGGTTATATAATCTATTATAGCACATAAACTATAGTTTAGGATGTTCTCCAATTTTAGAAGGATTATATATACTGGAACAAAATGCATAGCCATAGTTATATTTTATAAGCCACAAAGAGGTCATATCCATCATGATGTGATTGTGCAAGTAACACAAATGAAATAATTTGTTTCAGTCACATCACAATATAAATGCTATAGAGTGTATTATTCACCACGTAGTAACACCATAATGCATGGGGCATTCCCCGCCCACCCACTCAAACATGCATGCTCGTGAGCACTCCAGCATAACTTCCTATTATTGGAACTGGCTAAACAAACTAATCTTCTTCCCTGATGGCTTTTTCCTTCGTGTCATGTCTAAGTTAGAACATCTGCTTTTCTCTCTAGAACAAGCCATAACTTAAGCAAAAACTAAACTATGACTTCAGTTTTTGGCTGAGTTCACAATTTATTCATTTGTACTTAGCCATTATGTGATTGTGTGTATTGTTATAACTAAACCAAATGTATACAACATTATGTCCAAGTATGCTAAATATTAGAAGGTTTAAAGCTAATTATCCAAATCCATTATCATTAGATATACCTTTCCTAAATATATTTCTTCCTGTATATGCACATTTTAGGGCAAATTGTTTAGTAGAGAATTATCAATACAACTAAGTTCCATTCATTAAAGTCTATTCATACTGCAATCACAAATATTTGTGTTTTTTTCTTTCTGAAATCTCTTGTTTGGGAGATAGCAAATCTCTTGTTTGGGAGAGAGCAAATGGAAGCAGTGTGCATTAACATACTTGCTCTTTTCTTCAAAGAAAAGTTTACAATTGGGTTAGAGGAAATATGAGATAGTTGCACAATGTGTGCCTCTGAGTAATTATATACTTATACATGATCAACCTATAATGATTTATTCAGTGGCCCTATTCTAGGCTTGCATAAAGCTTTGACTGGTAACTTAACCAAGTTGGTTGGATTTATGCAACATGTTAGGGCAATATGATTGGCTACTTTGTGGATCAGTATGACTTGCAAACAAAACCAACGACTTTTAGCTGGCAAAGTTAAGAATCAGCTATTAGAAGCACCTTAAGCTATGGTACAAGAAGGCAAGATATAAGACCTGCTAGCGTTCCACCCCTGATGGCACACCAAATGCCATGACCCCAATCCAACCAAGAAAGATGTTTAGTTTTCAAATGGTGGGATCTGTTGATTTCTACTAAGTATAGCTGCCACTGATTCCATTTGGTCTTCTGCATCTTACAAAGCAAATTACATCGAAGCCACTATTTTGAAAGAAGGAAAATATAATAAACAGAAAAAGTAGCACAAGCAAGCAAAAGAGCTGGAAAAATGTATCAGTGACAGCCCCCATTCCAAACATCATCAGCTGTCTGAAAAATGAGAACTAGGAATGCTGGCAGGAAAGGAATGAGACCAGCCGTTCTTGTACGTGCACACTCAGCATGCAAATACACCTGGACTATGTTGAGATGGCACAAGATCTTTATGTGAACCAAATATTGGGGGCAGCGTGGGGGTTGATGGAGAGGTGCAATCTAGACATGGCAGTACCCATGATTAAAGCATTCCAATGTGGAGAACAGCAGTGTGTATTTTGTCAGGTGTTGAAACTGCAGAGTGGTTTCAAATTCGAATGTTAAAAAATATTATGATTTGATGGTAATTGGCTTGTAAAAGCACAAGATCTGGTAACTTAGCTGTCAGCAAATCTGTGAAAGCCCAAACTGGTATGATCTCTTTGGGATTCTGTTTCTCATTCTATACCTACTTAGTTCCCCATATTTCTCTGTTGCCTAGATCAGTGTTGTTCAGACTTGGACATTTTTAGATGTGCGCCCATACCTTAAAGTTTCCAAGTTTGGAAAACATTGGCCTTGGTCATACTCCAATCCTTCTCAGTCTTCTTACCTACCTTCTTGCCCAGCAATTTACCTACCTTAAGTCTAAGCCTTGTAATTTTTTTCTCAAAAAAATCAAATGGTTTCCTTGTTGATATTGGAACATTATTCACAGCAGCTCTTCTTCCTGACTGAATAGAATCTTTATGAATATTTCAAGATATGGCAATTCAGCCAATAGTTACTGCTAAGATTTAAACCAGTTGGTTCCATTTGGAAAGTTTTAGAAAGGAGCAGAGGGGAAGAGATACTTTTTTTTTATTCATATGAAGTTGTACAAAACAACCTCTGTGCGTCTCAATAGCATCTGTGGTTTGCCAAGGCATTGCCAGTAATTTCTACAATTAATGCACAACTTTTAGATTCTATCAAACCATACAGTCTGATCTGTTTAAAAATATGTATGATGAGCAAAGCCCGGGACAATAGAATTACATCAACTGGTAATTTCCATCTCATGATGATTCATTACCTGAACTCACAGTCCTAAAAGAGTCACAGTACTGCTAGTCTCATTAATGCTGTGATGGCAGACATCTCTGAAGATGAATAGTAACTTTGTTTGCACCCTTACCCTGTCAAAAAAAAAACATGTCACCATTAAGGTCTCTTCCACACAAGGGCCTAGTGTGTAGATTTTACATATGGCAAGGACATATTAGCAAGCTGTGAGGTCATATGCCTTCATCCACAGATCTTTCATTCTGAATTGGAGCTAATAAGTACAAATATCTTCAAGAGTGGGTGTCATTCATATAATTTCTCCACCCTTTTTTATACAGTAGGCAGATCACACAAACTAGGAAACCTCAAATTCTTCAAGAAAAGTATTTTTAATGTAGTATTAACATTCAAAGAAAGATTCAGAGATTTGTTCCTGAAATTATTCATGATTCAAAGGAAGTGTTGCTCAACCATAGTTTACTGAATAAACCACAACTGGCTTGCTTGGCAGAGCACAGGAAGCCATAAAAAATAGAACTCAATCTCCGTCAATTATCGTCTTATGAGCAATTCATATCCTCTGATAAAAGACTTATCTTCCAGAGCAGACAATCTGCAAATATGATGGAACTACAATTTTTAAAATACTCAGGGTTCGTGGCATTTCTAGTACACCTGGATGGTGCTAGATTCTGGTAGCCCAGAAGACAGCTAAAGAAAGTTCTCTAACTCTAAACAAATGCTTTCTTCTGCTCTTGTTTTTTTGACAGATAAAAAGCCATTAGGATTTTTCCCCAGAGAACATTCATGAATTCATCAATATTTTTTAACTGAAAAAAAGGAGTAATGGATTGTCTTCCATTTTTTTGTTATTTTATGTGCTTTATTATGTTTACTCTTTGGATCTTTTTATTTCTCTTATTGTTCTTTTTCAATATGCAGTCAAAATGCAAACACACTCACACATACAATTTATTATTATTTTTATTATTACTATCATTTTCAACATTTTTAACCACTCTTGTCAACTCCAATTGATAGAAGAAACAACAGGATTTCAGTGCTACCTGTCTGCACTGGCTTGTTTGCTATGTCTAATAAAAATACACATAAGGCTTTACCAGGCTTGACACAAAAACCCCATTAAAACTGCAGACAAATATTGATCTCCTGGTTTACAAAGCTAACAAAGCAGCATCCTGGTCATGGCCTTGTAACATAGCTGGATGTGTACTAGGCAGCCAAAAGCAAAGACTTACAATATAGCAAGAACACAAACCTATGGATTATTTTGCCTATGCCCCCCTCCAAAGCCTCTTTTACACTCCCCCAACAGAAATTTTCCAAGTAGTTAAATATTTGACCAGTGTCAGCATGACATATTAATTAAATTCCAATTCAAGGAAACGTTTTGATGCATTTTATAGGGGGGGGGAATCTATTTCACAGTGATCTAGGCACCAAAATTGAAGCTGAATTAAGATAGATTATCGGACTACCATCTGATCATTGTTGCAAGATTAATTTCAGACACAAACCTTTAAAAAAATAGATAGAATTCTCACTGACCTTTTTTCTGGTCACCTGCCCCTTGAACATTACTTTTCATAGCTCTTAAAAGCAAGCCCATCACTGTGATCAGGGCTAGTGTAACTGATCCAACTTCTAATTTCAAACTATTGTCCTGATACTATCATCTCCTTTTGGAACAAGATCATTAAGAAGATAGTAGTAGCTGGACAATTATGGTAACTTTGAAAGAAAATTAATGTTCTGGGTTTGACACAATATAATTTTAGGGCTTGGTATCCCAGTTGTTTTTATGAAACAGGTAGAGGGAATGCCCCTCTATCAATATTTCTCAGTCTCTCAGCTGCTATTGATACCATGGATTACAGTATCTTACTGGGCCAACTCCATGAGTTAGTAATTACAAGGACTGTGTGGCAGTAGTGCTATTCCGACTTGCAAAGATAATCTCAAATATCATGCTGGGATATTCTGTTCAACTCCATAGGAGTTACACTGTGGGATTCAGTTTAATTGAATTATGGCCACACCTATGAGATGACTCTCAACTTCAGCTTTCCCTTTCATCTAAACTAAGGGAGGTATTAAATCAGGGCATATAGGCTATGATGGAGTGGATGAGGCTGTATCTCCCAGAAAGACATAAACTTTATAGGCAGTTCTTACTAGCCTGAACTGATTAAACTAGACTTAACTGGTGTGATAGTTTTCTTTCTATAGGATGAGGTATAGATTTAGGATGTTCTGTTTCTTTACAGAACATCCTATTGGAAAGTAGCTTTTATTGTGGTAGCTTCAGTGATAAGTCTACTTTCTACTTTCCAGAAGGATATAAACTGATTTCAATAATGGATGCATTCCATGTGGAACTACTCTTGAAAACTATTTGGTGCTGAAGAATGTTGCAACCAGAATAGTTAAGTAGCGTTGGAAGATGGGTACTCCATTCTACAAGTGCTTCGTTGCCTGTTGGTAGGATCCTAAGTACTAAAGAGTTCTGGACCTGGATAGTTAAAAGATCATCTCCCCAAGTACTGACCATACTCCAATCAATACAGAGCTTCCCTTGAAGAATATTTGGAGGCTTCAATTGGTGCAAAATGCAGCAGAGTATTCACTTATGTGCACCTCAAGACCTCTGCATACCATTTTTGCTCTGTGAGGCACACACTCCTAGTTCTGATGATAACCCGTAAAGCCCTACATGGCATGGGGCAGGGTTATTTGAGAGAATTCTTCTCCCCAGTGACATCTACCTATCTCCTCATGTCCAGAACAGAATGTGTTCCATCTTTTAGAAAGTGTCATGTGATTGGACTCAGGAATAGGGTTTTTTCTGCAGCTGCACTTGCCCTGTGGAACATCATTCCCCCAATGTCAGCCTGGTCCCAATCTTGACAGCATTCTGGAAGGGCTCAAGGACTTGGCTTTTCCACCTGGCCTGAGAATCAGAGAATGGGACAAAGCCCATAAAATGGCTGTACCATGAATTATTGTACTAACTCGATTACTTTATTGCATGGCTTTTAAAAATTATTTTAATGTTTCATATTGCTTGTATGATTGTTTTATTCTGTTTTGGATCCTGTCTACATTTTTATTATAAGTCACCCAGAGTTGTGAATATGAGATGGACACCTATATAAATCGAGTCAATTGATCAATTTGAGATCTGGGGAGAGATTGCTAATTGTCAAATCTGTGGAAGAGTTTTTCAGAGAATGTGAAAGGGTTATTGATAGACTTTCTCTAGAGAAACATTCGGTCTTTAGAATAAACTTCCAGTGGTCCTGAAGCAAGGTCCTTCCTTTCAGATTCTTAGAAGACAGCTGAAGATTGACCTCTTTACCCTGGCATTTACTGAACTTAGCAAAGATGGCTTAAATGCTGTTATGGTTTTAATAAAAAAAATACTGTAGTGTTTCAAATGTGAGATTATAATAAAAAAGTCACCTTGAATTCATGAGGTGGTAACGCAGGTAAAAATCAATATCTATCTATCTATCTATCTATCTATCTATCTATCTATCTATCTATCTATCTATCTATCTAAGGCCATCAGAAAAATAAGGTGATATTTCTAATATGGAAGATTACTTTAAAAACCAAAGGGTTAAGGTGAAGAATTAGATTTTTCCATCCTGGTTATCACAGCTCAGATACCAAATGAGATTACCATTGAAGTGTGAAGTAAAATAAACTCAAGAGCAACCCCATATAATATTACTTCCCTTCACACTAAAATATACAAACTCCTTCTAAAAAAGAGGAGGGAGGCAGTGTTGGAATGATTTGCATAAATTCCTAATCCAATGTTTCTCAACCTTGGCAACTTTAAGATTTCTGTTGAAATCCACACATCTTAAATTTGCCCAAGTTGAGAAAGTGTTCTTCAGCAATCTATAGTTAAGTGTTATCCACAACAGGTGTATCTTGTACCTTTTACCCTATATGTAAATATAGGATACCTTGTACCTTTTACCCTATATGATTTTACACATCACACATATATGCCACAACCATATGGATGAAATAATAACTTCCTTATATTTCTCATTTTCAACTGGTCTTGATCTGATGTACCTACTCATTCACTTCAATCATACATAGCTTGATGGTAAATGTAGAGAAGATTATGCCTGCCAGAGAAGGCATTCAACAATTAAATTATACTGCAACCGCATCAATGATTTTTTTTTATTTGCTATAATAAATTTGAGAGCTGTGCAAAGCATTTAAAGGAGTGCTTTGCAATGCACATTGGTGCAAGCCAAGTGTCCCACCCTGAAGCACTTAAGCAACTGATTTTTCCAGAAGACTTGATGCAGCTGTTATAAGGCTTTCCCAGGTCATCCCAGTAGCCTTAGCATACAATAGCTGTTTCACTTTGTTGGATATGTTGTCTGCATATGTGCATGCACAAGCATTCTGGAAAAGCCTTTAAAGCCACCATGTCAAGCCTCTCATGAACTGAGGCTGCCTCAGTAGTTTGAAGACTGATGTTTCTGCACTTACATACTTTCTGAAAATGTCTTTCTGTTGCTTTGCAGAGTCATAGTAAATTCTTCCAGTCAAAGGGCTATATACAGATTTTAGGAATTAAAATATGTAATTCTGACAAAAGAAATTGGAACCTGTATGAGGCATTCCAAATAACTGCTATGTATGTAATATATCAGTCATTGTAATACTGTATAAATACATTTCATCTAGGAATTGTAGACACTAGAAGCTGAACATAAATTGTGTCAGTTGTATAAAGTCATATACAATAATGAAAATGAATTTATTCCAGAGAAATTTCCCCAAATCTGTTTATTCAAAAGCAAAGGCCAATCTTTCCTTCAGTAGGAAAGGACTGACAGGATAGCGAGATGTGTGCTAAAAGCTAATTTCTTTTCCTAGAATGGGTGTCACCATTTAATTAAGAATTCATGTTTACTATGTATATTATACATAGCAGGAAGCTGAAATAAAGAACTTGGGAACTGGGAGTAAAGTTTCAGGTGCCTCTGCCTATTTACAATATCTGGACTGATAGTCAGGTCTTGCTTTAATTCTTTCAGTGCCTAGACTTATTGGAACATTATGTTCACTGATTAATTATTATCCTTGAAAGTGGAACTGCAATCTTTCCTAGATGCTTACTATGTTCACATATCCCAATATGAGCATCATACTTTTTAAAGAACAAAACTTAGCTTTGGCCACTTTTTTTAGCAGTATGAGCCAGGTCCAGTAGGTCTGAGAGTCTGTAGTATCTGAATAATGAACTACAGTTTCACCCTGGGCTACTGTATTTAACACACTAGTCACTATTTGTCTACAAAGTTATTATTGAGAATGGACACTACTATTGAGGAGAATATTAGTTTAGGAATAGGGGCTATTTTCATCAAGAAAGTGTTAAGCTTTATAAATACATGCTTAAGTATGAAAATTGAAAGTGCTAATTGCATTGCTAACTATGCATGGTGCCAGGCATCTGCTTAACACTTTCCCTACTAAATAAAAATCAGCTTGTTGTGCTCAGTGCTGGGCTGTTTCTCAATTAGAGACTGTGCTATTGTTTCATATTCGGGACAATAGATTGAATTAAACAAAATGCTATAGATTTTTTTTTGTTCAAATGCCAAAAGCATTTTTCTTAAATTTGTTGTTTTCCTAGGAAGCCAAAGGAGCATAAACCTCTTTCCTCTGCAGAAATCAAGGCCAAAAACCTTTGCCAGATCTTTATACTGGCCAAATCCAGTTGCAGACAATTGATCCCGTGGGATCATGGAGAAAGCTTTTGAGAATGTGATCAAGAAAATTAAGCTAAAGTGGACTGGGCCAAAGCACAATAGCTTCCCTCATCCTGTGCTATCTGGATATAGCTGACATGTCTTGCAGGGTGTGAACATAGGAAGGAAAGCAGCTTTAGATATTTTAACCACTTCTTAATTATAATTACAGCCGTGCTCCATTCTGCCTTCCTCTGCTGGTCAATGCCAGATTCACATCTGGCTTTCATCCAGGGTCCTTTGCATCATGACTAAACTTCTGTCTTCTTTGGCAGGCTTCAACACTCTGATTGCCAATCTAGGCTAAGTTTTGTTTTCGTCCCTTTCAAGTTTGAAAGTGAGTTCTTTTGTTGGGCTCTTGGCCCAATCTTTCTACAGGGGGTTAGTAGCAGAACATCCTGGGGATCCAGATTGTTTCCTGATCTTCCAAATGTGGCTGTATTTACCATTTAAAAATGACCTTTACCACCCTGCATTCAAAATCTGTAATAGACCATCCTAAGATCTCCAGTTCACAAACGAGAAAGCAACCTTCTCTAAACAAAAAAACATAAGGAATTGGCCATGCATATCTCAAATTAACAATCTCAAAAACACAGAGGAGCCTCAACCCATCTGGAAATCATATTTCCTAGTTCAGGTTAGATCTCCAATTCTAAGCATAGACAGGAAGCTGCCTTCCACTGAGTCAGTCATTGATTCATCTATTTTAATATTGTTAACATTGGTTGGCAAGATTTCAGGATTCCAGATAGAATTCTTTCCAGATTAACTTGCAAAAGTCAAGAATTCATTCTAGGACTATTTTTGTATAAAGCAAGTATTGCATCATTCAGTTAGTCCCAACATAAATGAAAAAGGCATGGTTTTTCTCATGGTGTATCAGGCATCTGTTTAGTTTGCTATTTCTTTTCCTCAATTCTCTCCCCAAATAGCATTTCTAACTAATTAATTAGGTATAATTAATTAGCTATACCTACACCCTGGCTTGCCTCTAGAGTATCTGGATCAATTGCCCCTTTGACATTTATACAAACGATTGTATTTATAACAATCATGAGAGGTAAGTTAGGTTATGAAATAAAGCTGGCTCAAAGTTACCTGTACGAGTGTAATGATGAAGGACTGGAAAGACCTACCTACCTATACGGTATTTTTCCAATTCTTATTCAATAATCTAACACCCTCAAATCAGAGGCAAGCCACATTTTTCAAAATCCTAGATCAACAGCAATGGGGGGGGGGAGGGAATAGGATTGCCAACTTTAGAAACCTCTGTTTTTCCTGCAAAGGGATATTGGTTGACCAATAATGGACATGCACATATCATTCATCAGTTTCTTAATGCCTGGTAATCTTGACTCTTCAATGCAATTTATAATATATAGCAATCTTTGCTTGCTTTTTACTAGCTCTCCTGCAAGTGAAAAAAAAAACACACAATAGAATTCATGGAAGAGACAAGACTATAAGGACCCCAAAAGTAAGGACAGCTCTAACATCTGGACCATGTCTCAGAAATGTTGGGCTCACACAAGGGTCCTGTATTCCTCAGAACTGAAGGATGAATTTTTCCTTCTGTTTAGTAAGCTACACAACAGGATTTATATTTATACATTCCTAGAAAATATATTCAATTGTACTTTCTCCCAAGAAATTCTGCAAACTAATTTGGAACATTCCCAGAAACTTTATGTCTGAAAACTCTACTACTGTACTGGGGCACTACCCTTTATTTTTAAAAGAGGTGGGCAGTCTGCACCCATCTTTATTTCCTATGGCTTTCCACCCCCATCTCGTGAACGTGCTACTCACATTTGATATTACCAAGCTCAACAAACCTGTTTTACTTTAATGCCCATTAGAATCAAAGAGTAAAAAAAAAAAAATAGCCTAAATTCTTTCAGTGACATCATATTAACTACCATCATCAGAATTCAAAGGCTTTATACATACACTTCACAATTTCTTGCTTCCTCATCACCTGTAAGCAAAACTATCATATACATACAGCTGTTAGAAGACAAAGCAATAAGAGAATAGTTTTGCCTGAATTTTACACGAAATTACAGATGTTGTCTTTCAGTACAAGTTTTGATATGATAATTACTGATTACTAAAGGATAGGTAAGACCCAATTATAGATAGTCCTTAACTTACAACTGTTCATTTACTGACTCTTTGAAATTACAATGGCACTGAAAAAGGTGACTTATGACCGTTTTTCAAACTTACAATCCTTGCAGCATCCCTATCATTATGTAATCAAAATTCAGACACTTGGCAACTAGTATGTATTTATAACAGCTGCAGTATTCTGGAGTCATGTGATCCCCTTTTGTGATCTTCTGACAAGCATAGTCAATGGGGAAGCCAGATTCACTTAACAGCTAACTTGACAATTTAAGTGATTCACTTAAAAACTGTTAAGAAAGATCATTAATAGGGCAAAACTCACTTAACCACTGTCTCACTTAGCAACAGAATTTCTGGGTTCAATTTTGGTTGTAAATCAAGGACTACCTGTATATCAGCATTCTCCTTTCAGGGAGATCAAGTACTGCCTATAGAAAACATCACTCAGTGTTGCCCAGCAATACAGCAATATGAAGATGCAAATGGTACGAAGATTAACATCCTCCATATTATGTGGAGAAGAAGATAATTCTGAAATATTCTGACATGTAACAAGCAAAAATATGTCATCTTTCTTTGCAGGCTAGAGGGGGTTCCTTCACAGGCAGGGTATCTTAAATTCTAGCTGATGGGAAACAAGACTAGAAGTGGCTATTGCTCCCCTATCCATGTAGGAAGTTTCTGGAATACTAGTCCTGTGGAACAGTCTCTCTAGTGAAGTTCAGGTGGCCCTCTGTAAAACAACCTCCACACTAAAATTTAGATTATCCTAGTCTTGCTGGCCTGTCAGGATTTCTTAAAAAATCTGGCTCCCTCAGGCCTTTTAGATTGAATTTTTTGCTTTGATTGATTGAGAATAATCTCCCTCTGCTTTTTCTATCAATTTTATATGTAAGCTTTTGTGCTTGGTAGCTACCCTAAGTTATTATATTTAGGTGGCAGCCTTATAAATTTGGATAATAAATAAAATATGGTTAACACTCTCAGAACATAAAACTTTAGAGTAGATGGGCCGTTTGACTTTAGGCTTGTTCCTTTCTATTCATTGCATTTTCTCATGCTGCTATGAAAGTATTATATAATAGAGATATATTCTAGCCCAGCTTACTCCTTACTGAATTAGTTTTTCATTTGAACACGGGGAATGAACACATTCAAAATGGCAACCTTTAGCTCATAAAAAACTAGTTCTGGTTCTCACTCTGTTTATGCGAGAACGAAATCAAGCTTCCTCACATGGTGCTTTTCACCAGATGTATTGCCATTTCTCCTACTCAACAAAATATTCATTGCATCTCATTCTATCTTTTCCTTCTTAGTAGACTTCTTTGTGAATAGAAAAACAGACTGAAGAAACAGTGGAAAAGCACAAAAAATGTAAAAGTGTAAGAAGACAACAGCTACAATCCCTCCTGAACAACTAAAGAAGAACAATCAAGAGAAAATGTCACCTGAAAACAGCCCCTATTAAACTGTGACCTAGTCATATGCCATGCATGGTCCCTAAATACCAGCTTTAAGATGTGTGGACTTTAACTCCCAGAATTCCCTAGCCAGCAAACTACCAATGTCCACATCTTAAAGTTATCGAAGTTGAGAAACATTGCCATATACATTGTAGATGTTCTATATGTCATCAGGGTTTCTCATATTTAAAGACAGAAACCTGGTCCTTAAAATAGGGTCTGAGGTTGAGTCAAATCTCAGATTAACTCATCCCGGAATGGTGGTAAGAATGCCAGAGGAAATGTAATAGATCCTTCTAGAAACAGAGGAAACAGCCCCACCATTTACTTACATCCTTTTCTCTTTCCTCAGCCTTCTTCAGAAAAAAAGCCCAAACAAACAGCATTGAAACCAGAGGCATTTCCCCCAGAAAAGGAGTTTTTGACTTCCTGTTTTTAAAACAAGGGACCCTGCAAATAGATCTTGGCTTCATGGCTATTTTCCTTTTTTAAACAAAACTCCCCAAAAAATAAAATACAAAAGCAAAACAATGTGCTATTTCCTGCCTCAGTCTGGAAGGGAGACCTCATAACTCACATTCCGGTTTGTCTTAGTGTTTCAGGCGGGATATCCTAAATGACAAGGTCAGTGGAGAAACAATGTTCCTCCTACTTTCCGACACACCAGCCTTCACACACAAAAAAAAAAATCCTTAAAACAAACCTGCTTAAAGGTTAAAGCTTAAAAATTACAAGAATCTATTCTGAAGAAGGATGAAGAGATGGTTTCTATGGGAAGTCCAAGCAAAGTCCATCAGGACCCATATTTATATTTTTCCAACTGCTATTTTTACATACACCTCAATATTTGAACTCAGATCAGAGAAGAGGCTCAAGCATAAGATTACTAACATTATGCTGCCTGCCTGCTCTTTGTTTGTATAACTCACCAAAATTGGGTAAAAGCTGAGAGACAATAGCGATAACTACATTATGATAGCCTTTCCTCTTCCTGATGCAGCCTTCTCTTAGTGATGATTACTGAAAGAGAAGAAAATTAATTCTAATCCTGTTTGAGATACAACCCAAGTTTTATTTTTATTCAGTATGAACAGGACACTATCTGTGGTGTTTCCCACTGCTGATCTTTCATAAGAGGGGAGCAAATTATTTTCACTTCATTATTCTTCTGCTATATTCAGAATTCACCAGATGTTCTCCACAAGATTATTAGTGGTATGTTTTTCTTTTCTCTTTTTCTCACACTCCACTTGAGACCACCCATACCATAATCAAAAACATGGGAGTTTTTCAGTGAACCTTCTTTTGATCACATATATTCCCGCCCATAATATATTTTCTCTAGGGGGTTGAGTCTGAATTTTGAGGCTTCACTGGAGAAACGAAAAATCTCTTTGTTCTGACAAAAGCTGCATTCTATAACTACCCTCTATTTTCAATATTAAGGACAGGCTCCCCAGCTTCCATGAATTCAGTGTTGCAGAAGTTCTTCATATAAGGAATTAAATTTAATAGATCAACAATGGAAAAAATATTTCTGAATTTACTTCAGTAGGGAGTCCTTATTATAATATATATTGGTCCTTAAAAATAACAAGACATGAAAATACTGTTTTCCTGAAGTCAGATAATTTGCTTCTGCTGCTTCTGAATGAATACATCCAAAAGATTACTGTCAATGTTTATAAAAGGAAGTATGTGTATATATACCAAACAATCTATAGTTGCTGCTGTCTAAATAGTGACTATTATCTAAATTCACTTATATTCAGATTGCTCCCCTTATATCGCTGCTGGTGAAAAGTATTTTAAGTGACCCTGTTTGTGATCACACTTATTAGTTTTCAAGCTAAGTTCAGGCAAAAGGTATAACTATGAATACTAAATATATCTTTATTGAAAAGTTACAGTATCAGAATTTGTAAGTCTGAAAGTATTTTTCCCTTCTTCTCATTTTACTGGAGGGTCTCTTCTAAAATGATTCCCATTCTTCTAAATGTTTTTCTCCTTCTATAGATTGAAAAATATTTTAGTTGCCAGTCTGCAGCTCTTCTTCCTGTTTCCCAAGGTCATCCTCACTTTTAATTAGATATGTGTATTTCAAATTTGGAAGGCCTCTTGCCTTGACTTCGGGCAGAAGCTGATAAGCAATATGGCATCTCTCAAATGTTCTAAGTATCTCCAAAGTGATTAGGGCAAGACCCTACTCTTCTCCAGGCATCAAAGATCGAATAAGGCTCACCTTAATAGCCCTTAGTATCCAGGAGACATTAAGAAGCCATGGTATGTCTAATTGCTTGCTAAAAAAAAATCCACCAGCACAGAAACATTACCCTTCTACAGCTCAAAGCTGAAAAGAAAAGAAAAAAAAGGACTTCATTCCTGATGGACTATAAAACTCAGCATGGCATCAAAAAAGGCAACGCCAATGTCCCAGCCTGCAAGGTCTTTGGTAGCATTAACATTTAGTGTTATTAAGGATACCCAGAGTTGGTACTATGCTTTCCCATCAGGGTTCCAAGTATATTGGACAGTAGGCAGGCAGCAGTATTAATATATATGTATTATGTTAAGAATACTGTTCTTGGCGATCTCTAAAACAATAATGCTATGCTACAGGTGTTCAACTGATCTGATGCAGAAAAGGTCCTTTAGAGAGTGTGTGAGCATACATGCTGTATCTGTTGGCATCTCTTTAAAGAAATCACTTCCCAGGCTGCCACAGCAGTTAACCATGCGCAGAAAAATATTTTTGATTTCACAGGTTTAACACTGCTTAATTGAAACATATATTTTCTTGGGATTGTATAGCCATCATGTTATCCTGGAACCATGATGGTGACCCTGTGGCACACAGAGCCATTTGTGCTGGCACATGAGCCTCAGGCAAACTTACCTCGCCGTGCATGTGCGCACCTCTTGGCTGATTTTTTGGCTGGTCTGAGGCCTTTTCGGCCACCTAGAGGCTTAAAAAAAACTTCTGCAGGCTTTTCAGAACTAATAATAGACCTGTTTCATCACTTCCTGTAATACCAGAAGTGACAAAGCAGGCCTATTATTCGTCCTGAAAAGCCTGCAGGTTTTTTTAAGCCTCTGGGAGGGCGAAAAAGGCTTCAAACCAGCCAAAAAAAAAAATCAGCTGTGAGGCACAGTACAGATAAGGGGGAGGTGGGGGTGGGGAGAAATTGTGCACGCATATACAGGGGTATGGGGGGCCACACACTGCCTTCTAGGTACTGGCACACGAGCCCAAAAAAGTTAGCCACCATTGCCCTAGGAAATAAGATGGCCTCTTTAAGAAGACACGAACAAGTATACTTAGCATATCCATGGTGCTTGAAGCACTTTTTCCACCCTGAATCCAAATTGCTATACATCATTACATTAACTGAATAAGAACAATGGCTGGGTTTGCACAGTACATTAAGAATTTCCCAACCTAACCATTTTGTCCCTAGGTTTCCACACTATGCTAGAATAAATGTAGATAGCTAATTATGGTTAAGCATACTGGGCAAACATGACCACAGAGTCAGGCAGCAGATCTTCAGTCTTGCTCAGTCAGTCAGTCTTGCTCAGTATTGTTCCAAACAGTGGCTCTCTAAAATTTTAGAAAGTCTACCAAGTTTTACTTCAATATGCCATGAAAAGAATATATAACTTTTTTGCACATAAGGCATATACCTTATTTGACATTCAGATAATCGGGTAATCTGCATATGTTATCTTTAAAATATGCTGAATTAATCCAGTCTAAAACTAAAGTACTGATATCAATGAAATAATGTCTAATGTATTAATGACATTGGTTGTTTGCTGTTTTATTTTACATAGTCAAAAGCAAATATCCCTATTAGATTACTCTACATTGTAGTACACAGATTTCCACAAAATTTTTCATATCTTTACAATTCTCCTTAAGCAGACACACTTTCTTCCCTTGCTTGCTTTTAATTTCATGCCAGAAATATGCCCTGGCAACACCTTTCTGCTATGTCCCCATGAAGTTGCCTTCAATTTCCTCCCAGCACATGAGTGAGAGCTAAATGGTCTTTACCCACATTAAAATAATGCTTCCCCATTTAAGTTAAGAGCAACTAATGACAGCTACAAGGTATACAAAAGTTGTTATGCTTTGCCATTCCTCCATTACAGACAAAGTTGGATGAGATTGTTCACAGGCTTAATAACCCTTTCAGGATGATATGGAAAGATCTTCTTCAATCCCAAGGAACCTGCCTCTATTCAATTATTTTTCTCAGAGAGAAATATAACCATGCTATACTAGTAGACATTCATTCAAATATGCACAAGTTCATAAATGCTGGGGGAGGGGGGTAGCACAAGAGTTCCCTTTGTATTACTCCAGCAACCCTGTTCTAGCTCTACAGACCATTCCCTGCCACATGTCTACTTATATAGTACAGTACAGCATATAGAGGTTGCCATTTTACATTCTCATGGGATGATGGTTAGAAAATTTCAACAATAATCTCTCAGAATTGCCAACAATTTTATAGTTGAAAGGCTTAACATTTAACAATCTTAAAAGTTTAGTCTAATGTGGAAGAGAATGATAGGTTCAACCCCTTTATTGTCTCTAAACAGAACACAGAAATTTGGTAATCAGCATTTGAGACGCATGTAAAGAACGTAAGACAGAGAAACCTTAAATAAAAGTACTGCTCATGACTCAGTTCTTTCCTGACTCTAAACTTTTTTTTAACTTTATCTAATTAAGGCCATAGCAGAATGGGATTGAGATTTAGACTATGGGCACAGAAAGTTTACAGATGACAAAGTTTTGCAAGTAGTTTTTTCCCAGGGTACGTACATGGTTTTCTTGCCAGATGTGATGTACAGAAGAGGGAGGGCTATAAAGGCAAAAGAATCAGTATCTTGCTTTGCCTAACATGTGCTGCATGTATTTCATCAGAACACTGCTAATCAGAGGTAATGCAGGATAGTTGTAAAAGAGGCAGGAAGAGGTTTCAGCAATGGATCAGCAACAAACTTCATTCCTCGATAGATTATGACCCTCTTAAAGATGGATGGAGAAACTTCTTAGCTGTTGAGTAAAATCCATTGTCAGCAATGTGGTTGGTTGATTTAAATTGTTTTAATTTAATCAGTGTATCATCCTCACCTGCCCTGCAGAGTTATTTTTTTCACCTTTCTGTGTAAAGGAACTGAATGACAGATAAATTCAGTAATCAGTGCTTTCTCCATCACTGTATCATTCCATTAGAAAAAAAAATAACTTGCTGCATACTCATTTCTTTAAAATTTAGTAGGCAGTAGAGGAAACAGCAATTCTACTATCACTAGATTTTGGCACCTTGGAGGTAGATGATTGCAATGATCTGAAACAGGATGCAGAGGCAGGATAAGATTCAGCAATGGGCGATACTAAATTTCATGCCAGGTTTAACTTTTTGCATCTTGGAAATGGATTAATGGCTCTTTAACTCCGCTGAGGAGAAAGTCCATAGGCTGTCAATCCCTGCGAGGTTTTTTCCTTTCTTTTTTCAAAACATTAGGAAGCTATCTTTCTAATCTCAGACATTTGCTAACCATTGTTGACCACAACTGAAAAGTCCAGAGTTTGTATTTAAAATGTTGTAACATATCAACTTTGTTCTATTACATTCTCATTCCCCAACCTAGTACAATCCAGACAACTATGATCATTACTTCCTCAATTCTTTATGAGTCTGGGAATCATGAGATAGGATATGTAGCCTATCTGGAAAGCACAGCAGGCAAAGCCTCTCGTACTGGAGCCTAACTCCTCTACCAAGTATAAAGAAATCTGAACCATTAAACCCGATTTCTGCAGATGTTTTTGAAATCCACTATACAGCCTTCATAAAATTAATTATGCTCTATAGAGCAGGTACAGTATAATTCATTATTCATATATATGTTTGGCTTAGGCACTAATAATAATAATGTAATAAAAGAATGACCCACTAAAGACAATATACTTGTTCCAGCTAAGACACCATTTAGAGACTGCAGAAGCGTGATCTGTGGTGAATCATTATAAAGAGCCTAGAATGCGAGGAAGATATATGTCAAGGGCCACAATGGAGCTACTGTGCTTGCAAAGCTGCCATTGCCAATACCCATCCCCTCTCCTCCTCCACAAATCTTTACTCTTTCCCACACAAGCAGCTCCATGAAGGATGCCACTGTTAAAGGTTCTTTCAACCATTTTAAAACAGAACATGCTCGATCATGTTAAACAGAAGGCTAGGAGATTAGGAAGACCTACTGTGTTAGACAATAAGCAGAAATGTTTGAAATGGAAAGTGGCTGAATTCAAGCTTGAATAGAAAGCACATATCCTTATCTCATGACAGATTTTGACTAGGGAGAAAGATAAATTCTCTTTAAGGATATCCAGATGAGGTTTGTACACTCTATACTTCAGCATTTTGAATAAACCAGAATTGACTGGGCCATTCCAGTACACTGAATATAAACTAGCTTTCCCAATTGTACCCCTTTGAAAATTTTATGACTCCAACTCTCAGCATAGCTTCTGAGGCTATACTGTCTGGGAACTTTAGGAATTGTATTCCCAATACATTTAAAAGACATCTGAGTGGGGAGAAATGTTACAAGCCAGAGTAGGATTTTCCAAAATAGGCAACCCAAAACAGATGGATCTTCACACATGCCATGTGAACCAAACTCCATTCTTCTCTCAATGAAGGAAACTATTATATTATATTATATTATATTATATTATATTATATTATATTATATTATATCATATCATACTATACTACACTATACTATATTATATTATAATAAACTTTTATTCATGAAACATAAAACTCTGTCAACTGAACATTTAAAAATGTATCATAACTATCATTGATTGGCTCTGATGGTTGATACGGGTTGTTGCCAGCACCCTAGGTATCAACCAAGTATCTTCTTTAAATGTATGTTTTAAATAATAATAATTATTATTATTATTATTATTATTATTATTATTATTATTATTATTATTATTATTATTATTATT
>BLBF01000051.1:4757000-4784327 GCA_015471245.1 Laticauda colubrina
TTATTATTATTATTATTATTATTATTATTATTATTATTATTATTATTCCAGGACTGAGTCTTGGGGTAAAGTCCAGATCCCAGGACTCAACCCAAGTGACAATGGGAATGCTAAATGGTAACATGAGATATATTTATTGCTTTATAAGTCAAACCAATCTGATCACATACAAAGTACCAAACTAAAAACACAACAAAAGTATAGAATTATACAATCAAAAGAACATTTGGAGAAAATCAACAATTAAAAGACCAAAACATCCCACATAGAATTTAGCCTACATTCTAAACCAGAACTTGGGGATGCCATTAAGTTTGAATATTTATTTGAATACCATGGGCAGCTATTAAATCTTGAGCATATCAGAGATAAAAATATATTATATGGATATTCCACATCATGTACTCACCGTATTTACAAGATTAATTCAAAATGTGCTTCATTAATGTTAATTCATTAATGTTATCAAAACATGCCTTTCATCCCAAACTGTTTTAAGAGGGAAAGAAGTCACATTATTAATGAATCAATTTGTTCTAGAATTCAATCCCACAACCAGGATTTCGTACATGTTCAGTACTGGAACCTGGTTTATAATTTGTTTATTGATGTAGGTATTAGTGAATCAATAGTGCAGTGGTTCAGATGTTAAACTTAAAGACTTGTCTTCTACCTCATTCCCACCCATGAAAGATTTCTGGATGAATCTGAGCCAGTTTCTGACAGTCATCCGAAGCGATCTCAGAGGGTTGTTGTTTAGAGGAAATGTTAGAGGAAGGAGCACTATGAATTCACTAAACTTCTGAAAGAAAAATGGAATATAAATCTAATAAGAAAATGAACCAGAGATATCTGGAATGGCAGAAAGCTAGGAGCCCTTGATAATTGTTCAGGCAGACTTGGTTTGTTCCAGATGGCAGTGGCTTTTTTTAGATCATCATCTTCTTTCTGCACCTAGGGCAGACAAGCTTATAGAGAAGTTCTATTTTGCTTAGTGTTAAAGCTCTTATCTTCTTTTCGGTAGCTTTCTTCCTGCTTCCTGCTGTTCCTGCTGTTCTCAGTTATTCATGCAATAAGAAATATCACCATCATTAACTTTAAAACTCAGTTGAATACCATCCTTTGCCATATTTTGCCACACAGAATGCCAGAATATGTAGTTTTGAAAAGTTTCATACAGCGAATATCTTGAAATTAGTTGAAAATCATGATACAATATTTTTCATTTATCTGCAAATTTGACTGTAGCTTCATGTCTAAGAATGTATTAATATAAAATTATAGAAGAATAAATTTGGATTTTGAAATTGCTTGTATTCAATGCAATTTCAACTCTAATCTCTATAAATTGAAGTTATAAACCACAACTAGATAAATTCAAAGAGTCTGAGAATCTTTAGGAACTTACTGATCTTTAAGAATGATAGATCATTAAACAAATTATAAACTGGGTTCCAGCACTGAACCTGCACCAAAAACTTGTTCTGGGATGAAATTCCAGAACAAATTGATTCACTAATATATAATACATACAGGTGGAGAACCAGAAGCCTCCTAGTTACTATTAATCTCTAGTTTTAACTAGTTTCAGCTAGCATGGCAAAGGTTACTATGAGGTTAGAATTCAACAACATATGGGTAGCCACAATTTCACATTTTGAGGTCTAAGGCAGTTTGAAAGAACATAATCATATTCAGAGCATACAATTCAGTGCTGATTCTGTAAATTCAAATTTGGGAATGCCATATCTGCATTCAGCACCTTCACTAGTTCCTAAACAGACATTTTATATTCAAAAGGTGCATGACTACACACTTTTCTGGTATTTCAAGTTCAACAATTGGGGGGGGAGAGACAGAAATGGGGGAGGGAAGAGAAGGTAAAGTAACAGCCTCACTAGGAAATTCTAGCATCTGCTAAATAACATCTATAACTATGGCACCAACTACAAGGCACAGTTTAAACAGAAAGTCACTAGTAGAGAACATGGACCAAAAAATAAGATGTGCAAACTTTAAGTCCGTTAAAAATCCTTCATATGATTTTTTTTTTTTTACTAATTCAAGTAGTTCTAGGAATGGGCTCTTTTTATTTAAGAAAAATATAGGTTGATTCTGTTGTTTTTAGATTGGTGTGTACATGATAGTATCTTTGGTAGTGCAAATATGATTCATTAAATAGCATACAAAATTATACTTAGCAACAAGCCATTTATGCATCTGTTTGTACTCATATGAAAATTTCAAGAAGTTTTACAGATAAATGGATAGCTTTATCCCACAGACCATTCATATTCATAAAGAAAAATTAATACTTCATAATATCAAATTAGCATAGACTTGAAATAGATACACATTTATTACCAAGGTTTGCAAGAATGGCATCCAGATAAGAAAGCTTGGCAACTGATGGCTCCATGAGCTCTTTTAGAACAGAAAAGAATAATTTGGATTTGTTCAGGATACAGGTTGTACATTTGGTATGGATTTTAACTATATTTAATTTTTGCTGTAGATCTATTTACCCACTTGGAATCGGGTAAGTAGTGCTATAAGGATACTTGTAAGATAGTGTTGCTCATAAAAATATGTGAAGCTTTAATTATAAGTTGCAGCCATCATTTCACTTATTTGACTCCAAACATTATTTGATACTTGTAATAAGTAAATATAAGAAGATATAATCATATGCAAGAAAGACTTTGAGTGATGAGCAAAGAAATGCTACTTAGGGAACAATTAGATAAAGGAGGTCATAGGCTGCAGCTGTAAATGGGTGCAGCTGCATGAGAAAGGGACTCAGAAGGGACCCTCCCCCGCTTCTTAGATTGTAAAGGAGATGGTAGGAGATTTGTACTCTCAGACTTGCAATATTCTGTTCATGTAGCCTTACAATAGAGTGAAATTAGCTCATCTGGTCATGTTTCCTGTCTGGTCTATCTGGGAAGGCTAGCAGGACATGATGGGGCTGGTCTTTGAATGTACTACCATGATGGAATGTTAAACCACTGTGACATTTACTAAGTACTTTAAAATACATGGTAGAAATTCTGTCAGAATGCAAAACTGATTGCAGAAATGTACAAATTGATTTATTATATTTACAGTCCACTATTACCTGGGATCTCGTATTAGCATGTGTTTGAGTGGATTCTTTTCATTTATCCCCATAATAACAATCCTATGAGATTGTTGGATTGAGAGAAAGTAATTGACTTAAAAAATTTAATTGAATTGAAATTCAAGTGGGAAATTGAACTTGAGCCCCAGCTGATATTCAACACTTTAATCAGGATAGTTAACTACTACATTTGCTCTGTCTCAGGAGGCTAGAACATAAGTGGTTGGCCACCAAAAAGAAAAGTAAATATCTTCATTTTCCTCTTGGTTTCACTTTATGTAGCAGACTGCCTGCCTATATAAGGATAAAATGCCCTTTTAAACCATAAACAGCTCTAGACAAAAAGAAAAATAATTAAAGAATTGTGTTGCACATAACATGGTATATTGGCTAGAGTTTCTTAAGAAACCATGTGGGTTTAGAAGCACACACACCCATATTCTCTATCCACCTATTAAAATGGGGGTTGCAAAGATGGAAACTAATGCAACAAAGGACATGTGCTATTTAGCATGTTATTTTTCCATCATCAAGTCTTTGTACTGTCTTAACAAGTCCCTTGCGAATGGCAAATATCCAGAGAACACTTTTGTTATTATTTATCTGAAGTCACAAAAATTCTCCTAGAACATGGAGTACTTATTGCAATCAAGAACAATATGGACCCTAAAACAAAGAAAAGGAGATGTAAAAATTAATCAAACACACTGCATCCTTTCTAGAATCTTTTTTTTCACTCCTCAGAAATAGTGTTTCAGAACAGCCAAATCTAGATCATATATGCAATGTTGAAAATACCATGTGTTCCTAGGGAAATAAGCACCTTGTTCCGTAGCAAGGTGCTTATTTCCAGGTAAATGCAAAAAAATTATCAGTACTTTTTCCTTTATTTTCTCCTCCTTTGGTCCACTGGCCTTTTTCTCTGTTTTGTGTTTTCCCCTGGTATTTGTGTTCCTTTCCTAAAACCATTGCATTTATAGTCCACACCTTTAGTCCATTCAGTGCTAGCAATCTGAGCACTGCAGTAGCAGGAAAATATACTTTCATAGCACAGTGGAAATGCTTAATCGTCATTACCAAAAGATGGCCCAGCTAGGCAAGGTTAAATTAGATGAGGAGTGGAAAAGATGTGGAAGAACTTTTGCCATTTGGGAAATCATTGCCTCCAGCTCCAGCTGTGCAGGAACTGGGTGTAACAGTCAATAAATAGAAAGTAACACTGTATATGCGTAGATATGCCTCTCCTACAGGCCACCTGCACAGTCAGACAAAAATGTAACTTCAACCAGAAATGACAGACTCTACCATTTCTAACTTCTTATCACTATACCCATGACTGCTAAAATTAGGGATTCAATTCCCAAAAGACTATGCTATTTAACTTCTCTCAAGAACACTGATCTTCCTGGAAGATTGAGGAAGCTCATTCTTAAATGAGATATGAATTCCTAGACTGAATGATAACTTTCTGGGATGTTCACACTTAATTTATCTGGAACAACTGCCAGAACAACATTGGGTGTGCCTTTGTCTTGGTAGGATTCCCACATGGTCAGCCATAATGTAGTGTTAAATTACTGCTAGGAGATTAGTAATGGTTTCAACCCTTTAGGGCAAGAGAGCAGCAAATGAGACAGTGCAGATGGCTCTGAGTAAAGCCTTCAGAGTCAGAAGCAATTGTGGCACAGTCTTTCTCCAAAGGCAGTGTTTCTCCAACCTCTCAATTTCCTGCAATACCAGGAAGTATGGGGAGCCCATTTCTTCCTAACCATAAATTCCTTATGAGCCATGTTCAATATCTTGTGTCTTTGGGGACACATCTATTTTTTTCTAATAATAATATAGAAGTGGTTTGTTTCTGCCTTCGTGTGTGTGTGTGTGTGTGTGTGTGTGTGTGTGTTTGCTTTGATTTGATTTGCTTTGCTGTGCTTCGTTTTGCTTTTGATAACTTTTCTATGCTCTCCCAAGCAAATCCTGGCCAGGTCCAATCTTGTTTATTTTTTTTAAATAACCTAGAAGGAATAGCAGCAACTTCAAATCTGCTAAAAACATAGATACAATTAACATTATCCAGTTTTATAATTCACATGGGAGTCATTAACTGGCTTTTAAAAATTCATAAAGCCATAATATGTTCAACTTGGCTTGGAGTAGCCAAATTATAGTTTATGAACTATAATTTATAGCTATTGCGTATCCAGACAATTGTAGTGTATTCAATCCAACTTTGGTTTATTTGAAAAACAATGATAATAAAAACCATAATTGTTTGGACCATATGCTCATCATCACTATATTTGAAAATGGTGGCTACAATAGAACCTATTGGGCCTAGGCTATACATATATGGATGACCATTATATGACAATAAAGACTTTTCTGCCAACTTTCACCATCTTGCGATCAGATCTAAATCTAATAATCCTAAAATATAAAGTAAGTGATTAGGACACGCCTTTTCTCCAAAGATATCTCACACATTCAAATTACAATATCTGGGAACATATAAGTTATCTGGGAATATATATCAACTGAGAGCTGAGACTTGAACTGAAATACGTATAACAGGCAAACAGCACAGGGCTATCAAATGTGGACTAGTTTCCATCAAGTCCTAATAAATGTGGCAAAGATCGCATCTGATGTTAAGCTAATGTTCCATACTACATGGATATCAAATGGACTGCAACCTCCTTGCTTCCATTATTCTTGTGTCTTCAAGTGCTCAGGAAACTAATATTTTGGGCTGGAATCTAAATTATCAGCCTCACTGGTAAAGGCATGTTCAATGCAAACTACTACTTGCAGAAAACTTTCTTGCAAGCCACCACCTATCACAATCCAACTGATGGGCATATCAGGAGAAAGATATCAGATAACAACCTTAGCAGATAAGCAGACTGATGCAGAAAAAGTTAGTCCAAATTACATTTGTGTTTCATCTATAGAAGGCTATCAAGGTTAAAGACCTATAAGGATTGCTCCCCTTAAGCAAACTCTTTTAGAGCAATATATGAATATTTAAGAACTGAAGTATAGGACAGTATAAGTAAATACTTCATTTAATTATTTTTGCATCTATCCAGCCAGCACACTCAGGTGTTAGAATCAAGTTTGAGTGGCAAACATTTAAAATTCAGAAATAGTGTGTATGAACTGGAATTAAATTTGACTGGAAAGAACAACCCAAATGAAAGGTTCCATCACATTATTTTAAGCAACAGCCATCCAGCTTTTTTTTTTTTAATGCAAGCTGAACCGGATAGCTTGGGACAAGCAGGCAGGAACTTCTGTGCACTGCAAAGCTGATAAGCAGGGAAGCCTGGAGCCTGTGAGAGAAGCCAAGTTGACAAAGAATTTCAAACAGAAGAAAAGACAAAGAAAAAAGGCATGGGCGATTTTCTAATTGGGAAGTTGAGTATGAAGAAAGCATATTCAGTGTAAAATACTAATGTGGAGACAGGTAAATCCTGGAATAAAACTTTTTTTTTAAAGGCCTATCTGGGAGTCCCATATCTTAAACCAAAGATCCTGAACTTCTAAACCCCAGAGAAGTCAGGGCATAGATCTTTAGGGCCAACACAGAAATCAATTCCATATACAATATATGAATAAGAACCAATGCTCCCTTGTATGACCAAAGAGCCTGACAAAAGTAAGTGCCATTATTAATTTATAGTCTAAATTAAGCTATAAATACATATGCCATTAGGGTATATTTTCAAGAAAGTTCAGTTGAAGAGCTTTTGATTGTAACAAGAAAGAGGGGGAGGGTACAGGGATTGGACAGCTATATACAGGCAAGAGAGAAGCAAGCATTCAACCCCATCTCAGCAAACAAGGAACTAGACAATCTTAGGGCAAAGGACACTGCCTTTTCAAATGCGAGGGGAGTGATTTTTCCAGCAGCAAAGGTGATGATTAAGCTTTGTGTTTATTCTGCTATACAGACTAAAAAGATTCCAAAATAACTTGTTCATTAGGATCAACTGGTTTGGAGAAAATTAACGTTCAAGTTACACTTAAGTTTTACATTTCAATGGGTCAGGAAAGAACTTCAGTGCCTCACTTCTGAAAAGTTCAAACTAGTCATAGTTGATAAAAACATGAATTGATGTGACAGTTGTTCACACAGCACTCATTAAAGATCTTTACTAATGTTCAAAATCTAAAAAATTAAATTTGGCTGAAATCTCATTAAATCACATTTCTTAGCTTTAAGGTTTGCTTTGTTCTTGTTGCATGCAACACAAAATTATATTGAGAGCATTTACAGTTTACTGATACCATGCATATATTCCATAGAATCTATTTTGTCCTGCTACATTTTTCTTCCCCCTCTCATGCAGAAAATATGCTTAATTCTGAGTATGAATCAGACCACCAAGCAACAACATGCATATGGTACTGGAAAGTAATTTGTGGATTTGAATGTGAGCCTACCATATCTGCATCAAGTCTTAACCTCAGAATTCTTTTCCACAGTCAGGATCCTGAAGCAATTCTTGCTTAGGAAATGAAGACTAGAATAGAAGAATATTTCCTTGGATCAGCCATCCTATACCCTGCCTATATCAAGATGGCAGCAAAATCTCCAGCATCTATAAAGACTAAACGAATGAGGAAAGGTGAGAACAAGATTGAAACAAGCATTCTTCCATTTCATAAAGCAATGAACCATGGCTGGGAATTATGGAAACTGTTGAACTGCAAGATTGCTCTAAATCAACTGCTATGCTTTTCTCCTTAGGATTTGTGGACAACATGAGGTGATTATTATATCTTCAAACAGCTCCTGTTTAATGCCAGAAACAGAATTTCAGGTTATGGTGATACCAGAATTATCTACCAAACAAGAACATGGCATCAAGGTCAGAAGTTTTCCATAACTAGTACCACCAAAAACAATATGGATGCCAAGAAGCATATAAAGCCAAATACTTCAGCTTACCATTCATTCTCAAGACCAACATAATGTTTACATCATGCAGATTTACAGTACATTTCACTCCAAATAAGGCAGATAAAATTATACATTTGGAGCATCTCGATATGTCTGCTGAATCAATTTCAGTCCATCAGTAGGACAAATATTCATAAGATTATTCAAGCTCAAGCCACTTCCGTACTAGCAATTTACAGCACCTTCAAGAGTTCAACTATTCTTATGCCCAGAAAGAAGAGATGTGGATAAACATTACTTCACTTCAGTGATGGGTGAGTGAAGAAGGCTATGAAGGTGCTCTTAAATGCTAGTTTAAGAGGGCTAGGAAATGACCCTAGTGAATTTGCTCACTTGGTCAAATTTGTTCACTTTTCTCAAAGCGAAATTCGATCCTAAGATTGTAAAAGTAACAGATTGTAAAGGTATTATAAAAATACCATACCACTGCATTTATTGTATTCTGCTGCAATATTCCCTTCACTTCTCAAAGTCCTCCTCCACAATTTGTCCCCATAATCTCCTCACAGTATCCATTCTAGATTCAAAGGGTCCTAGGCTAATCTTTCCATCATGCCACCATTACTGGCAAGCTCTCTACCTTCCCAGTTGCATCACCAGTTTGTACTCTCCCAAAACCACCCATCTGCCTTGAACAATTGATTCAAGTTTCCTCAACTCTCCCATCCCGTTTGACCTTCCAGGTTGCCCAGCAGCATCTTCACTCAACTTCCCATCTCCCATTCTTAAATCTAACAGCCAGTCCTCCCCCTTCTTATTCTTAGGACCTGAGCACCGTCTCTCTCAGCACTCGGAGTGCGTCGCTTTCCTGACACAGCCTGCGCAGAGGAATTCCCTGCAACCAATGAATTTGATCTCCCGCCATTCGGCCAGTACCCGCTCTACTCTAAAGGAAAGTCCCAGTTCATTCCGCCTCACTTTCTTCGCCCGCGTCCCCAGCGGCCCGTTCGCCCGTCCTTAATCAGTCTCCCGGTTTCCCTTTTGGCCTAGGTAGCCTTCTTCTCCACGTCCAAACAGTTTAATGAACTATTCGGCTCCCCCCAAGCCCATCCACTCCCCCCGTTCACTCCGAAACCAACGCACCCGCGGGCCGCTTTGCCCATCCCGGCTCCGGCTGTCCTCGGGGCTCTTTGGCGGCGGGATCCCAACCAGACAAAAGGCGACTCCATTCATCGGGCGCGGCACTGGCCCCGACGGGGCGGACAAGCGGCCAAGTTGGCCGAGAAGGAAGCGAGAGCTGGCGGGACGGAACGCGGGACGGCCGTAGGGGCAGGAGAAGCCACAGCCAGGCTCGGCAGAGCTCCGCTCGGTTGGGCCAGGCTGTACGGACAGCTCCGCCTCTTCCAAGGCGGGCGGCAGTGTCGAGGGGAAGGCGAAGAGAGGAGGGAAGAGAAGGCCTGGCCTCCCACTAAGCCGCTCACAGAGAGCGAGAGGAGGAGCTGTTGGAGCGCACTTCGGCAAGCGGGCTGCCCCAGATCCGGCAGCAGAGAGCGGGCCGAGCTCCAGGACTGGACAAGCTGGGAGGCTTGCGAAGAAAATCGGAGGAGGGCAGGGAGAAAGGCAGAGCAGATGAAGAGGAGAAGGGCGATCCTGAGGAGAAGGGACGATTTTGAGCTGGGAAATGATTGAGGAGAGAAGCAAGTTAGCAGAGGCCTAGGCAGTGACACACTCTTCAAAGTCCAAGTTAACCGTCTGGGGCCTTCCAATGTATATATACTATAGCCCTCATCCACTTGCGCGCCTTTCTTCCCTATGGAAATTGGGCCTTTCACGGTCCTGGCTGGAAAAAGCTCCTCCAGCTATTGAATAAACTAGGCGGAATTATAAGCCTCAGACATTTACGAGGATTTTGAGACAGGATTGTCGAGGAATGCTATCCAATGTATGCAGTTTTGTTTGTATTTAATGCACACTGAGAGCATATGCACCAAAGACGAATTATGTGTGTGTCCAATCACACTTGGCCAATAAAGAATTCTATTCAATAATAGTCTCTGGTGGGCAGTACTAATTGTAAAGATATCTGACAAAGGAAAATAAATGGAAAATAAACAGTTACATGATGTACATGCCTTTTAAGTCTTTGTTGTTGTTTTAAGCCTCATCTGCATGTGAAACTTGAGATATTGATACTGCCGTATCATAAATACCTGAGAACGTTCGCAATACTGAAAAGCTGAACATCACATGTCTTAAAAGAGTTTCCCAAACTGAGTTTGAAAGCAAGCTTGTGAATGCAACCCCACTCCAAGGCAGAATGCAGAGGAACAGAACAGGAGCAGCTGAGGGAATGGGGTTAGCATTGGGGCTGGTATGTGTGTATGGGGCTGTAGGGAGAATGATAGCAAGCTGTCACAGCCAGGCACAGGGATAATGACACTAAGGCAAGACAGATGCAGCCTGGTACAAGCAGAGGGATGAGCCAGCATGTACTCTATAGACTGAATGAGATCCATCCAAAGGATGAGATCACAGGACAGAGTGTAGAGTTGCAGCCAGAGCTGGTCAACCCCAGGAAGGGGGGGGGGGGGGGGTATTGTACGACTAGAAGGAATGACATGTGACAGCAAACACAAGAACAGAGAGACAGGGAGGATATTTGGTTTTGGTGTTTTTCCCAATGAAAATACCAATCTTCAAATGAAGGAAGATGTAAAGAATACTTTATATTCTACTTCAAATAATTTTCAGGAATATATCAAGCTTTCACAGAAACATACTTTTGGCCAGTTAGCCCACATTGCCCAGCTGCCCTCCAGGTGTGGGGATGATGGATAACCCAAAGCATCTGGACAACAGTGTTAGGGAAGATTGGTTTGATATGAAAAATACTTTGTATTAAATCCGTTGTGAAGCAATTTAAAAGACATGCAGATAGAAGTGATTAATTCCTTTCTGAGTTTCATTCCATAGTTGTCCCATTTTCAGTTTTGGTATCATCTTGCCCAATTATTATGAGAACATGGCATGTGACTCAAAAACTCAAGTTGTAGAGGGCAAGAGGATTGAACAGGGATCTGTTCTATAAAGCCTAGAAGAGAAAACAGTAAATGCTTTTTAAAATTCCTGTTGAATCCCATCATGTTGACCTGTCTGATCATTCTGACCAGTCGCAGTATCTCAACTCCTGATTCTTCAGAATAATATAAATTATCTTCTAAACTCCCATCCTATCCCCACCTTTAACTGGATCATAGCATTTGGCTTCTATTGATGAGTGTGTGTGTGTGTGTGTAAGTACACAAAGACACACTTATAGATATATATTTTATATTTGTAAGACACAGAGTTACCCTGTGATAAGATGGTGGCCAATAAATTTTGTAAATAAATTAATATACCATCTTAATCTCATTTCAAGATTGGTTATGGGATGGAGACAGTTTAATTGTCTTGATGGAACTGGAAATTTGACAGGAAGTGTGTGCATTCCTTCATCGGTCTTATGGATTCCTTAACATCAAAACACTAGCAATCTTGGTATTTTTTTAAGTTGCCTGTAAAACTCAAAATTGGCTGTTTGAGATAAAACAAAATACAGAGGATGAAATAAAGTAGCTAGAATCCTGAGCAAAAACTCATAAATCTATTGTTAAATCCCTCATTTATTTATATTCATAGGCATATGAGTTCTCTATATTTCTGTTTCAGTGTTAGAAATCAGTGGAGAAAAATACATTCACAAATTATGGATTAAGGAACACATTCACAATTGGGAGTAGCACAACCTTTTATTTATGTTTCTAAATGAGAAAGGCAAATTTTGAGCCTGCAGGGCTTTCCTTAATCTTAAATATGAGGTCTGATGTAACCTGGAAAATTTTTTTGGGTGGGGGGGATGAATTGAAGACAGCTGCCCACTCATTTCCTTGCAGCAGCCAAGAATGTTTATGCAAACATCGTTCTCATTGCATTTTTTTCCTTAAACTTACTAGACAACCTTCAGAAAAGGAGCCCACATGTCCTAATCTCAGTGCATCTTGCTAGCAGGATCAGAATAATAATACAGCTCGATCATACTAGGGCTTGTAACAATAAAGACCTGTGAGTCAAATATTTGCTATATCTCAAACAGATATGCTGTATCCCAAAATCTTAAAATTGCACTTTGCAGACAACCTATGTATGAAGAGTTTTTAGCCACTCCAAACAGCTATGAAAATGCAAAGTGACACAAGCAGTATTTTCTGCCCTTCTCAAGAAAAAATTGCTATTATCAGTACACAATTTTTTAAATAAATATGTTTAGCATCAAACCTTCCCAAAAGCCCTTCCTTTTACGAGAGTTCCTTTCTCTGTTTTAGCATTTGGAGTCAGGTTACTGCTGTTCAACTATGAGAAAAAGATATTCTGAGGACACGAAGAAACATTTTGCTGTGCAAAATTGCTCTGCAGTCTCCATGTGCTTGAGAAGTTTCACAAGATGTCCATGGATTGAACATTAAGTCTTGATTAAGATAAATATTTTGGAATACAACTTCATAGCTGATCATTTCACTATCACATGTATTTCTAGATTAGTTTGCTTCTATCACATGTATTTCTAGATTAGTTTGCTTCATCAATGCATACCTGTCACTTAATTTAGATTCCACAATGGCAAGTTGGTGTCTAATTTCAAATTGCTTGATTGTAGGAACTTTCATTTGGAAGGATACTAAGTAATAAAAGGAGAATGTATGCCCTCTAGTGGCTTTCTGGTACAGCACATATCCAATGGAAAGCAAACACAGGTTGTCCTCTACTTACGACCATGACTGGAACCAGAATTTCTACTGCCAAACAAGATGGTTGTTAAATTAGTTGTGCCCAATTTTGTTATGGTTGTTTAGTGAGTCACAGCAGTTGTTAGGTGAATCTGCAATCTTCAAGCAAATCTGACTTTCTCCATTGACTTATTTGCCAGAAGCTGACTGGGAAGATTATAAATGGTAATCACATGATTGCAACTATGGTAAATACATGTTGATTGTCAAGCACCTAAATTTTGACCACACGACCCTAAGGATGCTGCAATGGCTGCAAGTGCAGAAACTGGTTCTAAGTCTTTTTTTCCCATTGCCATTGTAACATCAGTCATTAAACAAATGGCTGTTGGGAACTATCTGTATCCTGTTGCAGAGAAGAAAGAGAGAGGGTGATTTCAGGCAGCACTTTCTTACATCTTTGGTTGATCAAGCTAATGCAATTTTAAAGATATAACTGCCACTTTTTTTTCAAATGATACTACATGTGTTCCAAAAATTCTAAGATAGCATGGTCCCCTTACAGTAAACAGGATTAGCAAGTAGTGTTTTTGATAGCAACACGAGAGGTTTAATTTCCAAAGCATTTATTATACTTCTGCAGAGGGAACAGATGTCTGACCCTTATCCAATTGAGTTAGGAAAGCAAAGCTCAAATTTGATGGAGCCATACCCAAGTTTCATAAACATGGGAAATAAGGCCTGTCTTTCTGGGTGCCTAGATTGCATAAACTTCAGTCGCAGTGTTACATTAGAGAATGTCATTTTACTTTCCCATAATTCCCCAAAACAATTCTGGCAGGGCAGTGTGGAAATCAAACTGTCAACAGCCTGGGTCATAAAGTAAAGCACAAGGATGTCAAGTTTTAAAGCTAACCCAGAGGTTTAAGAATCGGGGGGGGGGGGAGCTTGGCAATCAAATCCTTTTTGATATCCCCTTTTTATATCTGATAAAGCAAATTTAAAAAATAAAAAGATAGTTGTCACATTTAAAAATTAATAGCCAGCTTATTTTTACTTGGAAACCGTTTCTGAACTTTGTGCTTGAGGTAGAAAAAAAAATGAAACATTGGTTTTGGGTTTTACTGATTAAATAGATTTGTTGTTATAGAAGTGGCTAGTTTATACTATTATGTAAAAGTAAATAGATGAGGTCTGATGTTAATACCTTATTCTACTGTACCAAAGGGAGTCGGAAGGCAGTGCCCTTTTTTCTTTTTTCCTTTTGCTTTCCCCCACTTTTCCCTTTTCCCTTCCTAACTTCCCTACTATTTACTTTTGTCTTTTCTTTGTATTCTATATTATAAACTAATAAAACTATTAAAATAAAAAAAATAATGGCCAACCTCCATGTGTGAACATATATATCTTTTGCAAAGCAATTACAGTCAACTGCTACATTCGCATATGGAATTAATTCATTGCTATTACCCCCAAGAGAAAAAATGTTCAAGACAGAAAAACAATTTTCCATCAGGCAAAAAAAGGGAAATCAATCATATTATTTTAAAAAGACCAATTTCATACATTCCCAATTTAAAAACTGTTGAAAAGTGGTCATGTGAAATATAGAACTGAAGAATTTTCTAAAAGAAAATGCTCTACAGTTTAATCACCCAAAGAGCATATCATGAGACTCTAGTTACCACCCCACACTTCCCTCTCTTTGAAGAACATTCACAAAGTATTCTATATTCCCAAAACTGAGAGCCAGTGTAATATACTGGTTCAGTTGCTGGCTTAGAAACCAGACTGTGAGTTCTAATTCTGCCTTAGGCATACAAAACTGGCTGGTTGACTCTTTGCAGCCCAATTTATTACACAAGTTCATTGTGTGGGGAAAGTAGGAAAAAGGAATATTGCCATGTTACCACCATAAATTATATATGAAAAATAAGGTGGATAATAATCTAAAAAAAAATGTCTTGGTCCAATAAATGCAGGGAGACTTTTTAAAATATTATTTTGATAAAAATGAATGTCAGTAGATATTTAGATGACATCCAAACAAAGCAATTTTAAAAATTACTTAAATATTACAAAATAAAATTCAACCTTAGTTACTATAATGCTTAAATCCCCTTTGAAGAATAAGTTTCCTGTTACATCACTGAAAAACAAAAGACTGCTAAACTAACATTTAAATTCTTCAGTGTTACTCTTTCATAGGAGCAGGTTCAGGAAACTAGAAATATTATATAAGATTATCATCTTACCTTTCAGAGAAGTGTCTGGAGATTTCAGTAATATATGCATGGAGAACAATGCTGAACAATGCTGAAGCCTGGACATGAATAATATATACTGCTAAAAATTCCTAACTAAATTCAAGAGTTCTTGAAGTTAGTTCAAAAGTTTGTCTTATTGTCTTATAATATTCTCAGTCTCTACAAATCAAATTACCTCCATAAACAGAATATGGCAAAAACAGCTAGCTTATTTGTTATTTAGAGGATCCAGTAAAGGATCTACCGGATTACACAGAAAAAGTTTCAACTGTGTTTCTCAAATATTTTCTGAAAGTCACCATTGCAGCTGCAACAATGAACTATATGGTTTATTTATTAATAAACTATATGGTTTATTTATTCCTATTAAGGAATTTTTTTAATGAAAACAGGTATTTTATTTCCAATTAGCTGATTCGGGTTTTTTTACATTTTAATTACATTATTTGCTCTCAGCTAACAAGTTTTTTTATTCAGTTTAGATTTTATTATAAATAAGGCTTTAACTAGTAATAAGATTTTGTTTTCAATTTAGCTTTTATTAAACATTTAAAAATGGAAACTATATCCTTCCTCAGCCACTTTTAAATGTCTAAGTTGATGGCTATCATCATGGCCAATGAATTCCATCATTTTGGAATAAGGGGGAAAATGGTTGAAGACACATTTTCATTTTAAAAATCTATGTAGATTCCAAGTAACAATGCCAGAAAAATCCAAGTAGTTTTTTGGTACCTTTCTTTTTAAATAAAAATCATATAATTTTAATAGAATATATTTTTCAGATAGGTAACAATTTCTCCAGTTCTAGTCTGGGTCCCAGATATGTTCATTATGAGCAAAGAAACTGACAAATACATTGCATCTTAGAATTAAGTCAAAGGATACACTCAATCTTAAATTCTCGTCTTCATATCTTTTTCTAAAATTATTGTGAGGGCTGAAAAAATTAAGGCCTGGTAAAAAGTTATCCTGAACAGTAGCGTCTATAAGGAGGTATGATGTCAAAATAACATTTAGTTTCATATGGTAGCATAGCATAAATGACATAATTATGATATAATGATTTTATAATATCTGATATAAGGACATAATTTGCAGCATTTATATGATATAATGGTTGTCATTATTTACTCTTTTCATCTTCACGGATACCTAACTGCTTAAGAGCCATAACTCACAAATGTGTGTGATTTACAAAACACACACAGATGCAAAGGTTCATACTGTACTTAGCATTTTTATTTACTTTCTTTAAGCAAACAAAACAAAACTTACAACAAGGCAATTGAAAGATGAAGAGTTACTGTAGATCCTGTCTTCCTCTAATTTTAATACATCATACCATCGTCAAGGCCAGGTAAGGTCCACAATGAAATCTAATCTGGTAAACTGTAGAATGTCTTTTAAATTATCACTAGTTCTGAATGAACATACACTCATTTTGCAAATAATTAAATAAATAGTAATTGGGAAAGGAGACAAAATATTAGGGAAACATTTAAGGATAGAACAATCACTCTACCATTTTCCTGGATGGGCTTGGGCCTATCCACAATTTTGTCCTTTCTGTCCTGCCTGCTAGAAATACAAAGATATCACAAGTATCTTGCAAACACTCCTTTGCAAGTCGTAGAGACCAATAATACTGGCAAAAACGGTGTCAAACGGATGAGTGTAAGCAAAGCTCTTTTTAGCAGGTCAGAAACATTGGGACAGATGGTTTTGGTAGACAAACAAACTATCTCCCTCTTCTCAGATGAGGGGGAAAATGGTAATCAGGCTGGGAAACATTACTGCAACCGCTGATATTTAAATCTTACTACAAATCATCTCTGATCCTTCTTGGCTGAGCCCGAATTACATTATCAGAAAATGAGAGTGGATCAGCAGCTTCATTTACCTAACAGGGTAGCTCCCCCACCAGTTTCAACAAGGGATGCACAGTTGATCAATCATGAACTCTGATTATTTATTGAATTTATACCCTGCTTTTCAGTTAAAAACAGTGGCTCTTAAGAAAAGCTTCTAGTTATAAATAGTGAAAACATATCCAGTTGTTTAAAAAGACAATTTAAAGCATACTCCCCAGGCAGATGTCACCCGACTGTTGATAGCACAACTCAACAATAACAACAGCCAAAAAGGTCAATATCTGCTTAAAGAATTGTATGCTTGTTTGCCAGCCATACTGTAATCATATGTTTTTCAAACTATAACGGATAACAGGAGGAAGATAATCTAACATTCCTGGGTCTTTAAAAGGCCCATTAAAGTGCTCAGAGTCTGCCAAATGTCCAAAAACATAATGAAAAGCCCAAGGCTACACTATCCCCGAGTTTTACATGCATCTGAGTGAAGAATAAAGAAGAGAAAACTAAGAAATAAAATAATATTCCAGAAGAATCAGCACACGGCTAATGTTTTAGAAATACACATACGCATTTATAGGAAATGCACCTATGTTGGGAGAATCTGAGGCAATCTGGTCTTCACAGCTAAATTCAACCTTGTTAAGAATAATTTTGAAAGGATTACTAAGAGCTGAGGGTTAGATCAGTAGCAATCTTGGCTAAACAAGAGAAAGCAGGAGCTTGGGGTGGGGCATGCAGTGTCGTCTTTTTTAACTGAAGACAGAAGGCAGGCACTGATTAAAGCTCACAGAGTGACCTATATTTTGGAGAACCTTTTTGTCCAAACTAAAATTATCATTGGTTAATGCTTTCTATTTACCATTTATTTGCAACCTGTGCAAACAATGAGAGAAGGGAGACGAGATGATGCTAATTGTAACAATGATTGTTAAAAGTAATGACCTTTCAGGAGTATTAGCACAAGAACACATAGAAGAATTGAATGTTGTATAAAGGAAATGTAAAGGCATCAACATCGCCACATCACCAAGCAAAACTTTGTAGTAGATTTAATACAGAAGATTTGAATCGACAATTAGCAATGGATCTTAGTTAAAAGATTCATTATTAAGTTTAATGGAACATTAAGGTCAGAAAGAGGACTATTCAATATTAAATTAATAAAGGATATATCATCAAAACCAGGATAATCTGTAACTTCAGAGTGGGAACAAACAGGATACGAGACAATGTAAATTAGCTTAACAATAAAAGATTATGGAATCAAATCAAATTCTAGGTCCGCAGCCCTTTAAAAAAAAAAACAATGGAAAGATAATGTATAGATTTATCTATATCATTATGAAGAGAATGACTATCTTGCATGAAAAGGAATACCTTGCCTTAAGGATGAACAAGCTACAGGCTGCAACAGTCATTGGGCAGAACCAGGGAATTAGATGTCAATGAAGCCAATATATCTTTGACCACTGTTTTAGTTTATCGACTTTATGGTTTTAAAATAGTATTTTAATTAAAGTGCATGAATAATTGGGAAATTGGCTATTGTAAATCAATATCAGCTTTTAGCAACAAAAATACTTCTGGGCCTCACATCATCCTGCTGTCAGCCTCAAAAGATAGGCCAGATCAAGAAGCTGACTCCATAGAAAGACTATTATAACAGAATCTTGCAATCTAATCGTACTTTTCCTTCCTTCTTTTTTTATCTCCCAGAGCCAGAGAGAAGCCAGCTTGAGTCTCTTCTTAACTCTTCTCTTCCCTGGACTTCAGGAATGCTTCTGTTCTTTTTGTTCACATAACAAAAATTTCTGAATATTTGCTCCAGTGCCATTTTCATGCTTTGTCCACCTGCACAGGCATGGCTGTGGATAGACATTAGAAATTGTCTATCTGCATTTACTCAGATTTATCTTTATTATAAGGGTAAGATTTTTTGTAAACATTGTATTAGCATGAGAGTTAATTACATAGGTGAAAAGAGGTAACATTACCAATCGACAACTCTCCTCCCATTTATATAGAAAGCACATAGGGAAAAAAGAACCAGATTTGCCCAAATTTGTTTATTATTTTCTCATCTGAAAGTAGGACACTCAGGAAATTATACCTAAAGCTCAATGCATGAGACCTAAATTTGGGCAGTTACTATTCTGATTACATTTGACAAGTGCCCTTATACATCTCTATCATAAATTTCTTTCTCTTCTGCCAGCTCTAAATAACTTTTGGCAATTGCTCAAGAGAGACCTTTCTAATTGGATCCTCCTACTTCTGCAACATCTTTCCGAGCTAAAGCTCATCCCTGCTTTAATTGAATTTTCATCAGCTTTTTTACTTTGCTAAGTCTTTAGCCAAGAAGTTGGTATGGCCAAAAAAAAGAAAAAGAAATTGTTTTAATCAGCCAATTTCATTGATGTATTGATCTGTATTTTGAACATTTTAATACCTGTGTCATTGCTAATTTGTGGTATTACATTGCAATATCTTTGCATTGATTCTGCTAACCAACTCTTTTCTACTTCCCAAATACAACTATTTTTGAATTGCCTTTGTCTATAGATTGTGGGCACAAAAGAAACAGGCCTGGCAATGGTCAGAAACATTAAGGGCCACTGCTACAGTATTCTTACAGTACAGGCTTATCACAATAACCCAGTAAGGCTGAATTGAAAGACAGAACAAAGAAGCATGAGGATAGGGGTTAAAATACATGAGAAGGTTACTGATGGTGTTTAACCATTATTAGACAAAGGATATAGCCAATCCTGGAAATTTAAATTGAAAGGAAATTTAAACTGAAAATAAGTGATCTCAAGCCAAGAGAAACTGGAAATCAGAAAGATTCTTCAAACCACAACCATCTGAATCTTCAGGGACACCAAATTAATTGGAATATCAATAGTAAATAAGTAATTAAGGACATTTGTATGGGATGACAGGATTGTTGGATTGGAAACAGAAACCACTATTGACACCAACCTAACTTAGCTTCCAAGCCATCATTCAGATGGCATATCAAACATTCAGAGCCAAATTTTATGTTGCTTAGAGTAGATATACTAAAATACAACAATTTTTCAACAACCCTGCTCCATCCTTTCCCCAGCTTGAGATCCTCCACAAGTTCTCAATTTATACCAGGCTGGGTAAGACACTTGGAAGGGATGCTTAGAAGAATAAGTTTGAATCCACTCTCTGTAGGAGTAAATAGAAAAATATTTTCCTCCTAAGACTGTGTATTCTTTGTGCATCTGGGATTCAGGCCAGTGTAGAGCAGTGGGAGCAGTATGTATCTCAGATGTTTCAGTGATTAAATCTTTGCTCAATTACAGCTGCTCATTTTACCAGGAGATATTATCAAGCTGCAGACTTCTTGTTTATTAACTATAGTTAAGCAGATGCTCTCCAGGAAGTCAGTAGGAATGTAACTCAAAACAGCATATCTTTTCTGCAAAGCAAATTTCTTGCATCCCAAAATTATAGTAGCTCAACACATATATGTACACATGGGAGGGAAATTACTCAAATCAAGTCAAATTAATCAATTGGACAGATTTTTCAGGAAAATTCCAGGAACAATAGCAAGTTATTTGAGTAATAGGAACAGATTTGCAAAAATGTACTTCTTTCTTGATTATTGAACTAGGACATTGAGTATGCATATTTTTAACAGTTTGTGCATGGTCAAGGGCTGGAATCCTCAGAGTATTTAATATGAGGGAAGACTGGAATATCCGCTAAATCTCAACAGAATGTGTTTGCTTAAAACATAGATGTTTCTAATTCTCATAGCTGAAAGGGACTGAAATTGGTTGAAAAAATATCTTCAAAGAGAAATAACTTTGAGGTGGGGTGTTCTGAACAGGATTTCCAGCATTGATGGGGTATTTCAGCACCTTGAATAGCTCCTTCCCTTGTTACACTTGATTGGCATATGCAGAATAAATTACATAAAATAAGCAAACTATTGCAACTTTGCTTTTTTTATATGCCTGAATGGTTTCATTATTTGTTACAACTATTTTATTTTTAAAATGTTTCAGGCATTACGTTACCAGAATATGGTTGAGTACATGCTGCCCACTTGTTCTAAATACACACATAGAGAGAGATACACCCAGGAGCAAGAAAAAATTGTTGGGAAGATATGGTATAAGAACTTGTGGCCCAACCTCCCTCCCACCCTCTTTATCATGATACTACCACATTCTTGTAGTCTTTGGTTGAATTCACCCTTGCTTTGAAAGAGATTTAAAATAAAAATGTGTTAAGTTAGTATAATAAATTAAAAGTTTTGCTAAATAAAAGGAGTGCGCTCCTATCTTGTTCCTGACAATTTGGAAACAAGCATGCTTGTGAAAATGAGAGTTCTGCAGGCATGTGCATCCAATAATAGCTGCAAATGAAGACATACACACATATACACACAGTACAACTAGATCAGGGATGTCAAACTACAGCCAGTGGGTCAGATGCATCATGTGCTGGCCCCAAGCACCCCTGGTTTAGCGAAGGGGAAAATAGTCATGATACGTCACGTGACAATATGACACCGCAAGTTTGACACCCCTGAACTAGATTTCACCCATTAAAAATGTAGTCACTTTTCATTAGAAATAAATTATGCTATATTCTTTGGTGTATCATCCCAAATAAATAGTGTCACTTGAGCACCAATTTAAAGTGCAATATAATAATCTGCTTTAGAGGCAAGGGCAAATAGGGGATTGTGTATGCCCAGAGCCTCTCAATAACCTTTGAATAACTTATCTCTTCATTACTACAAAACTTATACACAGTGGCCTATGGCTCTCTGAGCCCTGAATCAGCTTAAATTATTTCATGGAATGCCAGTTTAAGTCACTCCTTCCTTCCTAGAAAAAATTTCCATTGTCCAATCTTCATTAGCTCACTGTTTCCTTTTTTTTTTGCCCCTGCCAACTTCTGATGGGCATTTCTATCCTTTTTTTCTAGGTTCTCCCAATCCAGCTGGGCTGAATCCAATTGTTGAACTGCAGTCACATTTCCTGCAGCCAATGTCCAAAAACATAAGCCATTATTTAAGATTTGGCTGTCACCAGACTGGGACAAACTAATTCAATCATTAGGCTAACTCTAAACATTTGAGTGAGTGAAATCAGTGCTACTTTTTGGCTGGCCTGTTTTAGAAAAAGCATTGAAGAAAGATTTCTGAATGGTATGTTTCCAGTTCCTCATTAAGAAGAAAACTCTCCTTCAAATCATACTTAGTCCCCAATAATTGCAAGACATGTCAGTCCAACTGTCTTGACAAAAAAATTGGGAAGTATTTTCTATTAAGTTATTTGAGAATTGCCTTTTATTTCAATACTGCCTACAACTATAAAGAGAGTTTCACACGCAATTCTTTGCTTTTTAAAAAAAATATATCAGATAGGAAGCTTGGTTTTGGCCTAGCTTGTAGTGTAAAATCAACCAACCATGATTAAGTTTAATAACCCAGAGTTAAGCAAGATATACAATGTATGAAATCAGTGTATGAAATCATCATCTAGGAGACTTGGTTTACACCAACATGCTGTATGACAAACTACCCAGATCCTTTTTAGCACAATATAGGTATTATCAAGTGCAGGTAAGAGCAGCATTTGGAGGGTAGTTAATCAACCAGGCTCAAGACAGTAATCTATGATGAACTATCATTTCTCTCCAGCCATTGGGCTCTGTGGATCATTAGGCTCTATGCCTCAAAACTATTTCAGTTGTAGCTGACAGATCAGTCATGTTATATGCATAGCTAATTTCTCTGGAAAATGGTGAATGGGAGGATGAAAATGGGGATATCAGCCTCATATAAGGCCAAATTTCAATTCTACCATAAGATCCCACTAAAGAACCAAAAGCAGAATTTTACCCAGAAAGCTTTTTCCCACGTTAGCAGATAAAATGAGGGAAGGAACCAAGTATCTGTAGTACAGATTTTGTTTCCTATAGTTCAGATAATTTGTGTGACTGGACAATTCTGTGTAAAAGCATTGATTCTTTTGAGGTATAGCTATAGGAATATCATAGGAATATTGATTTGTTACTGGTTTTTCCATCTTGGCTATTGTTAACCCATAGGGCATCAAACAGCTTGAAGTCCATCAAAGCCAGGCCTAAACAAAAACTCATAATACATTCCATATATGATACCAGCTTCATTCCTATAGATTGTGGGAGTAGCATTTAAAAAAAAATATTTTAATATTTTTCTCTTTTCTCAAGGACAGGAGGAACAAAATTCTTGTTGCTTTATGGATAAAACAATAGCAATTGCCCAGCATTTTTTTCTGACAAATGCAAAACTGCAAATGTTTCCATGTAAAAATGTGCATATTTAGACATCAGATGCTTCATTTGAAAAGGAAATAAGTGCCACTGGACTTTGTCATTGGTTCAAAATCCAGCATAAATCACAGATAGAAATGCATTTGGGAGATACATAATTATACATTATGGCTCATATAATGCATTAACAGCTGGGAGACAGAACAGACTGATCTCTGCCAAACTGGAAGCAAGAACCAGTATCTAGTGAGCATGCGCAAAGTGCAATCGTTTAATTACCAGCTAGTCATAAATATCAGCTTGTTGCTGCAAGTTGTTTGTATTCAGGCAAACTTGTAAAGATGATTGGATATAATTTTTAGGGTTATTCTAATTTGTTTTCAGTTTAACGGATGTTTCATAGAAATGCTTTGCATTCTGCACTGGACATCTTGCTATAAATAATTATCTCTAAAAATTAAATTACTGAGAAAGGAAGAATGTATAGGGAATAAGAAGCAAAACTAAAGTTGACAGATGGAAAAGTACAGAAACAGGGCTCCCAGGCCTCTGCATCAGTTGAGACAGAAATTATACATAATTTCTGATCAAAACTGGTGACATGTTGCAACTGAAAGAATGACGCATAGATTGGGAGATGCCCAAATCTAATCTTAGACATAAACTCAATGGCTGCATTCACATATTACAATAAGCCTTGGCCTGCTTAAATGTAGTTTTATTGAATAAATCACAATTGGCTGAGCTCATAAGCCCCTTTCAGTCAAGACCAAACCAATCACTCATCTCTTACTGCAGAAGGGGAATTCAGTCTGATACCTTAGAATTCAACTGAATATTTTTACTAAGGCTTCCACTGTCGATGTGATGTGTATTGTGGATATATTGAAGCATCGCTTAACTCTTCACTTTTAGATTGCATTGCAGGTAGTCCTCAATTTATGACCACAATTGAGTCCAAAATTTCTGTTGTTAAGTGACACATTTGTTAAGTGAGTTTTCCCCCATTTTACAATCTTTCTTGCCACTGTTAAGTGAATCACTGAAGTTAACTAGTCACCCAGCTGTTAAGTAAATCTGGCTTCCTCATTGACTTTGCTTGTCAGAATGTCGCAAAAGGGGATCACATAATCCCAGGAGATTGCAACCGTCATAAATGCGAATCAGTTCTCAAGCATTTGAATTTTGATCACATGATGATGGGGATGCTGCAAAGGTCATTGCTGCAAAAAATGGTCATAAGTCACTTTTTTCAGTGCTGTTGTAACTAGTCACTAAATTAACTGTTGTAAGTCAAGAACTTTCTGTATTCATTTTCATTGGGAATCATTCAAAGTACAGAAAATTCTAGACATCTAGATTTATTCTAGGATTCAGAGTCAGTTTCGATGGCCTGCTAATCTCACAAGCACTCTGTGGGAATCAAGACTGTAGCACAGAAAACACCCAGCATTTCTCAAAGCTGTACTTCATTGAGAAAAATCAGCAGGGAATTAATAAATTATTTTTCAAGGAAACTTATTTACTGTTAACCAAACATCTCACTGGAGGTACTCTTGGCAATATTTCAATAATTCAACTAAAATTGTTTAAAATTGCTTAAAAACAATTTTTCTTGTTTTTTTGTTTTCACATTTTAACTTGAAACTTTCTGAAAATAAAACAAAATTTTAAAACAAATATTTTACAAGTGACCAGACTTTTAAAAATATACATATATTAGATATGTGTTAAGTTTATTAGACAACCAAAAAAACCCAAAAATTGTACACATTAAAATAAAGCAAAACATAATTCATTACAATTTCAAAATGTACACCTTTTTCCAAAGATCTCAAGTTTGTGTGTATGGTATGAATTTGTTCCCATTTCTCTTCATTCCCATCTTGGTTTTACAACAGCCCTCTGGGCTAGCCAGTAGACATCATAGTAAATTTCTTGGATAAATGGAGATTTGAATTTGAGTTAAAAAACTTAGTCCCTCTTTGAGGGAGATGGGTAGTACAAAAATGTGAAAAATAAATAAAAATAAAATAGTCTGACATACCAATCATTTTATCCCATTGCCTCTGTGTATGCGTATATTGTGCTCTGTGTATGAAGCACAATAAATAAGGATTCTATAATGTTTCATTCTTACTGCTCAAATCCATTGAATTAATCCATAAAATCAAATTGAACTAGATTTATCTTGTCATAATTGGATAATGTAATAACAGAGTAATAATCCTCCCTATTTCATTCTTAAACTCTAGGATTTAAATGTCATTTCTAGGGACATATGTTTTGGTGATAGTTTTTCAAGGGTTCAGACTTCCAAAATCACATGACAACTTATATACTGTAAATATTCATAAGCTCCATAAACTCAAATGCTGATCCAACTCATCAAAGCACTGTTCAACCTCCATAGCTCCAAATCCAAATTATCTCAACCCCATATCTTGAACAATTCAACTCTTTTCCACAGCAGATCCGCCCAAATCCTGTAAATCTTCATCTATTGTATGCTCCTATTGTCCTACACTTTAACTCTATGTAGGCTTTTCTGGCTAATCATGTGCCTAATTACCCCCAATACAAATATCCATTGCACTCCATTTGATAAAATTTTGTGTACTACAGAGCTGGTTTTGCACATTGATTTGTTGCAAAGATGTTTTTTTGAAAATACAATGATTCAGAATGAAGAAGACAGTCTGAGTCTATGGTTTATAACATCATGGCTGGATCCACATTAAGCCCAAAACTATTAAACTATATTTTTTTTAATAATATGCACTATCCAACTACATAAAATCCTGTTTATATTATGCCATCAATTCCCATTACCTTTTCAAACTCAATTTGTCACTTGATTCCTGTTCTGTCCTCACATACAGCTGCCCAGCAGGTGACACAAAGGTCCAGCAACACCCAGCCCTGAATTTTAACTTTATAATCTACACATTTCCTCTACCTGTTCTATGGGATTAGTTCTAGCCCATCACAGCTTCTATCAAAAAAGGCTAGTCTTTAAAGAGTAAAATTAAAGTTTAAAATATCAAAAATTAAAATGAAGCTTATTTTTAAAGGCACCCAGTACTCTTTGTTGTCTTTTCTGCATATCCAGAAATACTTTATTCCTCAGAATAGCTCCATCTTAGATCTTCAGCACCTCTATCAGGTTCCCTAGCTGAAAGCACTGAATAGCACACCTCTGGCGCCCAAAAGAACCACCGCCTTTGCCCAGTATTTATCCGAGGAGGTCTCCATCCTGCACATCCAGTGCAGGCTGGTGACCCACAGATGTTTCACAATCCCAACTCACCAAATGCCATCCCCTACCCTCCTCCCGGAAAGCTTTGTTCTCATCCATCTCCAGGCATCTCCACCGAAGCCGCCTTTGCCCGCTTTCGCTCCACACGGTCGCATCCCACTTCCCACACCCCTGGTGACTGAGGCTGCAGCCCTGCCTCGGGCACTTTTGCTACCAACCAGCGCCTCAGCACACGTTCTCTACCCACCCACCCACCCCAAAAAACTCCATTGCCATTAAAGTCTCACCTCGACGTCCATCCAGACCAGACGCACCGCACCCACTAAAGTCATCACCCCTCCACTTCTTCCCGTACGCGCCCTCCCTATGGCAAACACAGCCCTCTCCTCTCAAATAAGGACAGCAGAAGCGCCACGCCCTGATGCCAGCTGCTTTCCCCAGAAGCTACGCTGCCCCCTTACCTCTTCCATGCTAAACCCCTCGCGGTCTCCAAAGGGCGGTGCAGAGGCAATCCATAGAGAGTATCTCCGGTAGAGCTGACGGTAGCAGCGGGCACAGCTGCAGAGCGCACGACCTAGCCCTTTGCTTGCCTGCCTCCACCCAGCGGCCCCTCCCTGCTCGCTCCTTCCCCGTAGTCATCCAAAGGCACAGCCTGTAGCGGATCATGTGAGACTCCTGTCTCTTTTGCACGTTGGGGAAAGGGGGGGGGGGGCACGGAGAGGCTGGGAAGGAGGGAAAGAAAGAAAGAAAGAAAGAAAGAAAGAAAGAAAGAAAGAAAGAAAGAAAGAAAGAAAGAAAGAAAGAAAGAAAGAAAGAAAGAAAGAA
>BLBF01000051.1:4784337-4803415 GCA_015471245.1 Laticauda colubrina
GAAAGAAAGAAAGAAAGAAAGAAAGAAAGAAAGAAAGAAAGAAAGAACGGGAGTGCCTTCGCCACCACTTGCGTGATGCAACGTTCCCCTTCTCTGCCAATCTATAGAGAAAATTGGATAGTCAACGCCCCTCCCTTAGCAACCCGTGAAGCTGTTACCAGCTTGTCCCACCCTTCATTAAAAAACTGGAGTATGGGGCGGGGGAAGGGGGTGCGAGGAATTACACAAGGAATTATAGATTCTTGCTATAGCCTGACGCAACAGCTCCTTTTCTAGCCATCACTTCGCTAACCCATGTGTATTTTAATTCTCTGCGTGCGCACACATCTTTGAAAATATAGAGAAATGGTTTTCTGTGATGGCTCCCGGCCACTCCCTTAGCAACCTTTAACGCAGTTATGCCCCATTCCGTGAAATGTTAGGAAAGCTTAAGATGAGAAGGGCTTACCTATTGCTAGTTTGCTTTCCTCCTGAAAGGCATAGTTAGCATCCTTGCTCCAGTATAGCCTTTGTTTAGAGACAACCCCCACTCCTTTATAAACATGCTTTAATTTGGAATACATCACACAGAAATTTAGAGAAAACATTCCAGTATTTGTGCAGACCTGGGAGGAATGATATGTTCCCTTATTCTTCTCTCCCAGTAGCTCTTATTATTATCCTTCCCTGTCTCCCGCTCCCTCCTTAAAATGGTTTACAACTCCAGTATCTGCCCACCACCAATAATTGGCAATTAGGTCCTTTGAAGTCCAAGAGAATTCCATAGATTTTAGTCCCCATTTCCATAGATCCATAAAGTCCATAGATTTTATTCCCCATTTCCATTTTTTTGAAAGTACCATTCAATTTCTTTTCTGCAAATCTGGATGGAACATAAAACCTTTGATATTTGGATGACAGCAGAAAGACCAAAAAAAGGGGAAAAAAACCATTCCCAAGGGATAAGCATTTCCATATAGCCAAATTCATACAAATCAACACTGAGAAGACATTCAACCATCAATATGATCTTGAAGTATCTGTTTTGGGGAGGGAAAGCAAGACAATTTGGAATAAAAATATATTGAAAGCACAACCTGCCCATCTTCATGTTTTTCAGAAGTCTGAACAAAGAATGTGGGAAATTAGTACTACGAAGAGAATTTCAGAATTGTAAAGCAAGTGTTTCATGTAGTGATCTGGAATATAATGAATAGATCTCATAAAGCAGCTTTTATCAATCTCATCAATTTTAAGACATGTGGACTTCAACTCCCAAATTTCCCCAGCCAGGGTCCTTGCAGTTTTGCAAATATTTCTCAAATAGCGATAACCTCCTTGTCATTGCTATTGGATGTCTATAACCATTGGTCTCATGAAATAAACATCACCTCCCACCATATCCATGGAAAATTTCAAAATAAATGTACCTAGTGTTAAAAATTGGGTCCATGCTTAATAAAGAAGAGAATAGAAGGGGGAAATGCTTGTGATCTCAGATCACAAAGAGGAAAGAGGGCCCAGGAAGAGAGAATGATCTGACTGGGTAGGAATTTATGCCCTTGGTAATTTGAATAAAATCATCCCCTCCAGTCTGCGTGTCCTATAGCTGAAGCTAAATGCAGATGGCTTTACATCTATCCAGCATTGGAAAAAATTGTCTTTCTCAAATCTGAAATGTCCTTTCCTTCTAAAGTGTGAAACTATATGCCCCTTTGAATTTGCAAATCTTCCCAATTTATTTTCCAGCAGTGCAGTCATGCTGATAAATTGCCAACTAAATGTTCCATGGCTTCAACAGAGAAGTCAGCTCTTAAAGCAGTCTAATCGAATCATTGCTCAAATAGGACACTCATTCACCTGTGCAAATTCTATTAGTTGCATTCATGTAGGTGTTTCAGTTGTGGTTTGTGGAATCAAGTCTGCACGTAATACTTAAATCAGATTAGAAGGATACATACCTCAAGCTAAGTCAAAACTATAGGCATCACATTACAAATTAGCTGTATCTATATGTGAATCTAACAATTATTTACTGGAAGGTATTTTTCTAGCTGGAATAAATGATAAGGTAACACTTGGTTTGACATCTGCATGTGTGAGAGAAAAGAAGGGAGAGATGAGTGGTATCACCTAGAAGAAATAATCTTTGCCCAGAAACATTTTCTTAATCCAGAAGCAATCAACTTTTCAGGAGGCCCAAGAGCACAGAAAGGCATTGTTATGTCACCAAAGTGAGTGGGACTAGAATTTCTAGAATGTTTTCCAGATGTGATTCAGTTTTTGTTAACTTAGAAACAATTTCCAGTGTCCTTAGCCCATTCACTGTCTGTGCTGGTTAGTTATGTTGAAAATTATAGAACTAGAAAGAATTAGATAAGGATGGCCACCTTCATCTATGCTTGGTGTCATGTTCAGAATGCAGAATAAATACAATCCCACCCCCTCTCTCTGAAAGCCCATTTCACACAGCACCAACGGATGGAAAGAGGATGTAAAACAGAGAGAAACATTTGCCATCCATTGGTTAATGCGATGCATCCGTTCTGTACTCACTGCATCCGTTTTTCATACTCTCTACCCGTCCAGCATCCGTCTAGTGTGATTTCATCCGCTCAAAAAGTTTTGAGCTGCACAAAACTTTTTGAGCGGATAAAGTATCCAACGCGTCTGTTATACATCCGCTACGCATACGGGGAACATCCATTATACGTCCATATATATATATAAGTCGTCATCCTTTAGGTGTCTGCTATATCCGCTAGGCATCTGCTACGCATCCGCACAACTCAAATCCGCTCCAGTGGAAAACGGACACAGGGAGGAAGTGAAACGGATGCGGAACGGACACACAGCATTAGTAGCATGGATGTAGAAAGGATGAAAGCGGATGCAGCTCGCATAGAAAGCATTAAAACAGAAAAAACGTTCATATAGGGGACGTATCTCGGATATTTAGGATGTCTACAGGATGCCTGGAGGATGCAAAAGGACACCTAGCAGAAAACCTATATTTCCTATAAAAAGGGGGAGAAATCACCAGGATCTCACTTTCAGTCCAGCAGCCCTGCTGTGCAGATCTCTTCAGCCTTCATCTTGCTCTTGCTCTTCGCAGACTCCTTTTGGTAGCCGCCATCGTTCTACAACAGTGCGAAGCCCTCTACAGGTTCTTTCACCTGTTCTACGGGAAGAAAAGGAGGCGTCCAAGAAGTGTCTGGGTCCGAAGATGGATCGCAAGAAGAGCCGAGTACAGACTGTATAACAAGCTGATGGTGGAGCTGAGGAATGAAGACCCTCGTGCATTCCAGAACTTCATGAGGATGCCACCAGCCATGTTTGACAAAGTTGTGGAGCAGCTGAGACCCAGGTTGATCAAGGCAAACACCAACTTCCGGCCCAGCCTGGACTCTGGGCTGAAGGTGACACTGACTCTACGCCACCTGGCCTCAGGGACCACCTACAGGAGCATGCAGTACGCCTGGAGGGTGCCACACAACACCATCAGCATTATGGTCAGAGAAGTGGTGCAGGCCATCATCGAAGAATACCTGGAGGAGCTCCTCCAGTGCCCCTCCACTGAAGAAGGTTGGAAGAAAGTTGCAGAGCAGTGGTATCAGAAGTGGAACTTCCCCCACACCATTGGAGCCATAGATGGCAAAAACGTGGCCTGCAAAGCTCCAGCCAACTCATGGTCCACTTATCACAATTACAAGGGCTTCTTCAGCATCATCCTCTTCGCCATGGTCGATGCTGACTACAAGTTCATGTACATTGATGCTTCAGGCAACAGGTCAGCTTCAGATGCCCAGGTATACAACTCCAGTCACCTCAAGGAGGGGCTGGAACGCAACCTCATCATGGGCTTCCCAAATCCAGACCCCCTGTCCAATGACACACAAGATGTGCCCTACTTCATCATGGGGGATGACACCTTCTCCCTCAGAACCTACCTCATGAAGCCCTACACTTCCACATGCCTCACTTCCGTGAAGAGAGGATCTTCAACTACAGGCTGTCCAGGGCAAGGCGGGTGGTGGAGAACGCCTTTGGCATCCTGGCCAACAGGTTCCAGGTACTTCTCACTAACATGCAGCATCGCCCAGAGACCGTGAGGAAGATCATGGAAGCTTGTTGCATCCTGCACAATCTCATGCACACCCGCTACCCAGTGTTGCAGAACAGGCTCGTGGACCACCAACAAGGCAATGGGGACATGGAGCCTGGGGAATGGAGTCAAGGGTGAAACCTGATAGACACTGTGGATGTGCAAGGCCCCAACAGAGCTTCACGTGAAGGGAAGAAGCAGCGCAACCTCCTGAAACACTGGTGCAACTCCCCAGCTGGAGCAGTGGAGTGGCAAGACAGGATGGTAGATGCTTAATGGATGCTTCCTTCAGCCTGTCTCATCACACTGATGAGATTGTGCCATATATGTTGAGTGGCCCTGCAATGAACAGGACATTTAATAAAGAGTTGTGTTTATGTTGAAATGTGTGGATGAATGATTAAATTGTTATTGATAACAAAGGGCCATAGGTGTGGCACCTGGGAGGGTGGACCATACAGTCCCACTATGCTTGCACTGGAGGTTTATCTATCTCACAGCTATTACCCATCCCACAGGTATCCCTGCCCATCCCACTGCTTTCCTTACCCATCCCATAAGCATGCAAAGGCTTAAACCATTTCTAAAAGTTTCCACCAAGACTTTATTGACTAAAAGAACTGAACCAAGTGTGTGAAGCAAAGATAACCTTTATTAATAACAAACTGTAAAAGCAAAATGAACCAAGTTAAGTGTCCCAAGCAAAGATAAAGTCAACAAGTAGCAACCCAGTCTCTGGCACTCTTCTCAGTCACTCTGAGGCGTGCCCATAGTCTCAGGGATGAAGGGTCCAAGTGCTGTAGAGGTGGCTGCTGCTGGAGTGCTGGTCTGAGGCGCCATTGGGGTGCCTAGCCCCAAGAGGACAATGGGATGGTGTGTGGAGGAAGCTCTCAGAGAGCTGGCTCAGTCCTGTGATGTTGAGAGCCCCTTCCTCCATGACATGGGGTGTCAGTCCCAAGACCGATGACAGATGTTCTGAGGCCGGGCTTGGCTATGGGGTGGAGGAAGGAGGAGTGTAGTGAGGCTGTCTGGTCTGCAGGTGAGCGAGGTGAGGCGTGGGTGGCATCTGTGGTGTGGGTGTCATCTGTGGCGTGGGTGGCATCTGTGGCGTCGGTGGCATCGGTGGTATCAGTGGCGTAAGATGTACCTGTGCCTGGACTGGGAAGGGCTCCCTGTGCTGATGGAACTCCTGGTAGCCATAGCCTTGGTTGGTGAGGGCCTGTGGAAAGCCTTGGAAGGGCTGCGACATCACCTGGGGTGGAGGAGCAGATCTGGACTGGGTCGGAGCAGGTTCAGCTGGGCCTGGAGGGTTGTGCAGAAGTCCTGTGATCCTCTTCTTTATCACCTGGTACTGTGATTCGGACATGTCCATGAGGGTCTGGTTGACGTAGGTGAGGAAGGGCTTGCAGTTTGAGGATGGTATGTTGGTGTGTACCAGCTGAGAGAGGAGATCTTTGCTGCTTTTGATGATGTCCCTGATCTCCAGCAGGACAGTGTGGCTCTGCCCCTCCGGTCTGCCTCTTTGCCTGCTTTCTGTGGAGGTGGAGCTGGGGGTGGGGGTGGGTTGGTCTCTGGTGTCAGCACCCTCTCCTTGGTCCCACTGCATCAGGGGGTCCTCCATGTGCTCCGCCACGGGGGGGGGGCAGCTGTTGGGGGGGTCTCCATCGTGGGGCGCTCCACAGATACCTGCCTGGACACAGGAGCTGACTCTTGGCCAGAAGAGGACTGGCTCTCTGTGGGCTGCCTGAGAGAGAGGGTAGACAGAGGGGCTGCTCCTTGGTGACGGATCTCACCCTCCAAGAAGCTGCACTTTGCCATCACGTAGGTCTCCCGGTCGGTGAGCTTGACTGCGGCCTGGCCAGACTTCTTGAGGTGCAGCTTCCCGTACCAGGTGTGCATGTGCTTCCACCACCCGAGGAGGACATCCAAAGTGTAGCCCAGGCTCTCCGCCTTCTCTCTCCAAGCCACCTGCTTCCTCTTTGTGTCTCGATAAAGCCTGTGTCCCTTCTGCCATTCTCCCTCAGCCATTCGAGCACCTCATCCTCATGTTCCTCTTCGATGGAGTACTGCCTCCTCTCCCTATCTCGCAATTGCCTCTTCCTCCCTCTGGCAGGGCCTTCTGGGCCCTCATCAGCAGGGCTTTGAGGTTCTAGGGACTGGTCCACCACACCACCACCACCAGCAGCAGCAACAACAGCAGCAGCAAAAGCAGCACCAGCAGCACCAGTAGGAGCAGGAGCAGCACCAGCAGAGTAAGCACCAGCACCAGGAGCAGCACCAACAGAGTCAGCACCAGCAGAAGCACCAGCAGGACCAGGAACAGCACCAGCAGAGTAAGCATCAACAGAAGCACCAGCACCAGGAGCAGCACCAGCAGAAGCCCCAGCCCCAGCAGAGTCAGCCCGAGCAGCAGAAGCCCCAGCAGAAGCAGAGTCAGCACCAGGGGGTGGGATGGTGGCCCTGTCCTTCTTGCCAGGGCTGGCAGAAGATGGCACAGGCTTCCTCTTCTTCCCCATGGTTGTTGGCTGGAGATGTGTCTGGCAGCAGGTCTTTCCTCTGAATGGTGACCTGCTTGCAAGCTGCATCCTTTTATGTCCGCGGGGCCTGACGCAATGCATCCTCCCCACATGCTCAGTGAACGCTTTGCATCCGCTAGGCATCCGCTAGGCATCGGCTCTGCATCCGCTCCTTCCGCTGTGCGTCCACTTCGCTGTGCTCCCCTGGAAGCCCTGCGGATGTGCCATCCGCTTCCATCCGCTATGCTTCTGTGGAACATCCGCTTTACATCCTGGCTACATCCTCTCCCCGTCTGTTCCTTTCTATTGTTGTCCACTCTGTTTATGCAAATTTGGGGCACTTTTTAGAGCGGATAACAACGGATAGAACATTTTCTCGTCCGCTGTGTCCTTTTTACATACTTTTTGCATCTGTCGGCCGATGTGACAGGCCCTTCACCGTGTGTGTGCATGTATATCAATGTGTAAATCTCAGGCCTGGATGTCTGAGGATTTTCTGCAGTATCTTACTTGTCCTAACATTGCTTTCATGTAGACAGAGAGTTCTGATCAGAAGTTGTACTCAGCAGGTTCTGGCCAGTTCTGGAGAACTACCCTGTTTCTCCAACAATATGGCCTCCCCCAATAGGAAGTCCCAGCATGTTTTATAGGCATGAAATGAAATTAAGCTCCTCCCCCCAAATTAAGGCTTATATTAAAACATGCGAAATGGTGGGGAATGGTGGGGGGGCTTGCCGTTAGGAAGTACTTTTGTTGCACACCCGGATATGGTGCTGCCTGTGTTGACCCCGATATGAAGTACCCCACCAACACCGCAGTCAACATCCAAGCCATCGCCACCTGCCTGCCCAAAATTCATGGGGGGGGGGAATTAAGTCACCCCCGAAAAGACAGCCTGGCCATTTTTTCGGGGCTCAAAAAAACAAAAAGACCCAGCCTTATTATATGAGAAACACAGTAGTAGTGGAAATTTTGAGTAGTTCGGATAATACTTCCTCTGACTGGCCCCGCCCCATCTATTCACTGCCTCCTGAGCCCCAGCTGATCGGCTGGGTCTTCTTTTGTTGCCCTGCACAGGAGAACAGAGCTGGAAAGCAGGTTAGTGGGATGGGGAAGGAATGGAGATTTTGCAGTATTCTTCCCCTGCAATGCCCACCAAGCCACGCCATGCCCACCAAGCCACGCCATGCCCACCAAGCCACGGCCACAGAACCGGTAGTAAAAATGTTTGAATCCCACCATTGGTTCTGAGTTTCTGGAATCTGTTAGAGCCACTCTCTGAACTTAGGAGTCACACTTAGGAATGCTCCCCCACTGAAACCACCTTTGTCTTTTCTTTCCACATGCTCTCCTCCTTCAGTCCCTGATACTTCTCCAGCTTCTCATATAAGCATCTATATATTCACAGAACATGAAAGGATCACCTGTAAAACAGATAATGTTGACCTACTCTCCAGGAGCAGTTTCAAGGCCCATGTAGATCAAAGGCTGTCAACAACTTACATTGTAAATTAACTACAATTAATAACCTGCAAAAGACCTTTAAGCCTGCACCATTGAAGATAGCAAAGCTTTCTTTTGAGGGCAATCAATTGCATTTTTGAAGTAATCAATTTCAAAAGCTGGAGCTGCTATTAAAAATGAACAATAAATTTAAGTCTGCTCTCTAATGGCACTCCTAGGCCATGCTAAGCTGTCCATAATATTCCGCTTTGATTGGTTACATCAAACTGGTTATTTTCATTCTCAATCTTGTCTATTGTTAAATAATAATAAAATTAATTACATATCCCATACCACGTAGAAGTATATACAATAGAAATATATATAATTGTCATATGAAATGTAAAGCCTGCTTTGATTCAGGTGGACTTCTCGTGATTTCATGTCCATGCAGAATTTTGTTTTTGCAAGATGTATATATTTTATTCTACTTTTTTAAATGCAGAAATCTGCCAATTCCAAGTGTAAGCAATTCTCCCTTTTCCTGGGACTCCATATCTAAATATTTGTCATATTCCATTCTCTTATTCTAGAGTTTTTTTCTTGCCAATATGTTGAACCTACTGGAACTTTATTTTCACCATGATTCTGTGATGGTAGCAGATCTCACGGGTTTCATTTAATCCAAGGTACATTTTTTCAACTCGCTTTGTCTAAGCAGTAAAACTTTAGATGAAGATAGTACTGAAGAGTTACCTGTCATTATTTACAAATTCAGCAATTGAACAAATACTAAGCTTCTAACATTCCTGAATAACTATATTTAATGACCTGCTAAACTATGATTAAAGTAAGCAAAAGTAACATAACATACCAGACCGTTGCTTAATTGCTGAATGAGTTTAAAGCCATGTTAGTTGTCTTCCAATATCCTTATGAGTTAGCTAAAAGGAGAAAAAAACCTATTCTGTAGGATGGAACATACTCTTGATGGAAACCCCAAACTAGGCTTTCAGATGTATATCCTATCTCCTTTCAAATTAGCCAGTTGGGAGCAGATGTCATGGTACGTCAATATTAGGATATTCCCTAAGCCAGGCATGCTGATCTTCCCAAATGATGCTTTATTAAGCAATGCTATGAACTCTCAAAGCCATGTCCTCTGATTCATCAGACTCTTGCAAAAGAAACAGAACCATAGCAAAACATTTTACTTTGTGCATCAGTCCATCATAAATACTTATCATTTTTTTAAATTTTGCTGATAAATTAGTATTGTTTCATGTATCAATTTTTACATTACTATAAGTAATTTTGAAAAATATCAATACAATCCTGGTTAACACCTACAGTATTTATATTTTTGTTTTTTAAGAAAGCATTCCCTATGTATAATAAAAATAGTACATCATATCATGTATCATAAACTTTAGATATAGATATATAACAGTTTTTTCCCAAAGGACCTAATTTCAAACATTGTCTTATGGCACAATGTTTGGATTTAAGAAACCCAAAACTAAACTCTTCAAATTAATGGTGATGAATGAAATATTTTCACTTCTTTGCCCAACCCCTATATCGGGAAGTGACTTATACAACACCTGCACTTTATTATTTTTTGTTTTTTAATTTCTCTTATAGTTATTATAATCTCCCAGCATAGCAGACTGGAACCAGCCTTATGGCTCTGTATGTACATCTCAAATAATTTTATTTATTTATTCTACCTTTATTATTTTTACAAATAACCCAATGTGGCAGATATATCCAACACACCTTTTCCTTTCTATGTTCCCCATAACAACAATCCTGTGAGGTGAGTTGGGTTGAAAGAGAGTAACTGGCTCAATGTCACCCAGCTGGCTTTTATGGGTAAGGTGCAACTAGAACTCATGGTTTCCTACTTGGTGCTTTAACCATTAGATCAAACTGACTCTCTTAGAAATCTATTTATTATATGTACATTTATTCTACCTGTCTTTCTATCTATCATCTATCTATCATCTAGTTATCATTTAGTTATCTAGCTATCATTTATCTATCTAAAATATAAAATAAATCTCTTATAGAAGGATTGAGGATCCAATTTTAAAATGTTATGTCATCTTGTATTCTGTGCATTTATCCAATACTAACATTGTCTCTGCAAATTTATGTCCAGTTAAAAGGAGAATCATAAGGAACATTGCTAAGAAGACATACTTCAATTGAGTCTCATGGAAAATGTTAGATATCTGCATACTTGAAATACTGCAATTGGATTGGGCCACCCGTCGGCGGGAGATTTAAAGAACTGTCATTGGCCAAAAGCTGCGAGCAGCTGCTATAAAAAAGGCTGCTGTGGCTTAGCAGTAGATCAGTCTAGCAAGAGAAATAAAAAGAGTTGAAGTCTAACTGGTCTAGAGTCGATCTTTTCCCACACTTAACACTGGCGATGAAGGTGGGATACTGAGACAAAGGAGATCAGTTGAGCATGTGGTAACAAAACCAAGCAAAGATGAGATGGCCGGCAGCAACTCGCCACCCACACCGTTCAACCCAGTGGCGGAGAACTGGGACTCTTACATCGACAGGTTCCTCATGTTCCTCGAGAGCAATGATCTACAAGGGATGTCCAAAAACTGAAAGAGAGCCATTTTCCTAACCCATTGTGGACCCACAGTTTTCCAGATGGACAAAGCATTGGCAAAACCCCGGGATGTGAAACAGATGGCGTGGCCAGATTTGGACAAAATGCTGCAAGCCCATTATGCGCCAGCCATCTCAAGCTTCATCAAGAGGCATGAATTCTACAAGCGAGACTAAAAGGAAGGTGAGAGCATAGGAAATTTCGTTGTGGCTCTAAGAGACATTGGTGGAGCATGCAAATTTCTCAATATGGACATGAGGCCATATTGAGGGACCGCATGGTCCTCAGACTCAGAGATCTCACTCTACAGAGCCAATTATTGACCAGACCCAAAATCGCAGTAACCAAGGCTATTGCAGAAGCTACCGCAGCAGGAGCAGCGCAGATATCAGCAGCTACCATGTGGCAAATGAATAAAGCAACACAAGAAGCCATGAAAGACCCTAGCACAGCCCAAGAAAAGAAGACAGAGGGAACTCAAAAGCGCACCACCACAACACACCATGAGGACATTGAATCTCTCTCCGAAACCGATGAGGAGGAAGAAGAAATCAATAGGCTCCAGTTGGAAAAAAGCAGACGAGACTGGAGAGAAAGGAAAACTGAATTCCGCTGTGCCGGGTGCAGAGGGGACCACCCACATTCTGAATGCCATTTCCTCTACACTGTGTGCAGGCATTGTGAAAGGCAGGGACACATAGCTCGAGTCTGCCAGAACAAAAATAGCTACATCCCTAGACAAAGAGGAAGCACCACCCCCCCAGAATGAGAGAAAGACAGATAGGGAGCCATTGGAGCCGAGAAAACAGAAATAAGCAGCTCAGCAAAACCAGCAGAAAGGAAAAAACACACCAGACAATAATCATTCGACATTCGAGCGCAATCAATACAAGGAAGGTGCAGGTACAAGTCAAAATAGAAGGCCAGCCATACAAGATGGAGGTGGATTCCTGTTTGTACGTATCCATGATATCGTGGAACACCCTCAAGAGCCTGATACCAGATATAGAAAGGAAGGAATTAGAGAGACAAAAAATTACTTAAAGACTACCAAGGGAACAGAATTCCCGTAGTTGGACTCGGATATTTCCAAATCAAATTCAAAAAATACAAGACAATCCTTCCACTGATAATAGTAGACCGGGATTACCCAAGCCTACTGGGGCTCGAATGGTTTGCACCCTTAGGAATCAGAATGACCGGGGTAAACAGCGTCACCGAGACAGACTGGGAAGAGAACCTGATGCGAGAATTCCAGGACGTCTTCAATGGAAAACTGGGAAAGTACCGAAGGTCCCCAATCTCATTTAATTTAAATCCTAACATAGCCCCAATCAGGTTTAAAGGCAAGGCGAGTTCCATTCATGCTAAAACCGAAAATCGATGAGCAACTAGATAAACTCATCGCACAAGGGGTATTGGAACCATGGGAAATCCCAATTGTGACCCCAATTAAACCAGAGGGGTCCGTGCGCATCTGCGGTGACTATAAGGCAACCCTCAACCATGCGCTACAACAAAGCACATACCCCGTCCCGGTGGTCCAACACCTCTTACATTCGTTGGGGGGAGGAAAAGTCTTCACAAAGCTCACCCTTGCACAAGCTTACCAACAATTGCCAGTTGACCCAGAAACAGTGGAACTCACAGGGGGGCATTCAAATGCAATGACTCACAGGGGGGCATTCAAACGCAGAAGACTGCAATTTGGAGTCAGCGTGTCCCCAGGGGTATTCCAAAGTCTAATGGAGTATCTATTACAGGGAATCAAGGGGGTGGTACCATATTTCGACGATGTACTGGTATCAGCCAGGGACAAAAAACAATTGGAAGGCCACCTGAGGGAAGTCTTACAAAGATTTAAAGAGGCGGGACTTAAAGTGAAAAGAGAAAAGTGCCAACTAGCCACCGACAAAGTTGAATTCCTGGGATACCTCATAGATAAAGAAGGGATCCACCCCACAGAAAAGAAAATCAGAGCAATCAAAGAAGCTCCCAGACCCGGAAATAAAACAGAGTTACAAGCCTTTTTGGGACTTATCAACTTTTACAATGTCTTTTTGCTACAGAAGGCAATGACAGCAGAACCGTTACACAGGCTGCTGGATAAGAAAGCTACCTGGACCTGGGGGCATCAAGAAGAAACTGCATTCCAGGGAATCAAGGACTTACTGACATCAGACTCTGTACTAATTCAATACAGTGAAACCTTGCCACTAACCTTAACCTATGATGCATCACCGTTCGGTGTTGGAACAACACATTAACCAATGGAAGGGAAGCACCGATTGCTTTCTACTCAAAAACCCTATCTAAAGCGGAGAGAAATTACAGCCAATTGGACAGGGAAGCGCTGGCTGCAATAACAGGGCTCAAGCGGTTCCATGAATACATTTACGGCAGAACTTCTTCTCTAATCACAGATCACAAACCCCTGCTAGGAATACTCGCAGAAAACAAAGCCACACCAAACAAACTGTCACCGCAAATGATGAGATGGTCCGAGTTCCTCGCTGTATACAACTACAATTTTATCCATTGGCCAGGTAAGAACATTACACATGCTGATGCCATGAGCTGTTTCCCCTTACCTGAATTAGAAGATGATCCTGCACCAACCACATCAACCCTGAATATCGAAATGCTGGCAAACCTACCCATAACAGCAGCAGACATCGCAAAGGAAACCGTGAAAGACAGAGACCTGACGCGAATTTTAAATTGGGTAAGTAAAGGGTGGCCAGACACGAAGGTAACGAGACTGTTAAACCATTTCGGAATCAACAAACAGAACTCTCGATATTAAAAGGGTGCATTCTATGGAGGGACAGGGTGATCATATTGGACATACTGAGGGAACAAATGCTTAATTTATTACATGAAGGACTCCCAGGCATTGTAAGGATGAAGTCTTTGGCCAGGAGTTACGTATGGTGACTAGGGATGGATAAGGACATTGGGAGATGGGTGGAAGCATGCAAACAATGCCAAGAATCTAGACCTGCACCCCCTTCTGCATCGATATTAGACTGGGAAAAGCCTAGGGGACCATGGTCAAGAATACACATTGATTTCACAGGGCCAATGAAAGGTCATACATTTTTGATAGTGGTAGATGCTTCCTCAAATTGGCTGGAGGTAAGCATCATGCACTCAACCACAACAGAAGCCCTAGTCAGACAGCTAAGGAAACTTTTCGCAACCCATGGCTTACCGTATCTACTTGTATCCGACAATGGGCCACAATTCACAGCATTAACATTTGAGAGGATCCTGGCCGAACAAGGAATAAGGCACGCCTTGACAGCACCAGGCTGGCCAGCTATAAATGGACGGGCGGAACGCATGGTCCGTTATACTAAGGAAACATTCCACAAATTAGAAACTGGAGACATCCAGGAAAAAATCTATAAACTACTAATCATACAACACATCACACCAAGCTCCACAACTAATAAAAGCCCAGCAGAACTATTAATGGGCAGAAAATTAAGGTCTCACCTAGACAGGCTACACCCCACATACAGCCCTGAAAAGCCAACTGACTCATCCAGTAAGTACCGTACATTTGGGATAGGGGACCTGGAATGCAAAAAATCTCATGGGGGACCCACTATGGATACCAGCTAAAATAACCCAGGTAACAGGACTCTGGTCATACAGAGTGCAGACAGAGGACGGAAGAAGCTGGAGGAGACACATAGACCAGCTTAGATCAAGAACACTACTAAGAAACACAAACAACCAAAGGGACAAAGGAGAAGAACGCACGCACACACATGAACCACCTCAAACATTAAATCAAAAAAATAACCAAACCAGAGAAGGGTAAGACCCCTCAAACACAAGCAAGAGGGGAGGGGAAGGCCCTCCACAAACATGAGAAATAAACAAACAAACACCAACAACAACGCACCAACCAACACCACCGGTAGCCCTGATAAGAAATCACAGTCATATACCTGAAAAGGACTTCAGGAGATTGGAACAGGCAGCGGAAAGTCATCATGAAGCCTCTCCTGGAGGGAGCAGCCGAGCCGACTCAACCAGCCCGGATAGACCAGGTGGGAGCAGCATGGCTGACTCTACCTTCCATGAGGTTCCATGGGGGAGGTCAGGAGAAACAGCAAACACGTCTGAACAGCCCAAAGACAACACTGCGACTCGATTGTTCAGGTCCAGTAGGAATCATAAGAGCCCCTCCTATTTACGTGACTATGTAATATAAGGGGCCCTGATTGGTTGGACTGGACCATGTGGGGAGGGGTGTTAGGTATTTGCATACTTGAAATACTGCAATTGGATTGGCCCGCCCATCGGTGGGAGATTTGAAGAACTGTCATTGGCCGAAAGCCGCAAGCAGCTGCTATAAAAAAGGCTGCCGCGGCTTAGCGGTAGATCAGTCCAGCAAGAGAAATAAAAAGTCTAACTGGTCTCGAGTCGATCGTTTCCCACACTTAACAGAAAATATGCCCAAAACAAAAATGGCAGATATTTCTGGCTCAAATTAATGTTGGATTTGGGTTTTTGAAAAGCCCAAGAATATGTTTGGTAAACAGATTAAAGCTACCATATTCTGCACACTTAGCTGTGATAAAGGCACATTAATGCATTGGTTTGCTTCATACGGTACAGGAAATTGGCTTGGTTCATACCCTACAGGAAATAACAGAATAACAGTGTTCAATCAATGAATGGAGTCCTAATAGCTAAACCAGTCATAGCCAAATGAATGTAGATAGTTCATCCCTCTGTTAGTTAGTATCTGGGCATCTTTTGCATTATCTCTCCAGTAGATATTTCATAGCAGAGATGCAGCCAGAGTTGGCTTGTGTTTACATTTGCTCCTTCACCTGCTTAGTTGTTTGGAACAGTAACAGCTCTCAAAAGGATTAATTGTAAAATGAGGATTAAGACACTTTTCACAAATTAATTTGCTTTCTGAGATTAGCTTATTCAGTAAACAATAATAAGTTTGGTTTACTGTCAAAGTTAGATGATTGTAATTTACTCAGTAAAATGTGTTTAAAAAGCCACAATTAAGCACAATCATGTTATGCCACAACATTGCAATATATGCAAGTTGCTTACTTGAAATTTATGGGCCTCTTATTGGTTGTACTTGGATATTATCAAACATGATCTTTCTTTCTAGGCTATAAAATGCTACCTAATCTTCTCGGCTTGAAAATGTAAAAAACACAATATTGACAAAGAGGACAATTCATTAATATAAAACAGGATCTTAGGATAGAAATAATTCAGGAGCAAGAACATTCTAGCTAGAGGTGCGTACAACAACTATGAAGACAACAAGGATATTTTGAGCAAAAGTACATTTTAGGATGGAACAAAGTAGCCATCATGAAAATATTACACAATGTGCATTCATTTGCACAAATGCATATTTATGATATATTATTACATATTATTATTTGGAAAATATATTCTTCCTATAAAAGAAAGTATGTATGTGTCTGTGTGTGTGTGTCTTCAAGGATACCACTGCATCCAGAATTGTCTCCCCAAAACTAAAGCATATAGGCCACCTTACATTGGATTGCCAAACAAAAAGAGACCATAGGTTAGAAGCAGTTCAGAAGACTCTGCATGCTATTAGTAGATACTGTCATATATTGGAAGTGTGACAAGGATAGATTAGAGGCTGGGGATTGGAAAAGTTGTCTTAGAGGACTGAATTCCATATGTTAGTTTGAACTTGTCATCCCTATCTCATGCACTGTGGATCCCTAAAATACAGACCATTGCTTGATTAAACTTTGGTAAGAATCCATGTCTGTCTGCAGCAGTACAACAGGGCAACTATTATGAAGTAGTATATAGATCATAAAGCAGATGGGGCCTCTTTATCTGAATGGAGACCAAAGAATGCAGCTTTGTGTCTCCAAGCTTACAAGGCTGTGAACCTCTAGAGGAAACAAGTGGATGGAGTCAGGGAATGATGGGAGAAGAAGGGGGTTGGTGATAGAAACTTAGCTCTTATTTAGATGCTATGGGAAGTTAAAAAGTAGAGATCTGAAGCAGCCAACCATGTTTTTCAGGGCTGGGGCGGGAGATTGTACTTTGGGGAACAAGGGTGGGTGTTGAAAAAAAAGGCATTATTGTGTTAGTGAGGAAAGAAGGCACAAGGGAGGCTGGAATTCAGAACAGGCTAGAAAGCTACAATTATTCACTGATGTTTATAAGAAAGGCACAATAAAGATAAAGCGATCTTAGCAGCAGCAGCACTTGATTTTCCTGTCAAAGAAACTGCACTGTGGTATATTGTTAGCTCCTGCCTCACTACTGCCACTTTCCTAGGACACAATTGGGCTGATGAGTTGTAACATCCACTAAGAATGTGTTAAATTTACATTTATTGACAAAGAAATAAAGGGAGACTAGTATAGATCTATACTAGTGACTAGTATAGATCTATACTAGTCTCCCTTTATTTCTTTGTCGGTAAATATAAATTTAATACAAAATAGTTTGCCATGAAAGCGACTGCCTGTGAAGGCTCCTGGATTAGAGCTGAAAGATAAAAGGGAACCAATATGTTCCTTCCCATATTTGGGTAGACCAGGTTGTCTTGGTAGAAGAAAAACATTTAATCCACTATGAATATTAGTTACAAAGTGGATGGTTGTTGTTTCCATCCACTCACCCACCCACTTTGTAAGATTCATAGCGTTTATGTGCTGGAATTTTATCTGTGTAATAATTTTATTATAAACTGTGGAGCTCTTTTAAGTAAGAAGGAGAATTCCTTTGGAATTTGGACCTCAGGCAGGAAGACATCAGATTTGCCTCGAGCAGTGATTCTTAAACATTTTGGTCTCAGGACCCCATTACATTCTTAAAAAACAGAATAACAGAATAAGAGTTGGAAAGGACCTTGATGGTCTTCTAGTCCAATTCTGTGCTCAGGCAGGAAACTCTATACCATTTCAGAAAATGGTTGTCCAATCTCTTCTTTAAAACTTCCAATGTTGGAGCATTTACAATTTCTGGAAACAAATCGTTCCATTGATTAATTGTTCTAACTGTTTAACTGATAAATTGTTCTAATTCAAAACAATTTGAAGAGTTTTGTTCTGTCTGGGTTACATCTATCAATACTTACTGTTTTAGAAATTAAAGCTGAAACATTTTAGAACATTTGATTTCATGCCTGCCCAAAAGGGTTTTTGAGGACTGCTGTCCTAGAGCTGTCAGATTTGGGCAAATATTGGTGGAATTTGAATGTGAATTGATGGGAAGAAGGAAAAAAACTGACTAGCCTTGGAACCACTGGCATGGAGAAAGCAGTTGATTTGCATTTATCTAGCAAGATTCCTGTCAATAGGCGAGTAGCAATAAACATACCATTCAGCTCCTTATGTTGTTTCTGATTCCTTGCACCTGATATACTGGGTTTCTTTGTTGCCCTCTTGTGGTCATCTGGTTTTGTATTTTTTTTACAGCAAGGCTTTATTGGCTCTCTAGACTTGTCCCATGTCAGACGGGATGACTGTTTTGAACCATCCTTCTTATTCATGTACCTCCGCAGCTAAGAACCCAATAGTTGGAACCCCAATTCTACTCTCAAGTCAGCTAAGAACCCAACAGTTGGCACCCCAATTCTACTCTCAAGTCAGCACTAAATATTTTGATTCCCTGTAATGTATCCAAGATCATGTATACAATTTGAAAAGTAAGTTAATCCTTCCTAATTGACAGAGTAATGATGGTCCATGGCCAACATCTAAATCTCACATACTCCCACAAATAACACCCCCATACCACCACCCCCAGTCCATAGCTAAGACAGTCTACTGAAAATAGGTGTGCATTTTAATGTATGTCTAGACTGTGTACGTATGTGTTTGTGTGTGTGTGTGTGTGTGTATGTGTGGATTTTTGGTTATTCGGGTTTTCTCCCGCGTAGAATTGGAAGTATCTAGGCAACTTTTCGATGAAGTCTCATTCATCATCTTCAGGCTTGTTTTTTCAGCTCTGTGCTTCTCAGAGTAATGTGAGCTTGCAGCTGCTTCTTCCTTTTAACTGCTAGTGGGGGTGTGACTTGATTGGGTGGGGGCTTGGCTGTGTTCTGATTGGGTGGGGGGGGTTGTTCTCATTGGTGGGGGTTTGGCTGTGTTCTGATTGGTAGGTGGGTTGGCTGTGTTCTGATTGGCTGGGGGTGTGTTCTGTTTAGGTGGGGGCTTGGTTGTGCTCTGGTTAGTCTTAGTTGCTGGGGGATTTGAGCTGGTGAGCTGTGATCCTGTTGTTTGGCTTCGTGTTCGTGGTCGTGCCACATCTTCATGGTGGGTGTGAGTCTTTTTTCTATGTGGAAATGTGGTGGTAGCATCTTGTGTGGCACTCGTGGGTGTGGGTCTGGTGTCATTCTTCATGTTAGGTACT
>BLBF01000051.1:4823415-4851695 GCA_015471245.1 Laticauda colubrina
ACATACAAGCTTAGCTCACTCATTTATCTGTGTGCCTATCTGACTAATGCTGCACATTCTGTTTAGCTTGTCTACCTAACCCTGGTTGGGGAACCCTGGCTTAACAAGGTCCTCCAGTGCCCCTCCACTGAAGAAGGATGGAAGAAAGTTGCACAGCAGTGGTATCAGAGGTGGAACTTCCCACTCACCGTTGGAGCCATAGATGGCAAGCATGTGGCCTGCAAAGCTCCAGCCAAGTCGGAGTCCACTTATTTCAACTACAAGGGCTTCTTCAGCATAGTCCTTTTCGCCATGGTCGATGCTGACTACAAGTTCATGTACATCAATGCTTCAGGCAACGGGTCAGCTTCAGATGCCCAGGTACACAATGCCAATGACCTCAAGGAGGGGCTGGAACGCAACCTCATCATGGGCTTTCCAGATCCAGACCCCCTGCCCAATGACACGCAAGATGTGCCCTACTTCATCGTGGGGGATAACGGCTTCTCCCTCAGAACCTACCTCATGAAGCCCTACACTTCCAGATGCCTCACCCATGAAGAGAGGATCTTCAACTACAGGCTGTCCAGGGCAAGACGGGTGGTGGTGAACGCCTTTGGCATCCTGGCCAACAGGTTCCAGGTACTTCTCACCACCATGCAGCATCGCCCAGAGACCATGAGGAGGATTGTGGAAGCTTGCTGCATCCTGCACAATCTCATGCGCACCCGCTACCCAATGTTGCAGAACAGGCTCGTGGACCTCCAACAAGGCAATGGGGACATGGAGCTTGGGGAATGGAGGCAAGGGCGAAACCTGATAGACACTGAGGATGTGCAAGGCCCCAACAGAGCCTCATGTGAAGGGAAGAAGTAGTGCAACCTCCTGAAACACCGGTGCAACTCCCCAGCTGGAGCAGTGGAGTGGTAAGACAGGATGATAGATGCTTAATGGATGCTTCCTTCAGCCTGTCTCATCACACTGATGAGATTGGGCCATGTATGTTGGGTGGGCCTACAATGAACAGGGCATTTAATAAAGAGTTGTGTTTATGTTGACATGTGTGGGTCAATGATTACATTAGTATTAATAATGAAGGGCCATAGGTGTGGCACCCGGGAGGGTGAACCATACAGTCCCACTATGCATGCACTGGAGGTTTATCTATCCCACAGCTATCTTAACCCATCCCACAGATATCCTAACCCATCCCACAGATATCCCTGCCCATCCCACAGCTATTACCCATCCCAAAGGTATCCCTGCCCACCCCACTGCTATCCTTACCCATCCCACAAGCATGCAAAGGCTTAAACCATTTCTAAAAGTTTCCACCAAGACTTTATTGAAAAAGATAAATGAAGCAAGTGTGTGAAGCAAAGATAATCTTTATTAATAACAAGCTGTAAAAGAAAAATGACCCAAGTCAAGTGTCCAAATAAAGTCTACAGGTAGCCACCAAGTCTCTGGAACTCTTCTCTGTCACTCAGAGGTGTGCCCAGTCTCAGGGGTGAAGGGTCCTGGTGCTGTGGAGGTGGGTGCTGCTGGAGTGCTGGTCTGAAGCGCCACTGGGGTGCCTGGCCCCAAGAGGACAACAGGTGATGGTGTGTTGAGGAAGCTCTCAGACAGCTGGCTCAGCCCTGTGATATTGAGAGCTCCTTCCTCCATGCCATGGGGTACCGCCCCATGGCCCAGTACCCATGACAGATGTACTGAGGCCGGGCTTGGCTGTGGAGTGGAGGAAGGAGCAGTGTAGTGGGGCTGTCTGGTCTGCAGCTGTGTAAGAACTGGCATGGGTGGCATCGGTGACGTGGGTGGCATCGGTGGCATCGGTGCAAGCAGTGGCGTGGGTGGCATCAGTAGCATCAATGGAACCGGTGGCAACGGTGTCATCCGATGAACCTGTGCCTGGACTGGGAAGGGCTGCTGCCTGTGCTGCTGGACCTCCTGGTAGCCGTAGCCCTGGTAGGTGAGGGCCTGTGGAAAGCCTTGGAATGGGAGGGACATCACCTGGGGTGGAGGAGCAGACCTACACTGGGTGGGAGCAGGTTCATCTGAATCTGGAGGGTTGTGAAGCAGATCGGTGATCCTGTCTTTCACCACCTGGTACTGGGGTTCCTCCATGTCCATGAGGGTCTGGTTGACATAGGTGAGGAAGGGCTTGCGGTTGGAGGATGAGGAGTCGGTGTGGACCAGCTGAGAGAGGAGATCTATGCTGCTCTATGGTGTCTCTTATCTCCAGCAGAACAGTGTGGCTCTGCCCCTCCTGTCTGCTCTCTGCCTTTCTGTGGAGGTGGAGCTGGGGGTGGATGCAGATAGGACTGTGGTGGAAGTGCCGTCTCCTTTCTCCTACTGCGCCAGGGAGTCCTCCACGCGCTCCACCATGGTTAGAACAGCTGTCCACGGGTTCTCCGTCGTGGCACGCTCCACAGACACCTGCTTGGAGACAGGAGCTGACTCTTTGCCGGAAGAGGACTGGCTCTCAGCAGGCTGCCTGAGAGAGAGGTTTGTGAGAGGGGCTACTCCTCGGTGGCGGATCTCACCCTCCAGGAAGCTGCACTTGGCCATGACATAGGTCTCTCTGTCAGTCAGCTTGACCGCGGCCTGGCCAGATTTCTTGAGGTGCAGCTTCCCATACCAGGTGTGCATATGTTTCCACCAGCCAAGGAGCACCTCCAAAGTGTAGCCCAGGCTCTCCGCCTTCTCTCTCCAAGCAGCCTGCTTCCTTTTGGTGTCCCTGTAGAGCCTGTGTCCCTTCTGCAATAGATAGTCATTCTCTCTCAGCCACTCCAGCACCTCATCCTCATGTTCCTCCTTGATGGAGTATTGCCTCCTCTCCCGTTCTCGCATATGCCTCTTCCTCCCTTTGGCAGGACCACATGGACCCTCATCAGAGGTGCTTCCAGGTTGTAGGGACTGCTCCTCCACATCACCACCAGCAGCAGCAGCAGCAGGATCATCATCATCATCAGCAGCAGCAGCAGCAGCAGGACCAGCAGGACCAGGATCATCAGCACCAGCAGCGCCAGCAGAATCAGGAGCACCAGCAGGACCAGCAGCACAAGCAGGACCAGCAGGACCAGCAGGACGAGGAACAGCTTCAGCAGAGTAAGCACCAGCAGAAGCACCACTGCCAGAAGCAGCTTCAGAAGAGTAAGCACCAGCAGAAGCACCACCGCCATAAGCAGCATCAGCAGCTCCTCCAGAAGCAGCATCAGCAGAAGCACCACCGCCAGAAGTAGCATCATCAGCTGCTCCAGAAGCAAAAGCAGCAGAATCCCCAGCCCCAGAAGAGCGAGCCCGTGCTACAGAAGCCCCGGCAGAAGCAGAGTGAGGGCCAGGGGGTGGGAGGGTAGCCCTGTCCCTCTTGGCAGGGCTGGCAGCAGATGGCTGAGGCATTCTCTTCTTCCCCATGGTTGTGAGGTTGCTGGCTGGCAGCAAGGCTGGCAGGCAGGCAGACAGGCTGGCAGGGAGGCAGGCAGCAAGGCTGGCAGGCAGGCTGGCAGGCAGCAAGGCTGGCAGGGAGGCTGGCAGGCAGGCTGGCAGGAAGGCAGGCAGCAAGGCTGGCAGGCAGGCATGCAGGCAGGGCAGGCTGGCAAGGCAGTCGATGTGTCTGGAAGCAAGTCTTTCCTCTGAATGGTGACCTGCTTGGGAGCTGCTTCCCTTTATATCCACGGGGCTGACGCAATGCATCCTGCCCACATGCGCAGTGAACGCTAGGCATCCGCTAGGCTTCCGCTGTGCATCCGCTTCATCCGCTAGGCTTCCGCTCTGCATCCGCTGTTTCCATTCCGCGTCTGCTTTGCTGTGGTCCCCCGGAAGCCTTGCGGATGTGCCATCCGCTCTCATCCGCTTCCATCCGCTAGGCTTCCGTGGAGCATCCGCTTTCCATCTGTCCTGCATCCTCCCCCCGTCCGTTCCTTTCCGTGTTGTCCACTCTGGTTATGCAAATTTTTGCCCCTTTTGAGAGCGGATAACAACAGATGGAACATTTTTCTCATCCACTGTGTCCTTTTTACAAACCTTTTGCATCCGTCGGCCAGTGTGACAGGGCCTTTAGTAAGGAATCTCCCGTGATTGGCCGAACTGATTGTGGGAGATTCAGAAAGCTGTCATTGGGTGATAGCCGCTGACTAGCTCTATAAGAAGAGCTGCCACGGCTCGTTAAAGCTACACAGATCTATACTTTGAATAAAGAGCTGAAGTTACGCTGGTCTCCTGTCTTCTGATTTCCTGCGCTTCTACACTGGTGATGAAGGTGGGATTTTGAGACAAAGAGACCAGTCGGGCACGTGGCAACCGAGCTGAACAACCGACGAGATGGCCGGCAGCAACTTACCACCCGCACCATTCGACCAGGCAACCGAGAACTGGGAATCTTACATCGATAGATTCCTCATGTTCCTCAAGAGCAACAATCTCAAGGATGCAAACAACCACCAAAAGAGAGCTGTGTTACTGACCCGTTGTGGACCAGCCATATTCAAGATGGCCAAAGCGTTGGCCAAGCTAGAGGATGTGAAGGAGATGACTTGGCCAGATCTAGACCGATTACTTTGGAACCACAATGCCCCAGCCGTGCCAAACCTGATCTGGCGACACGAATTCTACCGTCGGGATCAAAAGGACGGAGAAAGCATCGGGGATTTCGTGGCAGCATTGAGGAACATTGGAGGTGTGTGTGGCTTTTCAGACATGGACGAGGCTCTGAGGGACCATATGGTTCTCGGTCTCAGAGCCCCCGTGCTCCGGAGCAGACTAATGGCTCGAGCAGACATTACAGTTTCCGAAGCCATTTCTGAAGCCACTGCAGCTGAAGCCATGAAGAAATCAGCAGCCAAGATGTGACTAATGAATGCAAGGGACTGGCCAACAACATCGGAGATCAACACATCCTGCGAAAAATGAACTGAAACTGGTCACAAAGCAACAACACTATGAGGACATCGATCTATCACCCAACACCGACGATGAGGAAGGGGAGATCCACAGATTGCAAGTGGAGCGAGACTGGCAGAGAAGTAATAAGTAAGGCTTCCGGTGCGCCAGGTGTGGCGGCGACCACCCCCGTTCTGAGTGCTGGATTTTAGACACCATTTGCTGGTACTGTGAAAAACGGGGGCATATCGCCAAGGTCTGCCGAAACAAACAGAAATCCAGCCCAAGATGACACAACAACACACCTCCCAGAAACCGAGACAGAGTCACAGAGAACCGATGGAACCATGAAAAATGAAGCAAGCAGTTCAGTGAGACCAGACGACAGGAAGAGACCCATCAAACGGTCACAATCAGCCATTCAGACAACTCAGATGCAAGAAAAGTACACTTGCAGGTCAGCATTGAAGGCAGGCCGTGCAGAATGGAGGTGGACTCCACTCTCCATGGTGTCCTGAGACACAATTAAGAGGTTAGTGCCCAGCTTATAGAAACAAGAGCTGGAGAACCAGAGACTCACCATTAAAGACTATCAGGGGAATAGAATCCCCGTAATAGGAATTGAACACTTCCATGTAACCTTCAAAAGGCATGGAAAAGTATTTCCACTCACTATTGTCGACAGAGACCGCCCAAGCTTGCTGGGTCTGGAAAGGTTCGTGCCATTAGGGATCGAGGTGACCGGCATCAACCATGTCGAGGAAACAGACTGGGAAGAGGAGCTGATGAAGGAATTCCAAGAAGTGTTTGACGGACAATTAGGCAAGTACTGGGGGTCCCCAATATCATTTAGCTTGAACCCCAATATTGCCCCAATCCGGCTCAAACCAAGACGAGTTCCATTCGTCCTCAAACCAAAAATAGACAAACAATTAAATAAGCTCATCGCACAAGGGGTCCTGGAACCAATAGATCATGCACCCTGGGAGACCCCAATAGTCACCCCAATCAAACCAGACGGGTCCATGAGAATTTGTGGGGACTATAAAGCAACACTTAACAATGTACTGCAACAAAGTGCATACCCAGTCCCAGTGGTACAGCATCTCCTACACTCACTCGGGGGAGGAAAAGTCTATGCGAAGCTCGACTTGGCACAAGCATGTCAACAGCTGCTCGTCGATGCTGAGACTGCGGAAGCGCAAACTATCGTGACCCACAGGGGGGCTTTCCAGTGCAAAAGGCTCCAATTCGGAGTCAGTGTGGCACCAGGGGTGTTCCAGAGTCTCATGGAATGGTTACTCCAAGGAATTAAGGGAGTCGTGCCCTATTTTGATGACGTGTTGTTTTTGGCCAAAGACAAAAGACAATTGAGAAGCCGATTCAGAGAAGTCCTACAAAAATTTTAAAATGCAGGACTTAAAGTCAAAAAAGAAAAGTGCCAGTTATGCACTGAAAAGGTTGAGTTCCTGGGATATCTGGTGGACAAAGACGGAATCCACCCTACCCACAAAAATATAAAAGCAATAAAGGAAGCCCCGAGACCTCAAAATAAGGCAGAATTACAAGCCTTTCTGGGACTAATCAATTTCTACAATGTCTTTTTGCCATAGAAGGCAACAACAGTGGAACCTCTGCATAGGTTGCTCAACAAGACATCCGTCTGGTCCTGGGGCAAGCGGGAAGAGGCCGCCTTCCAGAACATAAAAGACCTCCTCACATCACAATCAGTCCTCATCCAGTACAGCGAGACCCTACCACTAATGGTAACCTGCGATGCCTCTCCATTCGGCATCGGAGCTATACTAAGCCATACCCTGCCAGATGGGAGAGAAGCACCAATTGGGTGGTAAAAGAGTGGCCGGAAACAGACCAGTTTAAACCCTTCCGAAACCGGCAAACTGAATTATCCTCCCAAAAGGGATGTATATTATGGGGCGATAGAGTGGTAGTTCCAGACAGCTTACAAAAAAAAATATTACACATGTTGCATGAGGGACAACCAGGCATTGTGAAAATGAAATCCCTAGCCAGAAGTTATGTATGGTGGCCAGGGATAGACAAAACCATTGAAACCTGGGTGGCTATATGTGACAAATGTCAGCAATCTAGACCAAACCCGCCCAAAGCACCAACCCTCCAGTGGGAAACACCAAGGGGACCATGGTCGAGGGTCCATATAGACTTTGTGGGACCCACAAAAGGGCACACTTTCTTGATCACAGTAGACGCTTACTCTAATTGGTTGGAGGTAAGCCTAATGCGATCTACCATGATGGAGGCAGTTACAAAACAACTAAACAGACTTTTTGCCACCCACGGCCTACCTGACTTGATAGTATCTGGCAACGGGCCACAATTTACGGCATTGGCATTCGAGCAATTCCTCGCAGAATAGGGAATCCGGCACGCATTGACAGCGCCCGTTCATCTGGCGGTGAACGGGCGGGTGGAATGAATGGTCAGATACACCAAAGATGCTTTAGAAAAGATGGACACTGGTAACATACACAACAAAATAAATAAACTATTAACAATACAGCACATAACACCAAGTGCCAAAACCAATAAAAGCCCGGCAGAACTCCTGATGGGAAGAAAACTCCGATCCCATCTAGACAGACTTCACCCGACTTACAATCCAGAAAAACCACCAGAGTCCTCCAGCCGGTACAGGGCATTTAATCCGGGAGACACGATCTACGCTAAAAAATTTTAAGGGGATCCACTATGGGTACCTGCTACAATAACCCAAGTAAAAGGCCCCCGGTCGTACCAGCTGGAAACAGAGGACGAAAGAAACTGGAAATGACATGTTGACCAAATAAGATCAAGAATAATTCGACAAACCGAATGGGCCCAACCAATGCAAACTGAACCAGAAATACAAACACCGCTAAATAAAAGAAGAAACCAACAATACTCACCAGAAAATGAAGACAGCCGAAGGGTGCCAGAGGAAGACGACCCACTCGGAACCTTGCCTGGACTACAGTCAAGCCAGCTCAACCAGCCCAGAAAGACCGGCCGGGAACAAAGAAGCCGACAACTCGACCAAACCCAGTAGACCGGGTGGGCGTTGCAGTGAAAGGCCTGACTCACCCTTCTAGGCGGTTCCATGGAGAAGAGCGGGAGCAATGAAGATCCCTTCCGAACTGGCTGAAGACCATGCAGCAACTGAACTGCGCAGGTCAAGTAGACAAGTTCCAGACTAATTCCTCTCTTGACTCTGTCTACCTACGCGACTACCTACCTACCTACCTACCTACCTACGCGACTATGGCATGTAGGATGGACCATACCAAGAGGGGAGGGGTGTTACATATTAACGTACTTGTAATACCCTAACCTGATTGACTAAAACAAACTGCACTGTGACTGGCTGAGACGCACAATGGTGATTGGAATCTCCCGTGATTGGACGAACCGATTGGGGGAGATTCAGAAAGATGTAATTGGGTGAGAGCTGCCGTCTAGCTCTATAAGAATAGCTGCTGCAGCTCGCTAAAGGCTACACAGATCTATACCTTGAATAAAGAGCTGAAATTACGCTGATCTCCTGTCTCCTAATTTCCCGTGCTTCTACACCTTATACCCAAGGCAATTGGGTTTTTCCCTCCCTCCCTCAGGAAAAACTATAATTTAACACCCAAACAACTAACAGTGTCTTTGTAGAAGAAAAAGAGACAGTGAGAACAAACAACCATTGGAACAGCTTGCCCTCGGAAGTTGTGGGAGCACCATCACTTGAGACTTTCAAGAAGAGATTGGACTGCCATTTGTCAGAAATGGTGTAGGGTCTCCCGCTTGGACGGGGGGTTGGACTAGATGATCTACAAGGTCCCTTCCAACTCTGATTATCTGTTATTTTTCTGTTAGAGCCTGGGCACAGAGTCAAGAGAGGAATTAGTCTGGAACCCTTATGTTCCCACAAGCCATCCAAACTCCCTTGAATTCCATTAACTAATATCTAGTACCAATTTAGTGCTTGTGCATAGCCATTAGCAATAAATCAGATTAACTGGAATTAAAGTGTATCTTTGGGACAGACTGATGAAGAGGTAAGGCAACATCATGAAAACATGGCACAAAAAGAGAGGTTGCTGGGACATTTTCATTCCCTGGCTAGTTGCAAATGGAGAAAGGGTCAATGATCCATAAGCTCATTTCATTAATTCAAATATACATGGCAGAAGATAATAAAAATAATTCATTCTCATTAATTCAACCAACCATAGTTTAACACAATGTTCAAACCCAGCCAGAGAGAGGATTAGCCATGATCACTTAGTGTTTTCATTTTGCAAATGCAATGACAATCAGAGAACAAAATAACACTATAGTTTTGGAATTGGATGGGACTATTTCATCAAGGAGAAAGACTAAGAAGTGCTTTAAAATCATTCCCTACTGATTCTTTCCTACTGATGGAGAGGTTCTCTGTACTGTTGAATGACTAGCAGCTGGTTTCACAGGTCAAACACAGAGTAAATAGAGATCAACTATGTTAGCTTTAATCTGTCTTTCTTTGAGTTTTTAACCTGTCAATCTTTTTAAAGGTTAAAATTCAGTTCAGAGACAAATGGAGGAGCTTTACTCTTATTGCTGCTACCTGGATAATTTGGTTTGCTTGAAGATAATGCAAACTTTTTCAGATAAAAAAAAAAGGAATGCTTTCTTGTGCTCTAGAGTTTCTTTCATCAGTTACATACCACTTAGATTTTCAAAACATAGAGATCCAGTGTAAAAAGAGAATCCTTTATTTGATTCAGTTCAATTGATTAATCAGCCAAAATACTTACCAAGAATGTAAAAAAACACAAATTAGGAAGGAGTTTGGTTGTGAACATGCATGAAAAAAAGGGGCAGTAGCAATTGATTTATGATTCTACAGGCATTCTGGGCTGCAAAGTGGGCTAAAAACAAAGCTAAGAAAGCGTTGGGACTTTTTTGTGCTGAATCAATCTTGACTCCTGGGTGACTGCCTGTAAAAATCCCTGCAGTTTTCTTGGCAAGATTTCAGGTTTGCCACTGACTACTTTCTAGGACTGACAGAGAGAGACTGGCCTAACATAACCCAGCTTTCTTCATGTCTAAAGTGGGATTAGACCTCATAATCTGATTTCTAGTCTTAATCACTACATCAAACTGGGTCTCACATTTAATAAAACTCCTTTCAATGAAGTACTTTTAGGATAGTTTGAAGAAATGAAGCTCTATGTGTGATGAGTCTAAACTTGACAATAAGAAATATTGACTAATTCACTGTTAAAAATATATGCCAGGCCCCTTACTGAAGCAATTTATGCTACAAGATGTCACAAGCAGAGAAAGGGTGTGTTATAGAGAAAATGGCTGTAGAAAAAATAGATGTGAGTTATTTAAAAAGCAATGTATTAGCCTCCCATATGATGTGGGAAGAAAGAAATAATAAATAATAAATTCAGTATTCCCAGAGATAGAAAATAATAGTATTTAGATCATATGAAAAACAACCACAGTCAGAAATTTATATGAATCAACACACACATACACACACAGTATATTGAACCCTATTTTGAAACACAGATTTTCGGTCAAATGATCAACCAAATAACCTATGTTTTATATTTTTAGTCTGTAAATAAAGCACTCAGAAAATTGTACAATGGATAGTGGCAAAAGTTAGAATGGGATAAATGTAGCAATAAATGGGGAAAAAATCTGGGTCTTTGTGTGTGTGTGTGCGTGTGTGCACCATACAAAACCCTAGTTAGGAAAGAATGTGTTTCCTCTCCTTCTCTTCTATTTCTGCTAGAAACCAATGGCAAAAATATAGATTACTAGATTGTCATTGGTGTGTAAAATATAGTCTTGTTGTTCCATTAGTGATACAACTGAAGCAAAAGCAAGGATCACAAAAGTTAAATATTTGTCCACATGCAACTTGCTTCCCTAATCTCCTCTCCAATATTCCAGGTTGCTTTCAACTTTCTCATTAGGGCTAAATTTCAGGCCTAAAAGCTAACTCTAATTTTAGACTCTAAATATTTTTCTCAGCCTCCCACCTCTGGCCTCTCAAAACCAAAAGGCAGATTTATTACTTATCCAGTTGAAATGAATTATCAATATTCCACAACTATTGTGGAAGAATGCAAGCAATGGTGGGATTCAATTTTTTTACTACTGGTTCTGTGAGCGTGGCTTGTCAGCATTGGCAGGGGAAGGATACTGTAAAATCTCCAGTCAGAGATGGTAATTGCTGGTTCTCCAAACTACCCAAAATTTCTGCTGCTGGTTCTCCAGAACTGGTCAGAACCTGCTGAATACCTCGAATGCAAGGGATTGTTTTACCATAAGTATAATAGAATATTGAAAACCAACACCTACTGTATTTTAAAATTCAGATTGGGGAAATGTTAGAGGTGGACATTCTCATCCACCCAGCTGATCTTCCCTGGTAATAAAGAAGTTCATATAGATATATTTTGTTTTTTAAAAAAACATGGACATTAATTTATGTGCATATTATACTAATAGTGTAATATGGTGATGGCAAGTCAATCGAAACCTCTGCAGTATTAAAACTTGGACACAAGATGGCATAATAATACAACAGTAATCTATTCCGTTTAGCCTTAGGTTTCTTAACTGTTGTAGAAAGCATCACTTCACTGATACTTTATACAGACCTTCTGTAATTTGAAGAAAAATTGTTCTATGTTTAAAGAGTGACCAAATATCTCTCACATTTTCTCCAGCTTATTTTACACTCAGGATTTTTTAAAATTGAAGTCCAAAGTTAATGGAATTAGTTGAAGCTATTCAATCAGAAGAAAATCAATCTGCATAGACTGTCACATAACTGAATAATGTGCTCAGTTTATATAAAAACATTGTAGAAATTCTGTTTCTGTTTCTTTGGTTCCTCATACCAGGTTTGCCAAGTGGAGGAATCCTTTGTTCCCACCTCAATAGCTCAACTAGTTTTTCCAAATGATAGGATTTAATTTGATCTTTAATTTAAAAAAAAAAGTTGATAGATATAAAGCAGGCGTAGTGTTACTTGGTTTCTTTGTTAGCACGACCAATTCTAGTTGGGCCAGTTTATTTGTTTGTTTTTGTTAAATTTCTATGCTGCCCATCTTGCCAACTGAAGGTGGTTTACAATCATTCAATAAAATTCCATACGAAACATGAAAAAATAAAGACTATAAATTTAAAATTCAATTAAAATTTGACCAAGATGGTAAGGAAGGGGGCAAAAGGTCTGTCTAAACCAGGGGTTCCCAACCTGGGGTGCTCACACCCCCTACGGGTGCGAGACGATATTCCAGGGGGTGCGAGAAAAGTCCAGCTAAATAATAGGATATTGGTTATATGTTGGCATTTTTATTTTCTTTTGCAATGGACTAACTTTGTTTTCATTTTAGAGTTAAATATTGTTATTTAGTGGCCATCACATACATAGCTGAAAATATTCAATCCTACCATATATTTAATAATTAAATAATTCAATCCTACCATATATTTACCATATATTTCAGGGGGTGCGAGGTTTGAGTGAAATTTCTTTAGGGGTGCGGGGTGAAAAAAAGGTTGGGAACCACTGGTCTAAACCATTAATTATTTTCAAGGGGCTCCAGACTAGTTGGCAGAGCCAGGTGTTCAAGTCATTCAGGTGAGGGCCAAAAGAGTAGATGCAGATCTCACCTCAAGAAGCACAATGTTCCATTGGATGTACACCAGTGGTAAGATTCAAAAAATTTTACTACCTTCTGTGGGCATGGCTTGGTGGGCATGGCAGGAGAAGGATACTGTAAAATCTCCATTCCCACCCCACTGCTGGGGGAAGGTTTCTGCAAAATCCCATTCCTTCCATTCCCCACTAACCTGCTTTCCAGCTCTGTTCTCCCATGCAGGGCAACAAAAGAAGACCTAGCCGATCAGCTGGGACTTGGGAGGAAGAGAATAGATGGGGGCGCAGCCAGTCAGAGGTGGTATTTGCCGGATCTCCGAACTACTCAAACTTTCTGCTACTGGTTCTCCAGAACTGGGTAGAACCTGCTGAATACCACCTCTGATGTACACCATGGGAGAAAAGGCTCTTTTCCTGGATCTGCCAGCTGGAATTCCTTGACTGAAAAGGTCCACAGCAAACCCCTTTTGTCAGTGTGGGTGGGGCAAACTAATCCCATTGGGATGAAATGTTTCCTCATATAATCTGGACCCAATGCCATGGAAGGCTTTAAATATGACAGTCAGCACCTTGAATTCATCTAGTGATGAATGAACTGGCAACCAGGGAAGCTCATAGAATAGTGGTATAACATGGACCCCCTCTAGGGCCCCCCAAGAACTGCCCACATTCAATATGTGTGAAAGTTGCCAGAAAGTAACAATAGTCCAACCATGAGACTACCAGGGCTTGAGTGAGTGTGTGCAGGGACTCCCAATCCAGGAAAGGCCACAACTGGCACACAACACAAAGTTGCTCAGAGATTCTCCTAGCCACCATCTGCCTCCTGCTCATCAAGCAAGAGTCACAAGGCCAGGAAAATTCCCAAGTTGCACACTGGGTCTGTCTGATGTAGTGCAACCTGATCCAGAACGAAAGATGATAGCTTCAAAAACAGAAGCAACATGCACTCAAAGCCACTTGGGTCTTACCAGGATTCAGTATGTTGTCTCCCATTCAGTCCCCACAAGGGAGCAATTAAAGCATCACTTGGATCATCCCGAACCAAAATGTAAATTGATCAGGGTATTTGATCATGATCAGGGTATTGATGGTCCCTCATCCCATGGTGGTAGATGATCTCACCCAGTGGCTTCATGTAGATGTTAAAAAGGAGTGGAGAAATTACCGAGCACTGTAACATGCCACAAAAGAGCAGCTGTGGACTGGATCTCTCACTTCCTACTGACATTGATTGCAACAGATCTTAGAGAAAAGAGGCAAACCAACTCAAAAAGTGTGCTACCCAGTTGCAAGATGAAGAAATTTAACACAGAAAACAAATAAGGAGTGGATTATAGATAGGTTGTTTAAATCATACAATGCTATCTTGGCAGGAAAACTAGGCTTGTGATTAGAACTCTAGAAGAATAAATAATTCAGCAAGATTCACTTTTTGAAGCTGCTTCCTTTATTCTTAGTTTCCCAAAAAAATTATGTTGTTTTCGGATGGGCATCTCTATTGAAAAAAAAAGAGCAATAGACTGTTTTCTATAAACTGCTACAGAAAACACTTGCCAAAATTGTATATATGCATCTTAGTGTTAGGTTTTGTGTTGTATATAGTGCGTACAAGTTTTACTTTGCTCTACAGCAATATAATTGCATATTATTTTCCAGAAAAACCTGGAAAATTGTTGAAAAGCCAAGTATCAGAGGGAAAACAGAGAAAAAGTTATCCACAATAGATTTATCTCCCTTCAGTAGATAAAAGGTACCTTGCGCCTATTTACATTTCCAGCAATTAGGGTTTAAGTTAGGATACATTTTTGCAAGTCTTGTCAAGGCTAAATGCAAATGATAAAACATCTTGTATTGGTTTTCTTTTTATGCGACAGATTTTGTTAAAGTATAGTTTTTGTTCCACATTTTTTCCCCAGTCTTCTAACTCAATATTGTATCCAAAATTTTTGGTTTACTACTGCCTTCTCCATTGCTTGTCAGATGTCTGCTGTGAAGTGCACAAATGGTAATCATGACATGGGGAATTATAACTATCATAAATACCTGCCAGTTGCAAAGTGGTAAATGTTGTTCACATGACTATAGAGATAGTGAACCATCGTAAATATGAGGATTGGTCAAAATTACATTCTCAGTACCATTATAACTTTGAACTATTGCTAACCTGGGCAGGCATTAAGCAAGATTTATCTGTACATTCCAAAGATATATGCCTCTGGAAACACTGGGATGCATGAATGTTCTCAGTGCCTGGAATTTAAAAGAATTTCTTAGTTGTCAAAGCAAGCTTGTAGAAATGTTTCCAGATGTCCAAAACCCTTCCTTTCAAAGTGGAAAGGCAGACATCTTTGAGAAAATATGGCATACCACCATTACCTGGTTACACCACTACCATCAGAACATGAAGGGATATGATAGTTGGGTAGGGTTGTATTCCATGTGCTTTACCGGAAATTTGATAGATACCTACGCCAATTACAATATGTCAGAAATGCCTTCAAAGTAGGAAGTAGGAAACCTGAGGCTATGTTAGATGCAGATCTCACTGGTATGGAGGCACATACTATAATGAAATAGAAAGAGAATGCTGGGAATTGTAATCCAGCAATGTCTATTGCACCCAATATATCAGGCTGTCAGGTATTGAGTTGCCAGAAATCTCTACTGCAAAAACAAGATAGAACACATACAGGATAATTTAAGTGTTTTATTTCAAAATCCACTCCCCCACCAACCCTGTGAAACAAACACCCATAGGCCAAAAGGAACAAAAAAAAAACAACCCACAATAGAATGAGATACAAACAAGGGCAAAATTCCATCCCATGGTTGACAAATTTTACCCCAAAAGGAGGGGGGAAATTGAGGCAAAATAGTTCAATACATCCATTTTCCAGACAGGACTCTGCAGCAGTTACAATGCTTCCAAATAAGGAACAAACTGTGCCTATTGATACAATATATACAGACAAGATCAACCAGAACCCAGTCTTTCCCCTTTCTTAAACATGTTTTAGAACACACCAAAGTGCATTTATTTGATTTTTATAAAGCATTTTTTTTCTTTTCCCCAAACCTAAGTTTTTTAAATTGTCTTGCAAGTCTGGATTCCATTTGTTATGCAATTCTGAAAATAAATTACAGCAATATTTTAATAAATTAAACACATGCATACAAAAAAGGCAAATTGAATCAAAATAGAATCAGGAAACATCGTATAATGCAGTGAAATTGTACTTTGTGAAATGAACTTTGTTGGGAGTCATAAGCAAGATTTTGAGTCACACTGAACTTGAGTGCATATACGATCAGCTTTTTGTGTGTTGTGGCTGAGGCATACATATTAAATTTTGTGTTTTAAATCAGTGTTGGCAGTTTTATGAGCACTTTTATTTTAGGTCATAGAAAACTGTAATGATTGGTCCCTGTAATTGACATTATTACATGACCTGCTTTTGAATGAATGTCATACAACCTTATTAACTATAATGCACTCTAATATCCATAGATTCCAGAGACTATTTGTAAAAAGTTTATTGTCTCTAAATAGAATGAATGACATAGAACTTATGTTAGTGAATCTGCAACATCTATACTCCATTTATTTATTAGATCAGCCCCCTCTAAGTTGGGCCTCCTAGGAGATTACTATCATCCCAAAATGGAATAATTTGGAATGGAGTGAATTCAAGCTGATCTAAACAGGAAAGGCTGTTTTAGGTCCTAAATCATTTCCAAATGGAATTAGTTAATCAATAGTTACCATAGTAAACCTAGGTCTTGTGTATTCCAACCATTATATAAGTATTTAATAAACCATAAGAATGGAGTAAATTCATTGCAGATATGAAGCTAAATAAAGCAGTTTCAGTTTGAAATCTGCAAAAAAAAATTCATGTATCTTGTAATCTAACTCCCACAAGGAGGTCCTTACTTCATTTTAGTAAGGAGAGAAAATTATTTCTTGGCCAGAAACATAATATGAAGGGCAGTTGGTATCTGGAATCCACCAGATTTATAAATAGGGATCATCCCTAATACTAAGACATAATGTGGATTCTCCATTTCAGCTTAGCATCTTAGGGAGAAAAGAGCCAATAATATATTTGTCAACCCTGGTTTATGGCTTGATATAATGCACAAATGGAGTCAGCTTGCTCATTGAAGTATATACGGTATGTTTCGGACTATAAGACACTCCAAATCATAAGATGCACCTAGCTTTTGGAGAGGAAAACAAGAAAAAAAAATCTCCCCTGCCTTCCAGCAATTTGCCTCCTTGCAGCAAACAGCCAGTCAGCTTCAGTACAGCCTGATTGAGCAGCTGATTGTTAGTTGGATCGGCCTCCCGATGATCACCTGTTTCAGGCTGCAGGGATTGCCATCGCCTATTGCCACCTTCGTGTACCCCATTTTTGGCCTCCACATCCCCCATTTTCGGTCTCTGCACCCCTCATTTTCAGCCTCTACACACCCAAGCCAAAAATGGGGCACACAGAGGCATAACATGGGAAGCGAAAGCAGAAAATGGCACATGTGGAGGCAGCAATAGATGATCTCTGCAATCTGAAACAACTGATCATCGGGAGGCTGATTCAACTGACAATCAGCTGTTTGTGCTCAATCAAGCTGTGCTGAAGCTGACCTTGCTGTTTGCTGCAAGGAGGCAGAGGCCGAAGGGTGGGCAGGGCTTCAGCAACATTTGCTGTATAAGATGCACAGACATTTCCATCCACTTTTTTGGGAGGGAAGTGCGTCTTCTACACCGAAAAATATGTTAGTTAAATGGAAACATGGCTCACTGCAATGTATGAACCAGTGTACTGTTCAGCAGGTCATTCATTCACCATTCCCATCCAGGAAACAAAACAGAAAAAGATCTAACAAGGCTATTTTAAAGGGACAAAAATCAACAAGCACTTTTGAAGAACAAAAATATTTCAAGTTCGGTATTTAACTATTGCATTGTGCATTCTTATTCATACAAAAGACTACCTCTCACCCAGGGCAAACAGTGTTACAATTTATTTTCACTCTGCATGATGTAGAGATCCATGAACCCCTTTTTAAAAACTCCTTTGGTAATATAAAATTTAAAGAATGAAGGCAACTTGAATTAATTTATTTTTATCATTTTGCACGGAAGGAATATTATTTGTGCCACAATTTGAAAAAGAAGGAAAAAAGAAAGAAAAGACAGCAAAGGAAATAATCTGTTGAGATCCCTCTTGAAAATAATATATTTAAGAAAAAATATCCATAAAACTAGCTACAATTTCAAATGTCACCAATTCATTCTTGGTTAGTAGTCCCTCCATCTTTTGTATGACCATTATACTGATGTAGTATCACGTGTTACATCAGAAAATGCCCAAGCAAAGGTTCAAAGGCAGATAACCCAAAAGACGAACAGTGCAGGATTTAATTATCCTGGTGTTAACATTCACCCAGTCATTCACACCTTTCAAAACAGAATGAGATTCAAATAGCTTCCATAGGGGAGGTATTTAAAAAAAGAGACAAAGATTTTTTTTTATCCACAGAAAAACATTACACCAGACGGAACATGGATGTAACAATGGCCAAAGGTGGCCAAAATGGCCCTCCAGGAGTTATTTACATGTGATTGGCCTTTGCTACTCAGTAGTCAATAACACAATCTCAGAGAAGTTCAGTTCAACAAAATGGCAGATAGTCAGCAATAGAAAGTGAGCTGACACGTCGTTTGTGCGTGTCTGAATCAGATTTTAAGAAACATTTCCCCCCCATCAAGGCAAGTGCAGACTTTAGGACTTTGGGACTTTTGATCTCAGCTCTTACCTGAACCATACATGAGGAAAACTCGAAGAAATCCCCAAGTGCACCCACCACACATCACTAACCATGTCATTTTAAGCAAGAAATTTAATTTTAATTTTAAACAATTGAGCTGTAACTATGAGATTAGCTATTCTGTTATCCAAAGAGCCGGAAAGTTTTATGCGGGCAGCAGCAACATCTTGACTCTCTTTGCTTATTTTCCCACAACTAAAGTCCAGCGCATTTAAACACTCCCTTGCAGTCATATATTCTAAGGCATGAGAATTCACAGAAATCTTCAATATATTGTTATATTTGCAGTGTTATCATTTCATTTGAAAATGTTCATCCAGGAAGAAGCTTTTGGAGAATGAAAGGCTGTCTTCCTGGTTTAAGACTCAATACTACCTGGAATTTTTTTAACTTCAAGTAACAAGTCTTTTCAAGTATGCTTTTCTTTGATGCTAATTTGATAGTCCCAAAATCAGTACAGGTAGTCCTTGACCTATGACAATTGAACCCCAAATTTCTTTTGATAAGTGAGACATTTGTTAAATGAGTTTTGCCTTATTTTATTCTTGCCATAGTTTCTAAGTGAATCATCCCAGTTGATAAATTAGTAACATGGACGTTAACTTAATCTGGCATCTCCATTGGTTTTGCTTGGCAAAAGGCTGCAAAAAGTAAATCACATGATCTTGGAACCCGGTAACTGTCGCAAATATGAATCAATTTCCAAGCATTTGAATTTTGAACACATGATCATGAGGATGATAGAAAGGTCATAAGTATGAAAAAAGTCTCTTTTTTCACTGTTATTGTAACTTTGAATGGTCACTAACTGAACTGTTATAAGTCAAGGACTATCTGTATAGCCATGTGTTCTAAAATGGAGGCAGAAGGAAGAAGAGGAATACATTTTCTTCTAGTGTACCAGAAGGAGCTTCAAGAATGCAGCTTGTTCTATTATTATAAGACAGGGATGTCAAACTCGATTTCATTGAGGGCCGCATCAGCGTTGTGTTTCACCTCGGGTGAACAGGATGGATGTGGCCAGGGTGGGTGTGGCCAGTTCAACGTCACTCATGTCAGAGGCGCCAGTGGTGGCCCGAGCACTCTGCCAGAGAAAATAGCTCCCAAGCTCCATTTGCAGCTGTGATGGCCTCCTGCAACCTTCTGCCAGCAAAAACGGAGCTTGGGAGGGGCATATGCAGCCATCCTGAGCCCCGTTTTCACTGGCAGAGGCAGCACAGGTCAGTCTTTCGCTGTTTCCAGGGTGAGCCCATGGGCTAGGCACCCTGCAGGCCAGATCCAGCTAAGCACCCTGCAGGCCAGATCTGCCCCCCTTGAGTTTGACACCCCTGCTATAAGATGTATCCAAAAACTTCATAGGTGTACCTTTAGCACAAATATCCCGGCTCTGGGGAAGCCTATTGTGAGACAATGAATATTCAGGAAAGCACTCCAATGGATCAGGGCCTCTTCAATTGACTTATTTCATAAACTTAAAAAATGGGCGATAAGAAGCAAAGCTTCTTTAGGCATAGGATGCAGCTCAGTGGATGTCAGTCAGTAAACCTAGCAACAATTAAGAAAGGGTTCAGAAAAAAATCAGGAAAAGAACAACTGAGGGGATAAAGGGAAGAAGGGTTCACAAATTCTGGGGTCTGTCTTGAAGCACAAATATTCCAAGGGGAGGAAGAGAGATATAGCTTCCTCTAAAATCTGTTTAACAGATACAATCATGCTTTTTGCCAAGACTTAGTTTTAAATAACAACTTATTAGCTGTCTACTTTAAACCTCCTGTGTATAAAGAGTCTGAAGATTTTATGGTTACAAAACTCTATCATCTGCCATAAGCAGGATGCAAAACTTCAAATTTCAGGGAATAGAGGTTAAATCCAAGACGTTCAAGAATATGAAACAAGCTTTTTAACCTAACAATAAATAAATTATAATAAATTATTAAATTACCAAAGCTTTCAAAAATGTCAGCAAAAAAATTACACCAAGTACCTTAAACTACATATGCAAGGGACTAATTGCATATAAAATACTTCTCAATAATGGAGAGATGGTTTGAATTTTGCTGAGGCAAAATCTTGCTCTTCAAAATGAAGTTGGAAATTGCACACAATTCTTTCTTACAAAAAATGATTTTCTAGGCTTAGAGAAAAAGTGAGGATCATGAATTTCTGCTCTTGACTTTTCATCCCAACTTCAAAGTAAGATAGGACTAAGGTGCTTCAAAATTTACCGCCTCACATTAAGAAGATGCCAGAGGCCTTACTTTTTATTTAATAAGCCGTAACTTGTTTGCTGGCTTATCTAAGCCTAAGTGCTCTTGCTCTTGCTACCTTGGCTTTCCATTCTCGAGAAGGGCAATAGGATGGAAACCCCATGTAAGACCAGGACTGGCTTCAGCTGGTCATTTCTGCCTAAAGGGGATATACCAATGCTTTTACAACAGCATTGGTGAATTCCAGTGTTAATAATAGCAGAAAGAAATGAAAAATAAAGTAAGTGGGAGAAATCTGTCCATTTTCAATGGCTGATGGCCCCTGCAGTGGAAACCATCCACATTGCTACCCGTGTCCCATTTGCATTCAAACAGAAGGCAAAAGCAATTTTTCCCCAATCTGGCTAATTTTCCATTGCTTAAACTTATATTCTGGTACATCCCATCCCCCTGCACGCCCCCTCACCCAAATGTTATCCAGCTTTTTTAAGTGAGGAAGAAGTTGTATTTCAGCTCTTCTTTGCCTCCCTGACTCAACTACCCACATTCTGGTCTCCCAGAATTCCAAAGGTGGAATGAAACTGGGTGAATATGCGAAATCCAACTTACTGCAGGATCCACGATGCGATCCCATAAGAGACAGGCGTCCAGCTTCAGCTGATATACCTCCAGTAAAGAAAAGCTCAACCCTCCCAAAGCAACTGTTTTATACAGCCTGAACTCAAATGCATCTTGAGTTCAAACCCTTCTTACAAAAGCAGCATTCTTAAAGACACTGGAACCAGGGAACAGGTTTTGCTCATAAAATCTTGGAGACAGTGGCAATTAGTGGCAACCCTCCACATCCCCAAATGCCAAAAGGTAAACAAAACATTAAACTGGCTCACAATTCCCCATGTTAGAAAACATGGAAAGAATATAAAGCACCCCAAAAATAGAAATTTTGACAAGAAAAATAACATTCTTCATCCTTTCAGGAGCCTACAGTCCAGCTTCAGTGGATTCCAACTTCTTTTTGGAACCAGGTGAGGTCATGGTGCCCGTTTCTGTGCACAGTTGTGCTTCTGTTCAAGCCCGGGACTCTTTTCCGGAGGCCCAAGACAGCCAGAAAGGAAACACCAGGAGTCTTTTCCAGTGCAACTTCCCCAGCTACAGGATACTGGTGACCCATTTCCTAATTTGGAGATGGGAAATAGAAAGATGGGCGGAAGGTAAAACCTCCCCCCCCATAAATTTAGACATAGTTACGGACAAAAATGTAGCATTTCTTTCTTTTTGCATATCCAAGGATGAATTATAATGCTAGATGTGCTCTGTATTTATAATAGGTCCCGGTGGATTGGTTTTGAGTTCTAAAATTCAGTTTACTTTAAAATTCAAAATTCACATTCTAGCTCTTATAATTGTAAGCCTGTCAACATATCCAAAGTTACCAAGGGAAGCTTGCATTATACTGATTCAAGAAAAACTTTTGGTAAGAGAGGATTAGGCTTCTGTTATGGAAAATGAGCAAATACAGGTTGTTCTCAAATAACAACCATTCATTTAGTGTCTGTACGAAGTTACAGTAGCACTTAAAAAGTAACTTACTACCATTCCTCACACTTATAAGAGTTGCTGCATCCCCGCAGTCACATGATCAAAATTTAAGTCCTTGGTAATTAGCATGTCTTCACAAGGATTGAAGCATCTGGGGGTCGTATGATTGCTATTGCAAACTTCCCAGCTGGCTTCCAACAAAGTTAATGGGAAGCTGGATTCACTTAACAACTGCAGTCATTTACTTAAGGTTGTAAAATCAGGCATGTCTCACTTAACATCTGCCTTGTTTTGCAAGGGGAATTCTGGTCTCAATTATTAAGTCAGTTGTTAAGCCGAGGACTACCTAGATATACAATTGTGTTTAACTATAGAGCTGAAACTATTTTTTTTTTTTTTAAATGTAGAGTATATGCAAAGCTTCCAATACAGGATATGAAAGGACAGTCAAACTAAGCGAGAGATAGAGAAAAAAACAGGAATCTTCTAATTTACAACACTATATTACCATCAATGACAGCAGCATAACAGACAAGGACTCTCCTTACGTAGAAGAACCTGCTTCGTGTTTCTGTTTGGAAAACAGCTGGGCCTCCTTTAGTGAGAGATACACTTCCTCTTGAGGATCATAGTAGTAGAACTTGCGAATGTATGCGATCAGAGGCCTGGTCAGGGAAGCGAAAGGAGGTTCCAGTAAATTGTGGAGGTCCAGGAAAGCAGAATGGACATTCCAAGTAAATAGTCAGATGAATTCTCTCTCTTTCAACTGGGGGGGAGGGGGAAGTGTCCAGAAAAATTGAGTTTGCAGCACTCCTGATGTCTACAGAGCCTCGTCTAACAAAACTTTGTGCAGAAATGTTTGAGTGTATGAAAATGGCCACAATCAACTGCATTCTACATTTGAACATGAGAGTTTGCGAAATGACTAATGAGATTTTAAAGGAAATAAATATTTAAAAAACTGAACTTTTTGGTGCTTGCAACATATAGAGATGCCTGGCCTCTTTAGTTTCTGGTTCCCTTTCCTCAACAAACTTATCGTCTCTCTCCTGCTTAGCTGGTTGTCATAACCCTTCTGAACATGTTTCAGCCCTGGTGTGAAATTTCTAACAATGTTTCATGGTGAAACCATGTCCGAACAACAGTGTCAAAAGGGTCTCTTCAAAAATCCTGAACCAGGATTTTTGAAGACTTCTGTTCTATGTATCCAATAATACAGAGAACTTCTCCAATAATACAGAGAAACAATTCTAAAACATTTTTTATGTTGTGCCAAACTAATTGGCACTATTAATTTGACCATGAGGTGGACAAAGCAACAAATCTGATTCTTTACCTGACAGGACCTGAAAGGAGTACAAAGGAAAAGGGGGACCTACTTAGGAAGTGGGAGCTCTGCAATGTGATCGATGCGGACTAGTTGCCTTATCCGGAACCGGCAGAGATGCTGTAGCGACTTGACATTGCTGAACCTAGAGACTGGATAGAGAAGTTGGACAGGGGTTGGAGGGAGACCTGTAGATTAAAAATAAAAATAGGCAGGGCATCAGGTTAGAAGAAAACATAACAGCAATAATTCAGAAATAGTTTTCTCAGAATAAGGGAAAACAGCAAATGTTGGAATCCTGCAGCTGCTCTCCAAATTGATCACTCTTCTGCCCTCTGGTGGAGACCTGACTCCATACAGCTTTGTACTGAGCTGTACCATACTTATTGAGGGCTAGAATAAACAAGGCCAGAAGCAAAAGGCTGGAGACCAGACAATTCCATTGCTATAACAAGGCAAAGGTGCTTCTCCCACTGAGAAAAAGTTCATTATGGTATTTGGATGCAAGAGAGAAGAAAGATTTAAATAGGAGTTACTATAATTAGGGCTTGAGGTGGTATTCAGCAGGTTCTGACCTGTTCTGGAGAACCAGGAGCAGAAATTTTGAGTAGTTCAGAGAACCGGCAAATGCCAGCTCTGATTGGCCTCGCCCCCATCTATTCTCTGCCTCCCAAGTCCTAAATGATTGGCTGGGTCTTCTTTTGTTGCCTTGCATAGAATGGAGCTGGAAAGCAGTGGGATGGGGAAGGGAGGGGATTTTGCAATATCCTTCCCCTGCCATGCCCACCAGACCACGCCCACAGAATCGGTAGTAAAATTTTTTGAATCCCACTGCTTGAGTTTATTCAATTTGTATGCCCCATCTCAACAAGTGACTCTTAGCATTGAGAGCTTACTGTAGATTCCTGTTGTTGTTATAAACTTGTATTCATTAAACATGAAACGCAGTCAACTGAACATTTAAAAATGTGTAATAAGTATCATGGACTGGCGCTTATGGTTGGTACGGGTTTCTGTCTATTATTATTATTATTATTATTATTATTATTATTATTAGTAGTAGTAGTAGTAGTAGTAGTATTAGTAGTAGTAGTAGTAGTAGTAATATAGATTTAATCTTCAATTCGATTTGCAATCTGGGACCGGTAAAAGCTTAACAGTTCAAATCCTAACCAAGGACTTGAGAGTGTTAAGGTAACATCTGAGTATATCAGCAGTTCCAAGTAAGGTGGGGGTTTTGATTTTTTTTGGCAAAAGCAGAATATTCAGGTCTAATAAGTTTAAATGTCCACATCTCTAGGCAATCCTTTGGGTATTGCTCCAAGGGCTCCTATTATTACTATTAGTATTATTTCTTCCTCCACAATCGCTCAATTTCAATTTGCAGATCATCGTATTTTGTTATTTTTTTCTAGTTGTATCTCTTCAATATATGTACCGCCTGGTATTGCAATATCAATGAAACAGGCTTTTTTCTTTTCCAGTGTTGTGGGACAAATGTCTATGTGAGAGTCCTACAAGATCTTGATCTGTTCATTTTCAAAACTTTTGTCAATTTGGTGTTCCCAGTAATTTTTGCTATATTCAGACCCAAACTTCTGGCAAAACTTCCAATGTATAATTTTGGCAAGTTAATCATGGCATTGTGGATAATAGTTTGTGAGATTTTACAGCAGCCAGTGATAAGGTGATCCATTGTTTAATCTTTCTTATTGCATAAGAGGCATTTGCTGTTGTTACTTACATTTTGTTGTTGTTGTTGTTGTTGTTGTTATATTATGATTTTTAAGTACAAGTAGTCCTTGATTTATAATCAGTTGAGTCCAGAATTTATGTTGTTAAATGAGAAATTTGTTGTGAGTTTTGCCAATTTTACAATCTTTCTTGCCATATTTGTTAAGTGAATACTGCAGTTGTTAAATTAATACTAAAGTTTTTAAGTGAATTTGACTTTCCCATTGATTTTACTTGCCAGAAGGTTGGAAAAGATGATCCCATGACCTTGAGACACTGCAGTCATCATAAATATGAACCAGTTGTCAAGCATCTGAATGTAAATCATGTGATCATGGGATGCTGCAACGTCATAAGTGTGAAAAAGTCACTTTTTTTCCAGTGCTGTTGGAACTTTGAATGGTTTTGAACTGTTTTAAGTCGACAACTTAAATGTACAAAAAAATATTGGGATTCAGAGCATTTGAATTTTGCTAATTTCCCCTTGTCCAATTCAAGTTCTTCTCAATTGTAAAACTTGCTTATTTGGTGTACCTTTTTCTAACTGAATAATCTGAGCTATGCACGATGTCAATTTTTATAATGAATTGGAAGAGCAACTTTTGGATCAATGAATCACATATAATTTCTATGTAAAAAGTTGTAGATTAATTCACTGCTATTTGGGGGAATTTCCACTCAAATGCAATGTAGCCAATTACCAAGGAGAATGAAAGTCATAATCCAATGATTGAAGGGCCAAAAGTGCTTCATCCTTGGCTTATACTTCAGCCTTTGAAGCAAGTGAAGAAGAAACATTGTACAATTCCACATTCCCAACTTATTTTAACTCCACATTCCCAACTTATTTAGATGAAAATGTCCAATGGAAATGCATGTATGGCAATTGTAGAATGGCTTTAGGAACAGGGTAAACCAGATCTCCAAGTATACCTGAAGCACTTTGCTTTACAATTCAATTCCATCTACTTGCCTGGAATAATTTCTTCTGGAAATCAGAGCATTCCGACCAATTGCTATTGGGTATTTCAGAATAACTTTACTGTTTAGGGGATATATGTTTTTGCCAATAAAAGCTAAAAATAATTGCTGATCATTCTCTATCTTGATTAATAAATTCTGCAACAAAATATATTTAAGAGCTGCCTGAGTCAACTCCAATACACACGCACACACACACACACACACACTTACCTGGCACTCTTGATCGCAGGAAATAAAGGAATTTTCCATTTTTGGAATGCATGATAGCACGTTTAATGAATTCCACCACAGATTGGCAACGGTCCTCAAATTTTGGATGGCACCAAAGACTAAAGGTTCCTGAGCCAAGAAGAAAGGTGCATTATGGAACGAGGCAGTATATGGGTGGAAGTACACAGTTTGTAGAGACTGGCTTTGCACAAGCTTACTTAAATAAAAGATAACCACCAGATACAATACTGGCATCGAGAGAGTCAGGTTTGGAAAATCACATTCCGCAATAATTCATTAAATGAACCTAGGCAAATCCTTCCCTTTCAAAATAAGTAGGAAGCCACCTAATATGGTGCCCAGTGCTCCACTCACCTCGGTAATGCTCCATTCTGGTGTGATGGGTAATACCCTGTGATCGAAAGCTGAGGCTCAGAATGTAACGAGGATCAGAGCTATCACGAACCAGGAACGATCCATCCGGCTTCCCTTTTAACTTCATCTCAGCATCTTCCCAGTTCATAGGACCCCAGTACCATCCACACTGATTTAAGAAAATATACATTCAGTAATTTTTCCCCAAGAATCTGATTCCAACATTTAAATAAACAAACAAACATTGGAGCTCAGGATGCAAAAATATAGCCTAATTATCCAAGCAGATACCTGTTCTGGACCTGCCAGAACTTTAAGCCAGCATGGTAATTGGCAATCCCTCACTTTGAGCCAGAAGATTAACATCTGTCCATTCCTTGCAGATAACAAAAAACTAGCAATCATCTTTGACATTTTGAAACACAGCCTTCTATTTTTCAGAACAGATTTTTCTAATAAAGCAAAATTCATTTATTCAACATTGCCTGGTTGGTTCTCCCGTTAATTTATATTGAATATGTAAATTGATAGTGTACTAAACAGTAAAATAAACAGCAAAACAATTGAGCCAGGTGTAGTTTATCCATTCAAATCAGTTTTCATCTTGCATACCAGGAGGGCATATCCTGCAAATCCATTTAATTGCCAATCCTCTTGGCTTTACCTCTTTGTGTTCAATGAGATCAAGTGTCATCAACAAGGAGGAAAAAAGCAGCTTAAGCACTTTAAATAAATAAATGAACAAACAAATAAATAAAAGCCTTACTTTTTCCAACTCTCGTAAGCTAGCTGCAAAACTGCTTGAATCAGGCCGATAAAGGGGGCATTGAAGGTGCTGTGTAGATTGACTGTGTACCGCTTCAGATGCTCTGATTGGGAGTATCCGGGGAAATGCCTCTGGAAAAGGAAAGAAAATGTATTCATTTTGACATTTCATGGAATTATTTTATGTATTCTGTTTTGTGGATGCTGTCTTGAGTTCCCAAATTAAAGCCCAGCAACTGGCAACATTTTCCATGGAAATTCAGGAAAAACTGAAAAGCAAAGCTAAACTGACCAGAGGCATGTGGTGGAGGCGGTGGAGGCAGAGGAAAAGACTGGAGGGACGAAGATCCCATTGGATTCATTAAGACAGATGCAGGCAGTGTCCCACTGATATCATCTAAAACAAAAAAAATCCCAAAGGTTAAAGAAATATGAAAAGCAATGGAGCAAAAGACAGGCTTATGCTAGGCTTTCTCTTTCTCTGAGCATCTGAACATCCATCTTTGCTGGCTGTTTGCTTCAACATCAATAAAACTCTATGCATAGACAGACTTATGGAAGTTATTCAAACCTAGTTGCTGACTATTATGTTAAATGCCACCATTCAAAAAGAAATATTGTCAGTGCTACATAATATATATAATATAATATATAATAAATATATAATATAATATATAACATAATCCATAATATTTTATTTATATATATATCACGTGGGATAATACCCGAAGGAAGCTAAACAGCATATATATATATATATATATATATA
>BLBF01000051.1:4856695-4867631 GCA_015471245.1 Laticauda colubrina
ATTATATTATATTATATTATATTATATTATATTATATTATATTATATATTAAATTATAATATAAAGCCTACTACCTTAATTTTTTTTAATCAGTAATTCCAATTTTACTGCTTCTGTAACTGTGATGCACCAAATTTTATTGATACCTCTAATTATAAAAACATTGTCTATTCCAATATAAGTAAATAATGTTCCCTGGGTGGCTTCAAATGCTCAGAAATGTAGGTTGTTAAAGGCAGAAGCACAAGATTACAAATAATTCACTTTACATAACTTTATCATGGCATTAACCACCATAAGACATAAATGAGTAGGATCTTCTTACTGTCCACATTGGATTAAAAAAAAAGACAAAGAAAAGGTTAGACAGAATCTGAGAAACCAAGGGGAGTACTGAGCCAAACACTCAGAAAGGGAAGCAAAAGAGTTGTTGATGTTCATGATATATTTCCCATGGCTAGCAGAAACAGAATTATGGAATATATGCAAATTCACATGATTTGTGGAGTTGAAGAATTTAGCTTTGAATGTGGATTTGAGAGTAGGAAAAAAGAAACCAGAATAGTTACAGAATATATAAATTATTGCTTTTAAATAATTCTTTTTTTTTTTTAAAGGAGATTAGATAGAATGGTATAAAGAATTCCAAGGGAATCTTCTTAACGGTAGTCCCCAAGGGGTGGGCTGCTGGGGATTCACAGGGGTTCAGGAGAGGCCCTAGCTAAGATACTGTGCAGTTTGGGGAATCCCTAAATCCCACTCCTGAATAGTCCTACCCACCCACCCCTCCCAGGCCCCTTACCTGCTTTGGATGCAGGTAAGTGCAGGGCGCGTGCAGAGGCTTGTGAAGGGTGAAAAACAGGCCTCCCGGAAGTTTGGGAAGGTTGGAAATCAGCCCTTTTCTGGCTTCCAGAGAGCCTCCAGAGCCCAGGGAGACTATTTTCACCTTCCCGGAAAGCCTCCGGAGCCCAGGAAGGGCAACCCCCCCACACACACAGTGGTGCAGGAGGCCAATTAGGCCACGCCCACCATGATCACACCCACCAGCAACCAGGCAGATAACCCATTGCTAAAATTTTTGAAGCCCACTCCTGGTCGTCTCTGTTTAGTTATGAAGTTATGACAGCAATGAAAAAGTAACTTAAGAACCTCTTAAGTGTGTCAAGCAAAAGAAAGCTGAAGTCAGATCGTAAGCACAGTTGCAGTTTACTTAGTGACTATGACTGAGATGACATTCCCAACTGTGGTCTCTAAACAAAGACAGACTGTATTCAAAAGCATTATTTCAAGGCTGAGGAAGATGGCCATCGTCTTCTTCTACTGAAAGATGCTAGTGAAAATACAGTTTGGAAAAAAAAAGCAGATAAAGAAGCAAGTAGTTACCCAGAAGGCTGAGGCTTCGTCGTGGAGGAGGTGGAGGTGTTGGAGGATGTGGGGATGTCAGGCCACGCTGAGAGATATCAACATCTACCAGCGATACTGTCTCCCCTGGAGAGAGAAAGGAAGGGAAAAATGCTTTGAAGCCTAATGTAAATGTAACTTCATCTGGCACATTTGAGCACTATTGTTCATGTCAGAAGTGTAGGTCTAATATCAGAGCAATCTCCCAAACATATGTCATGATTGATTCCTAATTAAATTTGCTACAATGTAGACACACAGGCTACTCTTGAAAAGTGTTCCAAAACTATCACTAGTTAAATGAGTGGAAAACAGATTGCTTTCTGGACTATGTATTTCAAATGATAGTGGCTTAAGAAGTTGATCGTCTTTCAGAGACTTTTCTATTATGAACCAAAATAATTGCTTGGTAGGAATATAAAACAGAGCCTTTTTGTGGTAGCACAATGGCTATGAAATTCCCTTCCAAAAGAAAATAAGCTACAGTACTTTGACCCTCCATGATTTTGGACAGTCACATGTATCAACTTATTTTTAAGGAATTTAACTATAAACAGAAGATTTTAACTCAGCTGAACTCTTAAAAATTGTTATCTTTTAATATTCTTTGTGTCAAGAGCTATCTTGTGGGCCATTTTTAAAGCCAAAAGCCATTATATAAGCAGGGTCACTTCCCTTGCTTATGAAAAATTAAACTCAAGGATTTATTTATTTATTTTATATTGCTGCGTATTCACCCATGGCGACTCAAGGAGGCTTACACAATGTAAAACCATATTTAAAACAGAAAATAAAAAAACCAATAAAAACTAACAAAAAGAATCAAATAAATTAGTAAAATACAGTAGAACACATCTTTTTTGGGAGGAGGAGTTAGCTGATTTTCAAACTTGAAGCAAATTTCACTAAGGGAATATCTGGGCCAAATGTTGCATTATGAAATAGTATTCAATCTGTATCTGAGGGTGCAGAATAGTGTATTTCATACATGTCTGTGAATATCCATAGCTTGTCTTCAAAACCTTTAAGAAGCAAAGAACACAAACTTACTAACAAGCAGATGTTAGTTTACAACCACAAATAGCAAAGGTAATCCTCTCTATAATCAAAGAGAATGCTCTTGTGAATTGGGCTGGGGAAATACAGGTAATGAAACAAGAGTTCATTCAGTCATCATTTGAAGTTACAATGGCACTGAAAAAAGTGAGTTATAACCATTTTTCACACCTACAACCAATGAAACATCCTCACGATCATGTGATAAAAATTCAGATACTTGGCAACTGACTCATATTTATGATGGCTGCAGTGTCCGGGGACATGTGATCAACTTGTGCGACCTTCTGACAAGCAAAAGTCAGATTCACTTAACAAATGAGGAAAAATTCACTTTAACAACTACCTCACTGAGCTACAGAATTTTTGGGCTCAATTGTGATTGTAAATCGAGGACTACCTGTATAGTATTCTTCCTCACACCAAATAAAAGATACTCCTGTCATATGGTATCGCAATGTGTCCAGTATTGAAAACAATTTCTGGATTTATGTCTGCAATCCAAATACTTAGTAGGTACAAAACTTCAAGCACCCTGACCATAATTCCCCATTCCCGAGTCCTCAGACATATGCAAAAGCTGAAGGAAATATTCAAGAACCATAGCTAAATGGCTGACAGGAACAGACAGAAGGCAGATAGCTTCCAAATCTCAAAGCCAAATCTCAGTATTGCCCAAGTATGTCAACATCTTGTGAACTTTCACCTAAGCACATCAAATTCTTGTAATATTTCAGAATGAAAGCAACAAAATCCAGTGAGATTTTTTTTTTAAAAAGTATTGTTTCCTTGGGAAGGTTAACATTTGCTCTTTATACAAAACTGTGTGACCAAATCATGTCCTTGGATCTGGAATTATAGTACGCTCTCTGGATTCCAACCATGTCATCTGTCCAGAAGGAAAAGATGCTTTAAAAATCTTCATCTTAAAATTGTTGGAATTTTCTGCAAATTCACTAAGACATGCCCTGCTTGCTCTTATATTACTTAGAAATTAGAAAGAACATTTTTTCCCTTCGTGTTTCCTTGGCTATAATTCTATGGCAGATTTAGGATTCTATGGGAAAAGCTAATGTCTTCAAAGACACTGGTATATGTATTTTAATCTGAACTGATTCCGTGTTATCTCAGCTGATTACAGAATTAGATTTTTGTCTTCAGCTAAAAACAAAGACATGCTTAATTAGAAATCAGATGTTAACAAATAGATTGCTACCTGAATTTGGGCAGGAGGACTCTTCTGGATTCTAGGGGAGAAATCTAATCGAATACTTAGTGATCACTGCTAATATTATTTTATTTTATGATGGACAGCTAGACAATTTCTCATTCAATTTACTCTGCGAGCGTTCTGGACACTGGGATAGGTTCTTTAAGAGAAAGCCTCTCTATAACAGTCTTCCCTCATGATATCTGAGGATTATCAAACATGAAGTCCAACACATGAATATTATCTGGATGTGCAAAGCTAGTCTATGGAAGACTTTTTTGACTGGGGATGAGAAAATATATAATATATTCATGGTATTTAATATTTTTTTGTTCAAAAATCAAAATCACTCCAAAACTAGCTATTTTTTTTAATCAATAGCATTACTCATAGTCTAATATAGGGGTTCCCAACCAGGCCATGGTCAATTGCCACCAGGCCGCCAGTCCCACTCTGCGTCTGTGCACAGCACCATTCATGCAAACGTTGCCGAGGATACTTGCGGCCTCATTCATGTCAGCTTCGTTGTGGGTGCTCACGGTCCCACTTGAGTGAACCTTATTGCAGACATTTGGAGCCCCAACTTGCATGAGCGTTGCTGCGAATATCACAGGTGTGCGTGCACATGCATCTGCTCCTCCCACAAAATCATCCTTTTCCCCCCTCCCTCCCAGCTCCGGGCCGTAACCCAGAAAGGTGGGGAAACTCTGGTCTAATAGCAACATATTATGTATGCAAAATTCAGTAAAACTATTGGACTTCCTTTAATAAGAGTGAAAGAAAAAGAGACGCATCAGATTCAACACTTACCTGTGAAGAGGGGACCAAAAACAACTGGAGAAAAGGCACTTTGTGTTCGCATCAGTCTTTGTTTTCTATAAAAATATAGACAAAAGAGTCAATAAATAGATATCATTGCATTTACCTCTCCTTTTATCTATATCCACATTACGAACTGGTTAACTATACCATAAACTCTTCACTTTATTTCCTCTTGCCTATAAAAAGAATAAAGGAGGTTATCTAAAGGAATCAATTCTTTGGACATCAGGCTGCCCATTTATTGTTTCAATTTATATTCCATTTTTTCTATGAACACAAAAGTGGGGTGGGACAATTTAAAGAGCAACTTTAAAAAAAAACCTCTATAAAATGCAGAGAAAGAGAAAGGGAGGATTGAGCATATGTACTGAAAAGTTTACTTTTTCTTTCTCTGTATAGTCTACACTATTTTTAAGTTGCCTGAAATGTCACAAAAGCCAAGGTTTCTTGACAAGGTGTGTTATTCATCACAAATGAATAACATCAAACTGCTGAATTTTAACTCACATCAGTGAAAGAGGATTGGAGTATGCTTCAACAACATATTAACAGTAAACTTTTTAAGACAATTAAACCTAAGGCCAAACAATATTGCCCACTCTTCACATGTCATCTGAGATACAGCACTTCAACAAACTAGAAAGAAAAAATAAATGCATTTTCCTAATGTATACATCCAGTTCATTCCCCTAGAAAACAAAGTTTTTGACAAGTTGGGGACATTTTTGCCTTCGTAATTTTGATTATTACAGAATGCTCCATGATGGAACCTTCTTCACCAAATACAGTATCTACCAATACAGTATCTCAGACAATACATTTTAAGAATTCATTTTTTAGGCTTGTCAGACCAAAATATACTAAGCTAAGGACTAGCCCACACAAAAAAATCACAGTAAAAAAAAACAAGATAACCGTAGCATGTTGTACAAATACTACGTATTTTTGATAAACTTTTATATAAATGAACACACAGCCAAAAACTGTCACTGGTGAACAGAAGAAGTCAATCCATGACTTTTCAGTTTAGCTAATCTGGAAATCCAATTTCAAAGAGAACATGGCTTTATTAACAGATGATTTCATAATAAATTAATTCTTGCTTAAACTTCTATTAACACTAAGTCTTCTGACTCAAAACTGCTATTCCAAGATATTTTGCTGTCTTAAGAAAAAAGAGGAAATGGCAACCATGTCAAAAAGGCACAACACCCAAGGTCTTACAGAAAGAGAGGGAGGGAGGGAGGGAGAAAGGGATCAGAAAAAGGAAATAGAAGAAAAAGAGATGAGGCTGTCGCAAATTCATTTAATTACTGCTTTACTTCCTTGCTTCTATGTCCAGAAAGCAGAAGGGAGGCCTAATTACAGATCCAGATAACACCCCAAAATGAAATGAGTAAACTATCTTAATTAGTTTGATTCACAACCCAGGCAAAGTGCTAGATCTCGTAATCAGATAGTTTAGTCTTTGGCTCCCTCCAAAAACACAGAATTTTAAGTGCCAAAACAGAAGTGAATGAAGAGAATGGCAGTCCAACATATCTAGAACCATAAAAAAACAAAATGGAAAACTGTTGGAAAAAACAACTAAGCCAAGTGAATACCATCACTCTATGTATGTATTTTAATCCAGAGCCAGCACCTTACAAAATTCAGTGTCTTTTCTTCTCAGATTTGTATAAATATTAAACTACAATCCATCCCATCACCTTTCACCCAAAAAGGCTGAGCAACTCAAGTTTGTGGCTAGTTTATAGTTTAACATAGTATGTGAATCTATAAAGTGGACAGATTAAAGTTAAACTAACTAGTACTATGTCACCAGGTAATGTCAATCTATGAAAAAATCCATATGAAATCCAGTAGAAATAGTAATAGGTTGTCTTAATCTATTGACATTTCAGAGCTGTGGAAAGCAATAGACATAGACTTAATGAGAAAAACACTTCTTCTGAATGAACGTTTTAAAACAAGCTCAGAGTCACAAATCCATCCAACAATTACTAGAAATTATCATACTAAGGCCCTTCTATTAAAGAAGCCAACTTCAGTCACTTCAGAGACATTTGCAGAAGGTAACAAATGACCAAAAAAAACGCATTTTATAAACCACAAGTATACATCCCCAATGTAAGGGCTGATTTGCACTGTAACATTATGAGGTTTCATCATCTTTTTTTTATCACCCTGATTTGTATCACACACAAGAAAAAGTCCTCTAGTCAGTCTGTCCCCAGTACTACAGTTTTACAGCACTCATAATCTCACAGGCAGAGGGGGTAAAACAACCTTGGTTCCTATTTCTTTTTAAATTAGGTCCCTTAAGGGCAACATCTGTAAACAGTTGAAAAAATTGGCTCTCTGACCATTTTCTAAGGATTAAGGAACATGTTACCAACAAACCAGTTTGGTGTAAAAGTTAAGGCTAGAAACAGAGCAAGTTCTAGTCCTGCCTTAGGCACAGCTCCAGCTGGGTTACCTTGTGCCAACCATTTACTCTCAGCTCTAATAAAGAGGCAATGGCAAATCACTTGCCAAGAAAACTATAAAGACTTGTCAGGGCAAGTCTCCAAGAATTGAACAGGAACGAACAGAAAAATTCACCAATAATGAAATTGGTGTTCAGATGCAGTTGTTACGATCCATTTTTCTATTTAATGTAAGGTAATCAGCTTTATAAGTTTTTATTACTTTTCTTTACAACTGGACAACAAAATTGTAAAAGCTATTTATGCTGATTAATTTAGCAATACTCCAAGATCCCAAGTAAAACCTCTACTGCACTATGTGCCATCTAAATCTTTTTAACTTGAGATACCAAAGACTGAATATGGGACAAGGCAAAGTATGTCTACCAATGAGAAGTGATGGTAGAATATGGTCAGTGAATTCCTTCCAACAGGCTTGAAAATACATTACAAATACAACTGGATCCTTTCCATTTCAAACACTGGACAAAAATAGCCAATGGTGTAGAAAATATGGAAGCCTTGAGATATTTTCCCTTCAATATTTGCACTACTGAGGACTTGCCATGCTAACTGGGACTACAGACCAAAAGATCTGGAGGTGTTACCTCAGAGTTCAAAGACTGAATTTAATAATAATCATTAGAAAAAGCATCAAACACTTCTCCAAGTACTTGACAATTCCACAACTGAGGCTGAAGGAAAGAGTGCTGGAGATGTGCAGCAGTTTCCACATCCACTTCGCCCACCCTCATGCTCCCTTTCAGTCTGTCCCCTACCAGACTGATGCAGCAGAACACCAGCGTGCTCAACTCTCCTTCCTTCCTTTAGCGGTCCAGCGTCTCCTCACCTGCTCGAGTCCTGATCCCGGTAGCCTGGTTGAGACACATCGGGGAGACTTCCTGCCGTGCCCGAGGGGGCTGGGGCAGCAGCGGCTTGAAGAAGTTCCCTCTCTCCGATCCGGCGTGCTCCAGCGGCCGCCCCGGCGTTGCAGGACGGCCCACTGCAGCTCTTGGTGCGGAAAAGGCGGCTGAGGCGAACCTTTAAGGAACCTTTCCTGGACGGGGCCGAAGAGCTGGGACGCGGGGTGGCAACGGCGGGTACCGGGCCTGCCGAAGGAGGAGGCGGAGGAACAGCAGCAGCAGCAGCAGCGAGCACCTGGACGGCTGCAACGGGCAACTGGACGCGGCTGCTCCCCATACTGGCGTTACTGGAGGGTTCGGCCTGCCCTGCAGCCGTCTCTTCCTCATCCTCCTCGTCAGGTCCCAGAGCTTCTAACACCAGCAGGGCATCGCTAGTGTCCTCCCCCGGGGGTAACAAGGACAGAGTGGGCGGCGGGGCCACCGCTGGCTGAGGCAAGAGGCTTATGCAGGAGCAATCGCCGGAAGGCTTGCCCAGCTCTCCTAGCACCGTCGGAGGTGATTGATGAAGCCCCAGAGCCGCCAGCTGTAACTCCAGGTCGGCTCCCGGAGGGAAAATGAAACCACCCGGCGTTCCGCTCCAGCATCGTCCCCCTCCTGGCTCGCCCTTAGGGGCATCCAGGAGAGCACAACGATGCCTAGCGCACAGGAGCTCCGACGGGGGTGGCTGAGGCAGTGGCGGTGGCGGCGGAGGCAGACAGCCAACTGGGGACCCAGCCGAGGACTCTCCGGTTTCTCCAGGGCGAAAGACCAGAAGCTGCGAGCCCCGCAACCCGCCCGCCCTTCCGCGATCCCGAGTTGCAATAGCGGCAGTCTCTCCGACAGCTCTGCTCAACCCCAAACCGGCGGCTGCTGACTCTGCTCCGCCGTACCCCAGTAAGCGACTCAACACCCGATAAGAGGCCGCTGCTGCTGCAACCGCCTCGCCGCCGTTGTCACCTCCTCTCCCACTGCCTCCTCCGGGCTCTGCTGCTGCGGCGGCCGCTCCTCCTCCGGCCCGTTGCATCGCGCTAAGGAAGGCAGTGCATTGCATGGAGCAAAAAGACGGGGCGTCTTCAGCCAGCAACCTGGGCTGGGAGGCCGATTGGTCCAGATCGGCTATCCAGAAGCTCAAAGCTTTCCCTCCTACCCTTGCTTGCTTAGGGGCCCGCCCGAGCAGGGGGTGTGCACGCCCTCCGACTTCCCTTTCCGCTGATGCGCCGATGATGCGAGCTCCACGGTGGCCAACCCTCTCTGCACTGCGCGCACTCCTCCCACAGCCTTTCCCCCTAACCCGTCTCTTTCCTACCTGTCCTTTCTTTTTCAGCGAAAGGGGCTCAGTCACGCCCCCTATCGCCTTTAGGCAGCATCTGGCTAGAATCTACCTGCCCAGCTCGCACCTGGGAAGAACCTGCCTGTTTTCTTTTTTTAACAAGTCCGTCCCAAACTTGGGATGCTTATACATGGTTTCGCCTTTCAGAAGGCAAGGTGTTATTACGGTTTCGATTTTTTCTCCTGCTTTTAAAAGTTGCTTTAAGAAACGTTTATTAACGTTATTAAGAGGCCGTACACTGAAGCAAGAGCTTAATAGCTCTCCCACGGCTGAGGAGCTGTGCTGGGGTTGGCTGGTTTGTGATTTAATGTGTGATGTGTCATGCAATCTATGTTTTTAATAACATAGTGATAGCTTCACATACTATCCATTCCTGCCAAGAAATTAGGCATCTAAATTCATAGCACATAAAAAGCAGTTTCTAAATTCAGACCTATGCCTCAGAAAGTCACCATCTGTAGGAAATACCTGAACTTAAGAGAAAAAAGGTCTTTAACAAATTCATTTAGCCCCTAGCTAGCTATATATTTTAAAACCCAACAACTTATGGTACAGTAAAATTATTTAACTTCAAACATTTTCTTATGGATTATAAACAGATTGTTTCTCATTTGAATTTAAACTTAATTCAGCTAAACACACTATTAACAGTAACAAAATAACAGGTTTTATTTTCAATCAGAATAATGACTGGTAGGTTTAGAGAGACAAGTATCATGATTTCTTGTCCTGCTGTTCCCAAGGAAAATCCATTGTCCACTAGGAACTGGAAGGAATATATCCACCAGCAGATACAAATTTTCTCATCCAACCCACACAAATTTCAACTGCATGGCAATACATAATCCTTTCATATATACAACATCAGTCAAAAAGCAGAAACAGAAACCTCTAGCTAGCCTGTACTGCATTCTCTTGAACAACAGGCCATAAATAGTTTAAAGATATTTTGCATTCCTAGCTTTCTCCTAGTTTTTTAGGAGGCAAATACATCTAGGAGGGCATTCACTCAGCTTCATCTAGTACAGGGGAGTTAAACTTGTGGAGTCACATCATCACATGACATATAGGAACTTCCCCCTTCACTAAAATGGGGGTGGAGATGGGCATGGCCAGGATGTGACACCTCCAGCCCACGGCTGCGAGTTTGACACCCCGATTTAGTATCTACTGCCTATATCCTATCTGTGTTAATTAGATCAGGTGTTAACCCTACATAATTGATTAGATTTCAATGTGCTATGCATGCCCCTACATTTTAAAAGCACAATGCCATAGCAGTTTCTGGAGTTTGCTTTTAGAAGTATATTACTCTGAACTTGATTTATGTATACTGCTTTACTACCATTACTCCAAGTTCAAATGAATTCTGAGTTTTAAAAATCAAGACCATGATTTGGTTCATGAATTGTACTAAACCATAATAAACAACAGTTAATTTGATTCACTACAACAAGCTAAGCCAAAACTAAATGAATCATTTTTATGGCTTAGCATAATGCATGAACTCAACCTAAAAGTAATGAGATCAAAATGCATGGAGGATCACATCTACTCATAATTTCCAACTGCAATATAGTGAGAAGTTCCCAGGAATGGAAAAAATAGCTTGGAGGAAAGAAAATAATCCATGTCAACATAAACTTAATGATGTTTCACTGCATTAAGCCTAATTTTGTTAGTTCACATGATACACTGCACCGTAGGATATGTATTCAGATAATACAGTATATATATATATATATAT
>BLBF01000051.1:4872631-4884162 GCA_015471245.1 Laticauda colubrina
ATATATATATATATATATATATATATATATATATGTATGTATGTATGTATGTATAAGTTTTTGTGGGTACTTACATGTATGGTATTCAGCTTTGTTTGGGTATTTTTCCATGTCATAATAGTTGTGCTTTTAAAGTTGTAGCTATGTTTTGGCAGAATCTCATCTGGCATCATCAGGCTTTTGTATTATGTTTGACGAAACAAACTACTACCATTCCTAGATATACTAATTGACAAAAAAACAGATGACACACTGGGACATACCATATACCAGAAGAAAACACACACCAACCGCTACCTCAATGCCCAATCCCACCACCACCCAGCATGGATAAGCTCCATGGCCAAAACACTAATTGCCAGAACCAAACGCCTGGCGGACAAGACACACATAAAGACTGAACAATGCACCCTGACTAAAGTACTAAAGCCAATGGCTTCCACAAAAGCAAAATCACCGGCTTGATCCACAAAAACACACTGAGACATAACAGAGACCTAGAAGATGAACAGACCTATGGAACTGTCCTGTTATGTAGGGCAGGAAGCTCTCCTGCCCTGCATAAGAGGTACTACAGACAAAATCAGTAAGATACTACACAAGCATCACATCAAGACTGCCTTCAAAACAGACAGAAAAATAGCAGCCATCCTGAGAAACCCCAAAGATAAAACTGACCTGAAAAACCAAGGCATATATGAAGTCCCCTGTGCATTATGCCCAGCCACATACATTGGACAGACCAATAGAAGAAAAAGTACCCACCTGGATGAACACAAAAATGCAGTAAAAAAAGCTGGAACACACTTCCTCACTGGTCCAACACATGAAAACCACAGGTCACAACATCAACTTCAATGGCCCTAAAACCCTGGCCACTATAGAAAACCCCAGCCACAGAATCATCAGAGAAGCCATAGAGATTGAAAAAAGACCTGAAAGCATGAATAGGAGAGATGATTCCACCAGACTGTCAATTATTTGGAAGCCTGCACTCAAAAAAAAAAAAAAATCTCCACACCACAAGCCAGGCAAACACCTGGGCACAAACAGATTTCCTCTGATACCTCCAGCTCAAACACACCCCAACCAGGCACCCAGATGAAACCTAACTTCCTAACAAATGATAGCAGTCCATTTACTTGGAGCCAAGCTGTACTAAAAACCTCCAATACAGGAACAAAATGTTCCCAGCTAATCAAGACCAAAAAAAAAAGCCACAAAACAGACAGAAGATGTTAGAAACACCAATCAAACAGAACACAGCAAACTCCAAGACCAATAAACACAGACCAAGACTCCCAACCAATCAGGATGAAGAAAAAACCGTTCTGGCACACCAAAAGGCTAGCCCCAAATTTAAAACTGAAACAACTTTAAAAGTCAGACTCACAGATGAACACGATACAGAAGCCTGATGATGGCAGATGAGATTCTGCCGAAACGTTGCTACAATTTAAAATGCACAACTATAACGACGTTGGGAAATACTCAAACAAAGCTGAATACCATACACACACACACACACACACACACACACACCCCAACTACTACCTCAACGCCAAATCCGACCACCACCCAGCACAGATAAGCTCCATGGCCAAAACACTAATTACCAGAACCAAATGCCTGACAGACAAGATACACATAAAGACTGAACTATGCACCCTGACTAAAGTATTGACAGCCAATGGCTTCCACAAAAGAAAAATCACTGGTTTGATCTACAAAAACACACTGAGACATAATGGAGACCTAGAAGATGAACAGACCTATGGAACAGTGAGCCTGCCCTACATAAGAGATACTACAGACAAAATCAATAAGATACTACACAGGTATCACATCAAGACTGCCTTCAAAACAGACAGAAAAATAGCAGCCATCCTGAGGAACCCCAAAGACAAAATTGACCTGGAAAACCAAGGCATATACGAAGTTCCCTGTGCATCATGCCCAGCCATATACATTGGACAGACCAATAGAAGAATAAGTACCTGCCTGGATGAACACAAAAATTCAGTAAAAAAGCTGGAACACACTTCCTCACTAGTCCAACACATGAAAGCCACAGGTCAGAGCATCAACTTCAATGGCATCAAAACCCCAGACACTATAGAAAACCCCAGCCACAGAATTATCAGAGAAGCCATAGAGATTGAAAAGAGATCTGAAAACATGAATAGAAGAGATGATTCCACCAGACTGTCAATTATTTGGAAGCCTGTACTCACAGACAAAAAAATCTCCACACCACAAATACCTGGGCGCAAACGGATCCCCCCAATACCTCCAGCTCAAACACCCCAACCAGGCACCCAGATGAAACCTAGCTTTCTAATAAATGATAGCCGTCCGTTTACTCGGAGCCAAGCCACACTAAAAGCCTCCAATACAGGAAGCATAATGTTGCCAGCCAATCAAGACAATAAAAGCTACAAAAGAGACAGAAGATATTAGAAACACCAATCAAGCAGAACACAGCAACCTCCAAGACCAATAAACACAGACCAAGACTCCTAACCAATCAGGATGAAGAAGAAACCATTCTGGCACAGCAGTAGGTTAGCACCAAATTTAAAACAGAAACGGCTGTGAAAGTCTGACTCACAGATGAACACAATACAGAAGCCTGATGATGGCAGATGACATTCTGCCAAAACGTTGCTACAACTTTAAAAGCACAACTATAATGATAAAACTATCGTGGAAAAATACCCGAACAAAGCTGAATACCATACATATAAATACCCGCGAAAGCTGAAGAAAACATATATATATATATAGTTGGCCAGCTTGTGATTAAATGCTTAAAATATGATTAAATACAACTATATGATTAAATACAGCTATATGATAAAATACAACTATACAATTAAAATATGATGTAATACTTGAAAATATTTTATTTGGGGTTAATCCAGAAGATAGGATCTGAACCAATGGCATAAAATGAAAATAAAAAGAATTTTAACTGAATATTAAGCAGGAAATCTCAGAAGATATTTTCATAATGGAACAGATTGCTGGGAAGGTTGTGGACTCCTTCAACGTTTTTAAATGGGTCAAACAGCCATCTGCTGAAAATTCTGTCATTATTTCACTACCCTTTCCATATTTTGCTGAAATAATTGAAGATGTAACTGTTGCTCCTTTACCAGTGGTCGTTGACTTCAGAACCTGCATTTTGACATGTATTTTTGGAAGTCACAAAATGATTGCTAAAGTCAAATGGTCAGTGGCCATTGTGGAAAACAGTTTGACAGAACTATTGGCAAACTGGCAAAAATAATCCCTTTCTGCTATTATTATAAATCTTATATATATATTATATATATATATAATATATATATATTATAAATTTTATAAGGTTAAAATAGAAATTGACAAGAATAATGACTCTCATACAAGTGTTTTGCAGGGACTAATTGGGATAAATGTTTCCCAACTAGACAATTCATTTGTAGGGATGGGACAGAAAATAAGATCCTGCTGATAGCTCTTAGGACGATGTAACTATTACTTTTTTGTATGGTGTAACAGTGCCTCCGAAAGCCTCTGATAAATTAATCCCATAATGAGATACTAAATAGAATTAATTTTCTGTTTTTTGAAAAAGTCTCTTACATACACATCCTTCTCATTTAAGGATTACTTATTCAATTATCTTTTGAACAATGCTGAACCAGTGGTATCTATGATTGACCCTTGGGGTTCCAGCCTCCACAGCATCTTGCAGTCACATGATTATCCTAAGCAAAATCAACAAGGAAGCTATCAGGAATTCAGAAGCCATGGTCTCGGAAGACATGAAGTCTTGGCTTAACATTTCTTACATCCTCACTTAATGACAACAGCCAAGATTGTGGAAACTGTGGTCACAAATGGTCATGGGAGATTGCACTTTACCACTCTGTTGTGCTTAGCAACAGCAAATTCAGTCCCAATTGCTGTTGTTAAACAAGGATTAGCTGTAATTCTTTTTATATAACAGTGTAACAAAATTATATAAATAACTATAGGAGCAGCACCTTTCAAATAAATCTCTTTAGAAAGAAATCCAATATTATGATATAAGACTTGCTAACTAGACATATGATGTCATAGCTGGAACATTTTGTCTGATTAGATCAAGTAACCAACATTGTTTTCTGAGGGAGTCTGGCTTTCACTTATTCACATTCTATAAAACCGGGAGATTTGTGTATGTGTATGGGTTTTTTTGTTTCTGTTTGCATGTATGTGTGTGTTATAGATGGAGTACAGTGAAGTGGCAATTATCCAGGAAAAAGAGAGCACATTCCAAGGATGAAGGCAAGACAAGAGACTAGCAGCTTGGACCTGGAACAGAGGCAGAAGAAGAGAGTTAGGATAGTCATTCCTAGAATATTCCAAGGAAAATCCATTAGGATGAGAGTAGTATAGGTTAATCTGGCAAGATTCTGTGTGTCTAATGTGAGCAAATACAGACAGCCCTCAACTTAAAACCACAATTGAGACCAACATTTCTGTTACTAAATGAAACAATTGTTAAGTGGGTTTTGCCCCATTTCTTGTCACAGTTGTTAAGTGAATCACTGCAGTTGTTGAGTTAGTAACACAATTGTTAAATAAATCTGGTTTCCCCATTGACTTTGCTTGTCAACTGGCATGTAGTTATGATGACTGCAAAGTTCCAAAGTCATGTGTTCACCTTTTTTGACCTTCTGATAAGCAAAGTCAATGGAGAAGCCACTTAATAATCGTGTTATTAACTTGACAATTGCATGATTCATTTAACAGCTGTGGGAAGAAAAATCATAAAAGGGGCAAAACTCACTTAACAACTGTCTTGCTGATCAACAGAAATTTTGGGCTCAAATTAAGGACTACCTGTATGTATTTGTTTATAGAGAAGAGATGGGATAGGGGAAGAGATCTTTTGTTGTATTTAAGAGAAGATGATAAGTTTCTAAAATTGATTATACTTGATCATGAAATTGGGAATTTTAATTTGCATTGTTCATAAATGTCCAGTTGCAATTATAATTTAATAAAATTACTATAAAGTTTTGCCAGAACTGAACTTTACATATGTCAATATGTATTTTATAGCAAGACAGTTTACAGTAAAGCCAATGTATCCCTTGAAAATATGTCAGAATCATTTGCAGCCTATCAGTTAAAATACTTAGTAAGATCTAACGCTGACTGGCTTCAATCCCATCTTTAAAAATATGCAACCTGGATAATCACCCCAAACAAACATAATCCTCAGAAGAAAGACAATTTCCTACTCTATCTGCCAAGTTCTTATAAGGATTACTGCAATAATGTGTGATAGATAGTATGAATCTACTATGTAAGAGATAAACTATTATTATAAATTTTTATTTTTAACACATTCATTCAAATAAAAACAAGCATTTTAATACTTCTATCATAGCACTTCCCCTTTGACTGGAGTTTGACACTTGGTTGAGGTATAATACATTTTTAACAAGAAACAATGGAATTTGATAATGTAATTCCCATCCAAAGCACATACCAAATAATAAGTAGTAGATTGTGACAGTTCTCATGCAGTCTGGAAACAGGAATAATGGGAATAATGTGTGTGTACAAGTTTTTGTTTTGCAAATGGAAGGCAGAAGCCAGTAGCTTTTGGGTAAACAGTGAAATACCTAACATAATTATCATTAATCTTTATATAATAGAAATGAAACTGCAGATGAGAAGGCAGTAATCCTAGCCCACTAGTTCTGCAGCTGTCTCAGGTTAATGGGATGGATTTCATTAAATGCAGTTCATTTTCTGAGATCAGAATGTTTAGATAAATCTGGAGATAAGCTTTAAGAGAGATATTGACAGTTATACAGAAAAAGCAAAAATTTCAGTTGCCTTAGAGATGTTGCCTCCTTCCCCCATCTCTTTTTTCTATTATCCATTTTTACTACAAGTTAGAGTTATAGCTGAATTTGCCATGAGCTAATGAGCTGTATGTTCAGTATTTAGTTAGTTATGGCTGCTTATCTAACAGAAAGTGACTATGAGCAACATACAACAATCCAATAAATAAAAATAGAAATATAAAACATTCATTATCGAAAGCCATTATATAATAATTATTAAACTAAAGCCATTATATAATAATTATTAAACTAAAGCCATTATATAAATAATTATTAAATTGTTATAATAATTAGTTTTAAAAACAAAGTAAAAAGATAAAAAGAAACTGATAGGTAGATAAATATTAACAGTAAGGGAGACCCCTTACTAATTAGTCTATTCCCTAGAGTTCCCAGGCCTACTGGCATAACCAAGTCTTGAAGGACTTTTGAAAGCTCAGGAGTGATGAAGCACACTTCATACCTGAAGTGAGAAGATTCCATAGTGCAGGCAACATGACAGAAAAGGCCTGTTACCTAGGGTACACCAATTGAAATTCCCTAGAGGATGGAAAACATATCATGCCCATTCTATTGGATCTGGTAGGAAGGGTAGATGATATTGGGAAGAGACAGTTCCTAAATAACCCGATCCCGTGCCAGGTAGGACTTTAAAATCAACACCAGTACCTTGAATTGTACCCAGAAACAAACTATGCAGCTTGCACAGTAAAAAAAATGTATTATGTATTTAATCTGAAACACACATAACTGAAGTTTTCAAATACTCCTCATGCATAACCCCATGTAAAATGCATTGTCATAGTCTAACCAGGAAGTGACCAGGACATGAGTGACAATGAATCGGGCGCTTGGTCCAAGAAAAGGTGCACCTGTTACACAGTACAAAATTGTGCAAAGATCCTGCTAACCATGATTATTATTACCTGCTCCATGAGAGCAGAAAGCATGATTCTAAAGGGCCCCCAAACCCAAAGCCACTAAATCTTGCCAGGGTCCTGTTGAAGCCTGTTGTCCCTCATTCAGTCTCTCACAGCCTCCAGGAAGAGGACTTCCACAGCATTCACCAGGGGGCAGAGCTGTACAATTGAATATTATTCCATAGAATTTATCAGCATACCGATGATATTTAATCCCATCTGACCAATGAGCTCAATTTCATTAGATGTTAAATAAGAAAGGGAAGAGAACCAAACTCTGAGTCATCTCTAAAAGAGGGATTGAGACATCCATAAAAGAGGGATTGAGGGTGGAATCTTTCCTCCCCAATCACTACTGACTGGAATTGATCTCAGGAAAAGGAAGTGAACCAGTGTAACAATGTGTTTTTAAACCCATGTCACACTGCACCAACAGATAGAAAGAGGATGTAAAATGGAGAGAAACACTTGCCATCCATTGGTTAACGTGAGTCATCTGTTGTGTACTCACTGCCTCTGTTTTTCATCCTCTCTATCCATCCAGCATCCGTCAACTGAGGTTCCATCCGCTCAAAAAGTTTTGAGCTGCTCAAAACTTTTTGAGTGGAAAATGAATCCAAGGTGTCAGTTCTGCATCCGCAACGCATACGGGGAACATCCGTTCTACATCCGTCGTCATCCGTTACGTGTCCGCTATATCCGCTAGGCATCCGCTGCGCATCTGTGCAACTCAAATCCGCTCCTACGGAAAACGGACACAGGGAGGAAACGAAACGGACGCGGAATGGACGCACAGCATTAGTAGCACGGACGGAGAAAGGATGAAAGCAGATGCAGCTCGCATACAAAGCATTTAAAACAGGAAAAAATGTTCTCAGAGGGGACCTATCTCGGATATTTAGGATGTCTGCAGGATGCCTAGAGAATGCAAAAGGACACCTAGTGGAAAACCTATATTGCCTATAAAAAGGGGGAGGAACTCACCTGGATCTCACTTTCAGTCCAGCAGCCCTACTGTGCAGACCTCTGCAGCCTTCATCTGGCTCTTGCTCTTCCACAGCATCCATTCATGTCCACCATGGATCGAAACACAGTCCTTTTGGTAGCCACCATCGTTCTACAACAGTGCGAAGCCCTCTACAGGCTCTTTCAACTGTTCTACGGGAAGAAGAAGAGGCGGCCAAGAAGTGTCTGGGTCCGAAGATGGATCGGGAGAATCCAGAGTATGGACTGTACAACAAGCTGATGGTGGAGCTGAGGAACAAAGACCCTCGTGCATTCCAGAACTTCATGAGGATGCCTCCAGCCATGTTTGACGAAGTTGTGGAGCGGCTGACACCCAGGTTGACCAAGACAAACACCAACTTCCGGCCCAGCCTGGACCTTGGGCTGAAGGTGGCACTGGCACTGTGTCACCTGGCCTCAGGGACCACCTACAGGAGCATGCAGTATGGCTGGAGGGTGCCACACAACACCACCAGCATTGTGGTCAGAGAAGTGGTGCAGGCCATCATCGAAGAATACATGGAGGAGCTCCTCCAGTGCCCCTCCACTGAAGAAGGCTGGAAGAAAGTTGCAGAGCAGTGGTATCAGAAGTGGAACTTCCCCCATATCATTGGAGCCATAGATGGCAAAAACGTGGCCTGCAAAGCTCCAGCCAACTCAGGGTCCACTTATCTCAACAACAAGGGCTTCTTCGGCATCATCCTCTTCGTCATGTTCGATGCTGAGTACAAGTTCATGTACATTGATGCTTCAGGCAACGAGTCAGCTTCAGATGCCCAGGTATACAATGCCAGTCACCTCAAGGAGGGGCTGGAACGCAACCTCATCATGGGCTTCCCAAATCCAGACCCCCTGCCCAACAACACGCAAGATGTGCCCTACTTCATCATGGGGGATGACACCTTCTCCCTTAGAACCTACCTCATGAAGCCCTACACTTCCAGACTCCTCACCCGTGAAGAGAAAATCTTCAACTACAGGCTGTCCAGGGCAAGGCAGGTGATGGAGAACGCCTTTGGCATCCTGGCCAACAGGATCCAGGTATTTCTCACCACCATGCAGCATTGCCCAGAGACCGTGAGGAGGATCGTGGAAGCTTGCTGCATCCTGCACAATCTCGTGCACCCGGTACCCAGTGTTGCAGAACAGGCTCGTGGACCTCCAACAAGGCAATGGGGACATGGAGCCTGGGGAATGGAGGCAAGGGGGAAACCTGATAGACACTAAGGATGTGCAAGGCCCCAACAGAGCTTCACGTGAAGGGAAGAATCAGCGCAACCTCCTGAGACACTGGTGCAACTCCCCAGCTGGAGCAGTGGAGTGGCAAGACAGGATGATAGATGATTAATGGATGCTTCCTTCAGCCTGTCTCATCACACTGATGAGATTGGGCCATGTATGTTGGGTGGTCCTACAATGAACAGGGAATTTAATAAAGAGTTGTGTTTATGTTGACATGTGTGGATGATTGATTACATTATTATTGATAATAAAGGGCCATAGGTGTGGCACCTGCGAGGGTGGACCATACAGTCCCACTATGCTTGCACTGGAGGTTTATCTATCCCACAGCTATTACCTATCCCAAAGGTATCCCTGCCCATCCCACAGCTATTACCCATCGCACAGGTATCCCTGCCCATCCCACTGCTAGCTTAACCTATCCCACAGGTATCCCTGCCCATCCCACTGCTATCTTAACCCATCCCACAAGCATGAAAAGGCTTAAACCATTTCTAAAAGTTTCCACCAAGACTTTATTGACAAAAATAAATGAAGCAAGTGTGTGAAGCAAAGATAAACTTTATTAATAACAAGCTGTAAAAGAAAAATGAACCAAGTCAAGTGTCCAAAGCAAAAATAAAGTCAACAGGTAGCCACCCAGGCTCTGGCACTCTTCTTGGTCACTCTGAGGCGTGCCCAGTCTCAGGGGTGAAGGGTCCAAGTGCTGTGGAGGTGGCTACTGCTGGAGTGCTGGTCTGAAGCACCACTGGGGTGCCTGGCCCCGAGAGGACAACAGGGGACGGTGTGTTGAGGAAACACTCAGACAGCTGGCTCAGCCCCGTGATGTTGAGAGCCCCTTCCTCCATGCCATGGGGTGTCAGCCCCAGTACCGATGACAGATGTACTGAGGCCGGACTTGGCTGTGGGATGGAGGAAGGAGCAGTGTAGTGGGGCTGTCTGGTCTGCAGGTGGATGAGGACTGGCATTGGTGGCATCGGTGGCGTGGGTGGCATCAGTGGCGTGGGTGGCATCAGTGGCATCAGTGGCACCGGTGGCGTCCGATGAACATGTGCCTGGACTGGGAAGGGCTGCCTGTGCTGCTGGACCTCCTGGTAGCCATAGCCTTGGTAGGGGAGAGCTTGTGGAAAGCCTTGGAAGGGCAGTGACATTACCTGGGGTGGAGGAGCAGGCCTGGACTGCGTGGGAGCAGGTTCATCTTAGTCTGGTGGGTTGTGAAGAAGATCGGTGATCCTGTCCTTCACCACCTGGTACTGGGGTTCTGACATGCTCATGAGGGTCTCGTTGACATAGGTGAGGAAGGGCTTGCGGATGGAGGATGGGGTGTCGGTGTGTACCAGCTGAGAGAGGAGATCTACGCTGCTCCTGATGGTGTCTCTTATCTACAGTAGGACAGTGTGGCTCTGCCCCTCCGATCTGCCTCTCTGCCTTTCTGTGGAGGTGGAGGTGGAGCTGGGGGTGGATGCGGTTTGGGCTGTGGTGGAAGTGCCATCTCCTTTCTCCCACTGCACCAGGGGGTCCTCCACATGCTCCGCCACGGGTCTACAGCTGTCCGCGGGTTCTCCGCTATGCGACGCTCCACAGATACCTGCCTGGAGACAGGAGCTGACTCTCTGCCAGAAGAGGACTGGCTCTCAGCAGGCTGCCTAAGAGAGAGGGTTGTGAGAGGGGCTGCTTCTCAGTGATGGATCTCACCCTCCAAGAAGCTGCACTTGGCCATGACATAGGTCTCTCTGTCCGTCAGCTTGAATGCGGCCTGGCCAGATTTCTTGAAGTGCAGCTTTCCGTACCAGGTGTGTATGTGTTTCCACCAGCCAAGGAGCACCTCTGAAGTGTAGCCCAGGCTCTCCGCCTTCTCTCTCCAAGCAGCCTGCTTCCTCTTGGTGTCTCGATAGAGCCTGTGTCCCTTCCGCCAAAGATATTCATTTTCCCTCAGCCACTCCAGCACCTTCTCCTCATGTTCCTCTTTGATTGTGTATTGCCTCCTCTCACGTTCATGTGTCTGCCTCTTCCTCCCTTTGGCAGGGCCATATGAGCCCTCATCAGAAGGGCTTCGAGGTTGTAGGGGCTGCTCCTCCACACCACAACCACCACCACCACCAACAGCAGCAACAGTAGCAGCAAAAGCAGGACCAGCAGCACCAGCAGCACCAGAAGCACCAGCAGGACCAGGAGCAGGACCAGGAGCACCAGCAGCACCAGGAGCACCAGCAGGACCAGGAGCACCAGCAGGACCAGCAGGACCAGGAGCAGTGCCAGCAGAGTAAGCACCAGCAGAAGCACCAGCACCAGGAGAAGTGCCAGCAGAGTAAGCACCACCAGAAGCAGCATCAGCAGAAGCAGCATCAGCAGAAGCAGCATCAGCAGAGTAAGCACCAGCAGAAGCACCACCACCAGAAGCAGAATCAGCAGAAGCACCATCTTCAGAAGCAGCATCAGCAGAAGCCCCAGCACCAGAAGAGCAAGCCCGGGC
>BLBF01000051.1:4898401-4928479 GCA_015471245.1 Laticauda colubrina
TATCTATCTATCTATCTATCTATCTATCTATCTATCTATCTATCTATCTATCTATCTATCTTGTCTGTCTGTCTATTTTTTTTGATGAGTTCAAAAGTGAGTTGGTCCAAAACTAAGCTGTGGCACTGGAAAGTCTCTTTAGGACTGAATTCTGATATAGACTAGACTTGTCTGTATCACACTCATTGGAATTGCTCTTTTCACTCTTCATTTGCTGACTACATTCTTGAATTATTTCAGTATGTAGTGAACAATAGAATACAACATCCATTTGAAATGTCCTTGTTTCCCTTCTCTTCCTCCTGTTCTCTTCCACATTCTTTGTCCCTAAATGGTTAATTAAATTTAGCAGCATTATAGGAACATCAGTAGGCAGTATGTGACCTTATAAATGAATATCGCTATCATGGTGTTAGTCAAGCTGATGAATGAAAAGGAAAAAAATAAAGGAGGGGAAAGGAGAGGAAAGGAAGAGAACAGTGAGGTGGGAAGACAAATTTCCTGTTGCCATGGTACTCCATGCAGGATTTGGTTGCTTGTATTACTGTCAGACCCAGATTCCCTAATGGAAGTAAAGTGAGATAGAGATAGACTGAGAAACAGATTCTATTCTCTTCCCATCTTTCTCTCTCTCCCTCCCTTTCTCTCTTTCTGGCCTGAAACAGGATGTTTCCATTTCAAGCATTAGCAAATAAGGCTGTTGACTGAGCTCTTAGTATGTTTGCGTCTGTGGATGTGTGTGAGGATCTGCAGAGATTTAAAATCCTATGCATATAATAGTAGTCAGGGAGAAAAAGGAGAGGGGGGAAGTGCCAGCAGCTGCTCATATTGTGGTGACGTCTGCTCCATCACCAGTCAGGGAGGGAAGATATAAGGGACAGCAAAAAATAGAGAGTGGGAGACAATGAAAAACTCATGTAAATTATCAAAGGAGGCAGGATACTATTCAGCAAGTGTGACACTGTTCTGTGAGGACATTCATTTTACAGATTGACTGGCTCCTTCTTTGCTTCTCATGGTTTTATTCCTCTACTTTCTGAGCATCTCAACATTTCCATCAGACTCATCAGGAGTTCTCAAGAGGGCTTTCCCATGGTTGAAATGATTTCAACTGGATGACACAGGTATTTTCTACACCTTTTGCTAAACTATGGAGACTTCTCTTCTGGGATTTCTTATTTGGTGCTTCCATCTCAAACTCCTACAAGCAGATGAAATCTTACAACAACAATCAGCTCCATCTGAAACCAGGACACCCAAAACGAAGGAGTGGATGCCTTCATCTTCATCTTTTTTGGTTTCAGCTTTCACTTGGATGCCTACTCTTAATTTGGATAAGGCTGAACCTGAGGGATTGGAGGCAGCAATGGCCTTCCTGTACTCTGGAGATGCCCTGAGTCTCTCACAAACCAACTGTACCCAGAGATTTGAAATGAGGGCTTTAGTGAAGGACTCCCGCCCTCCACCAACCTTATATTCCTATCTACACAGTGTTACTGACACCTTGACCCATGCCACCAATTTTCTCAATATGGTCTTTCAGACTAATGACATTCGGGAATCCAGTGTGAAAGAAGATGTAGAATGGTACCATGCCTTGGTGAGAAGTGTTATAGAAGGGGATTCTCAAGTTTACCGAGCCATATTGACTTTTGATGCTCATCCTTTGTTTTCCAAGCCCCTATTGATTCTTCAAGCCACAAAGGGGAATAATGAGATCTTACTTCAAGATCTTTCTGCCTTTTCAGAAAATCTAAGGAATCTGACTTGGGAAAATGAGTGGTACAATTACTTTAGGTTCCAACAGTCTCCACCACTTTATAAGAGAATTCTCAGCAATGACCTTAAGACACTAGACACCCCCAAATGGAGCCAAGGAGATAGTTATGTGATGGATCAGAGCTATATTAAATGGTCACCACCTTTCCTGGAATGTGAAGATGGAAAATTCTTGCCCTCCTGGATGGTTACACTCTCCTCTTCATTCTACGGCCTCAAGCCTGACCTCAATCCAGAATTCAAGTGAGTGGAAGAGGATAGTGATAAGGGGGTGAGATTTTGATCCAAATCCGCCTAGGATACAGGAGATCCATCACTGGTTCTTCTCACATTAGTAATATAAACTAGTTAGGGAACTGGGGAGGGAAGAAGCTAAATGGAGAATGTGGAGAGAAAAACATATTCAATACCTTTCTCTGTGGGACTGAATTTTACTATTACCACCATTCATAGAAACTAAATACATTCATCATTATTTATTGCCAAAATGCATATTTTATTGAGAAGCTCATCGGGATTTGTAAACAACTGCTTAGAAAAATATTGTAAAGTTTTAAAAAAAATTAAACTCTATCTCAGAACCTGCTATTAAAAGTAAGAATAGTAATAACAATAATATATATTTATCTAAGCATGTGTAAAGTACTTTGTTTTTATGTCCTTCTGCTGGAATAATTTAGGATAATCTCTAAAATAGAAAGGATATATTCAACTTTTCTAGGAGGAAAGCTGATGTCTTAGCACCCAGTTGCAGTAATGAGTTATACTTAAACATAATGAGAAAGCATTCAGTGTATATACAAAGGCAGTTTTTAATTTATCCATCTTCCAGGATAAATTCCTAATAAATACTATCTTAATGTTTAGAATCTCAATCTATTCATTACACACAGGTTATGAGGCTGGCCTGGAAGGGAGAAAAATATCTTCTATTCAGTTTTAGCATTTATTCCTTATTTTAAAGAATATTAAAAATTATACTGAAAAGAATTTTTTATGTTAAGTAAATATGCTGTAAAGTACTTTTCAAGCTGAGGTCTTAACTAAGTTGCTGAAGCTTAGCTGGAAGAAAAAAATGAAAATCCTATCTAGAAGAAGAATCTGAATGCAAGAGAAATAGAATGGGCTGTAGTCTTCATCAGAAAGGATTTCAGAGGCTACTTATGTCATTTCCTCCACACACACAAGTTACTATTCTACAGAAGTTTTTATTACACTGATAATTTGAAATTAACAAAGGGGAAAACATCTTTCAGTCTTTATATCACTTTCTTACTGCTTACCTCGAAGAGATATTTGGAGTAATAAGTAAAATTCTTTTTCATAAGTCTACTTCATTATCATTGTTATTACTTCATTATTCTCCACAAACCTGATCTTCTTTAATCTATTATGAGTCTTTCTTAATCTATTAAATCTTTGCACGGGGTTAATTTAACCCCATAGTTTACCAACAGCTACTTGACTGGATAGAATATGACTGGGATTAGAACTAAGGTAAATTCACACAATAGATTTAAGTGGTGTCTATCACTGGTTGTTCCATCAAAAGCACAATCAATTCTTTATAATTAGATATGGGGGAGGTCAGGGAGAAAACTGATAATGTCCCAAGTCCACAATCTCAATAGCAAATATCTTAGAAACCACCAATTTAGTGTTGAATGCTAGATTCTGAATTGTTATATACCAAAATATAACAAAAATATAAATTATAATGGCTGTCGGGGGATGGTGAAGATGATATGCTGAGGAAACACACTCTATTGTCTACAACATGTGCTACCTTTTAAGAAGAGTATTTGTACATATTAAGAAATCTGTACATTTCCCCTTGATTTAGAATTAAAGAGGATATTCCAAAGCTTCTTTAGGTTAAAGAAAGATGAGTTACATCTTTCACATAAATAAGAACTAAATTTCTTCTGATTCTGCCAATCTACTGGAAACCGTCCAGAAAAGCTATTTAGAAGTTTAAGCAGATCTTATGTTGAAGGGTTGCTTTTCATTAAGAGTGCTACCAGAATGGCCAGAATGGACTATCTGATGTAATCTCACAGCCTGTAGAACAGCATGAATGTCCCTACTTTGCAACTGATCCGCTCAAGTCTACAATCAAATCTGTAGGGTTAGCTGTAGTTTAATTCTGGCCTCTTTCTTGCACTAACAACTAACATATTCAAACAGCTGCCAATGGTTCAACAAAGATAACTGCTCGTGTCTTCTGTAAATATCTATTGAAAGATAGTTTTCAGCTGGACACTTGAATTACATTTATTTATTAATTTCTCATAATATCTCAAAGTAGCCTTTCAGGATACTGTGGGAAAAACAGGTATTGATTCCACCCAGGGATGGGATTCTACCAGTTCGCACCTATTTGCTAGAACCAGTTGTTAACATTCTAAGGAGGGTCTACTTCAATGTGACATATTAATTCATGTTGCAGGTTGGCTTGCCATTTTTTTCCGATCCATAATCATGATCTGTAGCTGTCACTGCTTTAAACTAATTAATTTAATCATACTATATAGCATGCCATACTCAAGGATAATAGATGGTTAAGCAGACATTATTCTTCCAGGAAAACAGGGAAACTGAACTATTATTTCCAATGAAATGTATGTAATCAGGCCTTGTTTTGAGAAACAGGGTCAGGAGAAAGTGTATTAACTTTCTGCCATCCCGCTCACCCTGAGCCTTTACAGACTGTGTTATTTGTTCAATAAATAAATTAGGAAGAGCACAACTGTGCAATGACAGGCAATAAAATGCCAGTGGGATGATTAATTTGATCGTGTTTGGGATGATCAGCAGGTTAATCCTAGATTTAAAATAAATATGAGTTAATATATTAGACCTGCTGCATTCTTGTGGTCAAATTAGGCAGGGTGGAAAAGATCTCTACAAATGATACCAGCCCTGATACCATGCCAAAAATAGGCAAATGCTAAAAACAATCTCTTTTCCCACTTATCCTATGGAGATAAGAGCCCAGTGAAGCAGATGGTGGGAAGACTGTTATTTGTGAAATGATATTTTTTAAAGGCCCTGTCACACTGTCCAACGGATGCAAAACGTTTGTAAAAAGGACGCAGCGGACGAGAAAAATGTTCCATCCGTTGTTATCCGCTCTCAAAAGGGGCAAAAATTAGCATAACCAGAGCGGATAACACGGAAAGGAACAGACGGGAGGAGGATGCAGGGCAGATGGAAAGCGGATGGGAGCGGATGGCACATCCGCAAGGCTTCCGGGGGACCACAGCAAAGCGGACGTGGAACGGATACAGCGGATGCAGAGCAGACGCCAAGCGGATGAAGCGGATACACAGCAGAAGCCGAGCGGATGCCTAGCGGAAGCCTAGCGGATGCCTAGCAGAAGCCTAGCGGATGCCTAGCGTTCACTGCGCATGTGGGGGGGATGTACTGCGTCAGCCCCGCAGATAAAAAGGGAAGCAGCTCCCAAGCGGATCACCATTCAGAGGAAAGATCTGCTTCCAGACACATCGAGTGCCTTGCCAGCCTGCCCTGCCTGCATACCTGCCTGCCAGCCTTGCTGCCTGACTTGCTGCCAGCAATGCTGCCTGCCATCCTGCCAGCCTCCCTGCCAGCCTTGCTGTCTGCCTGCCTGCCAGCCTCCCTGCCAGCCTTGCTGTCTGCCAGCCTTGGTGCCTGCCAGCCTGCCTGCCAGCCTGCCTGTCAGCCTTGGTGCCTGCCTGCCTGCCAGCCTCCCTGCCAGCCTCCCTGCCAGCCTCCCTGCCAGCCAGCAACCCCACAACCATGGGGAAGAAGAGAAAGCCTCAGCCATCAGCTGCCAGCCCTGCCAAGAGGGACAGGGCCACCCTCCCGCCCCCTGGCCCTCACTCTGCTTCTGCTGGGGCTCCTGTAGCACGGGCTCGCTCTTCTGGGGCTTCTGCTGGTTCTGCTTCTGGAGGAGCTGATGATGCTGCTTACGGCAGTGGTGCTTCTGCTGGTGCTTACTCTGCTGAAGCTGCTCCTCGTCCTGCTCGTCCTGCTCGTGCTCCTGGTCCTGATGGGGCTCCTGGTGCTTACTCTGCTGCTGCTGATCCTGGTCCTGCTGGTCCTGCTGCTGCTGCTGCTGCTGATGATGATGATAATTATGATCCTGCTGGTGCTGCAGCTGGTGCTGCTGCTGCTGCTGCTGATGATGATGATCCTGCTGGTGCTGCTGCTGCTGGTGGTGTGGAGGAGCAGCCCCTACAACCTGGTAGCCCCTCTGATGAGGGCCCATCTGGTCCTGCCAAAGGGAGGAAGAGGCATATGCGGGAACGGGAGAGGAGGCAATACTCCATTGAGGAGGAACACGAGGATGAGGTGCTGGAGTGGCTGAGAGAGAATTCTATCTATGGCAGAAGGGACACTGGCTCTACAGGGACACCAAACGGGAGCAGGCTGCTTGGAGAGAGAAGGCGGAGAGCCTGGGCTACACTTCGGAAGTGCTCCTCGGCTGATGGAAGCACATGCACACCTGGTACGGCACCTCAAGAAATCTGGCCAGGCCACGGTTAAGCTGACGGACAGAGAGACCTACGTCATGGCCAGGTGCAGCTTCCTGGAGGGTGAGATCCACCACCGAAAAGCAGCAGCAGCCCCTCTCACGACCCTCTCTCTCCGGCAGCCTGCTGAGAACCAGTCCCTTCCAGCCGAGAGTCAGCTCCTGTCCCCAGGCAGGTTTCTGTGGAGCGTCCCATGGCGGAGAACCCACGGACAGCTGTAGACCGTGGCGGAGCACGTGGAGGACCCCCTGGTGCAGTGGGAGAAAGGAGACGCACTTCCACCACAGCTCAACCCGCATCCACCCCCAGCTCCACCTCCACAGAAAGGCAGAGAGGCAAACCGGAGGGGCAGAGCCACACTATCCTGCTGGAGATAACAGACACCATCAGGAGCAGCGTAGATCTCCTCTCTCAGCTGGTATACACCGACTCCTCATCCTCCAACCGCAAGCTCTTCCTCACCTATGTGAACCAGACCCTCATGGACATGGCGGAACCCCAGTACCAGATGGTGAAGGACAGGATCACCGATCTTCTTCACAACCCTCCAGACCCAGATGAACTTGCTCCCACCCAGTCCAGGTCTGCTCCTCCACCCCAGGTGATGTCACTCCCCTTCCAAGGCTTTCCACAGGCCCTCACCTACCAAGGCTACAGCTACCAGGAGGTCCAGCAGCACAGGCAGCAGCCCTTCCCAGTCCAGGCACATGTTCATCGGACACCACCTGTGCCACTGATGCCACCAATGCCACCCACGCCACTGATGCCACCCACACCACCGATGCCACCAACGCCAGTCCTCACCCACCTGCAGACCAGACAGCCCCACTACACTGCTCCTTCCTCCATCCCAAAGCCAAGCCCGGCCTCAGTACATCTGTCATTGGTACTGGGGCTGACACCCCATGGCATGGAGGAAGGGGCTCTCAACATCACGGGGCTGAGCCAGCTGTCTGAGAGCTTCCTCAACACACCGTCCCCTGTTGTCTTCTCGGGGCCAGGCACCCCAGTGGCATTTCAGACCAGCACTCCAGCAGCAGCCACCTCCACAGCACCTGGACCCTTCATCCCTGAGACTGGGCACACCTCCGAGTGACCAAGAAGAGTGCCACAGGTGGCTACCTGTTGACTTTATTTGGACACTTGACTTGGGTCATTTTTCTTTTACAGCTTGTTATTAATAAAGTTTATCTTTGCTTCACACACTTGCTTAATTTATTTTTTTCAATAAAGTCTTGGTGGAAACTTTTAGAAATGGTTTAAGCCTTTGAATGCTTGTGGGATGGGTTAAGATAGCAGTGGGAAGGGCAGGGATACCTTTGGGATGGGTAATAGCAGAGGGATGGGTAGGGATACCTTTGGGATGGGTTAAGATAGTTGTGGGATGGTTATTAGCTGTGGGATAGATAAACCTCCAGTGCAAGCATAGTGGGACTCTATGGTCCACCCTCCCAGGTGCCACACCTATGGCCCTTTATTATCAATAACAATGTAAGCATTGATCCACACATGTCAACACAAACACAACTCTTTATTAAACGCCATGTTCATTGTAGGCCCACCCAACATACATGGCCCAATCTCATCAGTGTGATGAGACAGGCTGAAGGAAGCATCCATTAATCATCTACCATCCTGTCTTGCCACTCCACTGCTCCAGCTGGGGAGTTGCACCAGTGTTTCAGAAGGTTGCGCTGCTTCTTCCCTTCACGTGAGGCTCTGTTGGGGCCTTGCACATCCTCAGTGTCTATCAGGTTTTGCCCTTGCCTCCATTCCCCAGGCTCCATGTCCCCATTGCCTTGTTGGAGGTCCACGAGCCTGTTCTGCAAGACTGGGTAGCGGGTGCGCATGAGATTGTGCAGGATGCAGCAAGCTTCCACGATCCTCCTCACGGTCTCTGGGCGATGCTGCATGGTGGTGAGAAGTACCTGGATCCTGTTGGCCAGGATGCCAAAGGCATTCTCCACCATCCGCCTTGCCCTGGACAGCCTGTAGTTGAAGATCCTCTCTTCACGGGTGAGGAGTCTGGAAGTGTAAGGCTTCATGAGGTAGATTCTGAGGGAGAAGGCGTCATCCCCCACAATGAAGTAGGGCACATCTTGTGTGTCGTTGGGCAGGGGGTCTGGATCTGGGAAGCCCACGATGAGGTTGCGTTCCGGCCCCTCCTTAAGGTGACTGGCATTGTATACCTGGGCATCTGAACATGACCCGTTGCCTGAAGCATCGATGTACATGAACTTGTAGTCAGCATCGAACATGGCGAAGAGGATGATGATGAAGAAGCCCTTGTTGTTGAGATAAGTGGACCCTGAGTTGGCTGGAGCTTTGCAGGCCACGTGCTTCCCATCTATGGCTCCAATGGTGTGTGGGAAGTTCCACCTCTGATACCACTGCTCTGCAACTTTCTTCCATCCTTCTTCAGTGGTGGGACACTGGAGGAGCTCCTCCTTGTATTCTTCGATGATGGCCTGCACCACTTCTCTGACCACAATGCTGATGGTGTTGTGTGGCACCCTCCAGCCGTACTGCATGCTCTTGTAGGTGGTCCCTGAGGCCAGGTGGTGCAGAGTCAGTGCCACCTTGAGCCCAGGGTCCAGGCTGGGCCGGAAGTTGGTGTTTGCCTTGGTCAACCTGGGTGTCAGCCGCTGCACAACTTCGTCAAATATGGCTGGAGGCCTCCTCATGAAGTTCTGGAATGCACGAGGATCTTCGTTCCTCAGCTCCACCCTCAGTTTGTTGTACAGTCCGTACTCTGCTCTTCTCCCGATCCATCTTCGGACCCAGACACTTCTTGGCCGCCTCCTTTTCTTCCCGTAGTAGAGTTCACAGAGCCTGTAGAGGGCTTCGCACTGTTGCAGAACGATGGTGGCTACCAAAAGGAGTTTGTTACGATCCATGGTGGGCATGAATGGATGCTGTGGAAGAGCAAGAGCCAGATGAAGGCTGCAGAAGTCTGCACAGCTGGACTGCTGGTCTGAAAGTGAGATCCAGGTGAGTTCCTCCCCCTTTTTATAGTCAGTATAGGTTTTCCCCTATGTGTCCTTTTGCATCCTCTAGGCATCCTCTAGACAACCTAAATATCTGAGATAGGTCCCCTCTGCGAACGTTTTTTCCGTTTTAAATGCTTTCTTTGCGTGCTGCATCTGCTTTCATCCTTTCTCCGTCCATGCTACTAATGCTGCGCGTCCGTTCCACTTCCTCCCTGAGTCTGTTTACCGCTGGAACGGATTTGAGTTGCACGGATGCGCAGTGGATGCCTAGCAGATATAGTGGATGCTTAATGGATGCAGAACGGATGTCTCCCGTATGCCTAGCGGATGCAGAACGGACGCATTGGATACATTTTCCGCTCAAAAGTTTTGAGCAGCTCAAAACCTTTTGAGCAGATGAAACGTCAATAGACGGATGCTGGATGGATAGAGAGGAAGAAAAAAGGAGGCAGTGAGTACAGAACAGAAGCATCGCGTTAACCAATGGATGGCAAGTGTTTTTCTCCGTTTTACATCCTCTTTCCATCCGTTGGTGCAGTGTGACAGGGGTACTTGATCCTTTATTCAGGACTGATTTTATAGTAACAAAATGAGGAGAGAGATAAAGAAGGCAAACACCTCAGAAAAAGGTATTCTGAATTTTAATTCTATCAGCTTTCCTATGAAAAGAATCCCTGCTTTTTTTTTAATTGTTACTTTATTTCAAACTGTATTTTTAGTTTAGGATTGATGCAATCTGTTCTGTATGTAAAGTGGATGACTCCAAATCTACTAACCTGATTGGCTAATGAGGGGAACACTGAATTGGTTCACTAGGAACCAATCCAAAGAGCTGCCAAAAAGGCGGCAAATCCAAATAACTGCCATTGGCTGCAAGCAGGCAAGCCAGCCTGTATAAAAGGCTGGCCCCGGCTTCAGCCGGCGTTCCGTTTTACTGACTAGTTATAATAAAAGTATTTGTTGTTGGAACCCGGTCTACCTCGTGTGTTTTCCGAATAAAACACTGGCGACGAGGATGGGATCTTCCTGAACAGAGAGACCTGCATGCGGTGATAAGATGTCTGGAAACAACGCACTGCCCGCACCCTTCAATCCCAACGAAGAGGATTGGGATTCCTATGCTGATCGCTTCCAAATGTACTTGGAGAGCAATGAAATGGAAGGCATTTCCGAACAACGCAAGAGAGCCGTGTTCCTGACGCACTGCGGACCAACAGTGTTTAAAATGGCAAAAGCCCTCGCGAAGCCCCGGGACGTTAAACAATTAACGTGGACAGAATTGCAGAGACTCCTCAAAGCACACTACGCTCCAATGGTGTCTAACTTAATAAAGCGACACAAATTTTACCGAAGAGACCAGAGAGAGGGAGAAACCGTCGCCGACTTCATCGCTGCCCTCAGACAAATAGGGGGTGAGTGTGAATTCTTAAACATAGACGAGGCAATGAGAGATCGCGTGGTGTTGGGCCTGAGAGACTCGACCGCACAGAGTAAAATGCTCAAGAAGCCCAACATCACCGTTACCAAAGCCATCGCGGAAGCTACAGCCGCTGAAGCCGCGAAAAAATCTGCAGTGGCCCTTAAAAAGATGAACACACACAGCGATGAAACACCAGCCAAAGATAGAAAGCATCCTGCCACCACGACCCACTATGAAGAGTCAGGCGAAACAAATGAATCGAGCGAAGAGGACGACGAGGTCCACCGTTTGCTCACAAACAAAAAAGAGCGTGAAAGGAGAAATTGGCGGGAATGCGCTGGCTGCGGAGGAAACCATCCACGAGCCGAATGCAGATTTCTCGATGCCATCTGCCGACATTGCAAAAAACGAGGGCACATCGAGAAGGTCTGCAGAAACAAAAAATTCTACAGCCCGACGAGACGCAGAAATTCCCCAACATGAGCCGAGCCTAAACGAGCCGAAAGAAAATGGCAACAAGAGAAGCGAGCCAATACACACCAAACTGTCATTATTCAGAGCTCCCAGACGGAAAGTGGGAAAAAAATTAAAATCATCGTGGAAATCGAGGGAAAACACTGCAAGATGGAAGTGGACTCGGGGTCCTTCCTCTCCATGGTATCGTGGGACACAATTAAACAGTTAGTCCCAGATATCAAACCCAAAGACTTGAAGAAGCAGCACCTAACCCTCAAGGACTATCACGGAAACCAAATCCCTGTGATTGGCATGGGACATTTCCGAGTCGCCTACAAGAATCACATCAAGGTGCTTCCACTGACCATAGTCAACCAAGACAGACCAAGCCTCCTGGGCATCGAGTGGTTCGCGCCATTGGGCATCGGGATGACCGGGGTCGATCGAGTGACTACAACCGGCTGGGAAGACGACCTCATCCGAGAATTCCAGGACGTTTTTGACGGCTCACTGGGCAAGTACCGGGGAAACCCCATTTCTTTCAATTTAAACCCCCAAATAGCCCCACGAAGAATAAAAGCCAGGCGAGTTCCTTTTGCACTAAAGGCAAAAATAGAGGAACAGCTGGACAAATTAGTAGCCCAAGGGGTGTTAGAACCTGTGGACCATGCCAAGTGGGAAACGCCTATCGTCACACCCATTAAACCTGACGGGTCCATCAGAATCTGTGGTGACTATAAGGCTACCCTGAACCACGCATTACAACCAAGCGCATACCCAGTGCCAGTAGTCCAGCATTTGCTTCATTCCCTGGGAAATGGCAAAGTTTTCGCCAAACTCGACTTGGCACAAGCCTATCAACAACTCCCAGTGGACCCAGAAACAGCAGAAGCGCAGACTATAGTCACCCATAAGGGCGCATTCAAATGCCACCGGCTCCAATTTGGAGTAAGCGTAGCCCCTGGCGTCTTCCAGAGTCTGATGGAACGCCTTCTAAATGGCATACAAGGAGTCGTTCCCTATTTCGACGATGTCCTAATCTCGGCCAGAGATGAAACACAATTAAGGAACAGACTGAAAAAGGTTCTGACTAAATTTAGGGAATCTGGCCTCAAGGTTAAAAGAGAAAAGTGCTGTTTAGTTAAGAACAGCGTCGAATTCCTGGGCTACTCAATAGACGGAGAGGGTATCCACCCCACAGATAAAAAAGTTAAGGCGATAAATGACGCTCCTGAACCAAGAAATGAAACAGAACTACAAGCGTTCTTTGGATTAATTAATTTTTATAACATGTTCCTGCCAAACAAAGCCACTATAGCAGAACCGTTACACCGTCTGCTAGACAAAAAGGCAACTTGGACTTGGGGTTACAAAGAAAAAAAAGCCTTCCAAAATATTAAAAGATTGCTAACATCAACAAACGTTCTCATCCAATTTAGCGACACTCTGCCATTAACAGTGACCTGCGACGCCTCACCATATGGAGTAGGTGCCATCCTGAGCCACCAACTACCGGATGGCAGAGAAGCACCCGTCGCATATTATTCTAGGACTCTATCAAAAACCGAGCGGAATTATAGCCAATTGGACAGGGAAGCTCTAGCAATTGTCGCTGGAGTAAAACGATTCCACAAATATTTATATGGGAGGACCTTTCGAATCATAACGGATCACAAACCGTTAATGGGGATTTTGGCGGGAAACAAGCCAACACCTAATATACTGTCCCCAAGAATGACGAGATGGTCAGAGTTCCTGGCAGCTTATTCCTACACTCTGACACACTGACCAGGGAAACAAATTTCCCATGCGGACGCTTTGAGCAGAGCGCCCTTACCAGCAACTGACGCAGACCCGGCACCAGCGATGACAACGCTACAAATCGAGACTTGCCCCGATCTACCCATATCAGCGTATGATGTCGCCAGAGCCACCGCGAAAGACTCATTGACTGCCCGCGTTCTTAGCTGGGTAGGTAAAGGCTGGCCGGAGAATCAAAAAACTGAAAACTTTAAACCTTTCCGGTCCAGACAGACTGAACTTTCTATCCAAAAGGGGTGTTTGTTGTGGGGTGATCGGGTAGTAATCCCTGCCAAATTACAGCCCAGGGTACTTAAGCTGTTACATGAAGGGTACCCGGGAATGGTTAAGATGAAAAGCCTTGCCAGAAGTTATGTGTGGTGGCCGGGTATTGATAAGGACATAGAGTATTGGGTAAGCTCATGCCACAAATGCCAGGCAATTAGACCATCCCCACCAAAGGCACCCGTTAAGGACTGGGAAACCCCTCGAGGACCGTGGTCAAGAATACACATTGACTTCGCGGGGCCTACCAAGGGGCATACCTTTCTGATTGTCGTTGATGCCTATTCCAATTGGCTTGAAGTAAAAATTATGCCATCAGCGACAACAGAAGCTGTAATAAAGAAACTAGACAGCCTGTTCGCCACCCATGGCATACCGGACATTCTCGTCTCAGATAACGGGCCACAGCTAACCAGCATACCATTTGAGCAATACCTAGCCTCCCTAGGTAGAAGACATGCACTAACCGCGCCGGCTCACCCGGCTGCAAACGGCAGGGCTGAGAGAATGGTCCGGTTTACCAAAGAAGGGTTGGAACGAATGGACGCTGGAGACATCCAACAAAAAGTAAACCGTTTGCTCACACTCCAGCACATAACGCCCAGTACTATTACAAATAAATCACCAGCAGAATTACTCATGGGGCGAAAATTAAGATCTCACCTGGATAGGTTACACCCAAATTTTACCCCAGAAAACCCCCCTGACTCCTCTACACGGTTCAGACAATTCGAAACAGACGATTTGGTATACGCCAAAAACTTCACCGGGGACCCGGTATGGCTACCAGGGCAAATTATCCAAATTACAGGCCCCAAATCCTACCGAGTAAAATTAGACGATGGCAGGGAATGGAAGCGGCACATAGACCAGCTTCGATCTCGAATTATAGAAAGAACCACAGACTTACAAACATTCACAAAAAAAACCGGCGAAATGCAAACCACGGTGGGGGGGGAAAGGCGAGAAACAAATAAAGAACTGTTTAAAACTAAACCTAACATTCAATACGAACAAAAAGAGCCAACAAAAGACTCACCGTTTGAAGAGACTCGCGGAAAGAGACCATCGGAAGGGGCCAGCCAAGCCAGCTCGACCTGCCCCGAGGAAACGGGAGGGAGCGGCAAAACCGCCGGCCTAAAAAACTCAGGCGGCGGTAAAATGGCTGACTCACCCTTCCAGACGGTTCCAGGGAGAAGGACGGACGACACAGCAGCCCCATCCGAACCGGTTGAAGTCTTCACTGAGAATGAACCGCGCAGGTCAAGTCGAGTCCGGAAAAGCCCCACCTACCTGCGAGACTACGTCACCACGTAGGACTGAACTAAGCGGGGAGGGGTGTTCTGTATGTAAAGTGGATGACTCCAAATCTACTAACCTGATTGGCTAATGAGGGGAACACTGGATTGGTTCACTAGGAACCAATCCAAAGAGCTGCCCAAAAGGCGGCAAATCCAAATAACTGCCATTGGCTGCAAGCAGGCAAGCCAGCCTGTATAAAAGGCTGGCCCCGGCTTCAGCCGGTGTTCCGTTTTACTGACTAGTTATAATAAAAGTATTTGTTGTTGGAACCCGGTCTACCTCGTGTGTTTTCCGAATAAAACACAATCCTAAACAGTTTTGATAGGATTTGTATTTGGAAAGACAGGATATAGCAAAGCAACAGTAATACTACTAATAATGCAGTTATTATGAATTGTCTCCAGAAAAACAAATTGGCTGTGTTTTTATACTTTTACCTATTGATAACAACTACCATTTATACAGTTACTCTAATGCAATTGCATAAGTTTACATAACACAGAGACATATGTCATGGACTGATCTATATAACATGCTGTAGGCTAAAATTTGTTTGCTCATTTTATGATTCAAAGGGAGAATTTGTATTTCATATTGAATTCTAAATTAAATGCAGGGAGGTCTTTGTTTACTACAATAATTCAACCTGAAATTGTTGTCACTAAGTGAGAGGAGGAGAATTGTGTCTCATAGTTGTGTGACAGATATGGCTTTTTCATGAGTCCCACCAGAGATAGGATTTAGAGCATGTCTCTTCTGCCAAATCTAATAGGAAAGATAAATCCAACTGGGGAGTGAGATTTCCAGAAATAACCTAGTTTCAGATCATGAAGGGCCTTCAAGTAATCACCAGCGCCCTATGTTATACCTGAAAGCTTTCTAGTAACCAGTGCAGTTAATGGAACAGAGGTGTCCCTTGTGCTGAAAATAGTAGATTGGTTGCCCCCACCATCACATTTTACCCAAGCTAAAACTTGCAAATACTCTTCAAGGGACTTCACAAACAGATGACTTCACCCAACAACTATATGTACATATTAAAAAGGAGAGGAGACAGCTTGGTCCCTGTAACACCACCAATAATGGGGATAGTAGAGTAGGTATCTCCTCTGCTATAGGGTATGTCAACCTTAATGTAGGGCAAAATATATTGTATTACAGCAATCATTGTAGTTTTTAAATGATAATTCATGGCTTAATGTAATATGAGCCCTGGTGGCACAGTGGCTAGAATATAGTATTGAAAGCAAACTAACCACAGCCTGAAGTTTGATCCTGATAGGACTCAAAGTTCTCTTAGCCTTCCATCCTTCTGAAGTCAGTAAAATGAGGGCCCAGATTGTTGGGAGTACCCTGCTGACACTGTAAACTGCCCACAGAGTGAAGAAAATACTGTGCATGGTATGTAAATATATGTGCTATTACTATTGCTATATGAACCCAGCCAATTATGATTTATGAACAATTCATAGTTAAATCATTGTTTGGTATGAAATGTGATCCCAATCATATACTTGTTGTCATAGATCATATAATATACAAATTGGTCTTTGTTAAATTGTTGATTTTTGAGATCACACAAGTTTATACACATAACAGAACCAATCTGATTGAATATAAAACAATTGTCAAGGTTCACAAAAACTTATTAAATCATCACCCAGGATGTACAAATTACAGAGTTAACCTGTTAAAAAAATATTATACCTCCATAACATATGAACTCTTTAAACATCTTTGCATAATGCAATAGGCCACTATGAAAGAATACTGCTATTCTATGTCCTATGGTTAGTCACTGTTTAACTGTATCTTGTACTTTTGTGCTTTTACTCTCTGCTTTGTGGAAGGTTTTGTCCCTGTGCATCAGTGAAGCTGCTGTGCCTTGATATGATTCAAAGAAAGAATCTGAAGGCAGGGAGAGGGCAAGGAAGGAAGCCAAATTACTAATATAAAGTTATCAACTTTTTCTGTGTCATGGTGGAGTTTTTTTCCTCTAAAGAGTTGAAACATACTTACTTGATGATCATGGGAATAATTGATGCAAATCCTCAATTACAAAATCCAAGGACTAGTGAAACTCCATCCCAAATTAACTTCACTTTTATAATTTAAAGCAGCAGCATATTAAAGATGTACTGTATATAGTTAGGGCCAATTCCATGCTTCCCATTCAGTAAATGTTTTAGCCCCTTCTCTTTGTCTTCTCATATTTCTGCTACCTCCTCAGGGAGCTGTATAATATATATTATTTTGCTCATATATATGGATTGTTCATCAGACAGTTCTTAATACATTCCAGCCAATGGCAATGTCATCTGCAGTGATTTTATGGTTCCATATAATCAAGTATTAGAATTGTTGAATTCCTTCTCTCCCAATACATGCTAAAACCATCATCTTATCTGTTCCAGAGGGGTCATGAGGCTGGATGTTAAAATCCAAAATATTGATATAAACCAGTGTGCCACAAATGGAGGATGGTTTGCAAACACACATCAGTGTGATCTCAACAGCACCCAGGTAAGGAGAGCTTTGGAGCTCTGCTCCCAGCTATACTATCATATCAGACTGTGAACTGGAAGGTCTTCCCTATTGACATCCATATATACATATATATGTATATATACATATGTATATACATACATACACACAACACTATATTGGTAATGGAAAAAGTGTATCTGACAGATGTTACTGACCTACATATTCCAGTTGCTCGAGGCAATGGCCATTAACATTGAGGGATGGTCAGTTTCATTTTAGCAGTATCTGGAGGACAGGTGTTCCTCATCCCATCTAATGTTCTTATTTAAAATTGTGTTGTAATAGAGCTAGGTATTGTGAAATAATTCAGAAAAAGGACTTTGAACTCCAGATGAGCACAAGACCAACATTTGAATGCTGGGCTTATATAGTGCTTTGTTGTTGTTATTTTACAGGTAGTCTTATGAATACCCCCTTATTGAGCCTGGCAATTACAGTCATAAGTCATGATGATCATAAAGCAGGTCATCATGTGACTGTGGGATGCTGCAAACTTTGGGGTGGTTGCTGAGCACTCAAAATACATTCCTATGACTGTGGGTGGTATACACTGTAACACTGAGCTGTAAGTAGCTTTTAGGAAGGTCCTTTGTAATATTGAATGGTCACAAAGGAACAATTCTTAGCAAGGAATATTTCTCTCTCTCTCTAACACTATCTAGAGAGAGAGGGAGAGAGAGAAAGAGAGAGAGAGAGTGCTACATATATATTGAAGGAAAAAAATGAAATATATAAACAAAGAAAACGGTGCAAGAAACAAAAAAGGAATAAAAAATGTAAAGAAGTGTTATGATTTGCAATCATCTTTTCAACATATAGTTACAAATTTATAATTCCTCCTCCCTCTTAGATATTACACAAATCCTTTCAGCCTCTCACTTAATCTACATCTTCCTAAATCTTCAAGCCCATAAATCACCATGTCATTTCTTTCAACAAAAAATCCATATTGCATAAGGTTTCAGAAAACATTTTGATAAGTTTTTTCCCCTCTGACAAGACAGGTCAGTTCTGCCATTTGTAAGAACTATGACACTTTCACAACCCATTCCTCCACTGTGGGATTTCATTATTCTTCCATGGGCTTTTTCAAGAAGTAGGAAAAATAATTGTTGCACTTTCTTTCAACTCATTAAACCAAACCCATCTTTACAGAGATCATTGCTTTTCCTACCCTCTTAATTTGCATCCTATAATATTTGAAACACTACACAGCTGTTTGCTATTTATTAAGGAACCCTGCCACTTCTCAAGTTTCCAAAGGAGTTTGAAAAAAATTGCTTTAAGAAATTCACTCATTAAGGTTAATCTAACTCTTAATGATCAAAACTGTATGAATGTAATGTGCAAATATATAGAGTAGCTATCAAGAAGTATTCTCTTCAAAGTAGACAGAAAACAATTAACTAAATTCATGAAAAGAAGCAGAATAGTGTCTTAGTCCAGTGTTTCATAATCTTAACAACTTTAACATGAGTGTTATAAAATTCACTTATGCTAGCTGGGTAATTCTGGGAACCAGAAGTCCATATATCTGCTAAAATTGCATAACACTGTCTTACCTAAGGAATGTTTCTTGTCAAATTAACCCTAATTTTAAAGTATTATATTTAGAGAAGTACACCTCCTTGCTGGCTCAGTAAATGCTGTCATCAAGAGAATTTTGGATTTCATGTACAAGAAGGGCTTCTGGCATATCCCAAAGACTGAGAGGAATGTGTTTGGAAAACAGTTAGTTTGGCTCAGCCATAGATCTTTAAACTAAAACTGGAAGGAGAAGGAGACCAATTTTTAGGACCAAACCCAAAACGTGAATCCCAAGACAACAAATCAGAAAATGAGGAAGGAGGTGGTGAGAAGGAAGAGACACTCAGGCATATAATAGAAGATGCAGAAAGCAAACACAGGGTCAATCATAAAGGGCTAAGATGCCTGTACAATGTATACTAGTGTTGAATGTGTGGGGAACAAACAGGGAGAACTTGAATCGCTATGGGAGAAAAGGTAGCAATATAAATCCAATAAATAAACTTGAGATCCTAGTATGTGAGTGCAAGCATGATATTGTAGCTATTAGTGAAATTTGGTGGGATGGAATCCATGATTAGAACATACTGCTAAAAGGATATAAATTGTTCAAATGAAACAAGAAAAGAGGAAGAGTAGTTGCCTTTTATGTAAAGTACTGTATCTCCATAGAGAGTAATAAGTGGAAGCTTGTCCAATGGGAGATTCAACCTGGAAATAAGAAGGAGTTTCCTAACAATAAGAACAATTAATCAGTCAATCAGTTTGCCTCCCAGATTTGTCCATCACTGAAAGTTTTTAAGAAAAGTTTGAACAGTATAAGGACTTGTGCCTTGGGGTCTCTTCCAGCCCTGTGAATCTATTATTTTATGACTCTTTGCTTCTTCCAAATGTCTGCTGAGAAAGGGGAAAACAGTGAAGTTCTGATTCCATTAAACAACTAGACATTGCATTGGCTTTTTCTTCCTGTGAAATAATTGGAAAAAAGCAAACTCTTAACCCTATATGGACTGTGGCTTCATATGTTTTTTGGTCCTTTAAGTATTCAGTGTGTATTTAATAGTAATGTTAGCTTTCCTTTTGGCTGCAGTTGTTTCTCAAAGGATTAGTACTCTATGCAGCATTAGTGATCCATTTAGGTTTTACAGAAAAGGGATTTGGTCATCCAACATTTGGTTAGTGTAATGCTTAAATATTCAGCCATGGATGTCCAGAAAATCGTGTTGAGCCAGCTGGAGAAATGAAGCAAATGAAAAATGCTTTACACAAAACTCAAGACACTTGCTCCTAATTTAATAAGATGATAAGAAGAGATCAAATAAAGCACAAGGGAAGGGGTAGAATCTCCATCTTAATCTTTTAAACATGCCTCAGAGAAAAGACATGAGAAGACATTTCAGAAGTTGCTAGAGCTGCATTATTGTTTTGATTCTAACAGTCTCAGAATTTATTTTTATTGCGCAGAGCAAAATACCTCACTTCCAGACACAAAGTCATCAACTAATATTATATTCCTCTCAAAACTCATGTCTGTTAAAGGAAGCCTGGTATGACGAAACATATATATTTTAAGGAGGCTCTGGGAACAGGTGTATGTGTGTTTGTGTGTTTGTGTGTATGTGTGTGTTCTATTTTAAAAATATACCCTATTGAGAATCCGTTGATTAAACTCTGTTTCTTCTCTCACTGAAATATTGATGAACAAAATGGCTACTTACTGTCATGAAAATGAAACAAAAAAAAAAAAAACCTGTCATCCCCCAAAATGGAAAGGGGTATACAATTTTTCATGAATTAGTGCAAAAAGTGTACAGTTTGTGTAAGTGTGCATGTGCACATTTCAGAAGTACAGTATACTTTCCCACAGCATCAAATGCAAACAAAACATTAATCCATTAATTTGTAATATCTGCTGCCCAAATGCTAACAAGTTGGTAGTCAGCATCAAGATTCTTTACTACTCTCCTTACTGATATTTCTTTATCATTATATTGGATTTAGATTGAAGAATCCTTCAAACTGAGGCCTACTCTTTGACACTCTCTGACATTTTTTGAAAAGGGAGAGCATCTTTTATAAAGATACATGTTGCCACAAAATATTTGCAATACAGACAAAAAATCTGTATTGAATACCAAATTCTCCTCTTAAGGCCTTGTCACACTGGCCGACGGATGCAAAACATTTGTAAAAAGGACACAGCGGACGAGAAAAATGTTCCATCCGTTGTTATCCGCTCTCAAAAGGGGCAAAAATTTGCATAACCAGAGCGGACAACACAGAAAGGAACAGACGGGGGGAGGACGTAGGGCGGATGGAAAGCGGATGGAAAGCGGATGGAAAGGACTGTGTTACAATTCATGGTGGACATCAATGGATGCTGTGGAAGAGCAAGAGCCAGATGAAGGCTGCAGAGGTCTGCACAGCAGGGCTGCTGGACTGAAAGTGAGATCCAGGTGAGTTCCTCCCCCTTTTTATAGGCAATATAGGTTTTCCACTAGGTGTCCTTTTGCATTCTCTAGGTATCCTGCAGACATCCTAAATATCCGAGATAGGTCCCCTCTGTGAACGCTTTTTCCGTTTTAAGTGCTTTCTTTGTGAGCTGCATCCGCTTTCATCCTTTCTCCATCTGTGCTACTAATGCTGCGTGTCCATTCCACGTCCGTTTCGCTTCCTCCCTGTGTCCGCTTTCCACTGGAGCAGATTTGAGTTGCGCGGATGCGCAGCGGATGCCTAGTGGATGTAGCGGACACGTAACAGATGACGACGGATGTAGAACGGATGTTCCCCGTATGCGTTGCGGAGGCAGAACGGACGCGTTGGATACATTTTCCACTCAAAAAGTTTTGAGCAGCTCAAAACTTTTTGAGCGGATGGAACCTCAGTCGACGGATGCTGGACGGATAGAGAAGAAGAAAAACGGACGCAGTGAGTACAGAACAGATGCATCGCGTTAACCAACGGATGGCAAGTGTTTGTCTCCGTTTTACATCCTCTTTCCATCCGTTGGTGCAGTGTGACATGGGCTTTATCTGTATTGCAAATATTCTGTGGCAAGACTGATACACTCTTTGGCCACAGGGGCATAACATACTTTCCTGTATCAATGATGAAGTAAATTTATTATGCAAACACTGAGATCACTGAGTTCACAACCAGGAAATTTGTTTGTTACTAGTAGACATGATGGTTGGGATTTGTTACCAGTGGGCTTGTTGTTGGTGTGAGATTTGTTGGAACGACTATGTAGAATATTAAAGGAAATCTAGAGTTGGAATGTGCTCCAGGTAGAAGTGGGTGCTGAATACAAGGACAGAGTGGACATAATGAAGAAGTGCCAGAAAGAAGAATGCAGTCTACTCATTGCGTGGAGATGATCCCTTAAGCTGGATGATGTTATGGGACGGACATTATGTCAATTGCTACTTCAGCTTCAACCACAAGAATACAAGAGCACACACAGATACAAACTCAGTATAAACTGCTTTAAACTCGATTGCAGAAAGTACGACTTCAGCAACAGAGTGGTCAATGCCTGGAATGCATTACCTGACTCTGTTGTTACATCCTCTAACCCCCACTCCTTTAATCTCAAACTATCCACTATTGACTTCACCCCATTCCTAAGAGGTCTGTAAAGGGCGTGCATAAGTGCACAATCATGCCGACCAACTCTGTCCTATTGTCCTCATTTATCGTACCTATTTCCTGTATTCCTACTCATGTTTATACTTATACCTATTATCTTGTAACTGATTGACAAAATAAATAAATAAATAAACAAATAAATAAATCTTGGTCTGGAAAGAGAGAAGATACCATTTTGAAGTTCTCAGTGGGTTAGGAGAAGCTATTGGGACATAATGGCTGATAACTGGAATGTGCTCTGGCAGGAAGGGTCTTATTGTAGCATTGCAGTCACGAGCTGGAAGATAAGAATAAAGTCAGATAATGTGAAACTAGTGAACCCATCTCATTCTACAGCTGCCTGGCAACCAGTTTCTCATGTTAGCAGATAAGTTCCTGTTCGTGCAGTTTATTTTAAAAAATACCCACTGACTGACTACCAAATTTTTCTGCTCATGTAAGAACTAGATCATTGGAACTTTGGTTTTGCCCTGAATTTAAGATGGGAAATTGTGTATTTGGAATTGTATTGTGACAGCTGCCAACTCAGGAATTCCAGGTTCACATCACAGAAGACAAACTTGAAACCAATTTTACGTTTAGGCACCAGTATTCACTTATAAAGCAAAAGCCCCTGTCACACTGCACCAACGGATGCAAAGAGGATGTAAAACAGACAAAAAAGCTTTCCATCTGTTGGTTAACGCGATGTACTCACTGCCTCTGTTTTGCTTCCTCTCTATCCGTCCAGCATCCGTTTATTGATGTTTCATTCGCTCAGAAAGTTTTGAGCTGCTCAAAACTTTTGCATGGAAAATGTATCCAATTCGTCCGTTCTGCATCCACTACGCATCTGTTCTGCATCCGTTACGCATCCACTATATCCGCTAGGCATCCACTACGTATCCGCGCAACTCGCATCCGCTCGGACGCAGGGAGGAAGCGGAACGGATGCAGAACGGAGGCAGAACGGATGCAGAATGGATGCAGAACGGATGCAGAATGGATGCAGCACGGAAACAAAGCGTTTAAAATGGAAAAAACGTTCGCAGAGGGGACCTATCTCGGATATTAAGGATATCTAGAGGATGCCTAGAAGATGCCTAGAGGATGCAAAGGGACACCTATAGTGCCTATAAAAAGGGGGAGCAACTCGTCTGCATCTCACTTTCAGACCAGCAGACCAGCTGTGCAGACCTCTGCAGCCTTCATCTGACTCTTGCTCTTCCACAGCATCCAGTCATGTCAACCGTGGATCGTACCACAGTCCTTTTGGCAGCCACCATCCTTCTGCAACAGTGCGAAGCCATCTACAGGCTCTGTGAACTCTATTACGGGAAGAAAAGGAGGCGGCCAAGAAGCGTCTGGGTCCGAAGATGGATTGGGAGAAGAGCAGAGTACGGACTGTACAACAAGCTGATGGTGGAGCTCAAGAACAAAGACACTCGGGCATTCCAGAACTTCATGAGGATGCCTCCAGCCATGTTTGATGAAGTTGTGCAATGGCTGACACCCAGGTTGACCAAGGCAAACACCAACTTCCAGCCCAGCCTGGAACCTGGGCTCAAGGTGGCACTCACTCTGTGCCACCTGGCCTCTGGGACCACCTACATGAGCATGCAGTACGGCTGGAGGGTGCCACACAACACCATCAGCATTGTGGTCAGAGAAGTGGTGCAGGCCATCATCGAAGAATACGTGGAGAAGCTCCTCCAGTGACCCTCCAGTGAAGAAGGATGGAAGAAAGTTGCAGAGCAGTGGTATCAGAGGTGGAACTTCCCACACACCATTGGAGCCATAGATGGCAAGCACGTGGCCTGCAAAGCACCACCCAAGTCGGGGTCCACTTATTTCAACTACAAGGGCTTTTTCAGCATCGTCCTCTTTGCCATGGTCGATGCTGACTACAAGTTCATGTACATCGATGCTTCAGGCTACGGCTCATCTTCAGATGCCCAGGTATACAACGCCAGTGACCTCAAGGAGGGGCTGGAAGGCAACCTCATCATGGGCTTTCCAGATCCAGACCCCCTGCCCAACGACACGCAAGATGTGCCCTACTTCATCATGGGGGATGATGCCTTCTCCTTCAGAACCTACCTCATGAAGCCCTACACTTCCAGATGCCTCACCCGTGAAGAGAGGATCTGTCCAGGGCAAGGCGGGTGGTGGAGAACGTCTTTGGCATCCTGGTCAACAGGTTCCAGGTACTTCTCACCACCATGCAGCATCGCCCAGAGACCATGAGGAGGATCGTAGAAGCTTGCTGCATCCTGCACAATCTCATGTGCACCCGCTACCCAGTGTTGCAGAACAGGCTCGTGGACCTCCAGCAAGGCAATGGGGACATGGAGCCTGGGGAATGGAGGCAAGGGCAAAACCTGATAGACACTCAGGATGTGCAAGGCCCCAACAGAGCCTCACGTGAAGGGAAGAAGCAGCGCAACCTCCTGAGACACTGGTGCAACTCCCCAGCTGGAGCAGTGGAGTGGCAAGACAGGATGATAGATGATTGATGGATGCTTCCTTCAGCCTGTCTCATCACACGGATGAGATTGGGCCATGTATGTTGGGTGGGCCTACAATGAACAGGGAATTTAATAAAGAGTTGTGTTTGTGTTGACATGTGTGGATGATTATTACATTATTATTGATAATAAAGAGCCATAGGTGTGGCACCAGGGAGGGTGGACCATACAGTCCCACTATGCTTGCACTGGAGGCTTATCTATCCCACTGCTATCCTTACCCATCCCACAGCTATTACCCATCCCACAGGTATCCCTGCCCATCCCACTGCTATCTTAACCCATCCCACAAGCATGCAAAGGCTTAAACCAATTCTAAAAGTTTCCACCAAGACTTTATTAAAAAAAAAAAAGAAATGAAGCAAGTGTGTGAATCAAAGATAAACTTTATTGAACAACAAGCTGTAAAAGAAAAATGACCCAAGTCAAGTGTCCAAATAAAGTCCACAGGTAGCCAGCTACCCAATCTCTGGCACTCTTCTTGGTCACTCGGAGGTGTGCCCAGTCTCAGGGGTGAAGGGTCCAGGTGCTGTAGAGGTGGGTGGTGCTGGAGTGCTGGTCTGTATCGTCATTGGGGTGCCTGGCCCCGAGAGGACAACAGGAGACAGTGTGTTGAGGAAGCTCTCAGACAGCTGGCTCAGACCCGTGATGCTGAGAGGTCCTTCCTCCATGCCATGGGGTGTCATCCCCAGTACTGATGACAGATGTACTGAGGCCGGGCTTGGCTGTGGGGTGGAGGAAGGAGTAGTGTAGTGGGACTGTCTGGTCTGCAGCTGGGTGAGGACTGGCGTGGGTGGCATCACTGTCATCGGTGGCATCATTGGCGTGGGTGGCATCGGTGGCATCAGTGGAACCGGTGGCAACGGTGTCATCCGGTGACTCTGTGCCTGGACTGGGAAGGGCTGCTGCCTGTGCTGCTGGACCTCCTGGTAGCCGTAGCCCTGGTAGGTGAGGGGCTGTGGGAAGCCTTGGGATGGGAGGGACATCACCTGGGGTGGAGGTGGAGGAGCAGACCTGGACTGGGTGGGAGCAGGTTCCTCTGGATCTGGAGGGTTGTGAAGCAGCTCGGTGATATGGTCCTTCACCACCTGGTACTGGGGTTCCTCCATGTTCCTGAGAGTCTGGTTGACATAGGTGAGGAAGGGCTTCCGGTTGGAGGATGAGGAGTCGGTGCTGACCAGCTGAGAGAGGAGATCTATGCTGGTGCAGATGGTGTCCCTGATCTCCAGCAGGACAGTGTGGCTCTGCCCCTCCTGCTGTTTGGCTCTCTGCCTTTCTGTGCAGGTGGAGCTGGGGGGGGTGGATGCGGCTAGGAGTGTGGTGGTTTCGATGTCTCCTTTCTCCCACCGCACCAGGGAGTCCTCCACGTGCTCCACCACGGTTACAACAGCTGTCCGCGGGTTCTCCGCCATGGCATGCTCCACAGAAACCTGCCTGGAGACAGCGACTGACTCTCGGCCGGAAGAGGACTGGGTCTCAGAAGGCTGCCAGAGAGAGAGGGTTGTGAGAGCGGCTCCTGGTGCTCCTCGGTGGCGGATCTCACCCTCCAGGAAGCTGCACCTGGCCATGATGTAGGTCTCTCTGTCCGTCAGTTTAACCGTGGCCTGGCCAAATTTCTTCAGGTGCAGCTTCCCGTACCAGGTGTGCATGTGCTTCCACCAGCTGAGAAGCACCTCTGAAGTGTAACCCATACTCTCTGCCCTCTCTCTCCAAGCAGCCTGCTTCCGCTTGGTGTCCCTGTACAGGCGGTGTCCCTTCTGCCACAGATAGTCATTCTCTCTCAGCCACTCCAGTACCTCATCCTCTCTCGTCCCCGCATACACCTCTTCCTCCCTTTGGCAGGACCAGATGGGCCTTCATCAGAAGGGCTCCCAGGTGGTAGGGGCTGCTCCTCCACACCACCACCACCACCAGCACCAACAGGATCATCATCATCATCATCATCACCAGCAGCAGGATCATAATCATCATCAGCAGCAGCAGCAGCAGCAGGATCATCATCATCAGCAGCAGCAGCAGCAGCAGCAGGACCAGGATCAGCAGCAGCAGAGTAAGCACCAGTAGCCCCAACAGCACCAGCCCCAGCAGCCCCAGCAGCACGAGCAGGACCAGGAGCACGAGCAGGGCGAGCAGGATGAGCAAGACCAGGAGCACGAGCAGTACGAGCAGTACGAGCAAGTCCAGGAGCACGAGCAGGACCAGCAGGACCAGCAGGACCAGCAGGACCAGGAGCAGCTTCAGCAGAGTACGCAGCAGCAGAAGCATCACCGCCAGGAGCAGCTTCAGCAAAGTACACAGCAGCAGAAGCACCACCGCCAGGAGCAGCTTCAGCAGAAGCTCCAGCACCAGAAGAGCGAGCCCAAGCAGCAGAAGCCCCAGCAGAAGCAGAGTCAGGGACAGGGGGCGGGATGGTAGCCTTGTCCCTCTTGCCAGGGATGGCGACAGGTTGCTGAGACTTTCTCTTCTTCCCCATGGTTGTGGGGTTGCTGGCTGGCAGGGAGGCTGACAGTGAGGCTGGCAAGCACCAAGGCTGGCAGGAAGCCTGGCACCAAGGCTGGCAGGAAGCCTGGCAGGCAGGCAGGCAGGCAGACTGGCTGGCAGGGAGGCTGGAAGGCAGGCTGGCAGCAAGGCTGGCAGGCAGGCAGAGAGCAAGGCTGGCAGGGAGGCTGGCCAGGAGGCTTGGAGGCAGGCTGGCAGGAAGGCTGGCAGCAAGGCTTGCAGGCAGGCATGCAGGCAGGGCAGGCAAGGACTCGATGTATCCGGCAGCAGGTCTTTCCTCCGAATGCTGGCCACGTGCGAGCTGCTTCCCTTTATATCCACGTGGCTTACGCAATGCATCCCCCCCGGATGCGCAATTACCGCCAGGCATCCGTTAGTCTTCCGTTACGCATCTGCTAGGCTTCCGCTCTGCATCCGCTTCATCCGCTGTGCATGCGCTGTGCATCCGCTTCATCCACTCGGCGTACGCTCTGCATCCGCTCTTTCCATTCCGCGTCCGCTTTGCTGAGGCCCCCCGGAAGCCCAGCGGATGTGCCATCTGCTCCCATCCGCTTCTATCCGCTGGGCTTCCGTTCCGCATCCGCTTTCCATCCGCCCTGCGTCCTCCCCAGGTCCGTGTTATCCGCTCCGGTTATGTAAATTTTTGCCCCTTTTGAGAGCGGATAACAACGGATGGAACATTTTGCTCGTCCGTTGTGTCCGTTTTGCATCCGTTGGGCAGTGTGACAGGGCCTTAAGTTATCAGATCTTAGCTGCTGTTACTTATTATCATGTCAGTCTAACAAAGCAATCCTCATCCATAATCTCATTCTGGATAATATGGCTGACCTTATGGTATATTTGCAAATTGATGCCAAAGGAGGATATTGCATTCTCAGAGGTATGCCCACCTGGGTTTTAAATGTCGCATCAATGATGAGCCTAAGAAAAATGGAGTGAGGGGGTAGGATAGACATTCTTATCTGAGAAGATATAAAGGCCTTCAGAGGTCTTGTGCTTCAATTAAGTGGATGTGATGTGACGTCCTCTGGCTGAAGTCGGGCTTTAGGAATCATTCGGATTTATGTTGCAATATTGGCTTCCCTGTTACACAGAAAGGTTCTTGCTTGAACTCTTAGAATGTGGCTGTGAGATCTCCAAGGCCAATGGTGCATGAAGATTTAAATTTGCCATCATCTGGCATTGAGACTGGAACAGCTCAGGAATTCAGAGTCATGTACTTCCCAAATTCACTGGCTCTAAAATTTAACCATGCTGGCAATAGGAAAGGTGCTTTAACAATAGAACTTAGATTTATTTATGTCTCCATAGTGCTTTACAGTACTCTCTGGGTAATTTATAAATGTCAGCATATTTCCCTCAACAATCTGGATTCTCATTTTACTGATCTCGGTAGGAAGGAAGCCTGAGTTAAACTTGAGTCTCTATGTATCAAACTCTTGACTATGAGCAGAGTTAGCCTGCAATACTGTTTTCTAATCACTGCGCCATCACAGCTAATGAAGCCTTACTAACACACTTCTGGTGCAAGTGCTCCAGTTATTAAGGCTTCCTAGAGAAAGTGGTGGGAATTCTGTATTCCCAGATTATTCACTCTTGCACAGTTAATGTGATAATGTGGTGTTAGAAGAAAATTTGACTAGATTAGTGATTGACTAGCTTGGAAATAAGTGGAAATAAGACATATGAGAATGAATTCCTTCTGCATTGGTTACTAACAGGTTCTAAATCTTACTCAAAGTCAAAGAGGATATTCCTCAGACACTTTCCTTGGAAAGAATAGTTTTGGTTCAGTATCTGATTCATTGCTTCTTGCCTGATGCTCTGCACCATAATGACTCAATGTACCAATGGACATTATTTCACCAAGGCTCTTTATCAGAGTTGCTTCTTCACATTCTTCTAAGCTTGTGCTTAAAGTCGTCACTAATAATACTTAGCCACTTTGTTCTCTGTCAACCTTTTTTATTATTGCCTTTGATTTTTCCAAGCATGAGAGTCTTTTCCAATATTGTTTGTCTTCACATTACTAATTTAAAATATTTAAGTTCTAGATTCTTTATTAAGGTTTTTAGAAAATAGCCAGGTCCTTGAGAAAACTGTAAATATATTCCCTTGGAGTCTCTCCATTCAAAAGGCAGACTTTGCTTGTGCAATATTATTACTGAATCATAATTTTTATAATTTCTCACAGCATCTTATAACAGAAGTTTTCAAACTTTTGCTAAATGGGCTGCTAAAACTGTCAATTAAAAAATTCTAAGAATACCTTGATTGCAGTAGAGTAGGGGTGTCAAACTTGATTTCATTGAGGTCCACATCAGGGTTGTGTTTGACTTCGGGGGGCCAGAGTGGGCATGGCCAGCTTGATGTCACTCATGTTGGGTGCACCTGTGGTGACCTGAGCACTCTGCAGTGAAAATGGCTAGGGAGCTCTGTTTTCAGCTGCGATTGCCTCCTGCAATCCTCTGCCAGCAAAAATAGAGCTTGGGAGGGCCACGCAAGGCTGGGATGGCCTCCTACAACCCTCTGCCAGTGAAAACGAAATTCAGGAGTATCACATGCAGCTCTCCTTTCATTGGCAAAGGCACTGTGGGCCAGTCCTTCATTGTTAACAGGGCGGCCTCATGGGCCAGATCTAAGTAACCCACAAGCCGGATTCAGCCCAAGGGCCTTGAGTTTGATACCCCTGCAGTAGAGTAAAAGTTTTTTAGGCAGTGCCTAAAGGAGGAAGGAAGGAAGAAGGTAGGAAGGAAAGAAGGAAGGAAGGAAGGAAGGAAGGAAGGAAGGAAGGAAGGAAG
>BLBF01000051.1:4934995-4949826 GCA_015471245.1 Laticauda colubrina
TCTTTCTTTCTTTCTTTCTTTCTTTCTTTCTTTCTTTCTTTCTTTCTTTCTTTTTCTTTCTCTTTCTTTCTGTCCCTTCCTTCTATCCCTCTGTTTCTTTGTCTATCCCTTTTCTTCCTTTCTCTTCTTTTCTCTCTCCTTTTTTCTTTTTTCTCCTTTTCTTTTTTTTTCTTGTCTCTTTCTTCTATCTCTCTTTCTTTCTTTCTCTCCCCCCACTCTTTCCCCTTCCCTTTCTTTCTCTCTCTTTCTCTTTCTCTTCCTCTCTTTTCCTCTCTCTTTCTCTCTTTTTCTCTCTCTTTCCCCTTCTTTTCCTTTCTTCCTCTCTCTCTCCCTCTCTCTTTCTTTCTTCCTCTCTCTCTCCCCTTCTTTCTCTCTTTTTCCCTCTCTCTCCCGCTTTCTCTTTCCCTCTCTCTCTTTGTCTCTCTGTCCCTTCCCTTTCTCCTTCCCTTGCTCTTTCTAAAACTAGGAAACTCACCTGAAACACACACACACACACACACACACACACACACACGCTTCCAATGTCACTCATTAACTTACATTCTTTCCGGCCAGTCTCTTAGAGTTCCAGGGACCAGGTGTGATTGTCCATTCACACCCATCCCATATTGCCCAGAAAAGCTGGCAGGCAAGGCTTCCAGGTCCAACAAAGGGGCTGGGAGTGAGACTTCTGTTGTGTATAAGAATTGGAATACTCCAAATACCTTTATCTGACTGGCCGAGCAGGCCGCGATAGGATTGGTTAGTAAAGTACCATTGCAATTGGCTGCCTGATGGTGGGAAAACTTAAAGAGCTGTCATTGGCCATAAGCCGCAAGCAGCCACTATAAAAAGGGCTGCCGCGGCTCTGGCAATGTTCTGTTACGAAGTCACTGAATTAGTTAAGAATAAAGAGCTGTTTTATGAACACCGGTCTCAAGTACTTCGATTCTCAGGACAGAACACTGGTGACGAAGGTGGGATCGTTTTAGAAGAGTGAGACAAAAGCATGCAGCAACAAGAACCAAGCAACCAAAATGGCTGGTAACAATGCGCCGCCCGCACCATTCAACCCAGCCGAAGATTGGGAGTCATACACTGACTGCTTCCTGATGTTTCTAGAAAGCAACAAGCTACAAGAAATAACCGACCAGAGGAAGAGAGCCGTATTCCTCACGCACTGTGGCCCTACTGTTTTCAAGATGGCCAAGGTGTTAGCCAAACTGCGGGACGTAAAACAAATGGCATGGCCAGATTTAAACCGAATGCTACGAGCCCATTACACGCCTGTGGTCTCCAATCTTATTAGAAGACACGAATTCTACAAGTGAAATCTACGAGAATATAAGAGCACTGGAGATTTCATAGCAGCCCTAAGAGATATTGGAGGAGCCTGCGAGTTTCTCAACATGGACGAAGCCATGAGAGGCCACGTGGTCCTCGGATTGAAGGACGCTACACTCCAAAGCAAGCTAATAAACAGACCGAATATCACAGTGGCTGAGGCCATCACAGAAGCCACCACCACTGAAGCGGCCAAGAAATCCACAGCCACCATGCGCCAAATAAATTCAACAAATTCAGAACCACAGAACCAAGCTCGAGAGAAGAAGGTGGAGGGAACACAAAACAAACCACCGCGACTGCCCACCATGAAGACCTCGACTCCCCAAGCGACACCAATGACGACAATGAAGACATACATAGGCTTCAGTCAGAAAGGAATCAGCGGGAAAAAAGAGGAAGGAGGTGAGAATTCCAGTGTGCTGGATGCATAGGGGACCACCCACGCTCCGAATGCAGATTCCTGGATGCCATTTACAGATTTTGTGAGAAACGGGGGCACATTGCAAGGGTCTGCTGGAACAAAAAGAGCTACAGTCCAAAAAGACGTGGCAGCATACACACACACCCGAAACAGAGATAGACAAGCCAGAAGCCGATGGAACCGAGAGAACAGAAGCCGGTGAATGAATGACAAAGAAAAAACACGCCAAACAATAATCATAGGAAATGCCAGGGCAGCAAACACAAAAAAGGTCCAAATAAACGTAAAAATCAAAGGAAAGCCCTGTGAAATGGAAGTAGACTCCGGATCATACCTGTCTATAGTATCATGGAACACCATCAGAAATCTGATACCAGACATTAAGGGAAGAGAACTGGAACAGCAAAGCCTAATACTCAAAGATTACCAGGGAAATCGAATCCCAGTAGTGCGTCTTGGACATTTCCTAATAGAATTCAAAAACCACGCTGAAGTACTTCCTCTGACAATCGTTGACCGTGATCACCCTAGCCTGCTGGGAATCGAATGGTTCGCGCCCCTGGGAATCAGAGTGACAGGAATCAACAGTGTCACCTACACTGATTGGGAGGAGAGCCTGCTGAAGGAGTTCCGGGATGGATTCGACGGGACCCTAGGCAAGTACAAGGGGACCCCTATAACATTCAGCCTAGACCCTAAGATAGCTCCCATCAGGCTTAAAACCAGACGCGTTCCCTTTGCCTTAAAACCGAAAATAGATGAGCAGCTTAACAAACTTATCGCACAAGGGGTGTTTGAGCCAATCGACCATGCCAGGTGGGAAACTCCCATCCGGACTCCTGTCAAACCAGATGGGTCAGTACGCATTTGTGGTGACTATAAGACCACCCTCAATCATGCACTTCAGCAAAGCGCATACCCTGTTCCAGTAGTTCAACATCTGTTGCATTCATTAGGGGGAGGAAAAATTTTCACGAAGCTTGATCTCGTGCAAACATACCAACAGCTGACAGTTGACCCTGAAACTGCAGAGGTACAGACTATAGTAATGCACAGAGGGGCATTCAAATGCAACAGACTTCAATTTGGCATTAGTGTTGACCCAGGCTATTTTCCAAAGCCTAATGGAATGCCTTCTAAATGGAATAAAAGGGGTCGTTCCCTATTTTGATGATGTATTAGTATCCGCGAAAAACAAACATCAATTAGAAGATAGACTGAGAGAAGTCTTGCAAAGATTCAGGGAAGCAGGGCTTAAAGTCAAAAAAGAAAAATGTCAACTAGCCACCAATCAAGTCAAATTCTTAGGCTACCTTATAGATGAGAAAGGGATATAACCCACAAAAAAAAAGTAAAAGCGATTTAAGACGCACCCAGACCTAAGAACAAAACAGACTTACAGGCGTTCTTACGTCTTGTTAACTTCTACAATGTCTTCCTGCCCCAAAAGGCAACCGTAGCAGAGCCACTACATCAACTATTAGATTAAAAAACTGTCTGGAATTGGGGCTGCCGAGAAGAAGCAGCATTCTAAAACATTAAGGACTTATTAACATCCAACATCATTTTAATACAACACAGCAACACCCTGCCACTGACGGTCACCTGTGATGCATCACCTTTTGGAATCGGCGCCATACTGAGCCACAAGCTACCAGATGGCAGAGAAGCATCAATTGCCTTGTATTCTATAACACTGTCAAAATCCAAAAGGAACTACAGCCAACTTGACTGAGAAGCCCAAGCCATCATAGCAGGCGTCAAGAGATTCCACCTCTATGGTAGGACATTTTCTGTAATCACAGACGACAAAGCCCTGCTAGGAATTCTGGCAGGGAACAAACCAACCCTGAACATCCTCTCGCCAAGGATGACAAGATGGTTGGAATTCCTCGCTGCATACAATTACACACTCATCCATTGCCCAGGAAAGACCATCACCCATGTGGATGCCTTAAGCTGTTCCCCTCTGCCCAACAAAGAAGATGACCCAGCTCCCACCATCTCTACCCTTCAAATTGAGACATGGCCGAATATGCCATTAACCGCAGCAGACATTGCTAAAGCTACCGCAAAAGATCCACTGACAGCTCAGATTCTGCATTGGGTAGGTAAGGGCTGGCCGGATAAGGATAGAGGCGAGACTGTTAAACCTTTTCGCACCCAGCAGACTGAACTGTCCCTTGAAAAGGGCTGTATACTGTGGGGGGACAGGGTGATAATTCCCAACAAATTGCAGGAGGAAGTATTGTGCATGTTGCACGAGGAACACCCGGGCATTGTAAAAATGAAAGCCCTGGCCAGGAGTTACGTCTGGTGGCCAGGGCTGGACAAAGACATTGAAAAATGGGTGACAACATGCCATGACTGCCAGAAATCAAGGCCTACCCCCCCTCTTGCACCAGTCCTAGAATGGGAAACTCCCAGAGGCCCCTGGTTGATATATATTGATTTTGCAGGGCCAATGAAAGGGAATACATATTTGATAATTGTTGGCACTTATTCAAACTGGCTAGAGGTTACTCTTATGGTGTCCACTACTACTGAAGCAGTTATTAAACAGTTGAACAAACTCTTTGCAACACATGGACTGCTAGATGTAGTAGTATCTGAAAATAGCCCCCAATTTACTGCATTAGCTTTTGAGCAATACCTAGCTGCATAAGGCATCCGACATGCCCTAACAGCACCAGCTCATCCGGCTTCAAATGGACAAGCTGAACCCATGGTTCATTATACAAAAGAAGCCCTAAACAAACTGGACACTGGGGACATCCAAGATAGATGGATGGATAGATTGTTAACAAACTGTTAACAATTCAGCATATCACCTCTAGTACAACCATTAACAAAAGCCCAGCTGAACTTCTCATGGGTAGAAAATTGCGTTCCTACCTAGCTAGATTACACCCCACCTACACCTCTGAAAAAACCCCTGACTCCTCAAGTAAATACCACTCCTTTACCATTGGAGACCTAGTCTATGCCAAAAATCTCACCGGGGACCCATTTTGGCTTCCAGCCATAATTACACAAATTACAGGGCCCCGGTCATACCGACTTGAACTGGACGACGGCAGAACATGGAAACGACACATCGACCAGCTTCGCTTTAGGACATTGGAACGCAACACTAACCTACCTAGCTCTGAAGCACTGCCGCAAATTCCACCCTCAACAAACAATTCAAAAACAACCAAGGAGGGGGGGAAACACAAAATAATAAAAAAGGAGAGAAGAACCACCAATAACATGACAAAAGGCACAACACAAACCCGAATTAAAATCCCCAGTAAGACAAAAAGAGCACTTACCCATAGACGACCTCCAGAGAAGAGAACCAGTGGCAGAGAAGCAAGGCGAGGCCTTCCAGGAAGAAGGCAGCCAGGCCAGTTCGACCAACCCGGACAGAACAGGAGGGAGTGGCAGAGCCAACTCAACCAGCCCAAGAGACCAGGGCGGGAGCGACAAGGCTGACTCACCCATCCAAGAGGTTCCATGGAGAAGACACAGAGAAAAGGCGATCCTGACAGAACCGATGGAAGACCACGCTTAGACTGAACTGCACAGGTCAAGTAGGACCCGCAAAAGCCCCACCTACCTGCATGACTACGTTACGCACTTTGGACGAAACCAAGAGGGGAGGGGTGTTATGTATAAGAATTGGAATACTCCAAATACCTTAATCTGATTGGCCGAGCAGGCCATGATAGGATTGGTTAGTAAAGTACTGTTGCAATTGGCTGCCTGATGGCTGGAAAACTTAAAGAGCTGTCATTGGCCGCAAGCTGCGTGCAGCTGCTATAAAAAGGGCTGCCGCAGCTCCAGCAATGTTCTGTTATGAAATCACTGAATTAGTTAAGAATAAAGAGCTGTTTGATGAACACAGGTCTCAAGTACTTCTCTTCTCAGGACAGAACAACTTCCTCCCCTCCCTCAAGCACCATCTGGACTGCCTGGAAACTTACCTTCCTCCCATGGCTGATGGCAGAGAAAAAGGTGAGCTGGCCAGGATAGAGCCATTGCCAATCAGCTGTCTACCATCCCACTTCTCATCTCCTGCTTGGATTCTCTGCAGCTGCTGAGATGGTGGTGCAGGAGGCATCCAGGAAGCACGCATCCGCCTACGTCCACCCCTCCCTTGCCTGGCCAAGCATTTTAACTGAGTGCGGGCTATCGAGGAAGATCTCTTGCGAGGCCTGACTTGCGCCATTTTCAGAAAATGTGGCCTGCATTCAACTGAAGCGTGCAGGCCGGCAGGCAAAGGGGAGAGCGGCATAGCATTGTGCTTCCTGGTCACCTCCCATCCCAAAGCCAAGCAGCTGCAGAGAATCCAGGCGGTGGGCAAGATGCAAGTCAGTGGGACCCAAGTAGTGACAGGTTAGCCCTGGCTCACATTCCTTTCTGCCACCAGCAAGCCAGGTAAGCTGGAGGCTGGGGACAGTTGTGGGGGAAGCTTGCTAGGCCATGAGTGCAGCATGGGCAAATGGGGGGGGGGAAACCTTGCTAGGCTGCTAGTGCCACATGGGCAGTGCTGGCTGCTAAGCCAGACAGGGATGGGGGGCAGCTAGCTAGGCCCTGAGTGCTGAGGAAGGCGGCATGGCAGTGGCAGCCTAGGCCTGCCCGGGAGTCAGGTCTCATCTGGGGCTTGTGGCAGTGGTGGTGGCAAGAGCACGGGCAGCAGCGGTAGTATGGTGGTGGCAGCCTAGTCTGGCCCAGGAGTTGGGACTCAATTGAGGCTGGGGCAGCAGCAGCATGTAGGTGGCCAGAGCTTGCAGAGCTTCACTTACCTAGGGAGATCATAGGAGAAGGCACACAGCAATGGCTGGTGGACGGGCAAAGGCAGACTGCAGGCAGTGAGGGAGAATGGACGAGATAAAGAGGGGTGGGTTGTGGTGGACAGGGCTAGAGTGCAATAAGCTTGTCATACGTGCACACAATATCGCACATGCAGGGAGTGGAGAAGCAGGCAGAGAGGGGCAGGGCCAGCCAGGGGCCCATTTTACCAGTTCTCCAAACTACCGGGACTCGTAACAATCAGTTCTATTGAACTGGTCCAAACCGGTAGAATCCCACCCCTTGTAATAGGCTGGATATCAAGCCCTGGCAAGACTAGACCTCACCCTGCCTACCAGTAAGCCACACTGGAGGCAGTGGTGGAATTCAAAAAAAAAAAATTACTATCAGTTCTGTGGGCATGGCAGGGGAAGGATGTAAAATCTCCAGTCAGAGGTGATATTTGCCAGTTCTCTGAACTACTCAAAATTTCTGCTACCAGTTCTCCAGAACTGGTCAGAACCTGCTGAATACCACCTCTGACTGGAGGCACGATGAGTATCAGACAGTGGTATCACGCTCTCCGCCCTGCCTGCCAGACACATTGGAGGCACTCCTAAATGCAGCCCAGCTCCAACCTCAGCAGTACGTGCATTAACCAGCACCACAGCGACCTTCTCAAAATGGCTAAACTGGGAAGGCTCAATGAGTTCAAGATTACTCACTCAGAACAGTGGAACTCATAAGTAGACAACAATCTGCAGGCTAACCAGGTCACATACAATAGTCTGAAGGCAGCAACCCTACTATATGTCTGCAGACAAACCATGTTTGATATCTCTGAAAATTTGACGGCACTGGCATGCATAGAGACTGTGGCCTTCGCAGACTTCAAGAAAAAGTTAAGGGGATATTTTGAGCCTAAACTCTCAGTCATCGCCTGCCACTATGCATTTGAGCAATATGAAAAGAGATCCAGGGAATCTGCAGCAGAGTTTCTGGCAGCCCTTCGCCAAGCATCACGCCAATGCGAGTTCCCTGATCTGGAAGACTAGCTCAGAGATGAACTCATTTGCAGTCTGCATAATAGTGAATTACAGCAGCTCCTATTCGCTATGGAGAAACTGACTTTCCAAGAAACATTGAAATAAGGCATGGTGGATGAGGCTGCTAGAGAGGCCATAAAGATTCTCCAGCCACCAAAAACACACACCAGCCCCCCAGCGATCCACCAAGAGGTCACAGAAGGCTCAGAGGAGGTCACTGAGAGCAAATAAATTGCACAGAGAGTCACCCAGACAGCCATGCTCCACAGAGCAAGCAACTCCCCCACAGAGCTGTGCAAGCTGCAGGGGACTGCATGAAAGAGCAGAGTTCAGATTCTGCAAAGCAGTATGCTGTGCTTGTGGAAAGCAAGCACGTTGCCAGAGTTTGCAGAAGCCATCAGTGGGAAACGAAACCTGCGACACAGCAGCACAAGGGAAATGACCCTCAGGACAGAATAGAATTGAATATTACTCAGGAAGGCATAGCATCCAATGTACAAGGGCCCAATGCCCAATAAAAGAAAAAAATAAGACTCCAACTAAAACTGTAAGGGGTCCCATGCTCCATGGAGCTAGATATTGGATCGGCCCTGTCCATTACCTCCTCCACAACTTTCAACCACATTTGCAAATGTAGCCAACAGTGGGTCCCACTCAAATCATTAACTTAGTGCGAAGGGACTTCCAGAGTTGCCATGTTCCAATAAGGAGCAAGGCTACCATTAGAGTACAATTCAGAGAATTCGAGGGTCCCCTTAGTATTGTGGTCATAGAGGGGCTGTGCACCAACCTCATAGTTCTGGACTGGTTCAAGGTCCTAAGCATCAGGGTGACAGGCATCCATCAAACCCAAATAGCCAATCTAGCAACAGTATACCAACAATATGCTGACATATTCAGTACTGAGCTGGGTCAATACAGAGGGGCACCTATTTCACTCAACCTCAATCCAGCAGTAACTCCAATCCAATTAAAACCATACAGAGTTCCCTTTGCATTGAAGCTTGAAATTGATGCAGAACTGGACAAGTTAATACAGCAGGGAGTGCTCCAACCTGGACTGTAGCCAGTGGGAGACTCCCATAGTGACCACAGTTAAGCCTAATGGGGACGTTTGCATCTGCATAGATTGTGACTGCACCATAAACAAGGTACTACAGCAGAATGCTTATCCTGTTCCAGTGGTAAGCCACATCCTCGCCTCACTCCAGGGAGGCTGAATCTTTGCTAAGCTAGACCTCGCCCAGGTCTACAAGCACTACCAGTAGACAACACTACCACAGAAGCACAAGCAATAGTCACACAGAGGTGCATTCTGAGTGTGCCACTTGCAGTTTGGGATAAATTCATTGCTATCCTTGGACTTCGTCCTAGCTCATTTCAATGAAACCCTACCAGTAACACTAGCCTGTGATGCTTTGCCATATGCCATTGGGGCAACACTAAGCCACAGGATGCCAGATTGTAGAGAGGCCCCAATCACATACTATTCTATAACTTTATCATCTGCTGAAAGGAACTAAGCCCAGATAGACAAGGAAGCCCTCACCATACTGGCTGGCATTAAGAAGTTCCACGACTTCTTATATGGACAAACCTTCCCCATCTTTACAGACCATAAACCCTTCACAATGACAAACAGACACCGTAGATCCTGTCACCATGAAAGCTACGATAGTCCATTTTCATGGCTGCATAGTCGTACTGGCTAGTCCACAAGCTGGGCAAGGAAATAGTCCATGTCAAAACTCTCAGCCAACTGTCTCTACTGCAGAATGAGCCAGATCCAGCCCTATCTTGTCATATTCTGGCAATCAAGGACCTGCCTAAAGCACCCCTACATGGAGATGTTGCAGCTGAAACCACCATGGACAGAACACTTAGCCACATTCTCAACTGGGTGTTAAGGGGATGGCCAGAGGCCCAAACAGTTCCTGAGTTCCAGCACTACACTTTTTGGAAAAATGAACTGTCAGCCCACAAGAGATATGTGCTATCTCTTAGCAGGATCATCATTCCACCCAGTCTTTTCTCCAAGATCCTGGACACGAGGGGCACCCAGGAATTGTTCGGATGAAGGCTCTAGTCAGGAGCTACTTGCGATGGACAGGCCTGGACAAAGACATTGAGAATCAATTAAGGAGTTGTCAGGCCTGCCAAAAAACCTGACCAGAGATGCCACAAGGACCAGTGCACCACTGGAAGATCACACATGCCCCATTGTCTTGCGTGCATATTGACTTTGTGGGCCCTTTCCAGGGGCAGGTATTCCTGATATAGTGGACAGTTATTTCAAATGGTTGGAAGTGGCACCTGTCTCATCGATGACAATGACCAGAGTCATCTGAGAGTTGTGCCAGCTGTTTACCACATATGGTCTGCCAGATGTGATCATGTCCAGCAATGGCACAGTTTCAATATTTCCTCAACACCAACATAATTCAGCATGTAACATCTGCTCCATGTCACCCTGTGACCCTGTGAATGGTCAGGACCACAAAGGAAGCACTCAAGAAGATGATAACTGTAGACTGGAATCACTGCCTGGTGAACTTTCTCCTGTGTCAACACATGACTCCCAGTACAGCAACAGGTCACAGCCCAGCAGAGCTGAAGTGGGACCGCTGACTTACCACAAAGCTTGACAGACTTCACTCAGACAGAGTAGTGGTGGAGACGGCTCAGCCAAATCCCCCCAGGAACTTACAGCCGGGTCACTTGGTCCAGGCCAGATACTATGGGAATGGGGACCCTTGGGTGGAAGATAAGGTAGCTGTCAGGATTCCAGCAGTTACCCCAATATTTTATGAGTTGACAGTAACAAAGGTAATGGGCCCTTTGTCATATGAGATTACTCTGGGGAGTGATCATACAATCAGACACCACATTGACCAGTTATGGTGTTGGCAGGCTAGGCCAGTCCCAGGTGAGGATTCCAAGGTTTATCAGACCCATGAGAGAATTGTTTTCCTCTGAGTTTGCTTGCACCACATGTGGCTGCCTCCAAAAAATGGAGGTACCAAGGGCCATAAAAGTGCCGTCACTCAGGGGTAACCAAAATGGCCACCAAGATTCTGTCCAATTGGAGATGGATAATACTCCACTAAAACAGGATTCCCCAACAACACTGTGGTGGTCCACAAGGATCCATGGGCCCCCAGTCTATCTCAAAGACTATGAATATTAAACAGACTAAGGATAAGAACTATCCTAGGAAGGAGGAGTAATTTATTTATTTATGTATTTATTGAATACATAAAATTATGTTAAGCTCTGCTAAAGTGAAATTTATCTTTAGATGACCCTAATTGTTAACTCCAATTGTTTTGGAGGAAAATTTAGAACATTCATATTTGGGTGGGCTTTTTAAGTATTATGATTGGTTAAGGCCCTGTGGACCTAGAGCAGGGGTGGGCAAATATGGCCCCTTTATGACCTGTGGACTTTAACTCCCAGAATTCATGAGCCAGCCATACTGATTCAGGAATTCTGGAACCTGAAGTCCACAGATCATAAAGCGGCCATATTTACCCATCCCTGGCCTAGAGTATAAATTGCAGGCATTTGCCTGTTATTCCTTAGTTCCAGTTTGAGTCAATAAATGCTGTTGTAGCTATGCTGGTCTGCTTCTTGCCTACTGAAGCCCACTACCCAATATTAAACATGAATTAAATTTTTGTATCTGTACATTTTGAACTGAACAACATTATATCTAAATGACCAAGAGAGCAGATGTCTACTCAAAACCTTTAAGATGGAATGCCTTCTTAAATACGAATATAGAGGAACATTCAGGATGGTGATCAGTAATAGTTATCAACTATTTTAACACATTGTTTTTCTACTCTTTTTCCCACTTTAAGGACAAAGTGCTTCCCAAAATGGAGCAGTAGATTCTGGGAGTTTGCTGCAATGCCATCCCTGTCGGGAAGGATGCACGGCCTGCATTGATGGCAAACCATGTCTGATCCAGGAAGATTGGTCTCTACGGGCTATTGTTCTTGCTTTCCAGGCCTTCTGTATGCTGACGGTTTTCTTCAACATGTTGATTTCTTATCATTATAGAAAGAGCAAGGTACGGGCCATTGTGAACAGTACAACACAAACTAGTTTATAAAATGGCTGTCCTGCTCTCTTACTTGACATTATTTTTTTTTTGCAAATGTTGAAAATTTGCACCACCTTAGAATCACCAATCTTGATTTCAAAGCACCAACATTTCATGTTAATTTCTCTTTTCCCAGAGGATTCGGGCTTCAGGGGTTATTCTTCTGGAGACAATACTCTTTGGCTCACTCCTGCTTTATTTTCCTGTGAGTATCTGAATTGGATCCAAAAGGGTTCAGTTATCTGAGGTACATGAATAGTACTGGGCCATCAAGAAAAATGAATATAGTCTGCTTCACCGTCTCAGTGTGGGTTACTACTGGGAAAGAAAACTAATTTTTCAGTGCCCTGGCTTACAGGAAGGAGAATGAAAAAGGGGTTGAACAAGCAATTTAGGCTGTGTTGTCAATATACTGCTGACCAAAGGAAGACTATATGTTGGGCAAACAGAGGCAAAAAAAAATGTGTGCTTGAAATGGCAGCCTCTGAGAGTAGATAGAGCAAGAATCTGATGAGAGAAAAAGGGAAGCCCCATAACATTGAGAAGCATTTTGAAGCAATCTAAAAAAATATTGGGGAAACTACTGCACTTCTCAAACTATCTTTTTAGCATAGGAATGCAGGTCTGAGTGCCAGTTTGGTGTAATTGCTAAGGCACTGAGCTTGAAATTGGGAGATCGTGAGTTTTAGTTTTGCCTTAGACACAAAGCCAGCTGAGTGAACTTGGACCAACATTCCTCTCAGCCCTAGAAAGGAGGTAATGGCAACCACTTCGGAAAAATATTGCAAGGAAAACTGAAGAGACTAGTCCAGGAGGCACCTATGACCTGAACGACCCCGCCCCTCCCAAAAAAGTGCTGCAGAACCATGCAAACATGCAAGTATGATTATAAACTATGAAAAATACAAATATTAATGTTCATAAACATTACATTTATGTAAAAATGAGGTTAATTAGAATAATCTGCTTTGTGTGATAGCCCTGAGATATCTGATTAATCAATAGCTCAAGGATAGAAAGCTGAGTTGTGAGGTCTGGTTTATATTTTGCTTTAGTCTGTATAGTTCAGTGCAAACTCAAAGAACTGAATTTATTTAATCAGTCATGGTCAATTAACCTAGAATATTGTGCAAAGGCAGTCTAATTCGGACCCAAAATTAAATTTAGGTTTCCCTTCTCTTTCTTTCCCCAATTCTGAGAAAAGAAACATGGTCTACCCATCACGATGTTTGCCTTTCCTTCTCATGCAGGTTTTTATATTGTACTTCAAGCCAAGTATCTTCCGCTGCATTGTCCTGCGATGGGTGCGCATGCTGGGTTTTGCCATTGTTTATGGAACAATCACCCTTCAACTGTATAGGTGAGATGTTTGCATGAAGTTGGATGAAATAAAAGGATTGAACCTTGGACTTATTTTCTTAAGTCTGTGTTTAGAATGAATACTGGCAGCTGAATCTCTCTTTTGTTCAATCCCTCTAAACCCAGTGATCCATTTAATCCAGGACACTGGCTCTACATTGGTTAGAGAAGTGCCAGAAAAACTTCACAGATAAATTATATTAAAAGCTTGCCCTGATTTGATACCATTTTGACTTTTTTTTAACCATCTTTTCCAGAGCCTCCTGGGAACTGTAATTTCCTCTGAAGAGGAAATTATTAATTCAAGTAAAAATGCATATACATCCTAATCAGGACCCATTTTTTCTCTCTCAAGTTTTGCAAATCTTCTGAATGAAATCCAACATGATTAAATGTTAGTTTAATATAGTCTTTAAGCTCTTAGTGCCTATCTTAGGTTTGTTTTCTGTGTTTGTTTTTATTTTGTTATAAATTTTCTTTTCCATTAGAAGAATTCACAGTAGTGTCTAAAATAGATTAATCAAAAGACTATTTCAAAGAAAAATGAAGAGCCAAAATTAAAGAATAATTGGTGGGGTGAAAAAAAGGAAAATAAAAATCCTGTATTAATTGTTGACAATTAAAGCCAACTTTCAGTAACTAAATCAGCAACTGGTAGCAATTCATTGCAGAAACTATTTAGAGATGCTTGACTGCATAAGTCCTCCAATTCATGAGCACTGTAAACCATTCTCATTTTGCAAATAAAACAATGAGGATGGTTCTTCTTTAAATCAGGTCATTTTTGTTTTCTTGTCCCACAGGTTATTAAAGGTTTTTCTGTCTCACACGGCTCAGCGAGTCCCTTACATGACCAGTGGGCGAGTGCTCAAGAAACTGGCATTGATTCTGCTGTTGATCCTTTGGTTTTTGGCTGCATGGACAGTTGGGATGCTGGAGAATATTGAGAAAAACATACCAATGGTAGTTCATTCCCAGACTCCTAGGGGCCTCCAGTTTTACATCTGTGATCAAGATCGATGGGATTACATGATGGCTGTGGGTAAGGATCTCATACTTTGCCATGTGACAGGAAAGGAGAAAGACAGAGTTTTGATCACATGGTTGCATCTGTCATCTGTTTATTCTATATAAGTAATAATTAACCCTGGCTTTTGCTTTGTACAGTCTCCATTGTATATTTTTATTTTCTTCATCTTACCCTTGATCTTTTGCTTTCCTAAAGTCAACACCCATTGATTCGGCATTGACTTCTGTTTCTCAGAATAAGCACAGTGTCAAAAGTTATCTCTAACACTGATTTTATTGTTCTTTCCTAAATATCTTTTCAACCTTGAATAATTATTCTCTTCCATCTTTTCACATTTGTCCTATCTATTCCTTTCCTCTCTTTTCCTTCCATCCTCCATATTGTTTGTTTTGTTTTCAACATTTTGCTTCTATTATTTACTGCAGCAATAAATAGCAATACATATCTTCAGCTTTGAGTTGCCAATGAGTTGATATTGAATAGTTATGTGACTGCAGACACTAGCAGAAGAATAATTTGTTCATGCTTTAATGGTATAAAACTTCAATTGTAGTATATGAAATACCGTATGTTGAGTTAAATGAGAATATTGTAACTCTGGATATGAAATCAACTATTTCTTCTTAGAATTTTGTCAACCACCAAACATTTCAGGTCAGAAATAAATCAATGAATGGAATGATGGGAAATGTCTTCCTAGCAGATTTTGAATATGATCATCTATCTATCTATCTATCTATCTATCTATCTATCTATCTATCTATC
>BLBF01000051.1:4949836-4980147 GCA_015471245.1 Laticauda colubrina
TCTTTCTTTCTTTCTTTCTTTCTTTCTTTCTTTCTTTCTTTCTTTCTCCATCCATCTATCCTTCCATTTAATATGCTATCTAGAGGCATGGGATAAGAATACAGAAAACTATGGGAAGAATAATGCCACATCTCTGCTTATCTTTCTTATTATTTCTTATTATTTCTTGTTAATAAGAAATAACAAGAAATATTATTTCTTGTTATTATTTCTTTCTTATCTTTCTTATTATTTCTTGCTGTCTAGCTGAAATGCTATTCTTGTTTTGGGGAAGTTTTCTCTGCTATACTTCTCGAACAATCCCTTCTGCTTTTCATGAACCTCGCTACATGTGCATTGCTGTCCACAATGAGCTGATAACTTCCACCGCTTTTCATGTTATGAGGTAAGAGAAAAAGAGCTTTTTCAAAGGACAGGCTTAAAGCAATAATATTTTAAGAGGCCGGTATTACCTGATTCCCAGAAGCTATAAGAGTAAACACTGGCCACAATACTATAAAAAAGTAAACACTGGCCACTGGCCTTGATAAGTTGTATCTACCAAAGTATAGATGCCTCTAGACAAGAACTACAACAAGCTCCATCTGTAATCAGACTGATAAAAATATCTGTTTACATTGTAAGACATTGCATTTCTATTATAGTAAATGAAGGCACTAGAAAGATATGTAAATAGCACATTTAATAATGTAATATGACATAAATGTTAGTACAAATAGAAAAAATATAGATCATGTTTTGAAAATTATAATATAAACAAAGCAGAAGTTGCTGTGATAAACCACATGAAAAACTTATTTGATGTCCAAAAAAGCAGCAATAAAATCTGCTGTTTGTCTATGTTGGATAAGAACATAACATGTTTATCTGAGCATTTACCACAATAATTTAAAACTCACATGGAAATGTATAAGGGAGAGAATAAAATGGAGTAATAAAATACAACCGAAAGGGTGTTAGAAATATTTAAGATTAAACTACTGAATTATTAAAGTAGATTTGCAAAGGGGTAAAAACTTAATTAAAATGAGGTATAAAATAAAATGTGTATGCATAAGCTGTACTTTATTTTATAATTATATATTGTACATCTTTGCAAAGTAAGCTAATTATTCAATAGTTCTGCAGTATACATACAGACACACATATTTTGTATACTACCTTGTTTGAACTTAGAGTGAAAATAATTGTCTGCTTTTACTATTTCTGTCCTAATGATACAAGCTCTGAAACAGAATTTGGCAGCGTTAAAAGCAACATGTTTCAATGGTTTGCAAGACGAAATGAAAAGTAGAATTTGCCTTGAATCCCAGGGTTCTTACTCAGAACTTTAGTTAAATATTCACAAAGCCACAAATATTGATTAGGGATTATTAGGGAACTGGAAACTAAAACATATGAAGGAATTGGATAAGTCTAGTTTAATGAAAAGAAGGACTAGGTGAGACATGGTAGCAGCACTGCATATCTAAGGGGCTGCCACAAAGAAGAAGGAAGTCAACCTATTCTCCAAAGCAGGACAAGAAGCAATGGATGGAAACTAATCAAGGAGAGAATTAACCTAGAACTAGGGAGAAATTTCATGATAGAACAATTAATCACTGGAATGGTTTGTCTAGAAGTTGTGGATGCTTCAACACTGGAGTTTTTTTTTGAGAAATTGGACAAATCTCTGTCTGAAATGGTATAAGGTTTCCTGCCTGACTGGGAGGAAGGGCGGTTAAACTACAGTATCTTCAAGTTCCCTTCCAACTCTGTTATTCTGTTATTCTTATTCTGGTATTGTCAATTATTCAGCAGCAGAGCAGTGCATACCTCACTGTTCCCAAAAGACAGGGACAAAGTGTACAGAAAATGAATAAATTGGCATGTAAGAAAGGAAGGAGCTTTTGATAATGCAGTTGCAACTGTCATCTTGACTTTTTTAATCCTCATCTGTAGATATCTTGGTGCATTGGTATTTTTCTTCTTGTTAAAATAAATAAAATTCTTACAATATTTTGCTGTAGCACAAAATATTGGAACAAAAGACTTATTTAGATTCTCTGCTCAAAACAAGAGAGCTCCTAACATTCTTTATCTGCAAACTGATATCCGTTCTTTGGTATTAGGCCACATTTTTTTGCTTTGGGAGAATGAAGAAAATGCAAGCTGGTTTTTAGAATAGGTGAATATTTGTCATTTTGCCTTTAAATTTTCCTTCCAAGTAGAGTAAAAGCTATCATATGGTGTTTGTGGAGCTAAAACCTTGGAATTTCAGCCACTAGGAGATCTTACTCAATAAAAATAGTGCTTTTGTTGAGACCTACTTCCAACTGAAGCATTGGGGAACAGTAAGATTTAGCTAAGAATTTAGAATGAATTGCTTGCAAAAGGGAAAGTTCTTATGAGTACATGTCTGTGCAATGTGCAGTTCCCTTTTCTTAAAATTTCTAACCCTTATTTTGAGGAAAGATTGGGTGAAACCTGGCTTAATAGTAGTAACCATGAGAGGAATCTTGGACTTTTAGTGGACAATCAATTAAATATGAGCCAGTGATGTGTAGTGGCAGCCAAAAAAGCCAATGGAATCCTAAATTGCATTAACATAGGAATTAAATCAAGATCACATGAAATACTAATATCACTCTATAAAGCCTTAGTAAGACAACACTTAGAATACTGCATCCACTTTTGATCATCAAACTATAAAAAAGAAGTTGACACTTTAGAAAGAGTGCAGAGAAGAGCAATAAGGATGATTAGGGGACTGGAGGCTAAAACATATGAAGAACAGTTGCAGGAACAAGGCATACTAGGCTAGTGAAGAAAAGGACCAGGGGTGACATGATAACAGTGTTCCAATATTTGAGAAGGCAGTCAACCTGTTTTCCAAAGTACCTGAAGGCCAGAAAAGGAATAATGGATGGAAACTAATCAAGGTGAGAATCAACCTAGAAATAAGGAGAAATGTTCTGATAATGAGAACAATCAACCAATAGAAGAGCTTGCCTTCAGAAATTGTGGAAGCTTCATCACTGGAAGTTTTCAAGAGATAGGACAGCCATCTGTAAGAAATGATATAGGGTTGAAATATCTTTGAATATTAGTAGCTGGGGTGGACTGGTAGTTATGTTGTTGGTTTGAGCTAAAAGCGTAGCAATTTGGTTGCAAACGTTTTGTCTGAAGAGATATCTTCAAGTGCACTTTGGAATGTGCTTCAAGGAGAAATGAAGATGTCTCCTTGAATGTGGATGAAACATTTGCAACCAAATTGCCAAGCTTGGAGCTCAAACCAACAACATAGTATAGGCCAGGTCTGCTGCTTGAGCAGAAGGGTGGACAAGATCAGGGATGTCAAAATCACATCATCAGAGGGGTGTCATATGATGTATCACAACTTTTTCCCCCTTCGCTAAACCAAGCATAGGCATAACCAGTGTGTGACGCATCCAACCCATAGCCCGCAAGTTTGACAGCCCTAGATTAGATGATCTACAAGGTCTGTTCCATAGAAAGAATCTGAGAATCAGGGACATAGAGGAAGAACATTAATTTTAAAATCTAATATTTTAATAATCTAGATGGTCCTGTATGGAATGTACAGTAGTCAGAAGAATTACCTGTATACTGTGGGCTAAAGTAGCTCTTAAAATCTTAGTATACTCTTTTAACAAAGAGGAGAAATCTGGCCTTCCTTTGGAATAATTGAATTTATTTTATTATAACTAAAAAGGAGGATTTCATCTGAAAAAATTGTTAAAAGAAGTGCTTAAGGTCATTTTGGAGCATGAACACAACACTTCTTTAAAGCAGTCATATCATATAAGTAGAGCTGGCTACTTAAATGAGATGATTCATCAAAGCAGTCAAGTCTTTGGGGATAAGCAAAAGCCCTAACCTAAGCTCCACAATTTAGATAATTTGAAGTCAGCAAAACCCTAATAGAAGCCCAATACATATATTTTGTATCAATTATTTAGATAATAAAAGGGCTAGGAACATTTCTCAGTTATAACAACAACAACAACAACAACAGTAATAATAATAATAATAATAATAATAATAATAATAATAATAATAATAATAATAATAATATTTTATTATTATTATTATTATGCATAAAATGAAATTAAGCCCCTCTCCTCAAATTTAGGCCGATTTTAAAACATGCAAAATTGGGAGGGGAAGGCGGGGGAGAAGTTGCCATTAGGAGTGCCCTGCGGGCAGCTACGCCTCACCGTCAGCCACTCCAAACAGCCAATCATGGCGGAGCGCTCCCTTACCCCCACCAAGCACCTTTGCTGCAGACCCGGATCAGCAGGTGGGTGGCATCAGCGTGGATGTCCGCTAGCAGCATTTCAGCTGCTTCTCAGATATCTGTAGCTTCCACGGTTCCCACCGGTGCTGGTGCCTCTCGCCAGCACCGTCTCCAACAACAGCATGTGAGTCACTCCCACTTTTCCTCCATCCCCGTAACAACAGGAAAAAAAACATTTTGAGGTACCTGGGAGTGCCGTGCATTGCATTTTCATTTAATCCTGAGCAGCTGGGTGGGCATGAGAAGAGCCGAGCGAGTATCTCTGCTGCTGCTATGCTTAGTCCTCAAGCCTTGGGCTCTGCAAGTTTCCAAAAGTCCCGGTGCGCAGCCCGTTCCTGCATTCCAAGCGCCCAGGCTGAGCTGCAGCTGTCCCTCTCTCGCCAGTGCCATCTCCAAAAACAGCGGCAGCAGTGGCAGGAACCATTGAAGTCACGGAGGCGGCTGCCCCACCTGAACAGTGGCTGAAACATTCCCATGGTTCCCGCCGCTCCTGCCGCTGTTGTTGGAGATGGCGCTGGCGAGAGAGGGACAGCTGCAGCTCAGCCTGGGTGCATTTGGAATGCAGGAATGGGCTGCGCACCGGGACTTTTGGAAACTTGCAGAGCCCGAGACTGGAGCCCGCTGACCCAAGTCTGCAGCAAAGGTGCTTGGTGGGGGTAAGGGAGTCTCCACGCTCCACCATGATTGGTCATTAGGAGTGGCTGGTGGCAAGGCATAGCTGCTGGCAGGGCACCTTAGCAGAGGGTGCGCGGGGGGGAAAGAAATTAATTCACCCCTGAAAAGACGTCCTAACCATTTTTTCGGGGCTCAAAAAAAAGTAAGACCCAGCCTTATTATATGAGAAACACAGTAGTAGTAGTAGTATTACTATTAGTATTACTAGTACGAGTACTAGTATTAGTATTATACACAAAAATGACAGTATGCACAGCAGATGAGATAACCATGCTGGGTTTCGTATTACAAATCACTAGTCGAACACTTCCCAATTGTTTCAGACTGCATGATGTATCGGCAGATGATGATGATGATGATTGTTGTTGTTGTTATTGAATTGATAAAATATTCAAATATATTTGAAAGTGTTGATGAATGTGAGAAAAATACATCTAATATTCAGTAGAGAAGAGATTGGCAATGCCAAAATTATAATAACCCTCTTACTATAATAATAATTTGATTACAGTTTTTATGACTGTATATTATTCCAAAGATAGTGCTGAGGAAGGCAATCTAATACTTTGGACTGAATTGTAAAAAGGTGCTTTGAGAACTTTACTTGTGCCAAGAATATCTGTTGGCAGCTGGGTTAAAGGGGGAAAAATACAGTTGCTTTAAATACTTGAAGACAGGTGCTCCAAAGTAACATAGTACATTTGAATCCAAAGTGTTAAATCACTCTAACGGAGCCTGTGTAAATATAAACAAAAATATTAAAAAGAACTATTTCCTATTCCATTTTCTTATGAAGAAAGTAATGATTCAGCAAAGATATATTCAATGACCATTTGTACTGTGTTTAGTTTTTTATAAACTTCATATAAACATGATCTAAATGAATAATAGCACCCATTTCATGCTTTTACTTTTGATAGCAAGGAAAGATATCTGAATACAATCTAAATGAGAACATTTTTATGTACAGAAAAAAGGAAGATACAGTACATTCATGATGAAAAGGAATAATAGAACACCAAATAACCAATAAATCAAATGTTAGCATAATTATATTTTAGGAGTGTGAGATATTTTAAGTATTTTAACTTTTAAAAAATGTTCTTTCTAGCTACACTTCCTTCTTCAACCATCTCTTAGAAAAAATATTATCAAAATTACAATGTGCTTTGCTTGCTCAAAATTACTATTTATACAGAATGTTTTCTGTTAAACTTTCTTTTCAGTAAACAATATTAATCCCATCCCCACTTCATCTATTTTCAGTTCCTTCAGTTTTTAATTTGGCCAAGCTGATTTTTGAAGAAGGCCAACAACCAGAGAACTTTTTTAAAATGTCTCTTGTCAAATTGGGTGGATTTTTAGCACGTCTACCAAACAAGGGGGAGGCATTGTAAAGATTGTGACAATCCTGCATGTGAAGCGCTTATCTAATGTGGTGGAATTAACACTTCAAAGAAAGGAGGCCCCAACTGAAATTGAGAGATATGCCTGTCTGGACTCTATAGGTGGGAGGAAGCCTATGAAGCAAACACTTGGACTTCATTTATCAGACTTTTCCAGGGGAAAGTGAGATTCCTATGTTCAGTGAAGAATATAAAGGAACATCTTGACCTAACTCCCAGAGCTGCTTTTGTTGTTTCTGTCTGAGCTCTGAAGACTAAATATTAAATTGTATCAAAACAAGTACTAGAATTAAGGGTGACAATTTTGTCTGCTTTTACTTTTTTTTCCTTCAAATTATTCTAGCATCATGGCTACAAGGAATACATGTACTACATCATTAATTCTTCCAGCCATTTTCCATCTCTAATGCATCTTACCATGCCATCTTCTCTGTTTCTCTCTTCAGATTTTTAATGGTTCCTTCCTTGCATCCTGACTGGACGCTACTACTATTTTTCATCCATACTCATGTCACTACCACAATGACACTTGCACTTATTTTCATTCCAAAGGTAGGATGAATTTTTTAAAAAAATAAGCAAAAAGGTTATATTCTCTCTTCCACCCCCAAAATTGAATTAGAAGTCAGGTTTAATAATGTTGTCATAACGTTGTTCTGTACATTTTGCCTTTATTTTAAGGAATATAGTTTTCAGGAATAAAAATCTAAGATGTAGGAATGTATCATATATTTGCTGTCCAAAGTTTTAATGGCTTATATGTGTGTATGAGAAGGGAATGGGTGTTATTATTTATTTGTTTAGAAGATTTCTTTGATCTCCCGATCTAGCATGAACCAATATCCCTCCAATATATGTTTTATATAAAACATCCCTCCAATGTTTTATAAAATAAAACAAAGCAAAAATCAACATACCTACAGCATACAATCAAGGGACCATTGATTGCTCTACCTCCTTAAGATGAGTTCAAATAATATTTATGGGATTGATCTTGGGAGACAGAAAGAAGAATTGCAGCCCAGACAAACAAATAACTAGAGTCCAAACATATTGGTGACGGTAGAAAATCGAGCAAAACTCAATTAACAACTGTCTTGCTTAGCAACATAAATTTTGGGCTCAATTATGGTCATAAGTCAAGGACTACCTGTATTTGAGGCTTTCAAGATTCTATTACAATAAAAGTAGATTTACAATAAAAGCAGTGTTAGTCTGCAAGGTCAATGCTTCTTGTTTGAATTACTTCCAAGAATTGTCATCTCATCTATCATTCTAGCCATTCTGAGAAAAAGCCAAGGTTTTAAAGACATTCTACAGACCAATAAGATTGGGACCAACTGAATTTCTGGGGGAAATCAAAGTACAGAAAAGACATATGTCTCCCAAGTCCCATCTGATAACGTTGCTTCTAGACAGAAACCTGAAACATATCCATCTTGTTAAAGACATAACTTGGGCAGAAATAATTTGAGGTAGGATTTTATTATTACAGATAGTCCTTGACTTACAACTTGACTATTATTACAGATAGTCTTCGACTTTATTTAGTGACCGTTCAAATTTACAATGGCACTGCAAAAAGTGAGTTATGACTGTTTTCTACACTTACAACCAATGCAGCATCCCCATGGTCAGGTGATCAAAATTTGGATGTTTGGCAACTGACTCATATTTATGGCAGTTGCAGTGTCCTGGGGTTACATGATCAACTTTTATGAACTTCTGACAAGTAAAGTCAATGGAGAAGCCAGAATCACTTAATAACCTATGTTACTAATTTGACACCTGCAGTGATTCACTTAATAACTATATCAGGAAAAGTAAAAAAACAATGGGCAAACTTCACTTAACAACTGTCTCAACTGTCTCTTAATTTTGGGTTCAGTTGTGGCCATAGGTCAAGGGCTATTTGTATTCAGCATAAACTATTCAGCATAAAACTACCATTTGAATCTGGAAATGTAATGTACAGACCATAGAAAATTATGTATTTCCAGCCAAAATGTATACCAAAGATTTTAAGAACATAAGAAACTGAACAAACACGTATCTTGAATTACCTCAACCTCTTGGATTTCAACAATTTTATTCCCAACCAACATGCCAAAAAGCCCAATGCTTGAGGACTTGTATGGACAAAATTTACACAAATATGCTGATCCATAATATAGTTTCTTGAGCTTGATGATACCAACCATTGTGATTTGTAGATCATGTTTTGTGTCTTTGAAATTTGTGTGAACTTATAGTGTTTCATCAGACACAAAGTAGCAGTAATAGGCTTCAACTTTACATCACTATGCAGACAGAGAGAGATCTGGAATTAACATTTTGTCTTATCTTTCCCTGAAGAAACTCAACATTTGCTGTTTCATGTTCTTCCAAACAGTTTCTGTATGCAGGCTCACCCTTGAGGGAAGAAATTGCTGCTGAGATGTATGAGGATGAACTGGACATTAGGCATTCAGGATCCTTCTTGAACAGCAGCATCACCTCAGCATGGAGTGAGCACAGCCTTGACCCCGATGACATTCGGGTGGGTGGAACACTCAGGACCTTCTTTTGAAACTAGATATGCCAGAAACAGTGCAGAGTAAGAATTCCCTTTTGCAGTCTTTCTCCTGAAGAAAATCAACAGTTAAAAAAAAAAAAGGGGGGGGGGGCATCCTTCACTGCCCTGAATAAATGAAAAGGGTGGGAAGGTTTGATAAGATTGAGCTTCTTGTTTCTCCTTGACGGTTTGGTTATAGGTGGGAATAGAAGTGATAAAGAATGGGGAGAGGGAAGATGGGAAGCTAAATTCTTCCTAAACTGATGTATACCATTTCCTTTCCTGAGAGAGACAATGAGCATTTAACCCTTTCTTTCAGGGCTAATTCCTGCTCTGAATCACATACAGTTTGAATGCTGTTCTGATGTGAGCTACAAACTGCCAGAACTCAACTTCTCCATTATCACATCCCCAAATCAGCTAAGCATTTTCTCAGTTTTGTGTTTTGTAATTCTGCAAATTGTCATCCACCTATTGATCAAACAACCTATTGATCATCCCAATTTAAATAACTGTGGGTGGCTAACAAGCCTAAAATGAGAACATACATATGAAAACAAGGGGAAAAAAATCTTCCAAAAGGTCAGTGGGGTTAAAGCTGTCCAAAACCTAGTGGGAAGGTTATTCCACAAGGCAAGCACCACAGCAAAGAAGGAATAAGATACATACTGAGCCTGCGGGATCTGGTGCATTGAATAGAAACCTGGAAACAGGCATCCCCCAAATATCCTGACCTTATTCTATGTAGGGTTTATAGGTGGTAATCAGCACTTAGATCATACCTTGATTGCACTACTAGAAACTAGTGCAGCCCAAAATGTGACAGTATGTGGTCATATCTGCTATAGTTTCAAAATGCCCTTCAAGTCAACCACACATACAATGCATTACAATAGCCCAAGAGGGAAATGATTAAGACATAAGAGAATCTCCCAGTCTAGGAATGACAACTGTCATTGCAAGTTAACTTTGTGCAAAGGCCCTCTTGCCGAAACTGCCACCTGCTTGTTGAGCAGAAGCTGAGTGTACCAACTCGGTCTGTGGGGAGTATAAGCCCATCCAAAATTAACAAATGGAAACTGTCCAGATCTGGGGGAAGAAACTAAAATCCACAACTGCTTAGTCATACTAGGTTTGGATTGGATCTTGGTCCTTCCTTTCCAGACTCTCATGGCACCCAGGCACACAGAAAGAATCTCAGTAGTGTGACTTCAGCAGTTCAAGGCAGAGATGCATAACTGAGTATTATCCTCATTCTGGACACTTAATCCCATGCCAACTTTCAATCTACCCTGAAACTTCATGTAGAAGATAAATAAATATAGAGACTGAGATGAGGCTGGATATCTCACCCCATAAACATACACCAATTAGAGGAAGGAGAACCATCCAAGAAAAAATATCTCCACTTCTAACCCCCTAAGTCAGTCCAGAAAGGTATCATCCAAAGACACAAGATGAAGGATGAATATAGACGGACAATTGCCATCCCTGGTCCAGTAGAAATTATGCACAATTATATCAGATACTTGAACAAAGTTGCTCCATTGTCGAAGACATCTTTCCCACTAATCATATTTTTCTCAATCATGACTCTTTAGCTTGAAAAAGGCCATGTAGAAGCAGCAGTATGGAATGATGGATTCATGGCAGGAATATTTCGTTTAAGCCTGGAATAAAGCGTCATCCTAAGGATAAAGATAAAGCAATTTAAAAAGAAATACTTTATCAAACTCAATCAGGCTGCCATTCCATCAACCAGTTATAGTTCATTATTATTATTATTATTATTATTATTATTATTATTATTATGCTTTTGAATGAAAAATTGTTTTATTTTTCTTCTGTTATCTTGTTCTCCTGCCCTTTACTGTATTTTCTCCTCCTCTTGCACATAATATGTAGGATGAATTGAAAAGGCTTTATAAACAGCTAGAATTTCATAAGACCAAGAAGATGACGGCCAACAACCCTCACCTTCAGAAGAAGAGAAGTTCAAAGAGGAGCTTAGGCCACACTTTGATGAGACGTATCACCGAGTTACCTGAATCTATGTCCCGCCAGTGCAGCAAGAAGGAAAAAGATGGGTCTATCAGTGGAAGAAGACAAAGTCATTCTGGCTCCTACAAGCAAAGATGCTCGGACTCCAGAAATCTGAGCATGAAATTGAAAGAGGACTTATTTCCCAAACACAAGGTGGCCTTCCAAGCACAAGGTGGTATTTCACTGAAGAAATCCCATAGTACCTATGACTACCAGAGGGATGTTAAGGCAAACAGTGTACTAACCAGATATGACAGTTGCAAAGAAGCTCCTTTGTTGGACTCACTTATGAGGAAAAAGTTAGCCAAGAAAGCCCCAGAGAAATCTGACAGTGACTCTGTTGATTCAGCCATTCTGGTATACAAATCAGCCAGTGCTCACAATTTGTTGGCAGATAAAAAATCTCTGCATCCCAAGTATTACACTCTGCAGAAATCTCTTAGTGTTGCTAGCAGTGAAAAAGAAAATGCCTCACTGTTAACTAGAACAGCTAATTTAGAAAATACTTATAAACCTGCTCAAGAGAAAGATACAAGTGCAGCAGTGGAAGATACCATGACAGAATTTAGCAATGTAGTCTCAGAAATTCAGGTGAAACAGCTGCAGAGAGAGAACACAGCAAAAGAAATTGAGATACATTTTCCTGGAGGCAAAAACACTCTATGTCCATGGGAAGCTGAGACAGACTCAACAATACCATTAGAGAGCAGGGAAAAGAAGGTTGGAACACCCGCTCCCATCAGGAGCATCAGTATCAACATTTCTGATTTTCCTGAGAGAAGACCTCACACCATTAAGAAGATACCACCTGAACCACCCATCAGGCAGCAAAGTCTGGTTCACAACCTTGAAAGAAGATGTGTAGCTCATTGGGATACTTATGATCAAAAACAACACCCTGCTCAGTCTCCTAAAAAAGAATTCCCAAATATTCCAATGCTCGTCAACATATATCTAAGAGAAACAGAAGAAGGTTCTCCATTAAAACCTGAAATGGAAAAGACTATGCAAGGAGAAGATAATGTACCATCTTCTTCTCCAGTGAAATTAACGAGGCCAGCCTCCATTGCTGCAGAAGTTTGCCCTTGGGAGGTTATGGAAATGCCCATTCCAAGCAAGAAAAATCTAGAGGTGAGTGATTCAGATAATCAAAACAACTCTCCTGAGAAACAATCACAAACCCTCGTTCCCAAAAGCTCCATAAAAAGCTTAGGTATGGCCATTAAAGCATTCAACCGTTCAAAGTTACAGGGAAGCAAAAGTTCCAGAAAGAACAGTGAGAGCAGCGAAGCCAAAAATGAGAAAGACATCAGTGGAAAGCTCAAGTTGGCAGAAACAGTTTTAATCCCTGCTGAAGGATTATCAAGACAAGAAGTATCCTCTAGGAGTCCTGGATATAGCAGGGCAAAGCCAATCAGCAAACAAGCAACTATCTGCCCTTGGGATGAGGAAGAAGAAGCTCCTCCAAGCTCACAGAAAAATAATTTAAACAGAAATCTTGAGTTATGCCCTTGGAAGATGAATCAAGATATTGAAGATAGAGTGAGCAATTTACCAACAACAGCTTTCAAAGATGCTAAAGAGATCTCTCCTATCAGATTGGAAAAGATCAAGAGCCAATGGGGATCTATGTGTCCCAGAGAGAGACCAGAAGATCAAAACAAAGAGAATAAAACTTCTGATGTCTTGCCATTGGTTTCAAAAACAGATACAAAGGCTGAAATTTGTCCCTGGGAAATCAGTGAACCAAAACTCAAAATAGAAGTAAGTCCTTGGGAAACTAATGATCCCTCAACTTCAGAAAGAGAACTTAAATGGAATGTAACTGCTGTTTTCATTGATGAGAAAAAAGGAACTAGAGAAGAAACATTTGGGAAAGGGAACAATCAGAATAAGGAATCTATTTGTCCAGGAGAGAGCATAGTTAGTGAAGATGCATTGATCAAGCATACATCCAAGACCATCAATCTTGCTAAACTCATCTTGGAGAATTCAGAAAGCCTGGAAAACCAAAAGACAACAGTTTGCCCTTGGGAAGCTGAAGGCATTGAAACTGCTAACAAAACAGAAATCTCCCCCTGGGAGTTGGGTCCTTCCAGTCAGGATACAGAAAGAGCAACCAAAAAGACAGTAGCCATTGGATCTAAGTCTCCCAAAAAGGCACAAGAGCCAAGTAATCTTTGTGAAATCCTGAATACTGATGAATTGTCATCTGAGTCAAATGTTAAAGGCCAAAGCTCCCCCAAATCTGGCAGTGCAAAGAACTTACTGGCAGAAGTATGTCCTTGGGAAAGTATGGATAGTCCTAAGATTATTTTTCAGAAAGAAACAAGTTCTCATAAAATGTTAGAAAAGGTAAGCAATCTTCAGGAAACTGTTTGCCCATGGGACAATGTTGATCACAGCATACCTTCCAAAATCCCTTCAAATAACTTTGATAACACAGAAAACTTAAAGGTAGATGTCTGTCCTTGGGAAGTGACCAAAGAGAATGCTTCCAAAGTAGATGAGGGCTGCAAAAGTACTTCTCCAGTAAGTTTGTCCAAAGCAACAGCAAATCTGAGCAATTTACAGGAAGATGTCTGTCCATGGGACAGCAAAGAGCTTCAGCAACTTTCACCAAGATCTGGCAACCAAAGTTTGGCTCCATACAGTAGCGGCTTTAAAAAAGCTGATAGTATTAAAAGTCTAAGGATAGATGTTTGTCCATGGGAAACCTCAGAAGAGGTGAAAATATCTCCATGGACTGAAGCCATACGCTCATTAAAAACAAAAAAACAAGTCTCAGCTGTGCTTTGCAAAGAGAAGGAAGGCAATGTACTTAAAAGTCCAAACTCCAATAAAGCTTGGAGAGAAGTAGCATTAAAAAAAATAAAGACATCAAGAAGTAATCAAGGATCTATTTTTCCCTCAGGAAGTATGATCACTGATAAACGTACTACAAAGAACAGCCAATGCCCATATCCATTGCAAGTTATCTCTAAAAGTACTGGAAGTGTTGAGAGTGTAAAGGTAGAGATTTGTCCATGGGATTTCCAGGAGCTTCAGACAGATGCTAAGATTGAAGAACCACCAGATGAAAGTACCTTTAAAAAGGAGTCAGCCCAGATTTCCAATGAGAAAGCAGATACAAAACCTTTAATAAGGCAGATAAAGAGACAAGAGGAAGTAAGCAGCCCACAAGAATCTATTTGTCCTTGGGAAAGCGTGGCACAAATAAGCAACCAAAGCTCAACTGTGCCCAAAGATGGTTCAACGAAATCAGAGAATGCTGAAAGAGCAGAAATATGTCCTTGGGAAATTGAGGAAGAGGAATCTAGTGGCAAGACTGAAGTATGCCTCACGGAAACAGCACCTACATCTAATAGTAATACAATAGTAAGACAGGATATCAGTGGAGTTTCAAAATGCAAAATGCTGACAAGCCCAAGCTTAAAGAAAGTCTGGGTAAATATGTCAGCTAAAGTATTCAAGTCACATAGCCAGCAAGCTTTAATTTCTTCCCAGAAAAATATTGACAAACTCTCATTAACACCCAGCAGTAAAAGTTTAGACCTGTCCACCAAACCTGACAATATTAAAAGCCTAAAAACAGAATTTTGGGAAATGCAGGAAGCTGGAGCTACTTTGAAAGCTGAAGTATGTCCCTGGGAAGTTATTGAAGTTCCACTGGAGAAGGGGGCCTCAAAGAAAACTTCTAAAGAGAATATGAAAACTGATTCAAGAAGCTCTGTTGAAACCGCAGAAGCTCTGGGGAAAAGTAACAATTCTCTACAGTCTGATTTAAGTGCTGCAGATATCATGGTAACCAGCATTTCTTCAAAGATGTTTGATAGTACAGAAAATATGGAGACCTCCCTTCAAGAAGTCAAACAGTCAGAGACATTCAATAAGAGAGAGATTTGTCAATGGGAAGCAGAAACAGAGATACCAACAAATACTGGTGAAATAACCCAGAGCGTGCAACAGTGTTTGACTGGGCACATGTTTTTGGGCCACAGTGTTCAAAGGGCACAGTCAAAAGGTACAAACAAGATCCTTTCATCAGAAAGCAGAGAGGACATTTTCATAGATAACACCTTCTCTTTGGAAGCAGAGAAAGATTCTACGCTGACCAGAACAGACTCTGTAAAAAATGAAAAAGGCTCAGGAGCCTGCTTAGGAGAGACCCTGCTTGCTGCAGTAGCCCAAAGCAAAACAGAGCAGAAACCAGAGGCGCAGGAAGCAGAAGATCCTAGCAAAATCACATCAAATATCTGTCCTTGGGATTACAATTGAATGTGCAAAACTAAGAATCTGTTTGATGTTTTGATGCATTTTTCTTGAATGCAAAATGGTTTAAAATAAATCTATGTTTTAGATTAAAAAAATAAACAAAAGACATCTACTAGTTTTGGTAATAATGCTCATTATATATTGTTGAGGAAAATAATATTGTAAATTTGAATAATGAAGCTGTGGTCAGACAGGATGACTACTGTTACTTCCCCCCCCCCCCCAAGTTGTACAATTCTGCCTTTAGTTGCAGAATAGTTGCAGAAAATTACCTGTGAATTTGCATTTTGTTTTTGTATACAGACATATTATACAGATCCCTTTGTATATTCTTTCAGCCACTGCAAATTATCCACATGAAATATTTGTAAATCATACCATCTCAGTTACAATTCTATTCACAGTGAAAAGCATCCACTGAAAACAGGCTTTAAAGGCTAGGTCACACTGGCCGACGGATGCAAAATGTATGGAAAAAAGGCACAGCGGACGAGCAAAATTTCGGGGGTGGCTCCATCCGTTGTTATCCGCTCTCAAAAGTGCCCCAAATTTGCATAAACAGAACGGACAACAACGGAAAGGAACGGATGGGAGTAGTATGTAGCGAGGATGGTAAGCGGATGTTCATAGGAAGCCTAGCGGATGGAAGCGGGTGACACATCCGCAGGGCTTCCGGGGGAGAATAGCGAAGCGGATGCGTAGCGGAAGGAGCGGATACGTAGCGGATGACGCAGATGCATCACAGACGCCTATAGGATGCATAGTGGATGCATAGCGGATGCTTAGCGGATGCAAAGCGTTCACTGCGCATGTGGGGAGGATGAATTGCGTCAGCTCCGCGGATATAAAAGGATGTAGCTCGCAAGCAGTCACCATTCAGAGGAAAGACCTGCTGCCAGAGAAATCTTCAAAGAACACCATGGTTCGACAGTCAGGGAAGAAGAGAAAGCCTGTGCCTACTCCTGCCAGCCTTGGCAAGAAGGACAGACCCACCATCCCACCCCCTGGCGCTGACTCTGAAGCTGCTGGTGCTTCTGCTGCTGCTGGTGGTGCTCCTGGTGTTGCTGCTGCTGGTGCTTCTCCTGCTGGTGCTGCTGGTGCTTTTCCTGCTGCTGCTGCTGTGGTGGACCAGCCCCAAGGCCCTCAAAGCCCTGCTGCTGAAGGCCCTGAAGCCCCTACCAGAGGGAGGAAGAGGCAAGGCAAGGAGAAGGGAGAGAGGAAACAGTACTCCATTTCCGAAGACATTTAGGAGGAGGTGCTGGAATGGCTGAGGGAGAACGAGTACCTGTGGAGAAAGGGCCACAGGCTCTATCGTGACACCAAGAGGGAGCAGGCAGCTTGGAGAGACAAGGCAGAGAGCCTGGGCTACACTTCAGACGTACTCCTGAGATGGTGGAAGCACATGCACACCTGGTATGGTAAGCTGCACCTGAAGAAATCTGGCCAGGCCGTTGTCAAGCTCACTGACGAGAGATGTACGTCATGGCCAGATGCAGCTTCCTGGAGGGTGAGATCCGCCACTGAGGAGCAGCCCCTCTGTCAACCCTCTCCCTCAGACAGCCCACAGAGAGCCACTCCTCTTCCAGCCAGGAGACAGCTACCATGTCCAGGTAGGTGTCTTTGGAGGGTCCCACGGCAGAGACCCCCCGACAGCTGCACTCCCCATGCCAGAGGACGTGGAGGATCCCGTCTCAAATGGAGGAAGAAGCAGCAGCAGCCAGAGATGAACCCACCTCTACCCCCAGCTCCACCTCCACAGAAAGCAGGCAGAGAGACAGACTGGAAGGCCAGAGTCACACTGTCCTGCTGGAGATCAGGGACACCATCAAGACCAGTAAAGATCTTCTCTCTCAGCTGATCCACAGCGATATGCCATCCTCTAACCGCAAGCCCTTCATCACGTACATGAGCCAGACCCTCATGGACCTGCCCGAGGCCCAGTACCAGGTGATGAAAGAGAAAATCACAGCACTGCTGCACCACCCTCCAGGCCCAGCTGAACCTGCTCCGACCCACTCCAGGTCTGCTCCTCCACCCCAGGCGATGTCACAGCCCTTCCACGGCTTTCAACAGCCCCTCACCTACCAAGGCTATGAGTACCAGGACTTCCCACAACAGAGGCATCCCTTCCCAGTCCAGGCCCAGGTACATCGCACGCCACAGATGCCTCACCTTGCCCAGCTGCAGACCAGACAGCCCCACTACACTCCTCCCTCCTCCACCCCACAGCCAAGCCCCTCAACAGAAAATCCGTCTTCAGTACTGTGCCTGACATCCCAGGTCCTTGAGGAAGGGCCTCTCAACCTCACGGGACTGAGTCAGCTCTCTGAGAGCTTCATGAACACACCATCCCGTTGTACTCTCGGGGCCAGGCACCCCAATGGCGCCTCAGACCAGCACTCCAGCAACAGCCACCTCCACAGTCCCTGGCCGCTCGAAAGCTGAGACCATAGACATGCCTCAGAGTGACTGAGAATAGTGCCAGAGACTGAGTTGTTACCTGTTCACCTTTGCTTAAAGACACTTTACTTGGTTCATTTTGCTTTTTTAATAAAGTCATAAAGTTTACTTAAGACAGTTGTTAATAAAAGTTATCTTTGCTTCACACACTTGGTTCATTTTATTTACTTAATAAAGTGTTGGTGAAAACTTTGAAAAAAGAGTTAAGCCTTTGCATGCTTGTGGGATAGGTAAGGATAGCTGTGGGATGGATAGCTGTGGGATGGGTAAAGGATAGCTGTGGGATTGGTAAGGTTAGCTGTGGGATGGATAGCTGTGGGATGGGTAAGGATAGCTGTGGGATTGGTAAGGATAGCTGTGGGATGGGTAAGGATATTTGTGGGATGGGTAAGGATAGTTGTGGGATAGATAAACCTCCAGTGCAAGCATAGTGGGACTGTATGGTCCACCCTCCCAGCTGCCACACATATGGCCCTTTATTATCAATAACAATTTATTCATTGATCAACACATTTCAAAATAAACAAAACTCTATTAAAATGCCCTATTCATTGTAAGGCCACTCAACATACATGGCACAATCTCATCAGTGTGATGAGACAGGCTGAAGGAAGCATCCATTAAGCATCTATCATCCTGTCTTGCCACTCCACTGTTCCAGCTGGGGAGTTGCATCAGTGTTTCAGTAGGTTGCGCTGCTTCTTCCCTTCACGTGAAGCTCTGTTGGGGCCTTGTACATCCACAGTGTCTATCAGATTTCGTCCTTGCCTCCATTCACCAGACTCCATGTCCCCATTGCCTTGTTGACGGTCTACAAGCCTGTTCTGCAACACTGGGTAGCGGATGCGCATGAGATTGTACAGGATGCAGCAAGCTTCCACGATGCTCCTCACAGTCCCTGGGTGATGCTGCATGGTGGTGAGAAGTACCTGGAACCTGTTGGCCAGGATGCCAAAGACGTTTTCCACCACCCGTCTTGCCCTGGACAGCCTGTAGTTGAAGATCCTCTCTTCATGGGTGAGGTATCTGGAACTGTCGGGCTTCATGAGGTAGGTTCTGAGGGAGAAGGAGTCATCACCCACGATGAAGTAGGGCACATCTTGTGTGTCATTGGGTAGGGGGTCTGGATCTGGAAAACCCATGATGAGGTTGCGTTCCAGCCCATCCTTGAGGTCACTGGCGTTGTATACCTGGATATCTGAAGCTGACCCGTTGCCTGAAGCATCAATGTACATGAACTTGTAGTCAGCATCAACCATGGCAAAGAGGATGATACTAAAGAAGCCCTTGTAGTTGTGATAAGAGGACCCTGAGTTGGGTGGAGCTTTGCAGGCCACGTGCTTCCCATCTATGGCTCCAATAGTGTGGGGAAAGTTTCACCTCTGATACCACTCTTCTGCAAGTTTCCTCCAGCCTTCTTCAGTGGTGGGGCACTGGAGGAGCTCCTCCACATATTCTTCGATGATGGTCTGCATCACTTCTCTGACCACTTTGCTGATGCTGTTGTGTGGCACCCTCCAGGCATACTGCATGTTTCTGTACGTGGTTCCAGAGGCCAGGTAGCGCAGAGTCAGTGCCACCTTCAGTCCAGGGTCCAGGCTGGGACGGAAGTTGGTGTTTGGCTTGGTCAACCTGGGTCTCAGACGCTCCACAATTTCATCAAACATGGCTGGTGGCATCCTCATGAAGTGCTGGAATGCACAAGTGTCTTCATTCCTCAGCTCCACCATCAGCTTGTCATAGAGTCCAAACTCCACTCTTCTCCTGATCCATGTTCGGACCCAGACAGCTCTTGGACGTCTCCTTCTTCTCCTTCCGTAGAAAAGGTGAAACAGTCTGAAGAAGGCTTGGTACTCGTGTTGAATGATGGCAGCTACCATAAGGAGTGTGTGATGATCCATGGTGGAGATCAATGATGTGGAAGAGCAAGAGCAAGAGCAAGGGTGAAGAGGTCTGTACACCAAGGGTGCTGGACTGATAGTGAGATCCAGGTGATTTCCTCCCCCTTTTTATAGGAAATGTCGGTTTTCCCTTTGGTGTCCTTCCACATATTCTAGGCATACTCCAGACATCCGAAATATCCTAGATACGTCCCATATACGAATATTTTGTCCGTTTTAATGCTTTATATACGAGATGCATCCGCTTACATCCTTTCTATTTCTGTGCTACTTTGTGTGGATGTTCCGTGTACCTTTCGCTTCCTCCCTCTTTCCGCTTTCAGCTGCAGCAGATGTGAGTTGCAGGGATGCCCAGAGGATGCCAAGAGGATACAGCAGATGTGTAACGGATGACAACGGATGTAGAACGTTTGTTGCCCGTATGCGTCGCGGATGTAGATCGTACGCGGCGGAAAGTTCTTCCGCTCAAAAAGTTTTGTGTAGCTCAAAACTTTTTGAGCGGATGAAATAGCAGTAGACAGATGTTTGATGGATAGAGCATATGAATCACGTACTCAGTGAGTACACAATGGATGCATCGCGTTTCCCAATGGATGGCAAGCTTTTTTCTCCATTTTACATACTCTTTGCATCCGTTGGTGCAGTGGGACATGGGCTAAAACAAGGTTGAATTGTGGATTATTTGACAAGGACATTTGCATATAACAGTAGTTATGGCATACATCAATGGATAATGGGAATAAGCACAATCAAGGAGAGTTATTTTTTTGTTTTGTTTTATGAAATATTACCTATTGGTAAAAGACTTTTCACTAACCTCTCTGAGGTATGCTGGCTTTACAGGGTGGTTTTACAAGTTTAATAAAATATGGAAATACAATTACACTGGGGGAGTTTTTAAACAGTGACGATATCATACCTGGAAACTGCCTAGGAAGTAATTTCCAAAGGCATGGACCTATCACTGAAAAAAGCTGACTGTAATTAGGTAAAGCTTAAACTTGTTCACCTTTACATCAGAGAACAGAGCTTCCACTGAAGATCTCTCAGCCCCATTCAGTCTATTCGTTTAAGATGTTAAAGCTGTAAAAGCTAAAACCAGCACCTTAAATCAGTCAAGAAAGCTACAGTAAAGTAACTAATTTAGAATAAATGTAACATGAGCCGTGTACCACAGGTTTTCCACTTTATGTAAAATCAACCATATTGTGGTAATGGGCACACTGGAATATTGACATCATGTTATCTATACAATCCAGGATATGGTTGCTGGTTCATAAAGTAGCTGCTGTAGCAGGAAGTTACAGTAACAAAATGGGAAAAGGGCTAGGGAGGGGGCAAACTAGTGATAACAGTACTAGCGTTGCTCTCCAGTTTATTTGCCATTGCTAAATGAGTATGCCTACTGCATTGCAACCAATGAAATTATTTTCTAAAAGTATGGATGTTATATGGGCTTGAAAGACATTCTTGTAATTTTTTTTTTTTATAAAACTTCAGTTTTCTTGTAAACTTCCTTTTTAAAAAAGAAAGAGGCTGGTACTTTAAAGCATATAAGCTTCCAGTTTATTTACACAGGAAATTAAAGAAAAGCAGCCTGGAGACAAAAAGTAGGCACCAACTACGGGAGGCTGCTATACCTTAATTGATACTCTCTACATGAACTTACAATTCACTCGATGCTTCACTACAGCTGTATATTACAGATGTGCAACAAATGGTAAATAATAATAATTGTTGTCTTTTTATAAGGATTATAATGAGCTGGTTTTGGTTTTTTTTGTGGCAGGATTCTATACATTTGCATAGGAAAATGTCATTTGCTTCCTGCAAATGCAGCCATTGTGATTTGAAGGTCTTAGCTTCTAGCTTAATGTGATCAGCAACCCAATTTATTGTGTTTATGTAACAGTTTGTGTTTAAACAAATAATAACTCTGTATATATTCCTTAATATTTAACAGAACCATTGAGAGAAAGCCGAGTCCATCTGCATAACACTATCCTGACTTTTGGCTGAGTTTGGTTTCTTAATGAAACCTTATGCAGATTTTAATAAGAGCCACATTACACACGCAAATGTTTTGGGTTCTACCTGCCTTGTTGTATTAAATTGTTTCATGAACCATCTTTACCATCAGTTTATCCAGCTATAAAAAGAAATGTGTTTTAATAATTATTCTAAAAATTCTATAACTTATACTAGACAGGCTTTTTGAACTACAGGAAGTGTTATACTGCTTTTAATAATCTATTATTGGTATGATTCATATTTGAGAATTGATTTTAATATAATTTATTGAATGAGTTGAAAACATTCCCTGTCCCCGTCCCCTTTTCTGAAATAAACCATCCCTAGATTATCTCATTCTTCTTTGGGTTTGCCAATTTGTCTATTTGTCCCTTTCCCAATTATATTCATATATAAATTCAGTTTATATCTTATTGAAAAAGCCAGAAACTAAAAATCTAAGGAATGAGGTACAGTGGAGGAGATATTGGTTTGTTTCTTTTTTTTAAAAAAAAAGCTGTCCTTGCCTTATGTCTCTGTGGATTTTATCAGATACTTGGACATAGCATGAAACAAATCAGAAATAAATTAGTAAGCTATATTTGTACTGGCACTCCTCCATCTATCATTTGTTGAGCAACCATTCAAAGTCACAACACGGAAAAAAATAACTTATGACTGGTCCTTGCACTTGCCATTGCCTCAGCAACCCCATGGCCAGGTGATTGTTATTTGGGCAGTCAGTAGGGAAGTTGGCAAATATTGCATATTTTCAACAGCCAGCCAGTGTCCCATAGTTGTGTGATTGCCATATGTGATCTTCCTAACTGGCTTCTGGCAAGCAGGGAAAGTCAGAAGTCAGAAGTTGGCAGGGAAAGTCAGAAGTCACAGTCATGTGATGCTTAATAGAGAAAAAAAAGGTTGGAAAATTGGATTTGGCCATGTGGTACCTAACTTAATCACATTAAAGACAAATTTTCCAGTACCTGTTGTGGTCATAAATCAATGACTTCCTGGAATAGGCATATCAGAAATAGTTTCAAATTGTGGTTTCCTATTCTAAAATAAACTATGATTTATTCATTAATCCAGGGTATAGATTATAGTAACCCTAAATGCATTATAGCCTAATCTTGTGTATAAATCCTACACATACTGCTTTTGTCCCGTGATCTTGTGGGAGCAATTTAGTTAAAGAGACTGATATTTCCACCTTCTGAGAGTTTTGTTTATGTTGATATCTCCTGCCTAAACATTCTTTTTCTATAAAGCTTTTTAATGATGTCATCCAACCAATGTCTTTGATTGATACCTATGTTTTTCAACCACAAGATGGCATATTCTTGAGAATGTTTCTTTGGCATTGTTGCAAACAATATTAGAAATTGGTATTTTTGAAAAAACAAACACAATTTCCCCCTTTCCCTAAGGGCAGAAAATATACATTACACAATATTTTATTTGGCATTGTTGCAAATAGCATTCAGAAACCTGATATGTTTGGAAAGCAGAAGCTAAAGCAACAATAATAACAGAAACTTGCTAATGGCAGGAAATATACATTACAAAATATTTTAAAACATAGTTCTTCATTATAATATAAAAAAATAGAGGAATAATAACTCTTCCCGGGGGGGGGGGGGGGAGGAATAGTATAAACAGTAGTGAATTGAAACAATCATCAAGTAGCTTTCAGCAAATGCCAAAATAAACAAGGCTAGGGAAACCCATTTGTTTTTCAAAAATGTCCTGTATTCCTTTTAATACATGCAATGACATACTAAGATTATGCATACTAAGATTATACAGATGTTCTTAAGGCTAAGCTATAAGGCAATGTAAAGATATTTGATTTTGATTATATTTATGTGGTAAAATGTTTATAGTTCAGGCCCAGAAAGGGCTGTCCCTCAACTGTTGAGATTGCAGATACATGAGTTAGCAGTGTACTTGAATAGGTGTGCTTGATTTTCTGAATTAACTTGATTAGAAGATGTGAACCCAAAGTAACAACAGATAACATTCATAATGAAAGAATAGGAAGCTATGAAGACCAGCCTTATCAACATTACAGACCCAGATCCATTATTAAGAACTGTCACGGAGTTAAAGGATTTGTGGAAACTGCTTTTGAGCTGTAGCTTCATTGCTCAGAGACCTTCCTCCAAACAGGCAATACATGGCTTTGACTGCTTTATAATAACCTAAGATTCTAAATTTCCCTTTTGAACCCTCACTTTCTCTTGAATTGTCTGATGTACTTTTAGACAATGCTACTAATATAGTACTGTAATGTAGTGTGTCAAATGTTAGGATACTTTGTCTCTGTACTGTATTAAATATCAAACAGTTATCTCCCTCTGTAACCATGTAAATACAGTAATAAATATCTATATATATATTAAGAGAAAGTAAATTTTGTTTGACTTTTAATAAGGTTGGGAAAATTTTTATAATGCTGACTTTGATATTGCTGGGTTCTGTGAAAACAACTGTAGGCCTCAGATTATATTTTGAACATATCTGATACACTCATTTGGAAAGCATGTTGTGGGCATGATCATGAAATGGCTTCAGTGTGGGCTTGAACAATCACAAATCATGCTCTTATCAGATTCTTTCCTCTTTTAGATCTAAATAGTTTACACTATATGCTGCCTACTATGAATTAAATCAAGTTTATACTTTAATGTACTGTATATAAATCTACCCACCCTGCAGGCAGAGGCTTTCCAAACTGATCATAGCCTATGATTAAGAACTTTTTTCATACAGAGATAGGAATAAGTGCACACCTTGGAAAGCCACACGTGTACCCAACAGCTAGTAAACAGATAGCCAAACTCTGCATTAGCATTGTAGTACATTGTACTCTGCATTAGCATTGTAGTCTCATGGTTAATGTACCAATGTCATATATTAAATAAACAAATAAAATTAAGTTACAGATAGTTCTCTATTTACAAGCACACCTGGACCAGAATTTCTGTTGCTTAATAAGGCAATTTTAAGTGAGGTGCACCCAATTTTACAATCTTTCCTTTTGTCATGGTTATTAAGTGGACTCTACAGCAAAATTTGACTAACTTTGAATTTGACTTAAGTGAATTTGATTTTTCCCACTTGACTTTACTTGTCAGAAGCCAGCTGAGAAGATCACAAGACTCTGGTATCCTGCAACTATTATAAATAAATAATTAAACAAGGGCTAACTGTAGTTCCTTCCTTTCATTTGCTGTCCCCAAGTTTCAATTATAAATGGGAAGGAAATAACAAGTTGCAAGGATCTCACTTTTATTTTCATATAGGTTATCAGCTCTGCAGATTTCCATTAGATTCTAGTAAAAAGCATCACAGCACATTCCCCCCTCCCTAATTTGGATAAGAATGTTAATATCCAATAAGTAATTACCTATAGGAAACTACAATACACTATTATAAAGATTTTATTATGCAACTGTAATTGGAGATGGTGGGTTCTTTTCTTAGTAATAACATCTGTTATGCCAATCTTTGGTTTCAAACTAAAGACAAGACACTGCCAAAATATTCTCCCGGGGTTAATTTATTGCACATCTTTCTGATAAAAAGAAGCAACTATTAGCTTAAGTTTTATTTCTTTTTTATTTTCTCTTTTTAAGAATTTAATTCTGTCTGTCTCCCATCCATCTGCTGAGTGATACAGAATTTTGATCCCTGCTAAACACAAATTTAATAAATGTTATTTCCAAAAAATAATTTTTAATACTTTGCCCTCCCATAATTTATACAGGATCTTCAAACCTATTTAAAACATTTTAAAACTTTATTCTAAATCATAGTTTCTAAATCATCTACAAAAGATATAGATGATTAAAAAAAAACTGAACATGAGATTACCAGTTACATCAGGATCATATCTTTTTAATTCAAGAAACTGTCACTACCATTACATCTATGAAATCATAGAAAGCTCCTGACCCTGTTGGTATTTCGGTTGACTGTAAAATCAAAGTTGATTAGGTTTTATATCTTGAAATCTATTACTTTATTGATCAAAAAGTAACAATATACAACCAATATTGCAAAGTATGTACATCAATTATTCTAGCGAGGAAGAGTGAAAAATGGAATAATATAGGAATTATAACAGCTTGATATATACCTCATAATTTAATGAGAGGCATAACACGTAAGAAGTTGCCCAACATATCCAATTCTTCTTCTGTTTCATTTTCTTGGTTTTATTATTTGTTGTATTAAATCAGTGGATCTGGTGCCTCTTGATGATTCTTCCTTATGCTTCTGAAGATGTCAGGGTTGGTCCTGGGATCATAACAGTCTGGAAAGTGTAAGGTTATGGAAAAAGAAAGCAGAAAATCAATGCCCCAATTGTCAAAATCTATGAAGTATGAAATATGAAGGAAGTGCACTGACTTCTCATTGTATAAGTATCTGTTTATTTTAAAATTTTATTAAAATTTAAGATTTTATTAATTACTTTTGACATTATTTAAACAGAAAACCAAGCTTAAGTTAAACCAAGTTTTTTAAGATTATGACTTGACTAAGGATTATATGAGTAGGGAAACAATTGTACAGTGTGAACTCAAGCACACATCTCTGACTCTCTATAGTAGTTTCCTCCAAAGTTTTAAATTACAACTCCTCATGCTCCTGCCAGTGTCCACTGGTTATGCTAGATGAGAATGCAAGGATCTATAATTCAATGCTTCCAGAAAGCATGAAATTGGCAGAAGTCTTGTAATGGGCTTGTAATAATGCGTTGAGAATATTACCATCAGCTAAAAGCATACTTACTTTAAACTGATCCATTTTTACACTTGTTTATTCAATAAATCACGGATAATTAATTGACAGTGGCTCATTTCACACGTTATTTCAAAATCAAATAAATCACATTATGATTTAATAGGATATATGAATCAAGGTACTTTATCCTTTATAAAATAAAGTAGCCAAAACCGTAACATTCTCTGGCTTTTAAGGTTTATGCATCAAAAAAATTAAGACACCTTTACAAATAAATGCCACATCATAACCTAAACATATACCTTGATTAGGGGATCTTTTGGAGGAGCCCATGATGGAACAATCTTGTCATGTAACCTCCACTGGCCAGTTCTGTGTAGCAGATGTCTCTCAAACACAACATATTCTAGTACATCCTTTGGTATCTGTTCGTTTCCATACATCAGCCTCCCAAACTGATCATAGATAGCTAAAATCTGCCAGGAAAAAAAAATCAATAATCCAACCCTGAGCCATTAATTCTGATACCTCCAGAGTAACAATGGTTGGAATCACATACCTGCCGTATGTGAATTCGAACTGTCACTTGCCCATACAGAAGATCCTCATTCAGCAGAGTTGGGCATCGCACATGGACCACTCTAGGGGGCTCCAATGACTCTAGAAAACTCCACCGAATGGTCTTGCATTCATTTCCTTGTACCATTTCCTAGCAAATTCAACATGTCTAAAATTTCAGCATGTTCAAATGAAGGTTAAGCATACTACTGCACGAGGATTAAAATATTTATGAGCAGCTACAAGAATTTTTTTAGAAAAAAATTAGAGGATAAGTGACCAAAAAAAAAAAAAAATCAACACCCGAATCCCTATCATTAACAACTCAGAAACCGAGATTTACTGATTTGATATAAAATATTTTCCAGTCCTGAAAGTAGAAAAAGGCACAAACACAATTGAAGAAAAAAAGAGGCAAATAAGCAAGACCAGACTGAGAAAAAGGAAATGGGCATAAAATGCAAAGTCATGCTGTGGGCAATTGAAACTCATGGTACCGTTTAGATCAGGGGTCCCCAAACCCCCAGGCCAGCCTGCTACAGGTCTGTGCTTTATTCGCACTGGGCCACATGAGCAGCAGGCCAACATGCATGTGCATGCAGCTCAACTTGAATGTACAGCTCAACTCGCATACACAGCTTGACTTAATAGTTGAGCTACATGTGCATATGGATTGGGCCACCACTCACATGGCCAGGTTCTGCTCTCCCCCTACCTGGCTGGACTGCCCAGAGGCAAAGGTTAGGGACCTCCAGTTTAGACAAAATAGACTAGTTTATTTGCATTCAGAACTTTTTCCATATAGCATCATCAGTGAAACCCAATATAATGATTCCAAAGATGAAGTCTATACCATGATAACTGCACACATTAGAAATGAAACAAAAAAGAGAAGCAACCTTCTGGGCTCAGACTGTTATAAACCATGCTGAGGCCATAGGCAATTTTCTCCAACCCTCCCCCTCCTGTAATGACTTTTAGAATCCATGTAGGTGCTATCGAACACTGTGCATTACTTCCTATTCTGTTAGATTTTTTTAAAAATAAAAAGTATGCTTGCTCCGTACTTCAATTTTAAGTGCATACAAGGATGTCAAACTAACAAAGCACCTTTGGGGCTTGAAATGAAAGAGCCCACCAATGATTAACGCTGCCCAGTGTGCAGATTGACAATGCAGGAATACCATAGGAGTATAGTAGTGCAAGTTATCTGTTATAGGAAAGTGCCATGACAGATCTTCTTTAAAGTCTTTTAAGCAAATACTTGCTGATCTCATCAGATTCTTACCGGGTAACAGTGTTCAGTCACTAGAGTGTGAAGTTTTTCCTCATTAAAACTGTAGAAATTTAGAAAAATAATACATGACCAAGTTGCTTCTAAATATCAATTTAATGAAAATACTATTCAGTTTGAAACACATAAGCGTGGACATACTTATGCACGCAGAATTCTTGACAACTTCTAATATGTATAGAGAATAATCCTATTATTATTCAGGAATAATCCTGAAAAAAAACCATTGCTAACAAAGTTCAAGTTACTTTGTACTATGCAAGACTGGAAAGAAAAAAACCCTCTGTGAATCAAGATAAAAGTACTGTATAGAAACATACAGTAGATAATATCAAAACAGCTAATAAAAGGGTGTAAAAATGCATGAAGACACTTGGAATGTCTAATGAATGAACCAGCTCCTACTCCTACACCCACTCTTTATCTGAATACAGATTTTAACAGCTATCAATTGGTGATATTACTTCCAGGCATTTGAACCAGTTTCTATCAATCTATCCATCACAAAGCAACAGGCTACTTCGTTTTCCATTTAAAAAAAAATCCTAAAGATAATTTTTGAAGTTTCTCTAAGTAAGATAAATGAACTAAAAGATGTTAACTGCTATCAAACTAATGCACAATTTGTGGGAAGAGAGGGAAGACTGGTGCCTACAACTGAAACACATCCCAAGAAGTCTTACTTGGCCAGATTATTGTGTGCCTCAATAAAGATTTCTTGGGCTTTTTCTCCAAAGGTTTTGATGCGGAAGTCAGGATCACTCTCCCTTATTTTTCGGATTCTGTCAAGAAAAAAAGGGCAAGGAGAGAATAAACAACCACAGTTCAAGAAAAAAGAATCCTTCAGATGAAGCTCATCAGACACAGAACTTACATAATCACAAAACAGGAAAATGCTGTTTCTGCACAGCTAAAGACATATTCATATTGATTATAATTTTTTACTCTGATCAATCTATGGGAGAGTAATGACCAACAAGTCTATATCTTGATGAGGGATTCTAAGAAAAAAGCCCAAACATCAAGTTCTGAAGTCATCGGTCAAACCCACTATTAATAAAAGACAATAGTATCTTTCATCATAAGACCACATACTTATCTAGGCTAAAATACTGTTGGCTAGTTCACATCTTTTTAAACTTCAGTATGCTGCATTCATCCTGGCTGTAGATTAATGCAGCAAACTAAAGGCCAATTAATCTCAAGTGTGTCTACCCTTGTAAGGATACAGCAGAAATGAAACAATTCCATTCTAAATTTCCATAGTAACCTAAGTCATATCTTTATTTGGAAATGGGTTGAACAGCAAATGAAAAGTATGCACAAATCTCAGGAAAAAAATATTAAATATGAAACTGTTTTGTTTAAAGCAAAGCCTGAAAGGGAACCATTAATTCATGAAGGAATGTTTGGGAGTATACTCACAGCCAAAGGTTAAAACTCATCAGCTTCAAAAGTTATGAGTGATTACATCATTTCATGGAGAACTAATCAATCATGATGTTTGAACCTAATAATGTCATATTAAAAAATATACCAAATGCTGGGAAAATATCAACAATAAAACTAACACTACGAAAAGATGTGACTTATTTCCAGACCCCTTTTTCATAAATTTGCAGCCAAATTACCATTGTCATATTAAAAATATATATTTTAATTTATATTTGTATATATTAATATATACAAATATGTATGTATGTACGCTGTTCAGCTTTGTTTGGGTATTTTCCCACGTCATTGTAGTTGTGCTTTTAAAGTTGTAGCAACATTTTGGCAGAATCTCGTCTGGACAAACACAATACAGAAGCCTGATGATGGCAGATGAGATTCTGCCAAAACGTTGCTACAACTTTAAAAGCACAACTATAATGACGTGGAAAATACCTGAACAAAGCTGAATACCATACATTTAAGTACCAGCAAAAACTTAAGAAAACAAATATATATATATATATTCCCCTGTTTCTCCAACAATACAGCCTCCTCCAATAGGAAGTCCCAGCATGTTTTATAGGTATGAAATGAAATTAAGCCCCTCCCCCCAAATTAAGGCCTATATTAAAACATGCGAAATGGGGGG
>BLBF01000051.1:4980547-5025634 GCA_015471245.1 Laticauda colubrina
TAGCTTCCTTCGGGTATTATCCCACGTCATTGTAGTTCTGTTAAAGTGGTAGCAACGTTTCAGCAGAATCTCATCTGCCATCCTCAGGATCTTCAGGAAACGTTGCTACCACTTTAACAGACTGAGGATGGCAGATGAGATTCTGCTGAAACGTTGCTACAACTTTAACAGAACTACAATGATGTGGGATAATACCCGAAGGAAGCTAAACAGCACACATGTAAGTACCCGCGAAAGCCTAAGAAAACATATATATATATATATATATATAAAATTTTATTCAAAAACATTTTGAATACAATGTATTGCTAGGGCATATCATTCACAGAGAAAAAAACAAGGAAAAAGAGAAATAGTAACATATATACTAATAACAATAGCAGTGGTGCAATAGAATAATTTTAATTAAATTTATCTTTGTTAGTTTATTTGTAATAGTGTTGGTTATATTAGCATACTTATAATTATAAACCATTTTTATGATTAGTGCATACAAAGCAATAATCTTTCTTTACCTAATTTCTACTAATCTTTAACCATTCATAAAATCTATCCCATGTTGTGTAATATTCTGTATCTCCTTTTTTCTTTATTTTCTGTCCATCTCTGCACAATCCAATATTTTCTAAATTGCATACTCATCTGATGGAGTGTTTTCATTTTTCCAGTACTGTGCAATCACAATACACACTGCTGTCAATACATGCAAAACTAGGTATATCCCTTTATCATAGCCCTTCAGCATTATACCCAACAGAAATATTTCTGGTTGCAGATCTATTTGTTGCTTGATCATCTTTTCCAATCATGTATTTTCGTCCAATATTTTCTTGCTTTCATACAAGTCCACCACATATGATAATAAGTACCTGGGGTCCGATTACACTTTCAACATTTGGCAGACATTTTGCTGAACATTTTTGCTACCTATAAAATGCCACCTACAAAAATTTTTTATAAAGATGTTCCTCATATGCAGTAGCCATTGTCAGTTTGTAATTCCTATACCAAAATTTTTGCCATTTATCTAATTCTATAGTATAACCAACATTTCTTGCCTATACAATCATTGTTTGTTTGACTTGTTACTCTTCCATTTTATAACTTAGTAATTACAGTATATATTTTAAAATCAGCTTTTCATCTGATTTTTCATTTGCAAATACAATCAAGATACAAGAAAGATATGAAAATATGGGGCCTTTACAAGGAACCAACAGCACTTGATATTATTGGGGACATATTAAAAAGATTTTTTATTTGATTCAACAATGCATGCATTAGAAAAGTTCCTCTTTTCCCTCCTTCTAAAGTCATACTAAGTAAATAGCAATAGCACTTAGACTTATATACCACTTTATAGTGCTTTTCAGCCCTCTCAAAGTGGTTTACAGAATCAGCCTACTGCCCCCAACAATTTTGCATCTTCATTTTACCCACCTTGGAAGGATGGAAGGCTGAGTCAACCTTGAGCCTGATGGGATTAGATCTGCCAAATTGCAGTGGGAGTAGCTTGCAGTACATAGTTTGACTCTTTACTCCCAAAAGTCAAATAACACACTCTGAAGCACATTAACACTATTTGGAACTTCAAATGAGGGAAATTCATCTTTTACATGACTTATCAAATAAAATAATTCCTTTGCTTGGGGAATGCTAGCATATAGACAGAAACATTAAAACTCATTTTCTGTAAATAAGTTTTTATAAATAGGGTAATATTCAGTTTTCAACTGCTTTTTCAAATTACCATATTCCAAAAAGGACTACAGTATGTACAATGTACTCTTGTAAGTTAATATTTACTGCCCGGGTTTTTAGGAAATGCAACAGGAAATAAATCATCCTTTAAGACCTACAGAAATGCTTAGAAGATCAAGACCATGGCACAAACTGCAGCTTCTAAAAGGAAATTATACATTAGCACTAGATGAACAGATGCAATAGGCTGACTGGATGCACAAACAGAAAGATACATACGCCATGTAAGATTTTGCAGTCTGCCTCAATTTCTCTGTCCTTTGTAACAGCCCTTCCTTTGACAACACTGACATACGGGCATCTCCTTCTGCAGGAATGTAAGGGTCAAAGATCCCCCCTGGATTGGCAAAACAAGAAGAAAATATAACGAACAATTATTTTTAAAACATGCTTCCCAATCAAATGTGAAACATTAATGTTTAAAAAAAATTGAGGTAAAATTTTTTTTCTTCCCCCCCCCCCCCCCCCAAGGTTAATGAATTTAAAGTTCTTCCACAAAACCTGATCTTATTGACATTCTACTGTTATAAAAAAATTGTGTATTGCTGAATGGCCATGATTTACAGCTTCAATTACCTTTTGCTTTTGTGGAAAACTTCATACTGACAATGTGGACAGTGTGTTATTTTATCAGTCAGTACTGATAAAATAGTTAACGACTTCTTCAGTGATGGCTGTTGCAATGGTAATGAGCAACTACCTGTAGTACTTATGACCTGTCCTTGAAATTCTAGGCGCCTGGCACCCAGTTTGCAGTCATGATGTTACAGCACCTCATAATCACATTATCATCATTTGCAACATTTAGTGACAATTTACCACAAGCAAATTCAAACTGGCAGGAAAGGTTGCAAGTTACACGCACTGATTTTCCTCCCAAGAAGCCCAGTATAGAATGTGAGAACTCAGGAATCTCACACTCCATAATGTGTGCGCATCTGCAGCATTTCCCACTTGTAATGCATGCATGCATTTGTGCTGCATATCCTTTCTTCCTCCTGTCCACAGCACTTATGCCACAGCACTCTCTATCCCACCTGGCCACATTCACACTGAAGCATTCCCCCACTCCCACCCCCAGCCATGCTCCATGCCATACATATGCCCACTGGCTTGCCAAGCATTTGCAACTTCCACACTGACTTTGCTTATTGGAACCTGGCAAGTAACAGTCACATAAGATCCTTGCTTAATAACCTGCAATCCTCACTTAACAATGGCAACAGAGACTGATGGTCCTATGATATCATGTTTTATAACTACCTTATTTAATGATGAAAATTCTGGTTCCAATTACTATGGTCAAATGAGGATTATTGCAACACATAATACCTATCTGAAAAAAAAGGCAAATACAGCAACAACTTTATTACATTCTGCAAATTAAAATTCTGAAAAATATAGTGTAAAAACATGAGTAGTTTTGTTACTTGATAAATTTAAGTTTGTTTTTTCTCAAGGAAAGCATGGTAAGTCATATGGAGTATTTCCATTTTATTCCTCAAATAATAACATTATAAGCGTAGAATAGGATGAAAAAATATGACTAGTTTCTACTGTGGTTCTCTGAAAACAAGACCCTGTCTTTTTTTTTTTTTTTTTTGCCACCAAAAAAGGCACCAGGTTTTATTTGGTGGGGGAGGGTAGAGTATGTCACCCCCTGACTCACCTCCCTTGTGTCACCCCCATCCTCATTTTTACTGTCAGAGGCCTTCAGGAACTTCTTCGGCCAGCAAGGCTCTCCTGACAGCCTCTGCAGACGATAACAGAGCTCCAGATTAATCCCTAGCTCTGTTATCAGCTACAGAGGCCTTTAGGAAAGGCCATCAGGAAAGCCTTGCTGGCTGCAGAAGAAATGGGCCGAGATGTGGAAGGCCTAGTTGCAACTGTTGGAAGAGAAGGAGTAAGGCAGCTCCACCCCCCCATCACCACCCTAGTTTAATTTGTCCCCATGTACCTTGGAGAGGGCAGGGCCTTAATTAGGGCTTATTTCAGGGATAGGGCTTTATATTGGGTGCACATATAAAAATCAAACTAGGACTTACTTTGAGAGTATGTTGTGTTTGTGGAAACATGGTAAGTTAACACAAATTTTCATAACCAAAATTCCATGGCTTAAGCCTGAATCACGTAAGCCAAATATCTTAGCTACTACAATGACTACTGAAATATTAATGGGTGATTTGATAAAAATACAAAAAGAATCTTGCAAAAAACATTACCAGGTACCATTGGTAACATAGGTCCTGAATAAATGTATTTGTGCAGAATGGCAGAAAAATGATGCCAAAAAGTAAGGCTATCTATTGATTTGTTTTAATTTTTCCACCATCCATTAAAGCCTTTTGGTAGTTTTCAATAAAAAACAAATCTAAAAAGATTTTTAAAAGCTGAAAAAAATAACAATTAAGTACAAAATGCAACCAGTAAAATTAGCAATTTAAATCAAAAATTAAAAACTTTACGGGCCCTTCTGAAAGTTAGAAAGACATCAGGCTCATTAATACTGCAGGGACCCATATTCTTCAGGTATAGGTTGGTCAGAGATAGTGGCCAGTCCACAGTTAATGAGAACTCTCGAGCAGAGGTCGCCAACGTTTTGGACCACAGGGAACACCAAACTCATAATTTTAAATTCCAGGGATCACTAACCAGTCCTGTGGGCGTGGCTGAATTTGTGGGTGTGGCTTGGTGGTCATGTGACTGGCTGGGTATGGCTTGTATGTAAATATTATAAACATTGAATTTTTTTATTAAAAAAAGAGCAACTTTTACCCAAAATTAGGCAAAGCAGGCAAGCAGATTGAGTTGCTTACAGAATCATTGAATGATCTATCTGCCATCGGCTACCTAAGTCTGTCACATAAAATTTGCTTGCCATGAGTCTGCCCTGAATAATAGAACCTTCAGTCCTAAGGAAGGTTCTAAAGATTAAACAGAAAGCAAGAAATGCAACAATTTCCTGCTTTCTAGCTAATTTAAATCTCCCTGCACAGCAGAACAGCTGATGATCGGGGAAAAAAAGGAAAAATAGCAACTTAGCAAGCAAGTTTGCTGGGTAAGGAGTGAGTGGTCAGGGAGGCTTCCCAGTGGCCATGTGGGCGGTGCAGCCTTGTTTTTCTGTGGAGCCTGGATAATTGCTTTGGGGGGTGCTCTGGAGATGACATTTCTCTGCAGACCACCAAAATTTTCTTGCGGCGCGACAGCTGCTCTAGAGGAAATGGATTATGAAGACTCATTTTAGTCAGATTTTGACCCAGGATTTAGTATGGCAAGAGCCTTAATCATGCTTCCAGATGACCTATGATGGGACCAGGATGACAATCATGCATCTGTTCTTGTGCTCCTTGATCTGGTTTTTGATATTGGTAGTATCCTTATGAGCTACCTGTAGTATCCTTATGAGCTACCTTTCTGGTCTTGGGATGGTGGCACCATTTTACAGTGATCCTCTTCCTTCTCATGACTGGTTTGTCAGTACTGGTTAGTGAGCAAAGATCACTCCATATGTTACTCCTTTGTAAAGTGTTACATGGTTCCACCCCTTTCTCATCCAATTAATATGTATAAGTAGTTATTTGGTTATGACAGCATTTGAGAATGGAATTACTGTCACTAAATGATGCAATCTTAGCAAAATGTCATGTAACCACATCATTTAGCAATGACAATCCCAACAGTGCTGATTGCCATCATAATTCCAAGATGACCAAGTAGTCCCAGCAGTACAGGGGTGCTAGTCTCAACAGCTTACAGAGTGCTAACAACCAGACAACAGCAAAGAAATACAATCCTTCCATATCTCCCCATCATCCTATCATCATTCTTTCATTCCGCCACGATCCTGTCTTAGCTGTCAGTACCATCCTTCCATTCCCCTGCTATCAGAACCAATGAAGCTTCTTGGATGAGAAGTGAAACATTTTCTTCTTTGTTGTCAAGGAAAAAATAGTCCGGTTGTCTTTTGAAGAAAAAAGCACTTTTGAGACAACTATGACCTGGATAACTGAGAATCTCTAGAGACGATATACTCCCACACCTTTATTTATTTATATATTTATTTATTTATTTTGAACAAGAAGTGTTATTTCTGTATTTTTATAGCCATCTTTATTTCTTCTGGTCAATTTTTTTAAATAGGTAGAACAATCCATTCTGAATAACTGCATCTCATTTCCAATCATATGTTATTACAGGGAAAATGACAATGGCTCAGACTTTGCTAAACATCATCACTTGTTGCTATAGTTAAGTAATATCTATGTGGATCATTACAATACCAATAGCTACAGTACATTTTGTTATATGAAATGAGAAAGGATTTAAAGATATCTGGGAGTGGAAAAAATGAGAAAGCAACCAACTTATATCTATTTCACTTTCGAACTCAATATACCCCAGAGCAGGGGTCCCCAAACTTGGTAACTTTAAGATTTGTGGACTTCAATTCCCAGAATTCTCCAGCCAACTATGCTGACAGGAGAATTCTGGGAGTTGAAGTCCCCAGGTCTTAAAGTTGCCAAGTTTGGAGACCTCTGCTCTAGTGATTAATTCTATTTCAATTCTTTCTACAGAATAAAGTATCAAAACTACTTACTTGTGCAGGTAATAGTGATATACTGTGACAACTTCTCTTCAGGTATCATCAATCCTGCAGCTTTTAATTGCTTTTGCTGTTGTTCCAAAGAATCATAGCTCCTAGGGGGAACTTTAAGTCGTTTTTTGGTCCTCACTGGGATCACAAGACAAGATGGGGCAAAACGGGCAACATTCAGTAAACATGTTACCCCCTTTCAATAAAAAAAAGCAATGTTATACAAATAACTTTTAATTACAGCTATTTATGTAATCTTACCTTCCCAATCCAAATAAATAGCAATATGAGCCACATTTAGAGACATAATAAACATACATAGCAATTCAAATCTACAGATGAAAATATGTTTCTTATTTCAAATAAAGACATGTTTTCTCTGAATTGTCAGGAAATTCCTTCTGCAAATGATCTTTGCTTTTCAAAACAATCTTTGCTTTTCAAAACAGCACACATACTGTCTTTTCAAAAAGAAAAAAGCAATCTAGACATACAAAAGTCATTTCAAAGCATATAAATAAAATATAAATTATATTAGAATAGAAGATTGCCATATTTTCAGAGATTGCTAAGAAAATATGACTAGTGCAAAAACTAACTGGATCGATCTATGGGTATCATTTACTAAAACAAATCATATTTGTTTAAAAGTTTGGATAGTTTGTACCTAAATGTTGAGCAAACCCAAGTAATGACTGATTATGTGCCATCAAGTTGGTGTCAACGCTTAGTGACAACACTGATTTTCTCCATAACTCAACTAATGAAGTTAGCTTCGAGTTCACTGCACTGAGCAAACTAAACTGATGCTGAACAGCTGCAATTCTGACAGTAGCTCTCCAAAATTCCTGGGAGTTTTTCTAGACGTGAGTTTAAACTTAGGAATTTTACCATTCAAATTATATGTCTAATCACTGTTCCTTTTGCAGACACATATGCAGTGCTCACCTAGTATAAAATCTGCAATTTAATTTGCTTGGTTTTGATTTAGCATGCTGTGCAAATCCTAATAATTACTTAATGGCATATATTTCAACAGAAACATATTGGGCTTCTGTCTGTTACAATAGAAAAACATGTTTAAGAAACATATATTATATTAAACACTATTCACAAAATAAGTATATTCCAATACCCAACCCACAACAAACACCCACTTCCCCACAGCAATGAAGATGCAAATCCATTCAGTAGTATATATAGCCCTGACTCTGCTTACCTTCTGGGAAGTCCTGAAATTCTGGCTGGGTGCCAGGATAGTAACTAAGCCCACATTATCAGTATATGATGTCTATCTCAGCCATTTTATATTTTAGCTAGTTTTAAAAGTAATTTTTAAACTATAGATGGGCAGCCATATAAATATTTGTATCATATTTTTCCTTCCTTTCCTCAGAAATAACTCAATAACTTATTTCAATGATTGAAGTAAACTAATTAACATTTTGTAGTGTTCTAGATACGCAGACCATTATTTTTCAAAACAGCTAAATTTCTATACAATTAGTCCCAAACTCTTCAAATGTAAAAACCGATATCAAAATCTTCACGTATATTATCATTCATTTTCCCTTACTTAAATGACAACCGAATCGTTTTCTCCATTTAGAAGAGAGAAGCTATTGGTGGAACGCTTACTTCTTATATATTTGATTTTATCTAGATAATTAAAAGCAGAACATGATAAAACATCAAGTGATGGCTGTAAAGTGCTGCAGCAAAACGAAAAAGACAAATACACACATAAAAAGAGGTGTTCTAATAATTACGAAAACCATAAATTTCCATTCGCCCGAAAAACACGCGCTATCAGAATAAACGACCAGTGAAATTTCCCTCCCAATACTTAAAATAGAAGTAAGGATATAAAACTACCTTAGCTATACTTAGCCGCATGGAAGCCGCCATATTGCGAGCGCCGCTTTGCACGACGGGATGAAGGAGGGATATCGAATGTGACGGAATACCAAAGAGGCGGAGACGGTCGTGGAACATGGCGGTAATGGGATATCTGATGGCCCGCAGCGTTCTAGCTTTTAATTGATACCTCGTCAGCGAACAAGAATGAGCGGGGACGGCTAGCATCGCCTAGGCGAGGGCATAAATCGTCTCCTAACCTCAGACATGCACAAGTATGCAAGGCACCAATAGAGACATCACATGGATAATAGATTTGCTTTCAGCTCTTTGTAACTCTTCCTAAATAAACGCTTGAACGCCTTTGCAGAAAGGTGCTATATAAAACGCGTTGTTGCTGCTATTCGAGATAGTATTTAGTAATCAGGATGCCTAATCGTACTGGCTTACCGAATTATCCATCCATTGAAAAAAGAAATACCTGTAAACTGAACTAACGATATTAATCGATAGATTCATGAATGTCGTTTTTTACAAGCCCGAATTAAGTTTTGCAAAGTGTGAAGGTAAGTGCATACTAGGATACAAATGAAGATAGCGAACTGAACAATAGTACTTTCTTATTAGGCAACAAGCAAGTAGTGTACAGGTAGTCCTTGATTTATAACCATTTAATGACTTAAAAGTTACAAGGAAACTGAAAAAAAGTGACATATTTTATGACCGTCACAAAAGATAAGCATATGACTCCGGGACACTGCAACTGTCATAAATAGAAGCCATTTACCACATGTCCATATTTTGATCGTGTGACCATGGGAAAGCTGCAACAGTCATAAGTGTGAAAAACAATAATAAATTAACTTTTTTCAGTGCCAGCGTAACTTTGGTCAGTAAGATAGCTGACATGGCCCTTTCCAAATATATTCTATATGAGTTATTAATTATTTAACTTGCTAAGATTATTTACATTTAAGTAAATAATTTCCTCCTTGGCTGTACTTTGTTTCAAATATAATTGAAGCCAAATATCTCAGCGTGGAAAACATACACCTTTGACTTAAGAAAAAAATTGATCTTGAGTCTCTATTTGCTCCTACTTGCTGCAGTCAAACTTTATGTTAGAGCTATAAATCTGTCTACATTTTACCACTTAAAACGCTAGATTAGGTTTCTACACAAAATTCAAAGGGAAAAAAATCTGAATCTGAAAAATCCTGCCAGAATTTGGCCTTATTTTAATGAGTGTAGTCTTCACCTCAAGCAGATAATTTTAACAGTGCTTAATTTTAATCACCATAGTTTCTAATGCATCATCATACCACAAGAGAAGATGTTTTTGAGACATACAACTTTTTCCCTCCGTCAAAACATCTGTCTACTGCTATTTCATCCGCTCAAAATGTTTTGAGCTGCACAAAACTTTTTGAGCGGATGAACTTTCCACCCGGATGATGTACATCCGCGGCATATATGGGCAACAAATGTTCTATGTCCGTCATCATCCTTTAAACGTCCACTGTATCCTCTTGGCATCCTCTGGCCATCCCTTCAACTCACATCCGCTGCAGCTGAAAATGGAAAGAGGGAGGAAACGAAAGGTACATGGAACGTCCACACAGTGTTAATAGCACGGAAATAGAAAGGATGTAAGCGGATGCATCTCGTATATATAGGATTAAAATGGACAAAATGTTTGTATCTGGGATGTAACTTGGATAATTAGGATGTCTGCAGTATGTCTAGAGTATGTAGAAGGATACCTAGTGGATAACCGATATTTCCTATAAAAAGGGGGAGGAAATCACCTGGATCTCAGTATGAGTCCAGCAGCCATGGTGTACAGACCTCTTCAACCTTGGTCTTGGTCTTCCACATCATCCATTGTTCTCCACCATGGATCATGACACAGTCCGTATGGTAGCTGCGATCATTCATCACCAGAACCAAACCCTATTCAGACTGTTTCACCTTTTATACATAGGGAGAAGAAGGAGATGTCCAAGAGCTGTGTGGGTCCGAGGATGGATCGTGAGAAGAATGGAGTTTGATTGGACTGTATGACCAGTTGATGGTGGAGCTGAGGAATGAAGACCCTCGTGCATTCCATCACTTCATGAGGATGCCACCAGCCATGTTTGACGAAGTTGTAGAGCGTCTGAGACCTAGGTTGACCAAGCCGAGCACCAATGTCCGTCCCAAACTGGACCCTGGACTGAAGGTGGCACTGACTCTGCACCACCTGGCCTCTGGAACCACATACAAAAACATGCAGTATGCGTGGAGGGTGCCACACAACACCATCAGCAAAGAGGTCAGAGAGGTGGTGCAGGCCATCATCAGAGAATAAGTGGAGGAGCTCCTCAAGTGCCCTACCACTGAACAAAGCTGGAGGAAACTTGCAGAAGAGTGGTATCAGAGGTGGAACTTTTCCCACACCGTTGGAGCCATAGATGGGAAGCACGTGGCCTGCAATGCTCCAGCCAACTCAGGGTCCACTTATTTCAACTACAAGGGCTTCTTCAGTATCATCTTCTTTGCCATGGTTGATGCTGACTACAAGTTCATGTACATTGATGCTTCAGGCAACGGGTCAGCTTCAGATATCCAGATATACAACGCCAATGACCTCAAGGATGGGCTGGAACGCAACTTCATCATGGGTTTTCCAGATCCAGACCCCCTACCCAATGACACATTAGATGTGCCCTACTTCATCGTTGGTGATGACACCTTCTCATGAAGCCCTACACTTCAAGATACTTTACCCATGAAGAGAGGATCTTTAACTACAGGCTGTCTAGGACAAGACGGGTGGTGGAGAACGCCTATGGCATCCTGGCCAACAGGTTCCATATACTTCTCACCACCATGCAGCATCACCCAGAGACTGTGAGGACCATCGTGGAACTTGCTGCATCCTGCACAACCTCATGCGCACCCGCTACCCAGTGTTGCAGAACAGGCTTGTAGACCGTCAACAAGGGAATGGGGACATGGGGCCTGGTGAATGGAGGCCAGGACGAAACCTGATAGACACTGTGGATGTACAAGGCCCCAACAGAGCTTCATGTGAAGGGAAGAAGCAGTGCAACCTCCTGAGACACTGGTGCAACTCCCCAGCTGGAGCAGTGGAGTGGCAAGACAGGATGATAGATGATTAATGGATGCTTCCTTGAGCCTGTCTCATAACACTGATGAGATTGTGCCACGTATGTTGAGTGGTCCTACAATGAATAGGGTATTAATAAAGAGCTTTGTTTATTTTGAAATGTGTTGATCAATGAATAAATTGTTATTCATAATAAAGGTCCATATGTGTGGCAGCTGGGAGGGTGGACCATACAGTCCCACTATGCTTGCATTGGAGGTTTATCTATCCCACAACTATCCTTATCTATCCCACAACTATCCTTATCTATCCCACAAGGGATAGATAACCATTTAGCTGAACCATTTGTTCAAGGTTTTCACCAACACTTAAATGAACCAAGTGTCTTAAGCAAAGATAACCTTTATTAACTGTCTTAAGTAAACTGTATGACTTTATTAAAAAAACAAAACGAACCAAGTAAAGTGTGCTAAGCAAAGATAAAGTGAACAAGTAACAACTCAGTCTCTGACACTATTCTCAGTCACTCTGAGTCATGTCCATGGTCTCAGCTGTTAAGCAGCCAGGGACTGTGGAGGTGGCTGTGGCTTAAGTGCTGGTCTGAGGCGCCATTTGGGTGCTTGGCCCCGAGAGGACAACGGGATGGTGTGTTCAGGAAGCTCTCCGAGAGCTGACTCAGTCCGTGAGGTTGAGAGGACCTTCATCAAGTACCTGGGATGTCAGGCACAAAACTGATGATAGATTGTCCGTTGAGGAGCTTGGCTGCGGGATGGAGGAAGGAGGAGTGTAGTGGGGCTGTCTGTCTGCAGCTGGGCGAGGTGTGGCATCTGTGGTGTGTGATGAACCTGGGCCTGGACTAGGAAAGTCTGCTTCTGCTGTAGGAAGTCCTGGTAGTCATAGCCTTGGTAGGTGAGAGGCTGTTGAAAGCCATGGAAGGGCTGTGACATTGCCTGGGATGGAGGAGCAGACCTTGACTGGGTAGGAGCAGTTTCAGCTGAGCCTTGAGGGTTGTGCAGAAGTGCTGTGATCTTCTGCTTCATCACCTGGTACTGGGCCTCGGGCATATCTCTCAGGGTGTGGCTCACGTAGGTGATGAAAGTGTGGCGGCTGGAGGATCCTCTGTCCAAGTGGACCAGCTGAGAGAGAAGTTCTGTGCTGGTCTTCATTGTGTCCCTGATCTCCAACAGGACAGTGTGGCTCTGGCCCTCCAGTCTGCCTCTCTGCCTGCATCCTGTGGAGCTGGGGGAGGGGGAGTGTTGGTCTCTGGTGGCTGCTGCTTCTTCCTCCATTTGTGACGGGATCCTCCAAGTCTGGCGGCATGGGGAGTGCAGCTGTTGGGGGGGGTCTCTGCTGTGGGGCTGTCTGAAGACACCTGCCTGGACAGTGTAGCTGGCTCCTGGCTGGAAGAGGACTGGCTGTCTTTGGGCTGTCTGAGGGAGAGGGCTGTCAGAGGAGCTGCTCCTCGGTGGTGGACCTCACCCTCCAGGAAGCTGCACTTGGCCATGACGTACATTTCCCGGTCAGTGAGCTTGACAGAGGCATGCCCATATTTTTTGAGGTGTAGCTTGCCATTTCAGGTGTGCATGTGTTTCCACCATCCCAGGAGTACATCTGCAGTGTAGTCCAGGCTCTCTGCCTTGTCTCTTCAAGCTGCGATAGAGTCTGTGGCCCTTTCTCCACAGGTACTCGTTCTCCCTCAGCGATTCCAGTACCTCCTCCTCATGGTCCTCGGAAATGGTGTACTGTTTCCTCTCTCCCTTCTCCTTTCCTTGCCTCTTCCTCCCTCTGGCAGGGGCTTCAGCAGGGCCTTCAACAGCAGGGCTTTGAACGCCTTGGGGCTGGTCCACCACAGCAGCAGTAGCAGCACCAGCAGCACCAGCACCAGCAGCATCAGAGTCAGTGCCAGGGGGTAGGATGCTGGTTCTGTCCTTGCCAGGGCTGGCACAAGTAGGCACTGGCTTCCTCTTCCCTGGCTGACGAACCCTGGTGTTCTTTGAAGATGTATGTGGCAGCACGTCTTTCCTCTGAATGCTGACTGTGTGCGAGCTGCATCCTTTTATATCCGCGGAGCTGACGCAATTCATCCTCCCCGCATGCGCAGTGAACTCTTTGCATCCAATATACATCTGTGCAGCATCCGCTTTGCTTCCTATAGGCGTCCGTGATGCATCCGCGTCATCCACTATGCATCCGCCCCTTCCGCTATGCGTCCGTTTCGCAATTCTCCCCCAGAAGCCCTTCGGATGTGTCATCCGCTTCCATCCGCTGTCACCCGCTAGGCTTCCTATGAACATCTGTTTAACATCCCCACTACATACTCTCCACGTCCATTCTTTTCCGTTCTGTTTATGCAAATTTTTGCCACTTTTGAGAGTGGATAACAACGGATGGAGCCACCCCCGAAATTTTGCTTATCTGCTATGTCCTTTTTGCATACGTTTTGCATCCGTGGGCCAGTGGGACCTAGCCTTAAAAGAAGCAGATTTTGAGAGAAGAATCTCCCATCTCAATTTGAAGTGATATAATCCCAATACAGATTTACCACATCAGTCAGAATAGGCTTTATAAATACTATTCTTTAACCTACTTTTTCTCTACCTTAGGAGCATTAATTTGTGTAAACTTCAGCTCCCAGAATTCCCTAGGCAATGCAGCTAAGATTGATTAGATTGTGAAATACCACTTTGACATGCTGCTATTCTGTTCTATTCAGGGGTGGGATTCTACCAGTTCCCACCTATTCACTAGAATCGGTTGTTAACATTCTAAACAGTTCAGATAACCGGTTGTTAGAAGAAATTACTACTGTTAGAAGAAATCCTGTAAGGAAGGCAGGAAGGAAACATTCTGATGTTGCTTACAGAAACTGCTTCTCCATTAATCCTTATTATATTCTTGGCAGGACTAGACTTCCTGTCTCAGGAACATCTCTGGAGTTTTTTCCCCCTTCTTTGCTGGTACTTTGTGTGGAATGACCGCTAAAAGTCATAATGGCACTGAAAAGAGTGATTTATGACCATTTTTCACACTGAGGACTGTTGCAGCATCCCCAGTCATGAGAGGCCAGGCAAGGAGATGCGTGCCTCAATTTGAGTGATATTGAGTTGGCCACGCCCATCCAATAATATGACCACCAAGCCATGCCCACTAAGCCACGCCCACAGAACCGGTTGTTAAAAAAATTGAATCCCACCCCTGGTTCTATTGGATATCAAGGTTATAGATTAGACGAAGAAAGAGTACAAAAAATATCATCTATTTCTGAATTGTTGCCCAAAGCAAAATAAATATTATATACAGTTGATCTGTCCATGAAGTCATCTGTAGATAAGCTGGACTCAGATATTTTACTTTTTCCACAAATCGCTATAAGCCATAAAATGTATTTTTGACTTCACTTTAGTGTAATACTATATGACCACCACAACTGACCCCAAAATGTATGTTGCTAAATGAGAAATTTGTTAAGTGAGTTTTGCTTCATTTTATAACCTTTCTTGTCATGTTTTTTAGGTGAATCACTATAGTAGTAAATTAGTAACGTTAAATGAATTTGGTTTCTCCTTTGACTTTGCTTAAAAGAAGGTTGTAAAAGATGACCTTGGGACACAGCAACAGTCATAAATATGAACTAATTGCTAAATATCTAAATTTTGATTACATGATTATGGGGATGTTGCAAGAGTTCTGACTGAAAAATGGTTATTAAGACACATTTTTTAGGACCGTTGTAATTTTGAACAGCAACTAAATGAACTGTTATAAGTGGAGGACTACCTGTATGTGTTCAGCTAATGTGGTTTGTAACCAAGGTTTATAGCTGGAGTCCATCCAAATACTGGCTTATCTAATGAATCATAGTTTATTTGATCTTTAGTGTAATGTGTGTTTTTGTACTTACTGTCTGGGTAGATATTTTACAATCCTTATTTGAGTACCATTATTTTACAATCTGAATTGTTCTGCATTTATTTAATAAGCTTTTAAAATGTTTTGCTTTACGAATTTATTTACATTTGCATTTGAGAATTTAAATGTCCCAGACAATTTAAAAATGTTTTTTTACTCTCTGCGCAAACTGGCTTGGCTAATACATTTTCAAAATTTAAAAATGTATACAATTCAGAAGGAACTATACATGCTCATAATAGTAGTTAGACACTTTAGAATGAAATATGTTGGTATGTCTATCAACCCAGCTCTGTTTCTAATCCAGGAGCAGCTGTTAGTTCCTTGCATTAGTGCCTGCATTCTCTTTTGGCCTGGAGAAAACAAATTGACTTTAAAAATAGTAGAAATACTTATAGTTGCACTGATGTGTCAGATAAAGAATTAGGGGAAAATAAAAGCTTATTTTTAGCAGGATGAGCAAAAAAAATGACACATCAACAGCATGGTTAGTTTACTGGATATTGGTGCAAGGCAATGCATTTTGCTATGATCACAAAAGAAGTAACGCTCATAGCCTAGTTAAATAAAGAATGCTTCACTATGTATAGATGTGTGCCCTTTACTTGCAGCTTTTTAATTAGGTTTAGCATGTTATTTGGATTTAGAAATGTTGCCATTTTGAATTTTTGCAAAGGAAATATGAATCCTGAGATTATCATAGTAATTATACTGTTATCACGTATCTTATCAGTTTATGATAATATAGCACCTTAAGCTTGAAGTTTTTATATTCTACTATAGATTCAATTATTTGTAACTATATTACATGGAATGATAAGTATCAAATTATCTTTCTCATCAGTTCTCTTAACTTTCTGCCCCCTCGTAACATGGAGGTATCCATTTAATCCTTCGACTGTATACTAAAATAATAATCTACTATTTAATCATATATACTGAACAATACAACTGAATCTAAACTGGTAATACTGACATTAGCTTCCTTATTTATATCTATTCATCAAACCAGGCCTCTACAAATGGACTGGAGTGTATGAGACAATAATTGCACTGGAAAATAAGAATGACAGTAAGATTTGATTATTTATAGACCATTTAGTCTGGGTATTGTGATTATTAAAATATATGCTAAAGCCCATGTCACACTGGCCAACAGATGCAAAACGGACATAACGGACAAGCAAAATGTTCCATCCGTTCTTATCCGCTCTCAAAACGGGCAAAAATTTGCATAACCAGAGCGGATAACCCTGACGCGGGGAGGACGCAGGGTGGATGCAAAGCGGATGCGGAACGGAAGCCCAGCGGATGGAAGCGGATGGGAGCGGATGGCGAATCCGCAGGGCTTCCAGGGGGCCTCAGCGAAGCAGACGCGGAACGGATACAGCGGATGCAGAAAGGATGCCAAACGGATGAAGCGGATGCAGAGCGGAAGCCTAGCGGATAAAGCGGATGCACAGCGGAAGCCTAGCGGATGCACAGCGGAAGGGGAACGGATGCCAACCGTTAATTGCGCATGCGGGGGGGAAGTATTACGTAAGCCTCCCGGATATAAAGGGAAGCAGCTCGCACGTGGCCAGCATTCCGAGGAAAGACCTGCTGCTGGACACTTCGAGTTCCTTGCCTGCCCTGCCAGCCTGCCTTCCAGCCAGCCTTGGTGCCTGCTTGCCTGCCTGCCTTCCTGCCAGCCTTCCTGCCAGCCTTGGTGCCTGCCAGCCTCCCCGCCAGCCAGCAACCCCACAACCATGGGGAGGAAGCGAAAGCCTCAGCAACCTGCCGCCATCCCTGGCAAGAGGGACAGGGCCAACCTCCTGCCCCCTGCCCCTGACTCTGCTGGTGCTGGTGCTGGGGCTTCTGCTGAAGCTGCTCCTGGCGGTGGTGCTTCTGCTGGTGCTGGGGCTTCTGCTGTTGCTTACTCTGTTGAAGCTGCTCCTGGTCCTGCTGGTCCTGCCCGACCTGCTCGTGCTCCTGGACTTGCTCGTCCTGCTTGTGCTCCTGGTCTTGCTCGTCCTGCTCGTGCTTCTGGTCCTGCTTGTGCTCCTGGTCCTGCTCGTGCTCCTGGACTTGCTCGTCCTGCTCGTGCTCCTGGTCTTGCTCGTCCTGCTCGTGCTTCTGGTCCTGCTTGTGCTCCTGGTCCTGCTCGTGCTCCTGGACTTGCTGGCCCTGCTGGTGCTTACTCTACTGCTGCTGATCCTGGTCCTGCTGTTCCTGCTGCTGCTGCTGCTGCTGCTGCTGCTGATTATGATCCTGCTGGTGAGGATGATGATGCTGATTATGATCCTGCTGGTGAGGATGATGATGATGATGATTCTGCTGGTGCTGGTGCTGCTGCTGGTGGTGTGGAGGAGCAGCCCCTACTACCTGGGAGCCCCTCTGATGAGGGCCCATCTGGTCCTGCCAAAGGGAGGAAGAGGCGTATGTGACAACGGGAGAGGAAGCAATACTCCATTGCGGAGACGCATGAGGATGAGGTGCTGGAGTGGCTGAGAGAGAACGACTATCTGTGGCGGAAGGGACACCGGCTGTACAGGGACACCAAGCGGAAGCAGGCTGCTTGGAGAGAGAGGGCGGAGAATATGTGTTACACTTCGGAGGTGCTACTCGGCTGGTGGAAGCACATGCACACCTGGTACGGGAAGCTGCACCTAAGAAATCTGGCCAGGTCACTGTGAAGCTGACAGACAGAGAAACCTACGTCATGGCCAGGTGCAGCTTCCTGGAGGGTGAGATCCGCCACCGAGGAGCACCAGCAGCCCCTCTCACCATCCTCTCTCTCCGGCAGCCTGCTGCCACCCAGTCCTCTTCCGGCCGAGAGTCAGTCCCTGTCTCCAGGCAGGTTTCTGTGGAGTGTGCCACGGCGGAGAACCCGCGGACAGGTGTGGTAAGCGTGGTGGAGTGCGTAGAGGACTCCCTGGTACGGTGGGAGAAAGGAGACATCGAGTCCACCACACTCCTAGCCACATCCACCCCCCGGAGCTCCACCTCCGCAGAAAGGCAGAGATCTGGACAGCTGGAGAGGCAGAGCCACAATGTCCTGCTGGAGATCAGGGACATCATCCACACCAGCATAGATCTCCTCTCTCAGCTGGTCCACACCGACTCCTCATCCTCCAACCGCAAGCCCTTCCTCACTTTGTCAACCAGACCCTCAAGGAAATGGCGGATCCACAGTACCAGCAGGTGAAGGACCGGATCACGGAGCTGCTTCACAACCCTCCAGACCCAGAGGAACCTGCTCCTACCCAGTCCAGGCCTGCTCCTCCACCCCAAGTGATGTCCCTCCCATTCCAAGGCTTCCCACAGGCCCTCACCTACCAGGGCTACGGCTACCAGGAGGTTCAGCAGCACAGGCAGCAGCCCTTCCCAGTCCAGGCACAGAGTCATCGGGCGACACGGTTGCCACCTGTTTCACTGATGCCACCGATGCCACCCACGCCAATGATGCCACCGATGACAGCGATGCCACCCACGCCAGTGATGACAGCGATGCCACCCATGCCAGTCCTCACCCAGCTGCAGAGCAGACAGCCCCACTACACTACTCCTTCCTCCACCCCACAGCCAAGCCCAGCCTTAGTACATCTGTCATCAGTACTGGGGCTGACACCCCAGGGCATGGAGGAAGGACCTCTCAGCATCACGGGGCTGAGCCAGCTGTCCGAGACCTTTCTAAACACACCGTCCCCTGTTGTCCTCTTGAGGCCAGGCACTCCAGCACCACCCATCACCACAGCACCTGGACCCTTCACCCCTGAGACTGGGCACACCTCCGAGTGACCAAGAAGAGTGCCAGAGACCGGCTAGCTGGCTACCTGTGGACTTTATTTGGACACTTGACTTGGGTCATTTTTTTTACAGCTTGTTGTTCAATAAAGTTTATCTTTGATTCACACACTTGCTTCACTTCTTTTTTTTAATAAAGTCTTGGTGGAAACTTTTAGAATTGGCTTAAGCCTTTGCATGCTTGTGGGATGGGTTAAGATAGCAGTGGGGTGGGCAGGGATAGCTGTGGAATGAGCAGGGATACCTTTGGGATGGCTAATAGCTGTGGGATAGATAAACCTCCAGTGCAAGCATAGTGGGACTGTATGGTCCACCCTCCCAGGTGCCACACCTATGGCCCTTTATTATCAATAATAATGTAATCAATCATCCACACATGCCAACTCTTTATTAAACGCCCTGTTTATTGTAGGCCCACCCAACATACATGTCCCAATCTCATCTGTGTGATGAGACAGGCTGAAGGAAGCATCCATTAAGCATCTACCATCCTGTCTTGCCACTCCACTGCTCCAGCTGGGGAGTTGCACCAGTGTTTCAGGAGGTTGCGCTGCTTCTTCCCTTCCCGTGAGGCTCTGTTGTGGCCTTGCACATCCTGAGTGTCGATCAGGTTTCGCCCTTGCCTCCATTCCCCAGGCTCCATGTCCCCATTGCCTTGTTGACGGTCCACGAGCCTGTTCTGCAAGACTGGGTAGCGGGTGCGCATGAGATTGTGCAGGATGCAGCAAGCTTCCACGATCCTCCTCACGGTCTCTGGGCAATGCTGCATGGTGGTGAGAAGTACCTGGAACCTGTTGGCCAGGATGCCAAAGGCGTTCTCCACCACCCACCTTGCCCTGGACAGCCTGTAGTTGAAGATCCTCTCTTCACGGGTCAGGAGTCTGGAAGTGTATGGCTTCATGAGGTAGGTTCTGAGGGAGAAGGCGTCATCCCCCACGATGAAGTAGGGCACATCTTGCGTGTCGTTGGGCAGGGGGTCTGGATCTGGGAAGCCCATGATGAGGTTGCCTTCCAGCCCCTCCTTGAGGTGACTGGCGTTGTATACCTGGGCATCTGAAGATGAGCCGTAGCTTGAAGCATCGATGTCCATGAACTTGTAGTCAGCATCGACCATGGCGAAGAGGATGATGCTGAAGAAGCCCTTGTAGTTGTGATAAGAGGACCCTGAGTTGGGTGGAGCTTTGCAGGCCACGTGCTTCCCATCTATGGCTCCAATAGTGTGGGGGAAGTTCCACCTCTGATACCACTGCTCTGCAACTTTCTTCCATCCTTCTTCAGTGGAGGGGCACTGGAGGAGCTCCTCCTTGTATTCTTTGATGATGGCCTGCACCACTTCTCTGACCACAATGCTGATGGTGTTGTGTGGCACTCTCCAGCCATACTGCATGCTTTTGTAGGTGGTTCCTGAGGCCAGGTGGCGCAGAGTGAGTGCCACCTTGAGCCCAGGTTCCAGGCTGGGCCGGAAGTTGGTGTTTGCCTTGGTCAACCTGGGTGTCAGGCACTGCACAACTTCGTCAAACATGGCTGGAGGCATCCTCATGAAGTTCTGGAACGCTCAATTGTCTTCGTTCCTGAGCTCCACCCTCAGCTTGTTGTACAGTCCGTACTCTGCTCTTCTCCCGATCCATTTTCGGACCCAGATGCTTCTTGGCCGCCTCTTTTTCTTCCCGTAGTAGAGTTCACAGAGCCTGTAGATGGCTTCGTACTGTTGCAGAAGGATGGTGGCTGCCAAAAGGTCTGTGGTACGATCCACGGTGGACATGACTGGATGTTGTGGAAGAGCAAGAGTCAGATGAAGGCTGCAGAGGTCTGCACAGGTGGGCTGCTGGTCTGAAAGTGAGGTGCAGATGAGTTGCTCCCCCTTTTTATAGGCAGTATAGGTGTCCCTTTGCATCCTCTAGGCATCCTCTAGGCATCCTGTAGACATCCTTAATATCTGAGATAGGTCCCCTCTGCAAACGTTTTTTCCGCTTTAAACGCATTGTTTCCGTGCTGCATCCGTTCTGCATCCGTTCTGCATCTGTTCCGCGTCCGTTCCGCTTCCTCTCTGTGTCCGGGCGGATGCGAGTTGCGCTGATGTGCAGCGGACACCAAGCAGATATAGCGGATGCCTAACGGATGCGTAGCGGATGCCTAACGGATGCGTAGCGGATGCGTAGCGGATGCAGAACGTACGAACTGGATACATTTTCCGCGCAAAAGTTTTAGGTAGCCCAAAACTTTTGGAGCGGATGAAACGTCCATAAACGGATGCTGGACGGATAGAGAGGAAGCAAAACGGAGGTAGTGAGTACAGAACGGATACATCGCGTTAACCAACAGATGGCAAGGTTTTTTGTCCATTTTACATCCTCTTTGCATCCGTTGGTTCAGTGTGACATGGGCTTAAGCATAAACATATTAAACTTCAAATTGAATTCACACCATGAAAATTATCAGAGCCAGCTTTACGGAGGGTAAATCATGATCATGTACTTGTTTTTCACAACCTTATTCAGAAGTATGTACAAAAATAGAAATATCCTTTTCTGACATTTCTGGCTGTGAAATTTGCTCTTGGTCCCATCTCCAGAAGAATTCTGTGAGGAAAATTTTGCAACATATCAATTGATAAGCAGCTCCTTTTTTCTGCTCCAGAACTTGTTCACAAGCAATTTTCTACAAGTGAAGCGTTTCCCAGTAGAGCTGTTCTTGGAAGAATAAACTGTACAGAGAGGATAATCAAAGATGCATCTTTGCTCTGTCTATACATCACCTTGACAATATCAACCCTTAACAACCAGATGTTCATAAACTGGCAGACCTCCTGATTCCCATCTTTTTATATAAATATGTTGCTGTCCTCTTATCCATAATTCCAGCTGGGCTCAGAAAAACAGTGAAATCTATCATCTGTAGAAAGCACAATAGGCCCATATTATAATTATGGCCTTTGAGAAAAGAACAAAAAGAAAATTTGGATTATGGAGGACAATAAAACAGCACATTTTCAAATTCCTAGGAATATTTATTTTTTTACAAATTGTATAAGGAACATGGGAAAGCATGTAATAATTATGCCTATGAGAACATTATGATCCTCTGCCACCTTGAAAGCCAAAACATTAACCCAGAATCTATACAGTGCAGGAATTAACTTCCTCATCCCAGCGTTTAAATTTCTCAATAGCAGTCGCCATTTTCCCCACTGTCTCATGTGAAACTATCAGTGAACTGTGGTATGTCTGCATATTTCAGCAGCTCAAACTATAAGATTCTTCCTCCCCACCCATCCCTCATTTCTCCAAATTTATCTTTTTTTCTTCTGTGGCTTCTTCTGCAGCTATTTGTTTTTCTCCATTCTCCATTCTATTCCCCATCTGTTTCTACAGATCCTTCTGTTATTAGATTTGCTTTCCCAAGTGCCCTCTCTGCAATCATTGGTTTCCTAATGATTGTTTTCCTCAGCAGCTCCACTAACATTGGCTCTTTCTTCTCCACAGTTGGCTCCTCTACACATTCTTTTTGCCTTTGCTTTGGTGAGCATTAGGAATATGATTGTCTCCAGGCCAGTTTCTAGAACATATTTATTGTCTTCTGATAAGGATACGAGCATGGCATCTTTTCTTATTATTATAGCTACTTCAGATAGTTCTCACTTTGTCCAATCCACTGGTTCACTGAAGGATTTTTGCTTCTGAACTCTTCTCCTATTATGTATTGGTGACTAATATTCTGTCCATCAATTCAGAACTTATAGAATCTTTGTCTAATATTTTCCTGCTTGGTGGATGACTGACATTTACAAGCAGTTTGCACCTATTTGCTAGAACTGGTTGTTAATATTCTAAGCAGTTCAAAGAACCAGTTGTTAGAATAAATTACTGGCCTACCACCTAAGCCACACCCACAACTGGTTGTTAAAAATTTGAATCCCACCCATTTACAAGTTCTTTTTCACTCAACTCTTATAAGATCCACATTAGTGCCTCAGTGTATGCTTCTAGGTTTTTATCAACATCCTACAACAAAAGCCTTCACAATTTGATCCCAAAAGGCATATTATTTTGCCTTCATTTTCCTCTGGAAAGTTCTGTGGACTTTCTGGCATTTAAAACACAAGTCCCCCCCCCCCTTTTGTATACACCTTTCAGACTGAATTAAATAAGCATTGCAGCTCTTTTATTTGCCTTAGATCTGCCAAATCAAAAAAGGAGAATCCTCTTTTTATCAGTAACAATACATCAGTGACAGCTGTTCTCATTACTATATCTTGCTTTTGTTTATTTTCTATCTTATATTTATCTTATCCAGCTCATTATGAATTGAAAAGTGAATCCAATTGTACTAATTCTGTACCTTTCCTTAAATTGTCTATGTGGCCTCATTTATTTTTTAACAGTTATACTAGCTATGTACCTAGTTTGCTACAGGAACGACTTCCCAACTTTGGGGTACAAAGATCTAAATTTTTACTTGAATAAAGCAGATCCTGGTGTACTTTTTGTGTAGCATAAAATATTGTATATAGTTTGTCATTCAGAAAATTATTTGTAATTTCCCATTAATCAAACTTGTGAGGATTTTTATGAAATGTTCGCACATGTTTCTTTGTTTAGATCTTGGCAAATGTGGATTTGCCACATCTAGGCAGAGATTAAATAAAAAAGAAGAGTTTTCAGTTGAATCTTAAATTTCAATATTTCCTTTTTGAGGTCAATATCTAGTTCCCCCTTTTCAGGGGTGGGATTCTACCAGTTCGCACCTATTTGCTAGAACTGAATATTCTAAGCAGTTCAGAGAACCAGTTGTTAGAAGAAATTACTGGCCTAATCCTGTAAGGAAGGCCAGAAGGAAACATTCTGGTGTTGCTTACAGAAACTGCCTCTCCATTAACCCTTATTACATTCTTGGCGGGACTAGACTTCCTGTCTCAGGAACATCTCTGGAGTTTTTTCCCCTTTCTTTGCTGGTACTTTGCTTGTGTGGAGTGACCATTCAAAGTCATAATGGCACTGAAAAGAGTGACTTATGACTATTTTCACACTTAGGACTGTTGCAGCATCCCCAGTCATGAAAGGCCAGGCAAGGAAATGCGTGCCTCAATGTGAGTAATATTGAGTTGGCCACGCCCATCCAATAACATGACCACCAAGCCATGTCCACCCAGTCACATGACCACAAAGCCATGTCTACCATCTAAGCCACGCCCACAGAACTGGTTGTTAAAAAATTTAATCCAACCCGTCCCCTTTCCCTCAATCTGTTGGTCTCTTAAAATCTGTAAATATTCTCTGCTTGGCTAGAATTACATTTTTGTTCCTTTTTAAACTTTTTTTTAAAGAATCAGTAATAGTCATATATTCTGTAGTGGTTTCTCATACTGAATATTCTGTTCTTTTAATTCTGTTCAATGTAAAAAATGTGACCACTATCTCTTATGAGTTCAGTATTTTATTTCTATTCTTTTTCATGTGTGAGTACAAGTAGTTCTTGACTTACAACCATTCATTTAGCAACTGTTTGAAGTTACTATGGCGTTGGGGAAAAAAAGTAACTGTCCTCACCCTTAGGATCATTACAGCATCCCCACAATCCTGTGATCAAAATTTGGGTGATTGATAACCAGCTTGTATTACAATGGTTGCAGCATCCTGGGATCATGTGATTCCCATTTGCAACCTTGCCAGTCAGCTTCCGTCAAGCAGTCAATGGGGGAAGCCAGATTCATTCAACAGCCACATGATTCATTTAACAACTTCAGTGATTCATTTAATAACAATGGCAAAATGGAAATTCTGGTCTGAATTGTGGTTGTAAGTTGAAGATGTCCTGTTATCTCCTACCTCACTTCCTTACTTCACTGGCCTTTTTAAAAGCATTTTCTTAACCCAGATAATCTCCTTAAGTTTCTCAAAAATGTCCTCATGCCATTTTACTTTAGATGTTTCAATCCTATCTGGCTGGTACTACCATATGTGATGAAACCAGGTTTACTTGATCAATGTCTTTCAAGTTTATTTTGGGAATAAATGCACCTCAAAACAGCAGTTCTCTACTTTCTTCTCTCTTCTTTTTCTGGTAGCACAATATCTTAGGTCTTAGGAAAGGGGTTATTATGTCCTACCTCTCATTTCCTTAAAGCAGTGTTTTTCAATTTCAGAAGCTTTAAGATGTGTGGACTGCAATTCCCAAAATGCCCTTAATCAGCATGCTGGTTGTGGGAATTTGGGAGTTGAAGTTCATACTGTTAAGACTGCTAAAATTGAGAAATACTGACTCATGGAATTAGTAATATATCAACAATTGAAACCTTGTTCAACAATTACATTGTACAGGTGGTCCTTGTTTGTTGACCACAGTTAAAATTAGTAATTTGGTCATTAATCAAAGAAGTTGCTAAGTGAAACCATAATTGTACTTACAATCATACTTCAATTTTTCTTTGTGTTATACCAGGGGTGTCAAACTCATGTCATCACAGTGGTGTCACATGAAGTATCGTGATTTTTCCCTTTTGCTAAACTGGGCAGGGTCAGCATGTGACACATCTGTCCAGTGGACCCTGAGTTTGACACTCCTGCTTTATACAGATGTGAAAATCATAAATATGAAGATCACTTGCAAAGTTACTTTTCATCATAGTTTTAATTGCAAATATTAATTAAAGGGGGACGACCTGAATGAATGCATAATAGGGAAGTGAATTCTGTTTCACAATACAGCACTCTTTTACTTATTTACAATACTTCACTTTTTGACCAGGATATTAACGTACCTCTTTTTTTAAACAGATTTTTCCCTTTTTAAAAATTTGCCAACTGCTTCCCTCATTATCTCTACTTCTCTTTGCTTTTTGCTCCATCTTGCTTATAAGGAATTGTCCATTTAAGCCCTTACTTTCTTTAGTAGGATGAAAATTATTTATCGTTTTATCAAAGACCTAGATGAAGACAAATCAGCACTCCTTAATTAAACAGAGTGCCTGAAGGCTGATCCTGCCCATTGTATAAAATCAGGTGATCTTTTTGGTCTTAGGTTTGAAAGAGAAAGAACAGAAAGAGAAGAAGTTGCACTGCATAGACAGGAGGAAAACTGAAAGTATAGGGTTGAGATAGCAGATGAGAGAAAAGATTAGAGGAATGGAAGAGAGGCAAGAAAAGGGAAACAATAACAGCACCACTACATCATGAATGAACTTCAAAGTCAAGCAGACCAACATTGCAAAACTGGTAGATCAAATGCTTTCTACATAAGCCTAACATTTGGGATACTGATTTATCTTACATAGAAGACACACTCAAATTCAACCTTTGCTTTTGCCAATTCCAGCAAATATTATTTTGCTTTTTTGGCAGCCTTCTAGAATACCCATAAGTTTCTATGAATTAACAGTTGAATCCCAAACTGGAGACATTCCAACATTTTTGTAGCTGTTGGAACATAAACTGCTTTTCTGCTGCTGTGGTTAGAGTCAACTTGCTTTCTGGACTTTAAATCCCTGTTAGGTTTATGACACTCACACATTCTTTGACATGTTTCACAGCTGATCAACAATGACAAATGGAAAGTACAAGGAAACAGCTTGTAGCATGAACCGGCATAACATATGACTGATTTCAGCAGCAGGCAGTTGAATAAATATGTAGCAACACAGGTTAATGGAGATATTTGAGGAATTCATTCTTTGTCAATTCCAATGGGAACTGACTTGACTGGTACCTCTGGATTTAAAGGGGGGATTGGATTACACTCCTCTGACTTTCACATTACATTTCCAAACTCAGAGTAAATACCTGAATATATATTTTAAAACATATATTTATGTTCCAAATACATTTCTAAATAGTAATATTTTATGAATTTTCAAAGCTAGCCAATTAACATAGAAAGAAGACTGGATAGATTGAAGAATGGATACATGATAAACTGCCATAGGCAGTAAGTAGGCTAAAATCTCTTAATTTCTAAATAAACTTGTTTATATTTTGAGCAATTAATTGCTTAAAGTACCTCTCTGAACATTTATTATCAGCACTCATACAGCCATCCACATGGAAACATGCAGCAGTAATGTCACTGCTGTTATCTGACTTTCAAGCATTTTATTTAATTGTACTAAGGTTTATACTAGATTTGTCAGTTCTGAGACTGGTGGCACAGTGGTGAGAATGCAGCATTGTGGGCTAATTTTGCTGACTGCCGGCTGCCAGCAGTTTGAGTCTCACTGGCTCAAGATTGACTTGGCCTTCCATCCTTCCAAGCTGGTTAAAATGAGGACCCAGGTTGTTGGGGGCAATATGCTGACTCTGAAAATCACTCAGAAAGGCCGACAAAGCACTATGAAGTGGAATATAAATTTAAGTGCTATTGCTATTTCCAGAGTGTTTTCGGATTTGTAATTACAGACAGCGGTGATGGTATCAGGCTGTAGAACTGGATTAGACCACCAATAACCTATTTTAATATAAATATATTTAATATATATTCTTTGTTTTACTTGCTCCAAGCTAGGTACTGAAAACATTGAGTTTCATACTTCCAAATATTTAATTTTATTCTATGAAGGAACTATTATTTCTTTGATTTAACTTTCAATGATTTCCACCATTTTTCTATTCTAATGGGACTTCAGACTTCCTACTCAGTGAGTATTTTTATAGTCCAGTTTTTTGTTTCCTTACAGAGATAATATAACTTAATGAGAACTGGAGTATACCTGGCAACTTACAATCAACTCATAAAAGCAATAAACAAATATTATACAAGGGTACAAATATATTTATTGAAAACAGTATTAAGTATTAATACTTAATTTTCAGTTAAAATATAGGAACAGCAGATATGAAAACAAAAGATTTGTGTAATAGTTATCAAGTACAGCTTTTTGCTAAAAGGAGTGTTTTATATTATGTTTTTGATAATGCATATGCTTGCAGTCATGGGTATGTAAAGATAGTTCAGAACAAAATTAAATGATTGTAATAGCAGTGATTATCTTAGGATGCAAAGTTCTATACTAAATAAATGAAAATGCTTACATCTGAAAATTACTAGCAAGCATGCATTAGATTCTAAAACTAATTAAATTAAAAATGTTGCCAGATTTTGAACTATGTACAAAATTTAAGCAGTGTTCTATCTTCCTATTCCATTTAGAAAACTTTATTTCACCTTTTAACTTATATTTTTACAGAAATATCTATTCCAAATTTGCTTGGATTTTTTGTAAAACCAAAGTGCATTCCATCCACACAGAAGGCTTCTAACTACTTGCTGCAGCCAGAATATACAATAAAACTACATTTGCATGGGAAGGGAAAGCATATACTGTTAAGCAAACTTGACTTCCACCAAACTGCAACATGTATCTTTTCTTGAGATGTTGACAGTTCCCATTTAATTTTTCAAATGCCAGCCTTTTTTACTTTTGTTACAGAAAATGCAAATTATAACATAAGATATAAAGTGCATATCAATATAGTAATGCAAATTTATTCTTAATTCACAAATTATTCATTCACTATAAATCCTAGCTTGTGACATATCCACAGTTCATATACAGTGGTAGTACTCGATTCCAGAAGTCACGATGCGTACCAAAGAGCAAGAAGATATGCCGCAAGATAGAATAAGCTGTTCCTTACATTTTTATCTCAAATGTGATGTTAAGTGCAGAACTTGAAAAATTATTTAGAGTGTTTCAAAACAATACAAAGCAAAAAGGAAAAAAATGCAACTAACATTTTCAAGGTGACAGCAATTCCAGTATGCCTTGCAAACTGAGCCCATGGGCTGTTTATGGGCATGTTATGCAAACTCAGAAAAATTGAATTAATCGAATACATTATGTTTAACCATGGAAAACCATCACCACTGTCTTTATACTTCTTTTCCTCATTGCCGCCAATCTGTCAGAATTGTGAGTAAGTTCTCACAAGTGTTCAATACAGTATTGTCATACAGATTTAACAGATAGTCAGAGTTGGAAGGGACCTTGTAGGTCATCTAGTCCAACCCCCCTCCCAAGCAGGAGATCCTACACCATTTCTGACAAATGGCAGTCCAATCTCTTCTTGAAAGTCTCAAGTGATGGCGCTCCCACAACTTCCCAGGGCAAGCTGTTCCATTGGTTGATTGTTCTCACTTTTGTGCTCAATTGTTTATATTGCTTGAAAGCTTATTTGGGAGGATTGTTATTCTTAAAGGCAGGCTACAAATAACTGCGGTAGGTTTAAACACCCTTACACATGTATGCAAACACAATCACTGAAATGGCTGAGGATAAAAATATATAAATATAAATTTCTCTCTCTCTTTCTCTCTCCGTATTTCAGAGGTAGGTAATAAAATCTGATCTTAGCTGCACAAATCCGAAAACAGAGGCAAGGGAAACTCTCTTGGATGCCATTTATTGGATGCGGATTTAGTTAGATTGGTTAGATCTAGAGATAAGCCACCTTTAGATATGGGCCACCTATACCTCGCCCAACCCCCAAAATGCAAAAAACAAAATTCCATATTAATATTTTTTGGTTAATTTTGCCGGATACTGTGAACCACATACCAACCAATCACATTTTAGCCTAGCATGTTGCGTGAACCCAGCTCGACGTATCTTGTGCACGGAGTTAATTAATTCTTCGCTTTTATCTGCAGGTCTGAACAGGAAGACGCCCGAGAGCAACCTCCGACCTGTGCGTGCCACATTTCTTATTTCCATCCCGCCCCGCGAAAGCGGCTGCTGAGCAAAATTCAAGCCGTATTATTTTTTTTTTAAAGCCAGCGCGCATGCGCGAGCGGAACAAAATCTCTTCCTCCTTCTGCTTGTTTCATTTTGCTCTCCGTATCTTCCGAGTTCTTCCGCGCTGGTACCGATCACGTTCAGCTGAATTCTGGGCAAAGATACGCGCAAAACTCAAATGGGCTGGGGACGTTTACTTGCCCACCTGATCACAGAGAGATTTTCGGCCTCGCCGTATCCTACTACGCAGGCGCTAAAGCGCGTGCGTCACCCCACGAGTTGTCCCTTCTTTTCGGCTCCCCCCTCCCCCCCCAAACAGGCACGGGAGATCAAGGGGACGAAAGAGAGGTGGCGTGCGCACGCGCGGCGGGCACTCTCCCTTTGGCGGCTATCTGGGGAAAGAGGGTGGCAGCGACAGCAGGACAGGCAGCAGGCCAGCGCGTGCTCGCAGCGGCCCTACTTGGCTTCTCACTCTCAGTTGGGCCAGGCGCGGCGCGCGCAGCCGCCGTCGTCTTCTCCTCCTCCTCCTCCTCTCCGCCCTCCCTTTTCCCGTCTCTTCCTTCTGTCAGCGGGAGGTCGTCGCCTCCCCCTCGCTCTGTGCGATCGCTGGGCCTCCCCGTTCGCCTCAATCGCCACTGTTGCCGCCGCCGCCGCCGCCTCCTCTTCTTCTTCCCTCTTTTCTTCTAATTTCTCCACTGTGTCGTCTTCCCGTGGCGGTGCTGCTGCTGCGATGCCGGAAAAGCGGCCCTTCGAGCGGCTCCCGACCGAAGTGCGCCCCATCAATTATGGGTTGTGTCTCAAGCCCGACCTTATCGACTTCACCTTCGAGGGAAAACTCGAGGCCGCCGTAGAGGTAACGAGGGCTGTGTGTGTGTGTGTGTGTGTGTGTGTGTGAGAGAGAGAGAGAGAGAGAGAGAGAGAGAGAGAGAGAGAGAGAGAGAGAGAGAAGGGGGGGAGGGGAAAGAAGAGAATGGGCGTGCCTGCGCATGTAAAGGCATATAGGTGACTAGTTAGGGTGAGGGAGGTTTACCTGCTACTGTGTAGTGGAGGAGGGAGCAGGCCGGGAAATGTGTGTGTGTGTGTGTTTGTGATATTGTGTATGAGGCAGAGGAGAGGAATCCGGGCATGTACAAAGAAAGTGGCTTTTAGGGCCCTTGGGCTGGAGGGTAAGTTTGAACGTTGAGAAAGCCGGTGGCCTTTAGGTAGAAATGTGAGTGAAGAAGGCTGTATGGGAGAGAGGTGGTAGTGGTGGTTAATTCTTGGCTTGGGGGTTGGTGGCATGTGACTAAGAGCGTATACGAAAAAGAGTTTTGGGGTGAGTGACTAATGTATCAGGGTCGGAGGTGTACAGTAGTTATTGGGAGTACAGGGATAGGGGGCATCACTTTTAAAAACGGGCGGCGACCGAGGAGGAGGGTGGTGGCTGCAGTTCTGAGATCTTGTAATATGTGTGTGTGTGCCTGTGCACGTATGGGGGTGGGCCTTTCTGAAGGAGGAAGAATCCCTGCCTGAAAGACAAGGAACTTTTTAGGGTTGTATTTGTATTTTGAAAACATTGCTTACGTTTGTAAGCTTGAATGGAGATGAATTAGATGTAAGATATTTCTGCAAAATTGGGGGGAAGGGAAAGTTTTTATCAAGGTTTGTGATTGTGAGTTTGTCTTAGGCTGGTTCTCTCTAGATTCTAGATAGGAGACATTCTGTTAATGTATCCTATTAAAAAAGCCCTTGCAGATATGGGAGTTAAATGAACCAAAGCTAAACCCCTTTTACTTTTTAAAAATAAAATATTGTTAGAAAGATACATATGACATGCTTGTTTTAAGGTGTATGACATTTGTGCACTCAACTTTATACTTTATACAGATTGTAAAGTTATGCCATGTATGTGAAGATTATATGTATGCATCTATTCTCAATTATGCCTCTTTTACACATGCATCCATATTTAGACTATGCAGTCTCACATTTCTCATCCAGCTGTCCTCTTGGCCTGACTATTGATTTCCCATTGCTCTTAGAAGCACAAGCAGCACATCTAAATAAAATTGTTTGGGTTGAGGATGAGTCCTAGGGTTCTGCATTCCATAGAAAACCACTGGCTGCAAAATAGGGTAAATGAAAAGTGTAATTTCCTTTTCAGCAATTCTATTAAAATTAGTTATTTTTCTGCTGATACAGTTTCAATGGTCTTGAACCAAGAAAAAGCAATTAGACTTTTTCTATTCTCCCAACAAACCATTGCAGATAGTTGGTGTCCTGCGTCCATTATTAATTGGTCCTCTACCTAGTTGATTAGATTGTATGCTTGAGAAAATATGAACATATAGTGGGAAATGAGTAATCAGCTGGCTGTTAGGAAAAAAATGGGAGAGATTTCCCATAATTTCAAAGGTAAGATTATATAAAAAATTATCTAATATAAAAGAATATGGTTTTATTCAGAAATTTAATTTTGGTTTTTTAAAAGTCCTATGATTGCGACAAACTCTTCTGCCTTAGACTTATAAGTAAAATCCTTTGATTTAATATATGGATTGAGATTTTTTGGTTCCTATCAGGTTGTGACTAATACATAGGAAACAATTAGAATACCAAAAACTTTTAAAAGATGACTTTTAGAAAATTTCTCAAAAAATCAGAGGAATATTTTTCTTATTTTCACAAGTTTTTGGATAACACCTAAAATATAATTACAGTAGGTATGTAATTTGTGATAGGTTTCTGGATGTAGATAACCTGCTTATTAGGTATGAGGGACAGCATCTATCTTTTATTACGCACAAAATCAGATAAAATACAGAATCAGAACCAAATTATGTGTTACAGACATATTGATCCATAATTACAACTGATATCTTAAGATCTAGGATTTCAAACTGGGTTATTACCTTAAAACCATAATTAATTCAGAGGTCCTATTTGCATATTATGCTGAACCCAAACCACACACAACAGACTAATCATGGTTCCTGAATTAATCCAAATGCTGAATTAATCCAATTGCAATCCTTTATAATGCACTAGGCTATAAATTAACTCCATGAACAGGAATAGTATGTCATACGACTGTACTCCAGATTACGTATAATTATTTCATGCTACATGTCATAACTATTCAAAATGTTTCAATACTAGGGAATATCTGAAGACCAGGTAGTAAGAATTAGATGACACAAACTTGATATCAGTATTCCAGTATTTTGGAGGCTGCCACAAAGAGGAGGGAGTCAGCTTATTTTCCAAAGCACCAGAAGGCAAGACAAGAAACAATGGATGGAAACTAATCAAGGAGAAACAACCTGGAATTAAGTAAAAACTTCCTAACAGTGAGGATAATTAACCAATGGAACAGCTTGCCTTCAGAAGTTGTGGATGTTTTATCATTGGAAGTTTGGTCAGTCATTTGTCTGAAATAGTATAGATCTCCTGCTTGAGCAGGAGGTTGACTAGAGCAGGAGTCCCCAACCACTGGGCCTCGGACTTGTACCGGTCCGTGGATCATTTTGTACCGAGCCGCAAAGAATGAATAATCGTGATTAAAATATATATAAAAATATGTTTTTGCTTCTGGGTGTCTTATTTTGAAAGGCAACCACTTCCGCCCTCGCCTAACTTCCGCGGTAACTTCCGCACCTAACTTTGTGGACCGCATTGCTAAAGCTAAGAACCCTTTTACTTTTGGGGAAGAATTGATTTTGCCAGTCCTTGAAAAAGTGTTTCTGTGTGAAACTGGTCCCTGGTACAAAAAAGGTTGGGGACCACTGGACTAGAGGATCTCCAAGTCCCTTCCAGCTATATTCTGATTGATTGGCTACAATGTCCTATTTGTTGTCTGACACCTTTAAAACTTCTGATAGTTTCCATTATTCACTGTTGCTAAAAATACAATAACATATATTAAATGTGGCAAAAATTATCCAATGTACTATGATGTAGAATTGGTAATCATTTAAAAATTGCAGTTTTAAATATAATGCAATTAATATGTGCAAAATCTCTTTAATGGAGAAAATACATTTTCAAGACGTGTGTTAAACTTATTTAGATAAGAGCAATCTCTGTCAATGACATCCAGACTTCTTTTTGTATATTTTGGTGGAAAGGGAGATATTTTTGCTACAATATATTGTACGCCTTCTGTTTTGGAGAGTTTGAAGAAAATTTTGGCATATAAAGATTAATGCATACTGTGAGATGACCATTTCTATAAATACTATGAAATACTGCCATTAATTTGGAAGCATGGTTGGCATTCTTAGCTGGACTATGCACTATGTACTCCTTATAAATGAAGAGAAAGAAGTGCATGCTCCAACTAAGAATGCCATGAATGCTTCCAAATTAATTACAATTTGCATGTTAAAAATGGAGGTATGAGGGAAGAAATAGGTTTCAAGTGCAGTATCAAAATTAGTTAAGGAGATCATTTATAAATGTCAGTTAAATTGGGTTAGAGTTAACATTAAGATCCTATGCCTCCTGCTTTATATAGTGTAACTGATACAGGTAGTCCTCGACTTAAAACTGTTTTTTTAGTGTATGTTTAAAGTGTATATTTAAAGAACTGAAAAAAGTGACTTATGACTGTTTAACACTTTCAACCATTGCAGCATCCCCAGAGTCAAGTGATCAAAATTCAGATGCTTGGCAACTGACTCATGTATATGACGATTGCTTTGCAGTATGGACATGTGATCTCCCCTTTTAAGACCTTCTAACAAGTCAGTGGAGGAACCAGATTTATTTAACTGTGTTACTAACTTAAAAACTGTAATGATTCACTAAACAACTTTGACAAGAAAGGTTATAAAATGGGGTAAAGCTTAACAAATGGTTCACTTAGCAACATAAATTTTGGTCATAAGTTAAGAACTACCTGTATATGTAATAATTTAAAATATCTGGAGAATGTGACTGATAACATATTTAAAATAAGCTTAATAGTTTGTGTGACTTCATTTTCTACTTTTGAGTAACATGGAAACAAATATGCCTTCAGCATCTTAAGGTTAATTTTGTTTATCTCTAAAATGTGGATGATGCTTTGGGAGTAAAACACTCTTCACATGACCAGAAACAACATGAAATCACTCACCCAGCTTTGCGGGGAGAGTAAGTGCTGGGTGGGTGATTTCATGGTGCTTCTGCTCATGTGCAGTGTGCTTCCCCCCAGAGCTGGATGGGTTATTTCATCTAGTTTTTGTTCATGTGCAGAGTGCTTTCCTGGTGTTTCTAGTTATATGCAGAGTGTTTCTTCCAAAGCCAGATGGGTGATTTCATGGTATTTGCGCTCATGTGCCTTTCCCCCAAAGCTGGGTGGGTGATTTCATATTGTTTCTGTTTATGTGTAGAATGCCTTTGGACAGAGCATTGCAGCAGCATTCTCCCAAAGCTGATACTGATCCTTTGCAAAGAGTAAAAAAAAAAAGCCAGTTTTTTTTTCAGTTTGGACTCCAAACTTTCCTGTCCACACAGCCCCATTTCCATGGTGCAACAAACCTGCAGCTAAATGCATTTGCAAACACTGCAGTCTGTTTGATAGGCAAGGATTTGAATGCAGCTCAAAACAAGACATTTTAGTTTTTAAAAAGCTGACATCCTATCCCATTTCTTCTCAAAGCTATCCTTATTTTCTGAGCAAGACACCCTCAAAGATTAAGCAACGGGATTAAAAAAAAAAAAACAACCTTGCAGATTTGCAGCAGTGGCTATATCCACACCCACATCCACACGCTCACACACACCCATTGCTTGTCACAGCTCTCTCCACTCTACTTCACAAAATAGGAAGCACTACCTTGACATACTGCCACAGCTGAACTGCCCATTTATCCCCACAGCGAATTTGCAGTGTTGAGATTTCCTGCAATGAGTTGTCAAAGGGGACTTGGTGATGGTGAGAAGGCTGCCCCCAGCTGGCTGTGCCAAGTTAGTGCCATCAGATCATCCTAGACCCGCATTGGATATGTTCACCACATTGAGTTATTTATAAAAATAATAAAGATGGGATACAAATAGCTAAATAAAAATAAAAAATTAAAATAATTTGATACTCATGTCCAGTATAAAACTTTAATAAACTGTATGTTATAAAGGTTTGTAGAAGTTTATATGCTTTGCAGGCACATTCATATGGAGATAAGAATAGTAGCTTCCAAGGCAGTACTATAAGACTGCAATAATATGGTTATGTTAAGTATTAAAAAGGACTTTAATTATATACTTAAATACTTCTGTGAGTTATGAAGCTGTTCTTGCAGTAGCTTTGCATAATCCTGGTATATTAGAATATTGTTTCATATTGAAGTTGTAATGTTTTATTAGCTGGGAGCTTGTATCTAATAAAAAACATCATCCACTGTTTGCCACATGATTCTTGTTTTGTATGATTTCTTACTTTGTTAGATTTCAACTATAATGGTTTAATGGTTTAATAGTACTTAAAATCAAATACATTTGGAGAGAGCTAGTGAACTGTTTATGAAGTTCCAATTCCAAATGTCCATTAATCTCAGAAGAAATCTTCAAGAGGAAGATTTCTCACCTACTTGAGATATTGTGAAAACTATTACTGAAGAGAAAGAATATTAGCAAATTCAATAGCTCTGAAATAATCTAATTTTTTAAATAGAATTTAAAATGAATGTGAAAATAGTTATTTCTTATACAAAATATGGCTACAAGTTAAAACCTTGATTTGCAAACAGTATTGAATTTTTGAAACAATAATGACTGGGTGCTTCAGTCTTAAAGACCCTGAAATGGATGTTTTAAGCTTAGAAAACCTGAAATCAGGAATAATAAGAATTGTGGTTTTTATACTGAAGCTGGTATAAAATATTTTTCCACTTGCTAGTTAAAAGAAGCCAGCGTCATATAATGGACTTTGCTTGGAAAGATTGGACTATAAATATTTGCTGAACTGTGAAACCAAGTTTGGTAAAATATAGTAATATTGCTCCTTGGATACATGCTGTCTAAAGCTTATAGGAACTGTGGTATTTAAAGAATAATTGAAGACTGCCATTTGAGTTAATCATTGAAGAAGCAATTTCAGTATTATCTTTTAAAATATTTTTTAAACTAATGAAACTAATTTTAAATATCTTTTAGCTATTTTTTATAGATATCAAACAGCCATCATAGTATTCATGTGACCTGATCCAATTTTACAAGTATTTTTATCCTGTTAAGTAAATTACATTATTGTTAAGTAAATCCAGTTTTCTGCTTTGTCTTTGCTTGCTGGAAGCTGGCTGGGAAGATCCCAAATCATGATCATGTGACTGCAGGACACTGCAATCATTGTAAAATGCAAGCTGGTTACCAAGCACCCAAATCACAATCATATGAACACAGGGGTGATGCAATGGTCATAATTGTAAAGATGGATTATAAATCAATTTTTGCCAGCACTAGTATTTTCAAACCATCATTAAACAGATTCAGACTCGACTAATGATTACAATTGAATGCAACATTTCCCTTGCTAAGCAAAACAGTTGTTAAATATTTTTGTCCTGTTTTACATTTTTTCTTGTCACAATTGTTAGGTGAGTCACTGTAGTTGTTAAGAAACATGGTTGCAAAATGAATCTAACTTCCCCATTGATTTTGCTCATCAGAAATTTGCAAAAGGTGATCACATGACCCTGGCATACTGCAATGGTCAGACCAGTTGCCAATGATTCAGATTTTGATCACATGACCACGGAAATGCTATAATGGTTGTAACTAAAAATGGTCATCAATCATTTTTTGGTGCTATTATAATTTTGAATGGTCATTAAATGAATGGCTGTAAGTTGAGTACTTCCTGTACTATAGTCATAAGGCAGTGAGTTGGAATAGCAATTGGAATGTATTTTAAGACCAAATGTATCAAATTTTGAATTGCTTTTCTTGCTTCTGTTAATGGCAATTCTCCTGTGTTCATAACAATTCACAGCACAGGAACGTTTTTGTGATGAGCATACTTAATTTTAATTGAAAATGCAGCAAGTTTATATACTTTCACTTTAGTATTTCTTTTAATTGTCTTCATTTGGTTCATGTATGGACAAGATTCAGTGTAATTTATTCTTAATAATTGACATGTTCAGTAGTGCCTGCTAGCTATCTTATTCCTGTACCTCTGTATTGCCAATAGTTACAGCTGACTTTAGTTTTAGACTGTTTTAAACTTCTTTGCCAGGGATCACTGTTTCCCATTAAGAAAAAAAAAACATTTTTTAAAAATATGGTTCTTTTAGTTCATTTCTGGTTGATGTGAATGAAATTTATTGACTAATGACTAATGCCTTAAACAAAGTGTTCGTTAACAAGAAACATAAATTATAGGAATCAATAGGTATAATAAATGATAACTGTAAATGTCCTGTCTAAACTAATTTCTTTGTTTGAAAGGGGAAAGACAACAATGCATTGCTAGTACATAAGATGAAAGAGGATGTTCAACTTGAGGATAGCTGTTAGATTAAAATCATTTCCTAATTAAGTGATACTATATGCTTCAGCAGCATGCTACATTGTTTATTGATATTTCCACCTTATTAAATCAGTGATCCCATTGTCAGATCAACAAACTTCTTGGAAGTAATTTTGTACTTCAACTTCAGGAATGCTTTTGTGAGAAATTTATAGAAAAATTCTTATCTCAGCAAGATTGCCTTGACTCTGACTTATTTTTGTATAAAGAATTGTAAAAACACATACTCAGTTATGTTCATAATGCCATCAATTATTTTCACATATAGTCAAAAAATTCTGATTCCCATTTGTTGACAAGCAATATGTTTATTTTTTCTGGACAAATGTAGACATATTTGTAATAGCCTCTTGAATTGAGAAATGGATAATTAAGTAGGAGGTAAAACTAGGGGATTTGATAATTGAATAACTGTTTTAATGAGTAGTATACAAATGCTTTAACTACTTTTATGGGGAGTTGCATTGAATGCTTTATATGTCTATAGATTGCATTATAATTAAAACTATTAGTTCATTTAAAGAGGGGGTCCCCAAATCCTGAGTCGTGGCCTGGTACTGTGCCGTGGCATGTTCTGAACCAAGGCACACAAGTGATAGATGAGTGCACATGCAGATCCATTTGTGCTAGTGAGGAGCATTTGTGTGTGCACATGCCTCCCACTCGTGCAGATGGAACTGTGCATGCAAGTGTGTGTGCCTGCTGCTAATACATTTCCTCTCTGCCCCGTCCCCCCTGCCAGTCCGCAAAACCAGAAAGGTTGGGGACCACTGTTTTAAAAAATATTATAGTTCTTGGTAAAACGCTGCATTCTGAAATAATAGCCTATTCTAAATAGTTAATAATAATTAAAGTTAAAAAAGAAATCTGTTACTCATGGAAGAGTTACACGCTACCATATATCTAATGATTTTAAAATGTTTAGGAGCAGAAAATGTGGTTATGTCAAGTGGAAGTTTTAAGAATATTTTAAACAACATCAGTAACAATTAAGTGGAAAGCCAGAAAGGGCGTTGGTACTTACCTGACACGCCCATTCTCTTTGAGCTGTGAAGAGCATCCAGTAGTGGGAAGTGCTTCAGTCTCCGCATTCATAGGCTGAGCTTGATTTGTGGAACGCTCCTCCTCCTCCATGTGACTCCTCCTCAGCGTCCCTCAGTTTTGGCGAAGACGAGAGAAATAAATGCTCTCATCCTCACGTTCTAAAAAATTCATTGGCCAAGACAGGACCCCACCAGATGGGGAAAAAAAGGGTGGGGCTGGATGCTCTTCACAGCTCAAAGAGAACAGGCATGTCAGGTAAGTACCAGCGCCCTTTATCCTATGAGCTGTTCAGAGCATCCAGTAGTGGGACATACCAAAGCTTGGCCTGTCCTATGGGAGGGACTCCGTCTGGTCTGGAATCTCCTCCTGGTTCCTGTGGACCCATTGCAGAACTTTTCTGCCAAAGGAAGCCTCAGCAGAAGCAAACACATCAATTTTCTGGTGTCTAATGAAGGGCGATGGGGAAGCCCAAGCCGCGGCCCAACAAATTTCAGTTATTGATGCCTATGTGGCCCATGGTGCTGAAGTTGCTGCGCTCCTTATTGAATGAGCTGTTATGCACCTGCAGAGATTGGGTCTGGTATGTTTTTGCTATTGCAGCCTGTATCCAACGGCCTATCGTGGATGGTGAAACCTTGTAACCCTGATAATTGGGCTGAAAGGACACTAATAAAGCTTCTGATTTCCTGAAAACCACTGTACGCTTGATATAGATTCGCAGAGCATGCCTCACATCAAACTTATGCCATATGTGGGATCGGGATGAAGGACCACTCAATCAGCATGAAAAACGCAGAGATCTTGTCTGACAGACAGGGCTGCAATTTCCGAGATATGACGAACTGAGGTGATCACTACCAGGAAAACTACTGGTAGAAATTGGAGACCTGATGTTTTTAAAGGTTTGAAAGGATCTTTAGTGAGAGCAACAAGGACCTTGTTAAGGTCCTAGGTAGGATAACGGTGCACTGCTGGAGGGCGCAAATTGGTGGCTCCTTGAAGGAAGATCTTATGCGTGGATGATGTGAAAGAAAACCAAGGCCCTTGTGATTGAGAACTGATGCCAAGGCTGCCATCATTTTTTACATATTAGGTGACAACCCCTTATCAGGTCCCTCCTGTAAAAACTCTAAAATGTGAGCGACAGAGGGAAAGGCAGGATCAATTTGAAGCTTACTACACCATTTGCAGAAGGTGGACCATGTGGCATTGTAAATGCGAATTGTTGAGGGGTGTCTGGCGGCTAGGATAGTGTCGATAACTCTGTTGGAGAGCTTTTCGCTCTTCAAACCGCTCCGCTCAACCTCCAGACAGTCAATTGTAACCATTGAGGGTCCGGATGTTAAAAGGGCCCCTGAGTTAATGAGATTCTGTCAGGATTCTCTAGGGGAGGTTATCGAGAGACTGGAGGTCTGTGAACCATGGCCATCTGGGCCAATAAGGTGCTACTAGAAGTAATTCTGCTCTCTTGTCTAATAACTTCTGGATGACTTTGGGAACCAGCGGAAGTGGAGGGAATGCATACAGGAGCCCCGGGGGCCAACAACAGCAGAACGAGTTGAAATTCTCCGTCCCTTGGGAGGAGTACCTGGAAAAAAATCTCGGGAGCTGAATGTTGAGAGGGGAAGCAAATAGGTCCACCACTGGCTGACCGTGCCGCTTCTTGAAACAGGGATGGGTGGAAGTGCCATTCCGATTGATCTATGGTGGCTCTGCTTAGCCAGTCTGCCTGAGTATTCGACAGACCCGAAATGTGTTCTGCTTCGATTGTGTGCCCCCCTGCTTGTTTATGTGAGCTTTGGCTGTTACATCTGTCATGATGTCATGATCTGTCAGTATCAGTATGTGCTGACCGCACACCTGGGGGAAGAAGTTGCGAAGAGCCAGGTATACTGCGCGAAGTTCCAGCCAGTTTATGCTGCACGACTGTTCTGTCGGACCATCGGCCTTGGGTTGTGAGTGACTGGATGTGGGCTCCTCATCCGAACAGACTGGCATCTGTGGTGATGGTGAGCCTTTGTGGTTCCTTGAAGAAACAGCCTCTATTGATAACCATATCTCTCACCAGAAGAGAGATATGAGAACCTTGGCCCTGGCTTTGTGTTTAGAGTTGCTTTGGCCGGACCACTGGTACAGTAGCAGGAACCACTGGAGGGATCCAGTTTGGAGGTGGGCCCAAGGAATAATATACATGAAATCCTTTTGCCCAACAATTTTGATAGGTCTATTAAGGATACCTCTTAAGCAACCTGATCTCCTTAACCAATTTTTGAATGCTATTTAGTCTATCTGGTGACAGATAAACCTTTCCTTCCACCGTATCTATGACCGCCCCTAAATGAATTATCCGAGTTGATGATGTTAATTGACTATTCCTCCAATTTATTAAGAAGCCAGGCTCTTGTAGGGATAGTAATGTGTTCTGAGTGTCTATGACTGCCTGATGGGCGGTAGGAGATAAAATCAAAATATCGTCAAGATAACACTGGAGGCATACCGGGATGTTCCTGAGATGGGCAGCTAGCGCTGCGAGGACCTTGGTGAAGGTCCTGGGGCCAGAGGCTAATCCGAATGGAAGGGCCGCATATTCAAAATGGTGATTAGTGTAACAGAATCTCAGAAACTTGTGACGGGAGGGCTGAATAGCAATGTGCAGGTACGCCTCCATCAAATCTATAGACGTGAGCACATCCCCTTTCCTGATGCCCAGTAATATTGATTGGAGGGTATGCATTTTAAATTTGCGATATACTAAGAAACAGTTGAGACGTTTCAAATCTAATATGGCTCTCCACCCCCCACCCCCCGAATTTTTTTGGCACAACGAAAATATGTGAATAAAAATCTTGCCCTTGTTGATTGGTCGCTACTGGTTGGATAGCTCGTATATCCAGTAGATGTTATATAGCAGAATCCATGAGTTTACGCTTGAGCGGGTCTCTGGAAGGAGGGTGTGACATGAAGGAATCTGGGGGAGTGGATCTAAACTCCAGCGCGAGGCCAAATCTAACTGTATCTTTGACCCAGGCATCAGAGGTAGAGGAGTCCCATTGGTCAGCAAATAACTTAAGATGTCCACCAATGGGAATTGGATCCTGGGAGTTATCTTGGTCGCTGGAAGGGCCTGTTCCCTGTTCCCCGAAAGGATCTTTTGGATTGACCACCCCTTCTACTTCTGTCCACTGAGTCGGACCTATCTGGTTGTTGTCCTGGTCTTAACTGCTGGGGGTCTCTGGTATCTGGAAGAGAAGGATCCCTGAAAGAAAGATCTAAAGGATCTGAAAGGACTGGGGGCTTCTGGGATCTGACTTCCGAAAAAAGGAAGGGAGAATTTTCTTGTTGCATGTTTCAATTAGTAGCGGATCCAGGGAAGGGCCAAACAATCTATCTCCCACAATGGGGGATGAGGCCAGTTTGGATTTGTGTTTGAAATCGGCTTGCCAGTGTCTTAACCATAGCAAGCGACATGCTGTAACATGTGAGGTAATGGCCCTTGACTGCGTGATAGGTAGCATCGGCAGAAAATTCAGCAGCTGCCATAAGTTTGGCAATATCTTGGTGCGCCCTAATGTTAGAAGGAGCGTGTTATTTCAAGAGACGAAGCCATCTAAGAGACGACTGCATGAAAAAGGAGGCGGCCGTGGCTGATCTGATAGCCCACGCGTCACACTGATGAGCTCTGCGTAGGGCTAGCTCGACCCGTTTTTCCTATGGCTTTAAGGCCTCCAAAGCCTTCCACTGGGAATAGAGGGGGACGCTAAAGCTGCTATAGGCTCGTCTACCTCGGGGGTACTCAATAATTTTGCAAAATCAGGGTCCAAGTTGAAATATTTCCTATCATGTCCAGTTGGGGAGGTGTATACCACTGCAGAAGCCCACTGCTTCTGCACCAGGTCCGAAATTATGGGTGGAACTGGAATTACCTCTGCTTCAACTACCGGTTGGTTGAAGATCATGTCCTCTGGTCCCTCCCCTGAAGGGTTAGGTGTGTCAGATGGTTTTGGCTTGTTTATGCCTGCAATGTTCTTTGCCTTAAACGAGAGATTTGAAAAGTTGTGGCCGGAATAAGCCTGTAAAAGCAGGCTGGTCAGGGATAAGACCTTCATCCTCAGACATTTCTCCTTCGAAGGGGTCTGCCTCTGACAGGGACTCGCTATCATGCATTGATCCCAATTCAGACTTGGCCATTTGAATGATTTGATCTACTTCCTCCTCCTCCTCCGGCCCTTGGAGGGGGGTCTCCCTGTAAATGTACCTGGGTCTGGTGTTGCTCCGACCTGGTCAGTGACCTCAGTGGTTGGGACTCTTGGTCGGTAGTCACAGGATAAGGTCTGGACATTACAGCGTGTTGGAGCCCCACTGCAATCCCTTGGAGCCCCACTGCAATCCCCAGCTCCATCGAGGCTTTCATCCTTTCTGGGACCTCCTCAATGAAACTGTCACCCTGGCAAGGACCAGCAGCTGTCGGAGTGAATGTGGCTTCAGGAGCCCGTCTGGTCAGTGTTCCAGACACTTGGACCTATTGTCCTTGTGGAGTCAAGCTGCACCTGGATGAAAAGAAGAGATCTAGGGGAGGGAGGAGGGTGTGAAGAAACTGACGGACTGGAAGAGGCACCCTGTGATGCAGTGTAGACCTCTCGAGTATGCCTGTCTATTTGCTTTTGTAAGGCCTTATGGTGCCTTAAGGCATCCCTTTCTGAGACTTCAAAATTTCCACTGTGTTTTGATTTGGCTTTTGCCTTAAAGCAAGGGGCCTGAGAGGTGCTACCATCTGCCATTTTGATTAAAATTAGAATAACATTAGAATAAAATTAGAATAAATTGAATATAAATTGTGGACAAGGCGGTTGGCACGCCCAGGGTCTGATCTGAGTCAAGAACTGTTGCCCTGATAAAGTTCTTATTGCCCTTTTTTATTTTCTTATTTTTATTTTTACTGGTGTCTATATGTAATGAGTTGTATCTCAGTAATAATATTTTATCGAAATTAAAATATACTGTCAAATAGTTTATTACCATGAGTGGTTATTATAATTGTAAGAATTATTATAATATTATTGCTATAATTGCATTTGTAACTGCTCTTATGAGTAGTGAGATATGTGTGTGTGTGCGTGCTGTTCAGCTTCCTTTGGGTATTATCCCACGTCATTGTAGTGCTTTTAAAGTTGTAGCAACGTTTCAGCACAATCTCATCTGCCATCATCAGGCTTCTGTAAAAAAAATACACAAAAAAAGAAAAATACACACACACACACACACACACACACACACACATATATGTGCTGTTCAGCTTCCTTCGGATATTATCCTGGTCATTGTAGTGCTTTTAAAGTTGTAGCAATGTTTCAGCAGAATCTCATCTGCCATCATCAGGCTTTTGTATTGAATTTGTATGTGGGTCAGGGTCAGCCGTTGATTTTAAATTTGAGGCTAGCCTATTATTGTGGCAGGATGTTTTTTTCTACATCCTGATTGGTTGGGAGTCTTGGTCTGTGTTTATTGGTCTTGGAGTTTGATTGGTGTTTCTGGTTTCTTCTGTCTGTTTTGTGGCTTTGATTGGCTGGCAACACTCTGTTCCTGTGTTGGAGGCTTTCAGTGCAGCTTGGCTTCACGTGAAAGGACGGCTATTATCTATTAGGAAGCCAGGTTTCATCTGGGTTCCTGGTGGGGTTGTGTTTGAGCTGGAGGTATCAGAGGGAGTCTGTTTGTGCCCAGGTGTTTGCCTGGCTTGTGGTGTGGAGATCTTTCTATTTGAGAGTGCAGGCTTCCAAATGATTGACAGTCTGGTGGAATCATCTCTTCTATTC
>BLBF01000051.1:5030634-5042684 GCA_015471245.1 Laticauda colubrina
GCGTTCCACAAATCAAGCTCAGCCTATGAATGCGGAGACTGAAGCACCTCCCACTACTGGATGCTCTGAACAGCTCATAGGAGAATGCTAAGTCTCTCATGTATTATTTCTAAAAATGTCTGTACCTTGTATCATTTAATTTACAAGTCCATCATCATCAGAATTGGAAGGTACTTTGGACGTCCTCTAATACAACCCCTGCTCAAGCAGAAGAGCCCCTATATCATTTCAGGCAAATGGATGTCCAGTCTCTTCTTAAAAGCCACCAGTAATGGAGGATCCACACCTTCTGAAATCAAGCTGTTCCATTAGTTTGATTGTTCGCACCATCAGGAAATTTCTCCTTAGTTGTAGTTTCCTCTCTCCTTGATTAGTTTCCATCCATTGCTTCTTGTCTTGCTTCCTGATGTTTGGAAAATTGGTTGATATTGATTGATATCAAATATTGGAAAACTGCTGTCTTTCATTCCTAGTCCTTCTTTCCACTAGACTAGACATAACCAATTTCTGCAACCATTCTTGGTATGTTTAACCCTCTACCCCCTACTCTTCTTAATTGTTCTCTGCATTTTTTCCAGATTCTCTTTATATCTTTATATTGTGACCAAAATTGGGTGTGGTATTCCAAGTGTGATCTTACCAAGGCCTTATAAGGTTATTTTGAGTGAAATGGAATGAGATACTACAGAATTTGCCTTTAGCTCCATGGGGAAAGTTTTCTTCCATATCAATATAGAAGAAAAATCATTTTTAAATTAGAAGAGACTGTATTTTTTCCTATATTGAGAGTATAGGAACAAGACCCAACAGTGATATGCTTTTTATTTTTGAAGCAGACTGAGTTAATCTGCAATTGTAAAGTGATGCATAACAACAGAAGGCATGTGTTCTTGTATTTATTATGTTCAGAAAAGTTGTTCTTATTGCTAGTTTGAAAAATGTCTTTTGCCTAAAAGGTCAGATCTTGAAAGATCTTTTAAAAATTATTTTCCAGAATCTTATTATTTTCTTATTTGGGTGAAGAATATCTGCTATACTTAATTCTAAGTTTAACCTGCCTTTGTTGCTTTTTATAGCATTCTTTTATAATATCTGCTAGTTTATGTATTGTTTATTTGTTTGACGATATCATCATGAAAAATATTTTTGACTAAATATACAGTATAATTCTAGTTTGGCCAAATATGAAAAACCTAGATTTTTTTTAAAATAGTTTTTTTTCCACAACTTTGAATTCTAGTTTTGCAAATTACCGCAACTAGAATTGTAGCTAAGATCTAATAAACAATGCATAATTGGTATAATCAGTGCACCAATTATATACACAATGTACATTTGCACTTATTTTCTGAGTTAGTTTTAATGCAAACTGGAAAACCAATTTTGAAACTGGTGAATTCAAAAATTCTTGCTAACTTTTAGAGGCTCAGTTATTCAAAGAAAGTAAGTCAGACTTTTACTAGAAACATTGATAATTGAGCAGTTCTGGTTTTTGGAATTTCAGCTGTATTCATTTGGTTTTAGCTGTTTGGGAAAGGACATCATGGTATTTTAAGTATTAATGCACATCCTGTCTACCTACGTTATTATAGATTTGCCTGTTAGATAACTGAATTTCAGATATCAACAATCTTACAATTAGCCAAACCAACTAAGCAGTTCTTCAAATTTAAAAACAAGTTGTATAGAAGTTGATTCTGACAGACTATTATTTTTTTATGCACATGCTGAGTCATATTGTTCTCCAGCAAAGAATTAACAGTTAAGTCTTGAGACAGGAAGGGTGTTGCTATATATTATATTAACAGATTTACTCCTTGTCTAATGTAATCCATACTGATCAGTGAAAAAATGTGGTCGCCCAGATAAAGCCTAAAAATTATTGTAATGGCTGGCATTGACTCACATAAGTAATTTGACAAAGCTGTTTTCACTTTCATGTTCTTGAGTCAGAATACAAATATATCTTAGCTTTGTTTGAATAAATACAGTTCCATTATAGCAGTTTGTGTGTTTCACTGACTTTAACAGTGAAATTCTACTGAGCAATGCATGGGATAAAATGCTCGTCTTATTGATCTTTTCCCCTTTCTGGGAATTTATGTACAGCTTTTTCTGCTAGATTTCTATCCACAAGAACCAGACATATTTGGATTCATGCTTTATGAATGAAGTTGTATGTGGAAAGAGCTTCAGAGATCATAACCAGTAGTTTGATATAGGTCTGGAAAAAATGGTTTAGAAAGGAATTTTTCAAACTTGAATTATCTGGAATTCTAGGATTCCTTGAGGACTTGAATTGAGTTTTGTGGGATAAAAGCAAGAAACAACAACAATAACAACAACAAAAACATATCTCTGCGAAGGACTAGGGTGAAATAAATCTTTCCACAAGGGATTAAGAAAAAGATAAAATTATCTTCCACAAAGGATTAAATCTTAGTCTGTTCCTTTTCTCATCCACGCTGCATCAAGAGTCCAGGAATGGGTTAAGCTCCTCCTTCTGACATTATAGAGCTGAGTCTGCCACTATAAAAAGTCAGCCTCTTTCTGGCCCACCCATCTTTTGGCTCAGCTTCTTGTCTGAGAGCATAGTCTCTGGAAGAAGTGCTTTTAAGTTTAAATTCAAAGAGACAGGAATAAATTTAAAATCCAGTTTGGTAGAGCTCTGTCTCCAGGAGAACGGGGATCTGCTCTCCTGTATCACAGAAGCTTCAGCCCCACTGGTCAAGAACTGCGGACCCAAGGAATGTTTGGAGGAACCTCTCACGTAGCCCCACTGATCGCAACCTTGTTGTTGCTGCCGCTGGCCCAGCCACTTTACAGCTAATTCCGGAGCTTCATTCCTGCTGCTTCTCAGCTGTTCTGACTTAATTCAATCACTCAGGGCCTGGTAAGAGCCTAAGGAGTGAAGATGGTGGCTAGGCTGTCCCAGGGCCACCCCACATGGTGGGTGGCCATTTTAGAATTGCTGGGTGGCCATTTTGTTTTGGGGGAAAGTGCTTCCCACAATCTCCTGACTCACCTGGCCTAGGAAATGGGCAGCACCTATGTGGGGGAAGCTCACATAAGCCAGATGGAGAGGGAAGCCCTCCAAGTTGGCCCCAAAGGACTGCAAGACTTCCAAGACTCCCAAGCCCCTTTGAGGAAAAAGACAAGACAAAGAGGCCTTTCAACCGAGAGGCTGCTGCAAAAATCAGAGCCAAAGCCCTAGCTCCCAGAAAGACTTCAAAATAGAAGCTTAGGGCTGAGAAGAGAAGGCATGCGGCATTTGAGGAACAATTTGCAAAAGGCTCAGATGTAGGCCCAGATTCAACATGCTTCTCACTCTGGGGAGGTGCATGTTAGCCTTGAAGTTTCTTCCAAGAGGAGGGTACTCTGCTCACAGTCACCTGTTAGCTTGGTCCCCAGAGAAGTTTCTCCAGGACCTAAGCAGATCAGAGCCTTCCTCTAGACAGGCTACTTGGGGGCCTGGCCATTCCTTCCTCGGTAGTCAGGGGGTTTAAGGGGGCACAGGCCTAGGCCTGAAGCAGCCTACACCCCCACAGCTGTGGGCCTACGTCCTGAGGAGAATAGACCCAAGGACCTCAGGGAAATGGTCTCTGTAGAAGGATTTAAACAATTCCTTCACCCACAAGAGGAAGGCATGTCCTTGTTACATCAAGGTTTTCCCAAAGGAGTTCTCCACTCAGAAGGGTGTTCCCAGAGAGCAGTTCTGTTTCCAGCACTCCCTTTTGGAGTGGAGGGAGGAAGAAGAGGAAGACTATTCCAGGGCCTCTGACCATAATCACTCTACTCATTCTGAGGAGGAGGAAGGGGAACTCATAGACCCAAATATGTCTGAGGAAGAGGACTTTAGAGTTGATCAGCCTCCCTAAGCAGGGTTTTTCAGGCTTTCCTTATTCAAACCTCTGTTACACAAGGCTTTGGTTACTGCACAGCTAAGCCCTGAGAAGGTGGCCCCAGAACTACTGATTCGTTGTTCTCCAAGCCAATGGTGCATATGGAGATACTCCCATCCCCACTGATTTTCCTTGATCTAGTGAAGGAATAGTGCACTTCTCCAGGGGTGGGGCCTCGCCTGTCTGCTCAAGACAGTGACCAAGGACAAGAAGGTCCTCTCTTCAGTGGAGAAAAGGTAGAAGTATTGCCTCGGGCCATACTTTTGCCCCTCTTCTTTCAGACCTGAAACCAGCTCTTGGTTCTCTAGAGGTCAGAGGTCCTTTCTACTAGCTAAGAACAGCGTCCTGAAGCTTCCAGCAGGAGCAACAGGCCCCCAGTAAACAGCTCTTTCAAGGGGGAGGAGGTCGTTCATCCAGACGCTTGAAATGAGTGCCCCATCTCCCACCCCATTGGAGGCTGTTTGGCTTTCTTTGCCTCCAGTTGGGTGGAGTCTACATCAGATGCCTGGCTTCTTGAGAGGGTGAGGTCGGACCTCCAACTGGAGTTTCTTTCCCCACCTCCACGATGGTTTGTTCGCTGCCCCACCTCCAGGGACCACTCTAAACGGGCCCTTACGGAATTGGCAATCTAATATCTTGACGACATACGAGCTGTTCAACTGGTTCCTGAGGGTCAACAAGGGAAGGCTTCTATTCTTGCCTCTTCGTGATCTCAAAGGCCTCTGGGTGGTGGTGAGCCATCTTGGACCTTAAATTCTTAAATAAATCTATTCCATACAGGCATTTTAAGATGTAGACCTTGCATTCTATCCTTGAGAGCATTTGAGAGGGTGACCTCCTCTCTTCCATAGACCTCATGGAGGCTTATCTCCACATTCCTGTCTGGCCTCATCATTGCCAGTTTCTCTGTTTTTGTAATCAGAATGACCATTTCCATTACCAGGCTTTACCTTTGGTCTCTCGTTGGTCCCGAGGGCCTTCATGAAAGTCTTGGCAGCTTTGGCAGCTACGCTTCGCGCCATATCAGTGAGGGTCCAGTGCTACCTGATGATATACTCATCCAATCGCAGTCAACCTACTCGGCCCATTGCAACCTTCATATCACATTGTAGAGCCTAAGAGACCACAGGTTTTTGATCAACCTAAAGAAAAGTCCCAGACTCTAGAGAGGGTCTTCCCTTCAAGAAGCCAGATAGGATCTGTCTCACCACAGATGCCAATCTCCACAGCTGTGGAGCCCATCTGGAGGAGGAAATAGCCAGGGGTGTTGGTCACAGTCAGAATGGATGTGCTCCATAAATTAACTGGAACTCAGGGCTATTTTCTTAGCCCTGAAACACTTCTGAAACAGGGTGGCTGGTTACCATGTGTTAGTCATGCCAGACAATGTGGATGCAAAGGCCCATGTCAACAGGCAAGAGGGGACCAGGTCCAGGGCCTTGATGAGAGAGGCAGAATGCCTGGGGAGGTGGGTGGAGAAACACTTCCTTTCAATCAGGGTGGAACACATATCAGGAGTTGACAATGTTCAGCTGACTGGTTGAGTCAGTCCATAGTAGACCAGGCAGAGTGGAGTCTAGAACCCTCTCTGTTTCAGGACTTGTCACGCCAATTCTACCTTTCAACCGTAGACCTCTTTGCCGAGTTGGGCAGGTTCTTCACCAGGTTTCTGACCCAGGGAGCAGAGGGGATCAATGCACTTTGGAGTGTCTGGCCTCCGGATCTCCTCTATGCCTTTCCCCCTTTTTTCATTATTCCGGCTGTAATTTGGAAATTGTTCGAGGAAAAGGCAGACCTAATTCTCCTGGCGCCCCAGTGGCCCAGGAAACTCTGGTTCACAGATCTAGTGAATCTGTCTGTGACTCAGCCATGGAAGATCCCGGCATCCAATATCTCCCTATATCAGGGGGCATTACTTCAACTGAACTCCCAGTGGTTCAGCTTAACTATTTGGTGCTTGAATGGCAATCTATGAGGGCTTCCAACTTTCCTGAAAGGGTAATCAACACCATTCAAGCTTCCTGAAAGCCGTCTACCACACACATCTACGATGCGACTTGGAGGGTATTCTGCTCCTGGTGCATACCTTTGGCCAGAGATCCCTCTTCTGCTTCTGTGGCAGAGGTTCTAATGTTCCTAGAAGAGGGTTTAGACAAGGCACTGGCCCCTAACACGCTTTACCACCAGGCCCCTTTGAGCCCCTCAGATCTGTATCTCTACAAATGCTGTCCCTCAAGGTAGCATTTTTAGTGGCCATTACCTTGGCCAGGAGAGTGTCTGAATTAGCATGGGACCTGTGTCTTTTCCATCAGAACAGGGTAGTTCCTAGGTTAGACTCCACATTTGTCCCTAAGATAATCGTGTGGTTTCACCGGGCGCAAGATGTTGTGTTGCCAAACTTTTGCCCCAGACCACAACATGAATTGGAACATAGGTGTCATACTCTGAATGCGAGGTGGGCCCTTTGGATTTACATCAAACGGACGGTGGTCTTTCAAAAATCTGAAGCCATGTTTGTGTCATTCTATCCCTTTACCCTGGGGAACAAGGTGACTACATCGACAATTGGTAGGTGGATTAGAGCTTGTATATCCAAGATATCAAACCTTGTCCATGCTGGTTCCCAGACACATCACGACCCACTCCACTAGGAGTGCGGCTACTTTAGCTGCCTGGTCTACTCAAGCGTCGCTGGAGGAGAACTGCAGAGTGGCTACCTGGGCTTTGCCTTTGCCATTTATGCAGCATTATCACCTGGATTCATTTGCTTCAGCCCAGGCATCGCTTGGTCGGACGGTGCTTCAGTAGGTTGTTCCTCAGTCAGAGTGACTGACCAGTCATGGGCCCTCCTATGGACATGCACGTTTTGGTATGTCCCATTCCTGGACTCTCGATGCAGCGTGGATGAAAATGGGTGTTGGTATAGTTACCTGAGCACATCTTTTCTATCTATGCTGCAAGAGAGTTCAGCCCCACCCTATATGTCTGGTTATGATGGTTGGGGAGGAGTGAAATTAATTTCTTGTTTTTTTTCCAGAGACATATTATGTCTGTCAGGTATCCTGTCCTAAAAACTGGGTGGGCCAGCCAGAGGCTGGCTTTTTACAGTGGCAGATTCAGCTCTATGACATCAGAAGGAGGAGCATAACCCATTCCTGGACTCTCTTGTAGCATAGATAGAAAGGGTGTTCTCAGGTAATTATTCCAACACCCATTCTCTCTTCTGAAGAATTTTTTCTTTTTCCTCTTGGTTCCTAAATTGGCATTCAGAAACTGCTCCTCTTGATCAGGTATTCCTATTTTATTTTATTTTATTGGGGGAAAAAAAAAACAGGTTCGAAATTTAAAAAAAAAAAAACAAACAGGTTTGGTGGCCCAAAACATTTGAAAATCTGTGATTTTCAGATATGTATAAGAATCTTCTGCTATACCCCTGCTAGAATCATAGCCATTTTGTTGTGGCCTAGTTTACAATACTATAGTGATCAATATTTGGAAGGCTGCTACATAGCTGGAAAAGTTGTTTTCTAAGAATAATCACAAAAGAATGACATAAAAGAGAAGGGTTTTAATTGCCATAAAATTAGCAAAGTTAATATAAATGTTTTAATTCTTTACTCCTATTTAATATACTCTTGCAAACATATATTCAGCATTTAGCACATATAAAACATTTTATTCATCAATAGAAGTTTTAACCATTTGGAATGTTATGAGCCTTATGTGCTATTTTTTATGTTTTTAGTTTCAAGGTTTTATGATAATTTTATAGAGTTGAATAATCTGAGCCCCTTTAGATTCCTCTCTGAAACTAATATCCAGTCTGACTAGATACCAATTCCACGTTTAATTATTACAGTTATTTGTTTCATTTAATCATCGTGACTTTAGGTGATTCACAACAAAATTAAAAACCAAATATACAAATAAATATTAACATTAACATTAGAAAATTTAAAATTACAAAAATATTAAAAAACAATAAAAAGGTTATGCAAAGAGGAGACATATTAATATTTTTATTAGTGACCATTCAAAAATATGATGGTAATAAAAAATCATTTTCCAACAAAATTTTATATGCATGACAAAAAATCCCAATAGAGAATAATGCTGGCATAGTTGTATGAGAAATTTATTTGAATGAGAAGGCAGCAACCAGGGATCTTAGCAATCTTCTTCTCTTTCAGTCTTTCTCGTTCTCTCTCACATACATACAAGTTTATTTAGCAGTAATTTTGCTTAACACTTTATTGTTGGAACAGAACTTGTTGCTAAGTGAAAAGTGGGTGTAATATAATGGACTTGTAACTTCAGTTCGAGGAAGAGATGGCAGTCATAGTTAGTTGTGCACTAGGTTACTTGAGAGACCGTCTCTTCCCACTAAGATTGGCCCATACCACTTGTGCCAGCAGAGGAAGTATGCTACAGCCCCTATCAGTCTGACTATTCTGGCTGGCAGGTCCAGGAGAAGGGCCTTTTCTGCTTTTGCTTCTGTTCTCTGGAACATCTTGCCCTCCGATGTGAAGCTGGCCCCAACCCTCCTGCCTTTTTGTAAGGGCCTAAAGACCTGCTCTTCCAGTTGACTTGGGGCCCCAGTGGGGAATATATTATATTAGAAGTTATTATAAAAAATGTTTGTTTGACTTTTTGGTTTGCTTGGACCAAAGTGCATTGAATAAAGAAAATTGTCTTTGACCACATATAAAATATATAGTCGCGTTAATGTATATAAAATTACATAATAATATTAAAAGTTTACAATCTTGTAGAGCAGCATTATTAGCTGTAAGAACCTCATGTGGCTTGCATGCTGTAGGTTGGACATGTCTACTGTAGAATATCTTGAGAGATTACTCTAGCAAATTACTGAACCTGATAGGATCTGTCCAAAAGTTTTTAAAAATACTCAAATAGGAAATTGCTGATCTAGCCAAAAAATATGAAATTTATGACTCAGTGTTGGCATTCTTGTAGAGCGGTTTTATGGAGAGATTAATCAACCAAAGTCTGTTTCAAGAAAAGTAGAGCCGGTAGCCAGAAAGGGAGCGGGGATTACCCACATAGAAGACCAAACCCTACTGAAAAAAAAGCAGCATGGATTCCACAAAAGTAAATCTTCCTCATCCCTAGAGAAACACAGATAATTATGACTTTGGGGAAACTATGTACAAATGGTTAAGGCTAGGTCCCACTGGCTGACGGACGCAAAACGTATGCATAAAGGACACAGCGGACGAGCAAAATTTTGGGGGTGGCTCCATCCCTTGTCATCCGCTACAAAAAGTGGCAAAAAAATGCATAAACAGAACAGAAAAGAAGGGAAAAGAACAGATGTGGGTAGTATGTAGCAGGGATGTTAAACGGATGTTCATCAGAAGCCTAGCGGATGACAGCGGATGGAAGCAGATGACATATATGAAGGGGTTCTGGGGGAGAATTTCGAAGTGGACAGATAGCGGAAGGGGCGGATGCATAGAGGATGACTTGGATGCATCATGGATACCTATAGGAAGCAAAGCGGATGCCGCGCAGATGTATATTGGATGCAAAGCGTTCACTGCGCATGCGGGGAGTATGAATTGCATCAGCTCCGCAGACATAAAAGTATGCAGCACGTATACAGTCAGCAATCAGGCGAAAGACATGCTGCCACATACATCGAGCAGGAACACCATGGTTCATCAGTCAGGGAAAAAGAGGAAGCCTGTGCAGTAGGCTTGTTCCAGCCCTGGCAAGAAGGAGAGAACCAGCATCCCACTCCCTGGCACTGACTCTGAACCTCCTTCTGCTGCTGTTGCTGCTGCTGCTGCTTTGTGGACCAGCCCCAAGGCCCTCAAAGCCCTGCAGCTGAAGGCCCTGCTGCTCCAGCCCCTGAAGGCCCTGCTGAAGCCCCTGCCAGAGGGAGGAAGAGGCAAGGGAAGGAGAAGGGAGAGAGGAAACAGTACACTGTTTCCGAGGAGCATGAGGATGAGGTGCTGGAATGGCTGAGGGAGAACGAGTACCTCTGGAGAAAGGGCCACAGGCTCTATCGCGACACCAAGAAGAAGAAGGCAGCATGGAGAGACAAGGCAGAGAGCCTGGGCTACACTTCAGACGTACTCCTGAGATAGTGGAAGCACATGCACACCTGGTATGGCAAGCTACACCTCAAGAAATCTGGGCAGGCCGCTGTCAAGCTCACTGACCGGGAGATGTCCGTCATGGCCAAGTGCAGTTTCCTGGAGGATGAGATCTGCCACCAAGGAGCAGCCCCTCTGACACCCCTCTCCCTCAGACAGCCAGTCCTCTTCCAGCCAGAAGCCAGCGAGCCTGTCCAGGCAGGTGTCTTCAAAGGGCCCCATGGCAGAGTCCCCCCCCCGACAGCTTCACTCCCCATGCCGGCGGACTTGGAGGATCCCCTGTCACAAACGGAGGAAGAAGCAGCAGCCACCAGAGGCCAACCCACCCCCATCCCCAGCTCCACAGGATGCAGGCGGAGAGGCAGACTGGAGGGCCAGAACCACAGTGTCCTGTTGGAGATCAGGGACACAATGAAGACCAGCACAGAACTTCTCTCTCAGCTGGTCCACTTGGACAGAGGATCCTCTGGCCTCCACACATTCATCACCTACGTGAGCCACACCCTCAGGGACTTGCCCAAGGCCCAGTACCAGGTGATGAAGGAGAAGATCATAGCACTTCTGCACAACCCTCAAGGCCCAGCTGAAGCTGCTCCTACCCAGTCCAGGTCTGCTCCTCCAACCCAGGCGATGTCACAGCCCTTCCACGGCTTTCAACAGCCCCTCACCTACCAAGGCTACGACTACCAGGACTTCCCGCAGCAAAAACAGACCTTCCCAGTCCAGGCCCAGGTTCATCGCACACCACAGACTCCAGTCCTCACCCAGCTGCAGACCAGACAGCCCCACTACACTCCTCCTTCCTCCACCCCACAGCCAAGCCCGTCAACGGACAATCTGTCATCAGTCTTGGGCTTCACATCTCAGGTCCTTGATGAGGGGCCTCTCAACCTCACGGGACTGAATCAGCTCTCGGACAGCTTCCTGAACATACCATCCCCTGTTTTACTCTCTGGATCAAGCACACCAATGGCGCCTCAGACCAGCACTCAAGCCACAGCCACCTCCACAGTCCCTGCCCGCTTAACAGCTGAGACCATGGACATGACTCAGAGTGACTGAGAAGAGTGTCAGAGACTGAGTTGTTTACTTGTTCACTTTATCTTTGCTTAAGACACTTTACTTGGTTCATTTTGCTTATTTAATAAAGTCATAAAGTTTACCTAAGACAGTTGATAAAGGTTATCTTTGCTTAAGACACTTGGTTCATTTTTTTATCTTAGTAAAGTGTTGGTAAAAACTTTTAACAAATGGTTAAGCCTTTGCATGCTTGTGGGACAGATAAGGATAGTTGTGGGATAGATAAACCTTCAGTGCAAGCATAGTGGGACTGTATGGTCCCCCATCCCAGCTGCCACACAAATGGACCTTTATTGTCAATAACAATTAATTCATTGATCAACACATTTTAAAATAAACAAAGCTCTTTATTAATGCCCTATTCATTATATGAACATACATTGAATATGTATCAACATACATGGCACAATCTCATCAGTGTTATGAGACAGGCTCAAGGAAGCATCCATTAATCATCTATCATCCTGTCTTGCCACTCCTCTACTCCAGCTGGGGAATTGCACCAGTGTCTCAGAAGGTTGCGCTGCTTTTTCCCTTCACGTGAAGGTCTGTTGGGGCCTTGTACATCCACAATGTCTATCAGGTTAGGTCCTTGCCTCCATTCACCAGGCTCCATGTCCCCATTCCCTTGTTGATGGTCCACAAGCCTGTTCTGCAACACTGGGTAGCGGATGCGCATGAGATTGTGCAGGATGCAGCAAGCTTCCACGATGCTCCTCACAGTCTCTGGGTTATGTTGCATGATGGTGAGAAGTATCTGGAACCTGTTGGCCAGGATGCCAAAGGCGTTCTCCACCACCCGTCTTGCCCTGGACAGCCTGTAGTTAAAGATCCTCTCTTCATGGGTGAGGTATCTTGAACTGTATGGCTTCATGAGGTAGGTTTTGAGGGAGAAGGAGTCATCACCAATGATGAAGTAGGGCACATCTTGTGTGTCATTGGGTAG
>BLBF01000051.1:5047684-5233129 GCA_015471245.1 Laticauda colubrina
CTACCCAATGACACACAAGATGTGCCCTACTTCATCATTGGTGATGATGCCTTCTCCCTCAAAACCTACCTCATGAAGCCCTACAGTTCCAGATACGTCACCCGTGAAGAGAGGATCTTCAACTAAAGACTGTCCAGGGCAAGACGGGTGGTAGAGAACGCCTTTGGCATCCTGGCCAACAGGTTCCAGGTCCTTCTCACCACCATGCAGCATCACCCAGGCACTGTGAGGAACATCGTGGAAGCTTGCTGCATCCTGCACAATCTCATGCGCACCCACCACCCAGTGTTGCAGAACAGACTTGTGGACTGTCAACAAGGGAATGGGGACATGGAGTCTGGTGAATGGAGGCAAGGAAAAAACCTGATAGACACTGTGGATGTACAAGGCCCCAACAGAGCTTCACGTGAAGGGAAGAAGCAGCACAACCTCCTGAAACACTGGTGCAACTCCCCAGCTGGAGCAGTGGAGTGGCAAGACAGGATGGTAGATGCTTAATGGATGCTTCCTTGAGCCTGTCTCATAACACTTAGGAGATTGTGCCACGTATGTTGAGTGGCCCTACAATGAATAGGGTATTAATAAAGAGCTTTGTTTATTTTGAAATGTGTTGATCAATGAATAAATTGTTGTTCATAAAAAAGGTCCATATGTGTGGCAGCTGGGATGGTGGACCATACAGTCCCACTATGCTTGCACTGGAGGTTTATCAATCCCACAGTTATCCTTATCCATCCCACAACTATCCTTATCTATCCCAACAACTATCCTTACCCATCCCACAACTATCCTTACCTACCCCACAGCTATCCTTACCCATCCCACGAGCATGCAAAGGCTTAACCATTTTTTCAGAGTTTTCACCAACACTTTATTAAATAAATAAAATGAACCAAGTGTGTGAAGCAAAGATAATCTTTATTAATAACTGTCTTAGGGAAACTGTATGACTTTATTAAAAAAGCAAAATGAACCAAGTAAAGTGTCTTTAAGCAAAGATAAAGTGAACAGGTAACAACTCAGTCTCTGGCACTATTCTCAGTCACTCTGAGGCATATCCATGGTCTCAGCTGTCGAGCGGCCAGGGACTGTGGATGTGGCTGTTGCTGGAGTGCTGGTCTGAGGCGCCATTGGAGTGCCTGGCCCCGAGAGTACAACAGGGGATGGTGTGTTCATGAAGCTCTCAGAAAGCTGACTCAGTCCCGTGAGGTTGAGAGGCCCTCCATCAAGTACCTGAGATGTCAGGCACCATACTAATGACAGATTTTTTGTTGACGGGCTTGGCTGTGGGTTGGAGGAAGGAGGAGTGTAGTGGGGCTGTCTGGTCTGCAGCTGGGTTAGGTGAGGTGTCTGTGGCGTGCGATGTACCTGGGCCTGGACTGGGAAGGGATGCCTCTGCTGTGGGAAGTCCTGGTAGTCGTAGCCTTGGTAGGTGAGGGGCTGTTGAAAGCCGTGGAAGGGCTGTGACATCACCTGGGGTGGAGGAGCAGTCCTGGACTGGGTCGAAGCAGGTTCAGCTGGGCCTGGAGGGTGGTGCAGAAGTGCTGTTACCTTCTCCTTCATCACCTGGTACTGGGCCTCAGGCAGGTCCATGAGGGTCTGGTTCACGTAGGTGATGAAGGGCTTGCGGTTTGATGATGGTATGTTGCTTGGGACCAATTGAGAGAGAAGATCTGTGCTGGTCTTGATGGTGTCCCTGATCTCCAGCAGGACAGTGTGGCTATGCAGATGGGGTGAAGCTACCCCCGATGGTAATCTTTAAACGAAAAACCCCTCCAAAGGACAAATTTCCCAGTGGTGTGCTCATCCATCAGCATCCAAAAGGATGGATGGATGAAGAAGGTGTAATCAAATGGATAAATCAAGTGCGGGTGCGCAGAAATGGAGATCTTCTCAAAAAACAGTCCATGCTAGTCTGGGACCAATTCAGAGCTCACCTCACCGAAAAGGTAAAAAGGAGTCTAAAGGAATCAAACACCTTTCAGGCAGTCATACCAGGAGGGTTGACTGGAATGCTACAACCCCTAGATGTCAGCCTGAACAAATCCTTCAAGACACACATGCGAAACCTGTGGACACAGTGGATGGCAGATGGCAAGGCTGAACTAACAGCCAAAGGAAACTTCAAATGCCCTCCTTTGCCCACAATTGTGTCTTGGGTGAAGACTGCATGGGATATGATTTTCCAAGAAATGGTACAGAAATCCTTTTTAAAATGTTGTATTAGCAACAAATTAGATGGCATTGAAGATGATGCTGTATGGCAGGAGGATAGCAGTGAAACTGAAAATGAAGACAGTGATGAAGTTGCAAAAAATGGAAATGAAGATCAAGATGAAGAAATGTGGGATGAAGATAATGTCAAATATACATTGGAGGACTGGAAACATCTCTTTGGGGAATCTGAGGACGAGGGTGATGGTGAGGATGAATTTGAAGGATTCTAAGACACTTTAATTTGTGAAAATAAATAAAAGTAAAACACAACAATAATGGCTTTTATTCTCATTTATTCTTTTCTGCAAGCTTAAATAAATTTAATAAATTTAGAACACAACAATAATGGCTTTTATTCTCATGTATGCTCTTCTGCAAGCTTTTGCTACGATAAGTGCATATATTACATTATATAACATCAGATTCTTTACATACCGGGTAATTAACTTAATATTCTTTCCTACATAAATGCTTTGATAATGAACCTTCATCAGTGCATTGCATATTGATACTCTTTTGTTATTATCCCAAGCAACACACCATGGTATTTGGGGGTCGGCTTATATGTGAGTTTTTGCAAAATTCCTCATTTTGGGGCAGTTTTTTAAGGGTTGGCTTATATGCGAGTATATACGGTAAAATCTAAAACTTAATTGTGAACAGTTCCTAAAGGATTTTTTAAAATTGGTGAATTATCAATTACATGACAAATAAAATTCAATTTAAGAATAAAATGACTGACTTTGCATTTGCTGTGATTTAATCTGATTTATATGTAACTGATAAAGAAAAATAATTTGGTGTCTTAATTTACTGAAGAGTGAAAAAGGCAGTTTCCATACTAGGGATTATTGGGAAAGTGAATGTAAAAATACTCATATAATAATATCTTTGTACAGATTTATAGTACATCTTTAGTTGGAATACTATATACAGTTTTGAATGCTATTTTGAAACAGAATATCATAGAAATTGGAAGGAAATGCAGAAGACAAAATTATGTAGGTGGGTTTTTTTTTCTCTTCGAGAAAAGATTACAACATTTTAGAAGCTTTAGCTTGGTATAAAAGCCAATAAAAGGAGGCATAAATATAGGCTATTGCAATGCACAGTGTGATAGAAGTGGCAGGGAATAATTTTGTTTCTCAAAATATTTGTAACCAATAAGTGAACCAGACTGAAAAGAGATTGACTGAATAAAAAATAAAAACTTTTTTACACAGCTCATTATTGGCTTGTTCTATGTCATGGTGTTCATAAAAACCTTGGGTGATTTAAAATGAGATTGGATAAATTCATGCAATACAGTTAATATCTGATATTTTGATCATGATCATGAACTGTAGTATTAGTAGCAGGTTAGATTCAACATGCAACCAGATACTATGGAACAATGATAAGAATCAATTAAAAAAAAATACTTGGGGAAAGAAACATAACTAAGGGTTGAGTTAAAAAGTAACTTCCCAAACATTTTAAGAATATTTATTTCTGAATATGAGTTTCAAGTTTTTTACTACTATTAATGGTATTTTTCAGCTCTCAGTGGAATAATGACACTAGATACTATGCGTGTGTCCAGATAGTTATTAAGCTACTTTTGCAGCCTCTTTTTAAAAATTAATAAGTATAATGTGGGTGGCAGAATACAATAGTCTAGAATTACATATGAAAAGTTCAGTGAAAGATATAACAATTAGAAATGTGGGTTGTCTTTTTTTGTGCATTTTCTTAAATAAGCAAAGTAGCATGAAAGCATGTACTGGATATTATTGACAGTTGACTTTCCACTTGGCATAATATCCCTGGGCAATTAAAATATCTGAGTTTCCTATTTATTTCTATTTGTTGAATCATTTACTTACATATTTGAGGATTATAATGGGCATGTATAGATTTGTCCTTTGAAATTCAGCCCATTTCCATGAATTTTTATCTGCTAATTTCAGTGGTAGCTGATGACACTTAATCTGTTTTTCTGACTGTCATAGACATATTCCCTCTATATCTACATGTACATTATTTCATCTTAAATAAAATTTCATAATTAATATGCAGTATTATTGTCATGGGTAGAAAAAGGCACACTTGGCCAAGAAAGGAAGTAGATTAATTTGCTTTTATGATAGTCATATGCAATAAATTCAATTAAGGAAATGATGAAACTTTACTTCAATTATTGTTCCATATAAAATTGCAAATTACACTGAATATGCCTCATAACCTGTGCTGCAATTTTGTTGATGGCCAAGAACTACTTGAATTTATATCATTGACATTTGGTTTTCAGTAATGTAGGATTTTAAGAAGTGAAATAAGCCCCCAGACACTTGTATTAAGCAGCTTGAGGAATTAATGTTTATTTTGAGTTAATATAGTCCCACAAATTCCCCAAAACAAAAGAGAGAAACATGTCTTATTTGCTTTTGTAATGTTATTGCAATGCTCATGGTAGCCCTTGTAAGCCCAAAAGAAAAGAAAGCAGACGCAGTCAAACAAAAACTGGTCATTTTGCCCTACCTGTATCTGCTATAACAGGGGTCTCCAACCTTTTGGATCTCAAGGATCACCTAGCTCATAATTTTAAATCTCATGGACCAGTAATATGAATCCAGCATGCCGCTCACTGAAGTGCCTGGATTCCCACTGATGGGAAGGGGTCCTTCAGGCACTTAGCTTGGCTGCCTGTTTCTGCAACCTTAAATATTCAGAGTCATTTAGACTCATTTCCCACAGAAAACAAAACACTGGGATCTCTCATCTCTTTTTCTCTTTTTCCCTCTCTCCCCCTCTCTTTCTCTCTCTCTTTCTCCCTTTCTCCCTCCTTCTTGTTCTCTCTCTTTCCCCCCTCTGTCCTCAGGGGTGGGGGTGGAGGAAAGGAACTTCTGAACTGGTGTTACCTCCTGCCTCAGCACATCGAGTAGGTTGAACAATTGCCAGTGATGCAGCAGAAAAAGCACAGACCTCCTAAGCTGCAGGAAGCGGCTGCCAGTGATGCCCTCAGTTGAAGATGTTGCGAGGGGGAGACTTGACCCCTCCCTCAGGAGCTGCAAAGCACTCAATGCCTCTCTGGCACCCGCCAAGCCTCCTTCCCGCTGGGTGTGTGAATGCTTTTGATGTGGAGGAAGAGAAGCATGGTGGGAGGAGGCTTGGTAGCTGCCAGAGGGGTGGTGGGTGCTTTGCGGCTGCTGAGGGGGTGGTCGAGCCTCACCCTTGCAACATCTTCACCTGAGGGTATCACTAGCAGCCGCTTCCTGCAGCTCAGGAGGTCCGCACTCTTTCCACTGCTGCTTAGCCTCCTCAATGTACGGAGTCAGGAGGCAGCAACCACGACACGGGTTTGCTAGGGAGATTGCAAGATTGCCCCACTTCCCTGCCAGCCATCTGGTCTTCAGCACATGGCTCGTCGACCTCTGGACATCAGATTCCCACCACCCAGCACCAGTTCACAGGTTCTTTTACCTCCACCACCCGCCTCACAGGTCAGGGAGCACCTGGAAAGGGTTCCGATGCCGCTACCCTCATGCGCATCAGTCCATCCGATGCTAGTATCACCCCGTTGCAGACATAGGTGTGTTGCGGACCATCAAAATTTTCTCATGGACCACCAGTGGTCCACAGCCCACCAGTTGGTGACTGCTATGCTATAAGATAAGATGATAGTGAGTTTGCTATGTTAGATGTGTGAAAGAAGATGGCCATCCGCTCATTCTGACATTGCAGATTTGCAATCTCAGTCTTATTCTTCTCGTAGGATATACTTAATGATTATTGTACTATAAATGCAAAATATAGCAATATTAATTTTGGGCCTTCCCTTTATTATTAAAGCTACTAAGGAAAGTTCAACTGTTTTCCAATGTATTATTGATCTTTTGTTTGCATTATATCTAACATTAAAAGTAATAGAATTTTTTCTCTTGCAGGTGAAACAGTCGACCAACCTGATAGTGATGAATTGTGCTGATATTGATATTATTACAGCTTCATATGCACCAGAGGGAGATGAAGGTAGGAGGGGATTTAAATGCAGTTTCTGCATTTTTAATCATCAAACACAATATTACTCTGATAATACTTTTAATTTGTTTTCAGCTTTGTTTGATATTAGACAACCTATTGGCTACATTTTGAATGCCAACTAAATTTTGCTGCATTGTAGATATTAAAAGTAAGAATATAGAAACATTTTAAATAATGTACTAAGACTTGAAAAAAAATCTATTGATAAAAAGATAATATGATTTCTTTCATTTTAAGGGATAAGAAGGAATTTATCATTTTTATCCTGTATTTTGTCAATCCTTCAGTCACTCAAGCTTTATAATATCTGGTCTTGAACTGTTGGGAACCAAGCATGGAAGTAGGTAAGCACGTGTGCGTGCATGCATCCCCACTTGCATAAGCAGTGGACACGTGAGCCTGCTGCTTGCGCAAATGGAGCTGCATATGCATACTTGCCTGCTGCTTGCATGGAACCATCCAGGGATGGGATTCTACCGGCTCTGACTGGATCTATAGAACCACTTGTTAACATTCTAAGCGGTTTGGAGAACCGGTAGTTAGAAGAAATTTCCTTTTGTTTTTTTCCACCCTTATTACATTCTTAGCGGACAGCCAAAACGTACTGTCTCCAAAGAAGGTTTTTTTTTTTTTCCTTAAAGGGAAGGGTTGTTTTAAGCTTTTTATACTGCTGTTGGGAGATAATACTCCCCTGGATATACTTCTTGGCTAGCTAGAAAGATTGACATTCAGACATGAATTTACACATCCTTTCAGAGTTAGGGTCTAAAACTGGTTTTTGGTGAAGTTAAATTCTGTGCTTGGTGATGTTTAATCCTGTGTTTATTGATGGGATAATTTTCCCTATTTAGCTTTGTGTGAAAGGAAAAAGATGAATCTATGTTCCTGAAAAGAAACTGGTTTGAGAAATCTGCTAATTCCTGTGTCTGTTTGTTCTGGTAATAGGTTTAACAGCTACTGTTGTGATTTAATTATTTGTATTGTGTTTGAATTTTTTCCTGTCTAATGGTTTCTTTTTCTATATGGGGAGAGGGTCTTCCTTCAATGCTTTAGTGGTATTTGGCACTGTCCTTTTGGGGTGTACTTCCAAGAGGCAATATTTAAGTTTGGCACTGATTTTTTTACTGCCTTTTGGGTGGACATGTGGCCGTTCCTTAAACCTAGATGATTTCCTTAAGGATATCTTGTGAGGTGAGTGAGACCAGCTGGTATCTTTAAGTGGTACAGATGAATCTAAGGATCGCTTCTCCTGGGTGTGGTCTTTCTGGAGAACTTAAATGATTTCTCTGCTAAAGGCTATCTCACACTGGCCGATGGATGCAAAACGTATGCAAAAAGGACACAGCGGACGAGCAAAATTTCGGGGGTGGCTCCATCTGTTGTTATCCGCTCTCAAAAGTGCCCCAAATTTGCATAAACCAAACGGAAAACAATGGAAAAGAACAGACGGGGGTAGTACGTAGCGAGGATGGTTAGCGGATGTTCGTAGGAAACCTAGCGGATGGAAGCGGATGACACATCCGCAGGGCTTCCAGGGGAGAATAGTGAAGCAGACACGTAGCGGAAGGAGCGGATGTGTTGCGGATGACGCGGATGCATCATGGATGCCTATAGGATGCATAGCGGATGCGTAGCGGATGCAAAGCGTTCACTGCGCATGCGGGGAGGATGAATTGTGTCAGCTCCGCGAATATAAAAGGATTCAGCTCGCAAGTAGTCACCATTCAGAGGAAAGACCTGCTGCCAGAGATATCTTCAAAGAACACCATGGTTCGACAGTCAGGGAAGAAGAGAAAGCCTGTGCCTTCTCCTGCCAGCCCTGGCAAGAAGGACAGAACCACCATCCCACTCCCTGACGCTGACTCTGAAGCTGCTGGTACTTCTGCTGCTGCTGCTGCTGGTGCTCCGGGTGTTGCTCCTGCTGCTGCTGCTCCTGCTGCTGGTGCTTCTCCTGCTGCTGGTGCTGGTGCTGGTGCTTCTGCTGCTGGTGGTGCTGCTGCTGTGATGGACCAGCCCCAAGGCTCTCAAAGCCCTGCTGCTGAAGGCCCTGAAGCCCCTGCCAGAGGGAGGAAGAGGCAAGGCAAGGAGAAGGGAGAGAGGAAACAGTCCATTTCCGAGGACCATGAGGATGAGGTGCTGGAATGGCTGAGGGAGAAAAGTACCTGTGGAGAAAGGGCCACAGGCTCTATCACGACACCAAGAGGAAGCAGGCAGCATGGAGAGACAAGGCAGAGAGCCTGGGCTACACTTCATACGTATTCCTGGGATGGTGGAAGCACATGCACACCTGGTATGGCAAGCTGCACCTGAAGAAATCTGGGCAGGCCACTGTCAAGCTCACTGACCGGGAAATGTACGTCATGGCCAAGTGCAGCTTCCTGGAGGGTGAGGTCCGCCACCGAGGAACAGCCCCTCTGTCAACCATCTCCCTCAGACAGTCCACAGAGAGCCACTCCTCTTCCACCCAGGAGACAGCTACCGTGTCCAGGCAGGTGTCTTGGAGGGCCCCACTGCAGAGACCCCCCTGACAGCTGCACTCCCCATGCCAGAGGACGTGGAGGATCCCCTGTCTCAAATGGAGCAAGAAGAAGCAGCAGCCAGAGACCAACCCACCCCCACCCCCAGCTGCACCTCCACAGAAAGCAGGCAGACTGGAGGGCCAGAGCCACACTGTCCTGCTGGAGATCGGGGACACCATCAAGACCAGCACAGATCTTCTCTCTCAGCTGGTCCCAAGCAACATACCATCATCAAACCGCAAGCCCTTCATCACCTACGTGAGCCAGACCCTCATGGACCTGCCCGAGGCCCAGTACCAGGTAATGAAGGAGAAGGTAACAGCACTGCTGCATCACCCTCCAGGCCCAGCTGAACCTGCTTTGACCCACTCCAGGACTGCTCCTCCACCCCAGGCGATGTCACAGCCCTTCCACGGCTTTCAACAGCCCCTCACCTACCAAGGCTATGACTACCAGGACTTCCCACACCAGAGGCAGCCCTTCCCAGTCCAGGCCCAGGTACATTGCACTCCACAGACGCCTCACCTCGCCCAGCTGCAGGCCAGACAGCCCCACTACACTCCTCCTTCCTCCACCCCACAGCCAAGCCCCTCAACAGAAAATCTCTCTTCAGTACTGTGCCTGACATCCCAGGTCCTTGAGGAAGGGCCTCTTACGGGACTGAGTCAGCTCTCTGAGAGCTTCCTGAACACACCATCCCCTGTTGTACTCTCGGGGCCAGGCACCCCAATGGCGCCTCAGACCAGCACTCCAGCAACAGCCACCTCCACAGTCCCTGCCCGCTTAACAGCTGAGACCATGGACATGACTCAGAGTGACTGAGAATAGTGCCAGAGACTGAGTTGTTACCTGTTCACCTTATCTTTGCTTAAAGACACTTTACTTGGTTCATTTTGCTTTTTTAATAAAGTCATAAAGTTTACTTAAGACAGTTGTTAATAAAAGTTATCTTTGCTTCACACACTTGGTTCATTTTATTTACTTAATAAAGTGTTGGTGAAAACTTTGAAAAAAGGGTTAAGCCTTTGCATGCTTGTGGGATAGGTAAGGATAGTTGTGGGATGGGTAAGGTAGTTGTGGGATAGGTAAGGATAGATGTGGGATGGGGAAGGATAGATGTGGGATGGGGAAGGATAGTTGTGGGATGGGGAAGGATAGTTATGGAATTGATAAACCTCCAGTGCAAGCATAGTGGGACTGTATGGTCCACCATCCCAGCTGCCACACATATGGACATTTATTATCAATAACAATTTGTTCATTGATCAACACATTTCAAAATAAACAAAGCTCTTTATTAATGCCCTATTCATTGTAAGGCCATTCAACTTACATGGCATAATCTCAACGTTATGAGACAAGCTCAAGGAAGCATCCATTGAGCATCTACCATCCTATCTTGCCACTCCACTGCTCCAGCTGGGGAGTTGCACCAGTGTTTCAGGAGGTTGCGCTGCTTCTTCCCTTCACATGGAGCTCTGTTGGGGCCTTGTACATCCACAGTGTCTATCAGGTTTCATCCTTTCCACCATTCACCAAGCTCCATTCCCTTGTTGACGGTCCACAAGCCTGTTCTGCAACACTGGGTAGTGGTTGATGCTGCATGTTGGTGAGAAGTACCTGGAACCTGTTGGCCAGGATGCCAAAGGCGTTCTCCACCACCCGTCTTGCCCTGGACAGTCTGTAGTTGAAGATCCTCTCTTCACGGGTGAGTCATCTGGAGGTGTAGGGTTTCATGAGGTAGGTTCTGAGGGAGAAGGCGTCATCACCCACAATGAAGTAGGGCACATCTTGTGTGTCATTGGGTAGGGGGTCTGGATTTGGAAAACCCATGATGAGATTGCGTTCCAGCCCATCCTTGAGGTCACTGGCGTTGTATACCTGACTATCTGAAGCTGACCCATTGCCTGAAGCATCGATGTACATGAACTTGTAGTCAGCATCAACCATGGCAAAGAGGATGATACTGAAGAAGTCCTTGTAGTTGTGATAAGAGGACCCTGAGTTGGGTGGAGCTTTGCAGGCCATGTGCTTCCCATCTATGGCTCCAACGGTGTGGGGAAAGTTCTGATACCTCTGATACTGTTCTGCACAGAACTGCACTGTTCTGCAAGTTTCCTCCAGCCTTCTCCAGTGGTGGGGCACTGGAGGAGCTCCTCCACGTATTATTCGATGATGGCCTGCACCACTTCTCTGACCACTTTGCTGATGGTGTTGTGTGGCACCCTCCAGGCATACTGCATTTTTCAGTATGTGGTTCCAGAGGCCAGGTGGTGCAGAGTCCACCTTCAGTCCAGGGTCCAGAGATGGAAGTTGGTGCTCGGCTTGGTCAACCTGGGTCTCAGATACTCCACAATTTTGTCAAAAATGGCTGGTGGCATCCTCATGAAGTGCTGGAATGCACGAATGTCTTCATTCCTCAGCTCCACCATCAGCTTGTCATAGAGTCCAAACTCCAGTCTTCTCCCGATTCATCTTCGGACCCACACAGCTCTTGGACGTCTCCTTCTTCTCCTTGCGTAGAAAAGGTGAAACAGTCTGAAGAGGGCTTGGTTCTGGTGTTAAATGATGGCAGCTACCATAAGGAGTGTGTGATGATCCATGGTGGAGTTCAATGGATGATGTGGAAGAGCAAGAGCAAGGTTGAAGAGGTCTGTACACCACGGCTCTGGACTGATAGTGAGATCCAGGTGATTTCCTCCCCCTTTTTATAGGAAATGTCGGTTTTCCGCTAGATGTCCTTCCACATACTCTCGGCATCCTCCAGACATCCTAAATATCCGAGATACGTCCCATATACGAACGTTTTGTCCGTTTTAATGCTTTATATACGAGATGCATCCGCTTTCATCCTTTCTATTTCTACGCTACTAACGCTGTGTGGACTTTCCGTGTACCTTTCGCTTCCTCCCTCTTTCCGCTTTCAGCTGCAGCGGATGTGAGTTGGGGGGATGTCCAGAGGATGCTGAGAAGATACAGCAGATGTTTAACGGATGACAATGGATGTAGAACGCTTGTTGCCCGTATGTGTCGCAGATGTAGATCGTATGCGGCGGAAAGTTCATCCGCTCACAAAGTTTTGTGCAGCTCAAAACCTTTTGCGTGGATGAAATCTCAGTGGATGAAATCTCAGTGGATGGATGCTCAACAGATAGAGCGTATGAAACATGTATGCAGTGAATACACAACGGATGCATCGTGTCTTCCAACGGATGGCAAGCTTTTTTGTCCGTTTTACATCCTCTTTGCATCTATTGGTGCAGTGGGACATGGGTTTAAAGGGTTTCAGTTTATGAGTAAGAGTTGACTGCTGATAGTTATCATTGCATTTTAACTATTTTCATTCCTCAAGGTGCTCTGGCACCCTGCCTGATTTGCAACTCTGGCTTGCAGGTATTTTTAATCTAATGATTCGTATTTAGGGCAGTTTTTTTCAAGCAAAGAAGCTTTTTGTATTTTTGTACAAGTAATCCTTGACTTACAACAAATAGTTCATTTAGTGACCATTCAAATTTACAATGGCACCGAAAAAAGTGACTTATGACCATTTTTCACACTTACGACCATTGTAGCATCCACACTGTCATGAGAGGTCAGGTGAGGAGAAGTACCCCTTGATGTGAGTGATGTTGAGTTGGCCATGGCTACTCAGTCACATGACCACCAAGCCACACCCACCAACTAAGTCACGCCCATAGAACCATTTGAACCATTCAAAAATTTGAATCCCACCCCAGAATCATCCCCTGTCCCACCCCAGCCCCAACCCCAGCCAATCCGAAAAGCCAAAAATGGGAAACTCTGTTATAAGTCATAGACACAGATTGCAGAAACAAAAATGTGTTGTATATTTCAAAGGACAAAGTATAATTTATGGTAAATAACGGGTTCTTTGTCTATTTCTACGAAAGAATTTGTCTTATTTTTCATAGATAAATTCTACAGGGTACAAATATACACTTTGAAAAAGCAAAGTTATCTTGAAATTCTTTACCCATTAAAAAAAAACTGCACATAGAATATTTTGGCCAACCTGGAAGTGGCTAATATTAGTAACTCATTGTAAGTAACCCAGTGAATATGACATTGAAGCAGGACATGATTCAGTGCTCCTATCCTTACAAGGACAAAACCTTTTTGCTTATGGGATTTTGCAATACTTATCCTCAGCCATTACTGATGGTAAAATAAGTAATAGAGCAAAGCCTTTTGAGATGTATTGTTTGTAAATTGGACATAATGCTTGCTTAAAATAAAATGTCCCAGAATGTCCCAAAAATGTTTAAGTGTCCCTTAAAATTGATAGGTCCCAGTTCAGGCCTATGTAAATTTTTCTATATTCAGTTTGTAATTTTCTATCAAGAATGGTTGATGTATATCGTACACCATCAACAAAGATATGCAAGCTATGGGCCTGTGACCTGGAGACACAGTTGACTATGCAAAGTGGCATTTGAGGATCCTAAAAGTGGACCCTGCACTTGCAGGAATACACTAGGAAGAAGAAAATTGGTTGATATAAGATCGACCATTGCCTGATCTGATCTTACATCATTAATAATAATTTTACCATTTAAGGATCAGGATAAGAATTGATAATCAAATTAATCAATATAGCTGTGCCTTAGTTGATCAGCAGTACAAATGTATTAAATAAATAAGTACTATACTTCACTGAGATCATTTTGTTTATTGATTTGGTTTTTGTGAAGTTTGGAGGTCCTTTATTGTAGTTAAATTTCAAGCTTAAAGCATTACGAACTGGAACTGGGATTTTATATCCCCAAAATTTTTGTTCTTATGAACTATTGCATATTCTTAGGCTTCCTTTGTTCAGGAAAGTCTATATCTAACAAATACTTTTAAAATTTCTAGGTTTTTGTATTTTTTGTAGTTTTGTAAAATATAATGTTCAAGATTTAACTGGCTTACTAACTAACCAAGCTAATTAGCATTATGTTGATGGATTTTTTTCCTTCCATAATTCTTGTTCAGGAAGAGAAATAAGAAGATGGAGATGACTGTTTATTACTAAGCAGTCTGAAATTGTTATTGTTTGATGCCAGCTTAAATCTTCAAAAATGTCTGGGGATTTATGAGTATTGTAGGACGTGTTCTTATCACTGGGTAAAGACGTCACTTCTTTTATTTGCCAACTGAATTTATGATTTTATTAGAGGACTGTCAAATAAGAAAATTATTCTTCCAGCTAGGGGAAACATTTTTGGAGATTTTAATAATTAATGCTGAAATGCTCAATAATACTTAAATGGAGGCCATTTAAAAATGTAATATCTGCTAATCCTAGAAATTATTTATTATAGCCTATTTTATTAATTATGGACTTGCTAGATTCTAGGGTAATGCTTTTAAATGCAGCTTAAAATAGAATTTTGCAAAAGACCCATTTCTTTTTTTTTCTCCATTCTCTTTCTTCATCCAGTTTGTTGTCAGTTCTTCCTTTATGTGTAAATAAGCACTCCTGTTCTTCTGGATAGAGAGGTTCCTTGCAAAATGGTGATGCTGGTGATAAGACACCTGGAAGTGTTATTATTACTGAGATAGGTCAGTAATGTCAGAATGTCATCACTATATGACATATGTATGCATCACTATAAGAAATACTATATGACATAAAATTTAAAATATAAAATACAATGTATGTGCAAATTAAAGAGATCTTGTCCATAAACTAGCAACGTTAATTGTGTTCTGTTGCATTGCCATGAGATCCTCAAGTGTACATTGATCGCACAAAAGGCAAGTATACATATGAGTTGTTGCCTGTATATCACCACAACACAAAGAGCAGAAGCAACCAGATAACCCCACTTGTTGCATCTGTGCATAGTCTATTCATTGATTTCCATACTTATCAGCTTTTGTCAGACTCAAGTGCCAGTTCCTCTGTTGGTTCCATCCAGTGTTGGTTCCTTTTAGTTTTCCATTAATACACTCTACTTTCAAAATTTTCAGTCTTCTCTTAACCTAAGGAAGCTTTTCCTGCTGAGCTAGTTGGAGACCATAAAGAGAATTGTCTAGATATTGTTGATTTGAGTTTCTCTCTCTATATTTTTCTCTATGAACAGTAGGTGGGACAATGCTAGCTAGGTGGTAGAGCTTATCTAGAGGGGTAAGGTTTAAGGCAGAAGTTTAAGGAAGGGGTGTCAAACTCAATTTCATGGAGGGCCGGATCAGCATTGTGGTTGTTTTCCTGGGACTGGATGGGGGATGTGGTTAGGATGGTTTCAACTGACTGGGTGCAGCCAGAGAGCATGGCCCGCTTAAGGTCACTTGTGTGGGTGGTGCCTGCGAGGGTCAGGCAGGGTTGGGGAGGGAATCCAGGGATCTCCGGTGGGCGAGAGGCTTCTCCTGCAGGATAAGGCGAGGCAGAGAGTAGAGAACTACAGGCAGAAACCCATCAGCCACTATGCACTCACCACCCTTTGTTTCTGGCTGTAGATGGAGCCTGCTGCCCTCAGATGGCATACACTATGGCTCTGGAGCCCGTTGCCACCACCGGGCTGGCCATCCAAGTAGCAAGTGGAGGCAAGGGGAGCATGCATAAGAGGGGCACTTAGTCAGCAAGCCAAGCAAGTGTGATGGGAAGAGTATGGCGCTTCCCCACCTGTTACTAGACCTAACACACAGTGCCTGGCCAGGCTTCCCTGAAGCATGGCAAGTGGCAGGGTTGGAAGCAGTGCCAAGGCTGGAGGAAGAAGTCCTTTGAGCCACAGGCATTGGTTTGGGCAGTGTCCTGCCAACTCACCTGCTCGCACAAAAGGAAGCCCCCCTACCTGCGAATTGCTCTGCGTCTTACTGGGTGCAGTGGACAAGCTGTGCCTTCTGGGAACATCAACTGAGTGGGGAATTTGGTTGCAATCCTCAGCTCAGAACAGAGATGCAGCAGGATTGCAAAACAAAAGGCTGCCTTTAGTCCAGAGAAGGGACTGCAGCCTCGAGGACTCCATCTGAAGGAGCTGTGTTGGCTGGGCAGCACCCCAAAAGCTCTCTGAAGCTACTGCCTCGCAGGGCGGGGATTGGCTTGGCTCTCCCTGCTGAGCAGTCCCAGTGAAGGAGGTGTGTCAGCTCCTGGGAGTCTTACACCTGGCTGCTCTGCCATCACTCAGTAGACCCACCTAGCCTGAAGAGAGGTGAGGCAGCCAACTAGAAAGGATAAGTAGAGGTGGTAAAGTACCCCCAGGCCCATCTCTTCAGCCCCCTCACGGGTCTTACCCATAACCCATGTGTGAACCGTGTTCCCCTCAATGCATCAATGTTAACTCATTTTTTATTTTTAATGACCATGTGGATAGATTTTCTCCCTGATATTTCTATAGATTTCTCCTTGGAAATGTTATTTAAGCTTTAAACTTAAAGGTGAATCTATCAAGTCAAATAATGTGTTTAGTTTGTTCAACACTATATTGACTGTTCTGCATGACATCACACTTTCAGAACTTCTATGTACTGAAGTTGTTGTTTTTCAGGGTTTTATTACCCTATTTTGTTGGTTTTTATTTTACATTACTTTGTTGTTGTTATTGATAGTCACTTTGAGTCTTGTGAATTGAGTAGCATATAAATGGTAGAGAATAATCAGGAGACTGTGAGGATTAGATAGGGAACAACAGGCCTTATACCATCAAATACCATCTAGACAATGGAGAAAAGAGGACCTATTGATTACAAATTGCAATCAAAAGAAAGTTTGACTGCAACAAAAGAAAGTCACAAAGCCACAACTCCACATCCAACCCCACCCCATCCAATCCAACATCACTCAAAACTCGGCATGCACGCCCCAACTACCTCTATTCCAACCACAACTATCCTTAAATGTAAGCTACTCAGTGCAAGAAGCTTGTAAATAAAATACCTGAATTTTTCCTCTTACTAAATATGGTTAAATTCGACATTATATTTGCCTGTGAAACATTGCTCAATGCATCTCTCTCTGACTCCATTACCACAGTAAGAGACTATCATGTTCACCAATCAGATTGTGAAATCTGTAGAGGAGGTGGTGTTGCTATCTTCTATAAAAAGTCCCTACATCTAAAAAACATCCAAGTTACCCAGTAGCTTGTTGTTCCTGAGACCATCGTCTGTGAACTGTCCTTAAATATCACATTTTTGGTTCTTACTGTTTTACGGAGCCCCTGATTATGATACTGAACATGCAAACACTACTAACATGGGCAGCATCCTGCCCACATGCTTCTATCTTTCTTGATGACTTCAATCTACCTCATATTAATTGGACTCTTAATGAATGTACAATTGAACCCACACATGCAACTTTCTACAATCTGGGACTAGAACAACGTAACCAACAACACTAGCTTAACAACTGCCTCAATCTCATCTTAACTACCTCGATCTCATCTTCTGCAATAGTTTGAATTCAGTTTACAGAATACAAATTAAAGAACCCTTTTCCAACAGTGACCACAACATGATTGACTTTTGTCTCAACATACATCCACACAAAAATAATCACAATGATGGAATTCCCAATTATAACTTCAAAAAAGGCAACTATGATCTTTTAAACAACGATCTCTCATCCCTTGATTGGCAATTTCTATTCTCTGGATGCAATACTGTAGAAGATCATTACAACATATTTTTATTTGAAGTCAAAAGAGTAATCTGACTATATGTACTGATAACAACTCCCAAATCAGAAAAAACAAATTACCCATAATAATTAGGAAGCTTCAATCCAAAAAAGAATTCACTTTGGCATAAAAACAAATCTGGTCACGTTTCCAACTTCAAAATCCGATACAAAAACTTATGCCACCAGATAAAAACTGAATGCACCAATTATCATGTTAAACAAGAAGAAAACCTTCTACACATCAATTCCACCTGCGCTTTCTACAATTTTGTAAACAACAAACTAAAAGACCTTGAGGTCCATCCCACCCCTGAAAGTACCTAATAGTAAAGACTGCAATGGCAACACTATTAAAGCCAACCTCTTTAGCACATTCTTTGGCTCAGTATTTGTAAACAGCAATGGATCATGCCCAGTATTTCCTAGTCGAACCACAGACAACTACAATGATCTAATAGAGAAGACAATGTTGAAAAAGCAATGCGCAATCTAAAACCATCTCTATCTATTGGTCTAGATGGAATATGTGCCTATTTCTTAAAAAAGCTACCCACTTCCATAGCTGAACCTCTAAGCATAATCTCTGAAAAATCTTTCAGGACCAGCTCCTTGCCAAAACTATGGTCACAAGCCACGGTCATCCCCATCTTCAAAAAGGGATCTAGTTAAAAATTACAGACCAATCTCTTTATGCTGCATCATCTGTAAGTCATGGAATCAATTATTAACCAATCCATCATCCTCCACTTAGAAACAAACAATCTACTCTCTAATAAACAATTTGGCTTCAGAAAAAAAACTATCCAGTAATCTGCAACTCTTACACTGCAAAAACATGGACTACACAATTCGATCAGGGCAAAGCAATAGACGCAATCTACATAGACTTCTGTAAAGCCTTTGATTCAGTGGTACATGACAAACTACTCCTAAAACTAAAATCTTATGGTATCTCTGGACACCTGCATAACTAGATGGAAGCATTCCTGTCAAATAGACAGGAATTCTACCAAATTCTGTACCTGTCAACAGTGGTGTCCCCCAAGGCAGTGTTCTAGGACAGTGGTCCCCAACCTTTTTTGTACCAGGGACCAGTTTCACGCAGAAACACTTTTTCAAGGACCGGCAAAATCAATCCTTCCCCAATAGTAAAGGGCGTCTTTACTATTTCTTTACTAAAAACATATTTTTATATATATTTTAATCACAATTATTCATTCTTTGCGGCCCGGTACAAAATGATCCACGGATCGGTACCGGTCCGGGGCCCGGTGGTTGGGGACCCCTGTTCTAGTATATGAGAATTTAAGGTCTGCAACCTTAAGCTCAGGGCCATTTGGACCCAGAAAAAACCACTGGGAGCCCAAAAACGTGGGTGGGTGTGGCCAACTTGATGTCATTTACTCTTACCCTATCACGCCTATTCACCACAAAACCCGTCTCTCTCACTCTCTTTATGTCTCTCTGCATCTCTCTTCCTCCTCTCTATATTTGTCTGTTTGTCTCTCTCTCTCTCTCTCTCTCTCTCTCTCTCTCTCTCTCTCTCTCTCAAAGCCGCGGCTGGGCCAAACCAGCAAGCTCTCTTCAGGCTTTTGGCTATTCCTTTTATTTCTTCTTTGGGCAACCCTCCTCCTCCCCCTTCTCCTCTTGCGACCTCCTGGCCAGCTGTGGCGGGACTGGGAGGGTGCACATCGCAGGGAGACCCTCCTTAAGGGATCAGCTGACTGCCCTGCATGCACCTTTGCTCTGCTTTGGTGCTTGTTTGAGGAGGGTCTCCCCAATGTGTGTGTGCCCTCCTGGCCCCACCACAGCAGGCCAGGGGGTCATGAGAGGAGGACAGGGAGGAGGGTCACAGAAGCTTCAGTCAGGAGCGAAGTGGCCCTGTACTGCCTTTGCGCCACATTTGTGCATAAGGCAGCCTTCGCTTCCTACCACTTCAGGCTGGAGCTTGCACCCTTCATGCTTGACCAAAGAGCTGGCGGGGCGGGGGGGAATGATGACATGCAAGGCTATGGCCGGAGCCTCAGTGCAGGAGAGAAACTGCATCCTGTTTAGACCATCCTTAAACAAGCGGCCGCCCTCCCCGTGCATGCCTTTGGCACTCACTTAAGGAGCGCGCATCCTCCTGGCCCTACCACAGACCATGGTTACGAGAAGAGAAGGAGGGTCGGCTGAAGGGAAGCCTGTGCTGTGGCTGGCAATTGTTTCTCAGCCAGTCCAGATTTCCAGAAAAAAGAAATAAAAGGAATAGCCAAGAACCCCAAAGAGACCTTGCTGGCTTGTTTGTGGCTTTCCAAGAGAGAAGAGACACAGAGACAGAGAGTGTGTGAGAGATACACACATACAGAGACAGAGAGAGGGAGAGGGAGAAACCAGCTGACGGGTGAGCATCTTTGGTGAGGACACTCGCACTTTCTCTGAGCCTGACACCCAAGGTGGATGTGCAAGGTTTGGCAGGGCCAGCCTTTTCTTGTTGTCCTAAGCTTCTTCAAGCCGCAGCTGGGTGCTACAGGCCCATCCCCCTTTCTGTCGTCCCATCCTCCTGGATCCCATTCTCACCCTACCAGCCCTCATCTTAGTGAGGCTGTATCAGTTGCAATGCATGCTCAGCACCAACAAGGGCCAGAAAGCATGCCCAGCACGCACAAGTAGCAAGAGTGAGGTACCAGAGAATCAGCCCCAGCTGCTTCTCCAACCTCTGCCATTGCTCTTACATTCTCAGGCCAGGTGAGGGGCAGGGCCAGCCAGTGTTGAGACAGGGAACCGCAGCACAGGGCCCAAGGAGCAGCATGTGGTCCCAGGGCCTGGGTTGCCGACACCCATCCTAAGGAAATCATCCAGATTTAAGGAAAGTTCACATGCCCCCAAGAAAGGAAGTAAAATAATCAGTGCCAAGCTTACATCCTTCCTCTTGCAAGTACACCCCAAAAGAACAGTGCCAACCATAAAGCAGTGAAGAAAGACCCTTTCCCCAGATAGAAACAGAAACCATGAGGCAGGAAAAAATTCAACACAATACAAATAATTAAATCACAATAGTTTAAATCCTTTTAAAACAAAAACACAAGCCTTGTCTGGCTCATTGCTTGGGTTCACACCACAGGCAAGCTCAAGTGTAAACATTTGAGATAAGCCTAACTAAAATGCAATTAGCACTAGAATGTAGCAAAAGAGCAGTAGCTGTTGCTTGTTAAACCAATTACCGATTACCAGAACAAATAGACGCTAGAACTGGCCAGATTTCTGAACCCTGCTTCTTTTTCAGGAATAGATACCAACATTTTTCTTTCCAAACACAGCTGAATAGGAAAAATTATCCCATTAATAAACACAGGATTAAACTTCACCAAAACCCAGTTTTATACCAAAACTCAGAAGGGGTATGTAAAATCACCTTTGAATATCAATCTTTCTAGCTGGCCAAGAAGCCTTGCTGAATGGCACTCATCTTGGTTCGTTGTCATTAAAAGCTTCTTTCTGGCAGTTATGCTTCATTATTCAATTATTTCTTCAAAGTGCTGAATTATTTCTTCAGTGGGGGAGTATTTCTTCCCAACAGCATTGAAAAAAGCTTAAAACAACCCTTCTCCTTTAAGAAAGTCAACCCCCAGAAAAGGACTAGCAAAGGGAGAAAAAAAAACCTCTGGAGCTCGGGCAACAATAAATCTAGGTATACCATCAAGAATGTTTAGCTGTTATAAGCACAGGGGGGATTCAGCCAGTTTATGCAGTTCAAAGAACTGGCAAGAGAGGGATTTTTTCTTTCTCTCTTCCTTCAAGTAATAGCTCCGGGAAGACAGCCAAGGACCACTTAACAGTTGCAGCTGGAATGCAGTTGATACATGCTGAATCAAGTTAACAAACAACAGAAACTGATGGGATTAGGGCAGGGAAACCCATGAATTACCCATCTAGGGATTAACCACTTCTCTTCAAGAAGGACAAGATTACAAACATTTTCATTGTAAAGAGTATTAAGTAACACTTCTGTGATCATCTGATACTCCCTGGAGTTCCCCAATACCTTTTATAGCTGCTGCAGTGTTGGCTATTTCTTGTTTCTTCCTGGGGGAAAAGATACAGGAAGGGACAATGAAACAGCTCCATAATACAGGCCGTGAATTTAATGCATGTGTGGTCCAGCCAGCTGTATTGCTTCTGCTGTAAAGTACGCAATCTAGAACATAGAGAACATAGAATAATATAATTGGAAGGGTTAATAGCTTTTGGCAGCACGCCCAGGTTTTCAATCAGCATGAGCAGCTGCTCTTAGTTTCCCTCTCAGCTGCTGTGTTTGCTTTGGGGTTGACTTTTTTTAAAAGGGGGAACGGTTGTTTTAAGTTGTTCTTTTGGGGTATATTTCCCTCACTCTTTTTGAAAGCTTTTAGTGACTTCTGAAGACAAGCTATTCCATTGGTGATTGATCTCACCCTTAGGAAATTTCTCCTTAGTCCTAGGTTGCTTTTGTCTTTGGTTATTTCCATCCATTATTTCTTGTTGTGCCTTTTGGTGCTTTGGAAATAGATTGACTCCTCATTTTTGTAGCAGCCCCTCAAATTTCCTGAATTAAGTAGTGGAACAACTTGCCTCCAGAAGTTGTAAATGCTCCAACATTGGAAGTTTTTAAGAAGATATTGGATAACCATTTGTCTGAAGTGGTGTAGGGTTTCCTGCCTAAGCAGGGGGGTAGACTAGAAGACCTCCAAGGTCCCTTCCAATTCTGTTATCCTATGCTAAATTTTGGGACAGTGTTATTTTATTGTGCTATTTTATTGTGAGTTGGACTAAGGAGAAATTTCCAAAGGGTGAGACAAATCAAGTTATCCATGTCCACCCAGCCATGCCCACCCAGTCATTAGGGTAGAGAACTGGTTGTTAAATTGTTTTAATCCCACCACTGGTTATAAGGGTTAACCGAGGGGCAATTTCTGTAAGCAGGGCAATAAAGATTAGGCTAGAAACAATAGCAGAATGTTTCCTTCCTGCCTTCCTTACAGCATTAGCCCTGTAAAGTTGGGGGGGGGGGGGTGGAGGAGAAATTTCTTCTAACAACCGTTTCTGTGAACTTGCTTAGAAAGTTAACAACTGGTTCTTGTGAATAGATGCGAACCGGTTGAATCCCACGTCTGAATTACCTTGAAACTGAGTGAACTGTATAAATCAGATGTATGTTTACTTTATTATATGCTTTTGAAAATAAAATATTGTAGCTTATCTTGAAGGACAAGATATAAACAAATAAAATTTACTGGATCCAGTCCAGTAGCCACTTTTTAGTCCTGGAAGATCCTGAGTTTGAAGTAAATCAGATAAACATTAATTTAAATTAAAGTAAATTATAAATGATTTCTTATGTATGTACTATTGCATAATACTTAAATCTAGACCTGGTGTGTATTAGTCTCCATATTGAAGGAAGTGCTTATGACTGTTTAGAGCAATTTTCTTTGTTTTTCAGAAATCCATGCCACAGGGTTCAACTATCAGAATGAAGATGAGAAAGTGACTCTTTCTTTTCCCAGCACTCTTCAGAAAGGTAAAATTGTGTAGAAATTAAATGGGGCCCATCTGAGGTGAAAAAAATAGACACTTTGTTGCCAGAGCATAGTTTTCTCCCATTTTCCCTCATTATTTAGGATGTGTTCTGGGATTTCATTCTGTCTGCATTTCCAAGATTATTTTATACTTGAAACTAAATTAACCTAGTTTTATTCCAATTCTTAATGTACCTGTCCTCACACAAATTGTAATTCATGTTTGCTGAAATCCAGTTGCCAAGATTTGCCTAACACACTCAACTCTAAAGTACAATTGGCTTTGCATAAAACAGCAACTTACAAGCTATCGAGCATAGTTCCTCTGTTTACTGGAACTGAGTAGATTGTTCCATATATAATATACGTAATTTAAATCTGGATTTGGTAGTCAATTATTATTATCTAGCAAGTGTAAAATGCATAATTGTAATAAATGTGGATAATGTTGTTATAATAATTTAGTCATTAATTTCTAATGCTGACATTTTTCTGTTGCATCTGGAGCAGACACTTTAGACTTTTTGAACTCAGAAGCACTCATGAGAATACTTAGCCCAAAACATTAAGATGTATCACTATGTGTATGTATTTTTACCATGTTATGTTGTAACATTATGTGTGTGTGTGTGTGTGTGTGTCCTCATATGCTTAAAATATCTTTGTTTTCAAAGCTAAAGTGGATTCTGTTTGCACTGAAAAAAAATTAGTAGCAATTGAAATGCAGTGTATCTATCTAAAATGTTATAGAAATTTTGACATTTCTATATTTCAATACAGAATTTTCAAAGATTTAATATTAATTTACTAGAATGGTTAGTAAAAACAATGATTGTTATTTGTTTACTATCATATTTTAGTAATTCATTACTATTTGGAGAATGCAGTCTAAGAAAGAAAAATATAACAGATAATAAAATAGTTTATATAAACTGCTTCATAATAAATTTAGTATGGAGTCTGTTTCTTAGAACTTCCTAAAATTATAGGCAAAGGTAAATGAGAAAATGAGGTGAAACTTTAATGGGGAAAAACAAAAAATAATTAAAAGATAATCAGGTCTGTCAGCTCATTTGTTTGCACACATGAATCTATAATTGAAGATGAAAGAAAGAGAGAGTGAGGACAATATGTTCCTCTCTAAGAATTATTAACTTGAGTTGAATTAAGTTGAGATGTCATTCCAGTATCAGTCAAGATAAACAGCTAAGGCAGAGAAGAGCAATTTATATTTCTTTGTCAGCATAGCTTTTCCTCCTGACAAAACTAGTAAATTTCAACAGTACTTATTTAAAAAGTGTAGTTTTCCATTATCTTGATGGAAAAAAACATGAAAGCTATTGCAATAATAATAATAATGTGATCTTGATAGTTCATAGTTATAAATGGAAAAACAATAAAAACTGAAAGTATGGACAACCACATTTCATATAACCCTAATAACAGAACTTTACAAGAATCTTAAATCAAGTTCTGGGTGAAGAACCAATTTTTTAAAAATTTCAGAACATCACTGAAGTGCGAGTTACATGGATACCTGAGGGTCTATCATTCCAAAAGGCAGGTGTCATGACAGAGAAGACATACTGCTTGGATACTAATAAGCATTATTGCTTGATTATGTAGGCCAAAATCATGGAAAATAGGTGGTCCCTCAACCTGGTCTTATGGCATGAAGAGTTTTACAATTGATAACCGGTATCTTAAATTATACCTGGAACTTCACCAGTAATCAGACCAGCTTGAAAGGCAGTAGTATCTCATAGATAATGCCCAACACTCAGCATTATATTCTGGACCAGTTTGAGCTTCTAAGTGGTCTTCAAGGCAGACCCACATTGAATGCTTTGCAATAATACAACTGTAAGGTGATTAGAGGATGAGGGACTATCAGAGGAGCCTCTCAACACAGGAATGAATGAAGCTGGTGCGCCAGATGAAGCTGTGGAAAGGCTTTCTTTGTCAGAGCTGCCATCTGCCCTTTAAGCAGCACTGTGAGTCCAAGATAATTGCCAGATTACACTCTAGAATGGGGGAGCATAATCTTATTCAAGATGGAAAGTTTCCAGATCTGGGGCATACAAAACCTCAGATCCACAAGAAAAAATACAACAATTATATCAACAATTGGAGTGTGAAAGAAAAGGAAGTGAAAAAAGACACATTTACAAAATATGGACATTCAAAAATAATTATGATAATCTGGTAAGTAACAAAGATAAAAGGATGCAGTGAAACAATTTGCAAATGTTTCAATACTTCTGTAACCCCTTTGTAAAGAGAAAATATTCAAAGACCAACCTCTTAGAATCTAAAGTGTGACAAGCAATAGATCAGTTGTGAAATAGGAAATATGGTGTCTACTAAAGTTTGTTGAATTTTAAATAGTTGCAGAAGATGCAATTAAGGCAGTAGCTATGTCAATAATTATGGAACAAGACTGGTCTAAAAATTGTTGAATGTATTTGTGTGAGGAAAAAGGACAGAATTTAAAAGCATACAAAATTTAATAAAGTTATATTAATTCATGTAAGGAAAGTTTTGATTAAGATCTTAAAAGGAACAGTAGAGTTGTATATGAAGAGTCAAGTTAAATTAACCAGCAGGACATAAAAATAGATAAGTAATGTAAAGTGGATAATGTAGAACACAATAAAATACAAGAAGGTTTACCTTTGCTTCATCAACTATAGCAAGGTGTGGGGAAAATCAGTTTTATGATGAATGATATGGACAACATCAAGTTGATTTATAGAGATGTAAGTAATTTGGCTTTTTAAGTACAGTACAGCATGTTATCTTATTAAAACAATTCCTATAGATTTGTCCTCAAAAGTGTCAGCAAGATACGTTTTCTTTTGGCATCCGGCATTTCCAATTTTTCTGCTGTTGATTTATGGGAGATGCTATCCTCCCGCTTTATTGTTTTATTTCTTTTCTTTTGGTTTTTTGCTTAATACATTTTGTTTTCTTGAAGATTCAAATAGTTTCTTGAAGTACAATAGACACAAATACAACGAGGTGCTTAGCAACCATTCAAAATTATAGTAGACACACTTGGGACCTTGGATGCCTGGGAACATGGCAGTTTCCTATAATAACAGAACCACATTTCATGGTGCTTCTGTCAAAAAATGGCACTTCTGATTTTCAGCAATAAACAGGCCCATAGCTAGAAAAAGAAAATGGATTTTTAGAAACCTTCCACAAGAGCTTTCTGCATGGCTAAATGGAAGTCTTTGAGAAATCAGCCCCAAATATTAAATTAATCTCATGCAATATTAGTGGAATACCATTTTCATGTTTCCCATATACCTGAAGTGGCTTATATCTTCACTAAAGATATAAAATTCTACCATTTTTTCCCTTTATGAGCTTATACTTTCTAATCTGCTAATGAATAGATTCATGAAAGATCGAGCACATTGATATCTTCTGTTTTCCCTGATGTTTCCACCCTGAAATCCTTTTTCTTGTTCTGTTCTATTAATATATCAGAACTCTTGTAGCCTACATCTTTACCTGATTCACCTTCTCTTATGGGAGAAACTTTTATAGTGCTCAGTGAACTGGAAAGTTCAGTGCTTTACGAGGAAACCCTTCTGTACTTTTAATTGGGGCAAGGTACTTATCTTTTTAATTGCTTCCAAAGTCATTCTTGACCATTCTCTTGTATCTGAACACCACCCTTTTTTCTAACCTCTCAACATTACTGAAAGTACTGTTTCATTCTTTGGACGTTTCATTCTTTGGATGTTTTGTTCTCACTTCTTAACTGGGAATGGACAGCACCTTTTGTGCTGCTACTGCTTTGCCTGTTTTTGATCTGATTTATTCCCACATTGGAGTTATGCTGGGCAATTACATAAGATTAGCCCTGTACCTTCATTCAACACTATAGAATAGACTTTTGGTTCCAGAAAGATGCTGTTCTCTCTTGAGTCACCTTAGGATGACCAGATCCTTTCTCAGGTAAGAAGCTTTAACAATTTAATTCATTGATATGAATTATCAATACCACAAGAAAAAGAACTGCTTATTATCTGTGAAATTTATATAACCCACCTTTTTTTCTCTGCATGATCTCATTTTTCCTTTAGGTATGTAGTGTTGGTCTTAAGAATTAATTACTGAGAGCTGGGTCTAGTCATATGGTACACCCAGTGAGCAGGCTTCCCTCTAAGCTATATTGTGAGCTCTAAAAGACCAATCAGGTCTCTGTACAAGCATGTAACTTATGTGTGTGAATTGAATAGTTAAATATTCAAAGAATTGCAATTAAAATAGCTAGCTTATTTTCATGAATCTCCCAAATCTCCTGTCATTACTCATTTATTGTTCTTTTATTATCATTTTGTTTATCTTTTGTGAACCTTTTATCAGGCCTCTATTATTCAAGCTAATCTTCAGAGTACCTGAGTCTGAATACTTTTGGAGTTTGTTGTATTCTTACTTTACCTGTGCTTAAGTATACATATATATATATATATATATTAGCAATATTTGCATATTTCTTTTCAGTAAGGATAATAATATCTGTGTGTATGCTTTTTTAAATAACACAGGGATGGGAACATTAAAGATAGATTTTGTTGGAGAATTGAATGACAAAATGAAAGGATTCTATCGAAGTAAATATATCACCTCTTCTGGAGATACTCGGTTTGCTGCTGTTACCCAATTTGAGGTAAGAAATCCTTTGATTTATAGTTTACTTGTCCTGTTAATATCAGTAGGCTGTTACTGTTAGTATTTTTAAAATTTTCCTCAGTTTCTGCATTTCGGCTTGTGACTCTTTTTTATCATTCATTTCCCAAAAATATCATTTCCCCTTTTTGATTGTGTGTGTATGTGCATTCTTTTGAATACTGAATATGACAGTTCCTCAGATTCATATATACTGAATATGACAATGCCTCAGATATGTTGGTTTCTTAATGCTGCCTTTTTCTTTCCTGCAGGCCACTGATGCTCGCAGGGCCTTTCCTTGCTGGGATGAGCCAGCTATCAAGGCAACTTTTGATATTTCATTGGTGGTTCCCAAAGACAGAGTAGCTCTGTCAAATATGGTAAGTAATTTAATAACTTAAAGCCATATTACAAAGTGGTTGTGATAAACAAAAAGTTACTACAAGACATGACCTAAGTTGGATTGCATGGCTTTCTGGGGTATGATAAAGTTAAAATTAATGTAGCTTTTTTTAAAAAACCACTATTTTAGCCATATTGAGAATATGGAATAGATATAGATATTAATTCAGATTGTGCTCCAAATGCCTTTATGGGTTTCAATAGGTAAAGATAAATGGTTAACATATAGATAGATGTTTCAATAAGAGCATGGAGAATATAAGATGAAATAAAGAGATCAATTGGACACAGAGTGATATAGTTTCCAATGGTTTTCATATGTTTACTAATCTGAGGTAGATAACTGAAATTTGGAATTGAATAGCACAAGACATGATTTGAAATTGAACTGTGTACAAATGATGAACAGGCAATTGCTAAAATTTATCAACTTCTGAAATTTGAAATGGAAGAACAAGTGAAGAGTTAACCACAAATGGGTTAAGAATTTTGGACATAATATACTAATAAAAGCTGAAAATACATGGCTGAAAGCACTAAAATGTATGCTATGTCACAATTTAAAAGAAAACTTTAATAAAATGATGCACTGTTGACATTATTATAGTTATTTACAATGTATAAGGATACTTCAAGTTTATATTGGAAATGTAGAAAATAATAATTTTATCAAGTCTGATGAATTACAAAAAAAATGGATTTAAATATATATAGTGATACAAAATATTTTAAAGATTAATTTTCAGTTAAAACCAGAACTATTCTTATTGGTACTAATGGATAGATAATTAAAAAAGAGTTATGGGCTTTGAGATTATTATATGCCCCAAAATGAAACGACTCTGAAATACCCACAATGTAAGAATGGTTGATGAAGAATGATTGAAAGAATGAGCAAAGTTGACAAAATTGACTTGTCTGATTATAGAAAGGACAATAACTACTTATTAGTGACTAGAAATCCTTATGAAAAAAATGAACTTGTGATTTATGGGTTTGGGATCACAGCTGGGACAAGTTGAGTGAAGCTGTCATTAAGTGTCATGCCCATATGACTTCCAGGATATTAAGCAAACAGAGCTAAAGAGCTGCTTGCTAAGTTTAGTTCTCCTTTGTACATGGAAAGAAATTGTTCCAGTGCATAACAGGAATGGATCTAGGATCTTCGGGATCTGAGCTTCATTAATCTACACAACCTTCTGTACATGGAAAAGAATTTCTCTGCATACAGAATGCAGATGAACTCTTGACAGGATGACAAGCAGAGATCTTGAAGATCCCAACTCTGTTCCTGAAACCCACCAAAGGAGTTCCCCCTCCCCACTATGCAGAGTGGGGAACTTCTTCAAAGGGCTGCAGAAACAGCTCAGATTTTCAGAATCTGAGGTATGTTTCTTCAGCCTTCTGAGCTTTCCTCAGCAAGCACTCCTTTTACTCTTGAAGCATGTGGAGCTGAGATTCCTCCTATCTGGCATCCCTTTCATCTTCAACATTGCCTGCTAGCAGGAAATCTTTCTGTCAGACAGGAGTAGTTTGCAACTTTCCCAGTATTTACCGGTAATTTTCTGGGACAGCAGCAGAGAAGTTTGAAAATGATGGTCACATAATTGTGGGGGCATTTAGCAACTGGTCATAAGTTTGAGCAGGTTGCCATGCACGCAGAACACAATAATTGACCGTGACCATGCAGCAGAAGTATGCAGTGCTTTACAATAATGAGAAATGCCCCACAATCATGTGACAATCATTTTAAAAGTTCAGTGCCATTTCTGAGGCTGTCTTAGCTTTGATCAGTTGTTGAATGATTGAAGAACTACTTGTATATTACAGGTGGTCCTTAGCTTACAGCCATTTGTTTAATGACCATTTGAAGGTTACAGTGGCAATGAAAAAAGTGATTTACATGCCCCACTGTTGTACGAACAAAATGTGGGTGCTTGGTAACCAGCATATATTTACAACATTTGCAGTGTCCTGGGGTCATGCAATCCCCATTTGCAACCTTCCTAGATTTTAAAATCTTGTTAAAGTTGTTAAGTGAATCACATGTCATTAAGCGAATCCAGCTTCTGGCAAGCAAAGTCATTGGGAGAAGCTGGATTCACTTAATGACATGTGATTCACTTAACAACTTTAGCAAGATTTTAAAATTGAGTGGGACTCACTTAACTGCCTTGCTTAACAACAAAATCTAATCTCAATTATGATCATAAGTTGAGGACTAAGTATTTAAAAAACGAATATGTTGCAACATTAGAGAAGTTAAAATATAAGTGAATCTGTAATTGCTATTACAGATTGAAAACCATTTCTTTATAACTTTTATCTTTCTTTGCACGTTATTCATTTACCGATTGTTTCTTTACTTTCCTCAATTTTTTCTTTCAGAATTTAAATGTTTAGTTTTTAAAAGATCTTTAATAACACATATCCAATAATAAAATAAAAATAATATTGTAAGTTTGAAAAAACACAGTGGAACTGTATCCTAGAATGAAATTGGAATTGAAATGTGTAGTAGATGAATGCAAATAAGAGAGTTGAATTCATGTTATTGTAATTTGGCACTGAGAAAAAGACCAGAATTATCACTTCCATTTCATAAAATTTAGTGTTGCTTCACATTCAGTATATTCAGCCTCTTCATAATTTGTTGGACAGAATATCACTGACCGGATACCCTATCCTGATGATGAAAATCTGGTAGAAGTGAAATTTGCCCGTACTCCTGTGATGTCAACATATCTTGTTGCTTTTGTGGTTGGAGAATATGACTTTGTTGAGACCAGGACCACTGATGGTGTATTAATCCGTGTTTATACTCCTGTTGGCAAAGCAGAACAAGGGAAGTTTGCATTAGAGGTAAGAAAGTCTTAAAGATGTGTGTGTGTGTGTGTGTGTGTGTGTGTGTGTGTGTGTGTGTGTGTGTTAGTTCCTGGAAAACAAAATCAAAATGTTAAAATAATTTCATTTAATTTTGTTTAATTTGCAAGTTCAAATGCATGTTTATATGCAAAATACAGGGAATTTTAACCATTTCAGACATTATTATATACTAAAATATATAGATAGAATATACCAGTGGTGGGATTCAGTTTTTTTTACTACTGGTTCTATGGGCATGGCAGGGGAAGATACTATAAAATCTCCACTCAGAGGTAGTATTTGCCAGTTCTCCGAACTACTCAAAATTTCTGCTACCAGTTCTCCAGAACCTGCTGAATACCACCTCTGGAATATAGATTATGGTTCTTTGGGCTATAGAGAATTGCTCCTTTGGTCTTGGATGTGGTGATATTTTCCTAAACAGATCCAGTATATAATCTGATTGTTCTCTTGGACTCATAACTCGTGGTTGAGCTGCAGGTGGCAGTCATAGCCAGGAGGGCATTTATGTAACTACGGGTTGTGAAATAGTTGTGCCCTTTCCTGGACCAACGATCCCTACTATCAATAACTCATGCTCTAGTTACCTCCTGTCTTGACTATTTCAATATGCACTAATTGGGACTGCCCTTGAAAAGCATCTGGAAGCTCCAGTTGTTAAAATACAGCAGCCTGCACGGTTTTGTGCAGACTTCAGTGTGTACATGTGCACCTTCCAGGTGCAATTTAAGGTGCTGTTTTTCATCTTTAAAGTCATTCTTGGCTTGAACTGGGCTATCTGACTGGATTGCTGGTCACATCCACTCAACCAGGGAGGCAAGAAATGTTCTGTCTTCTAAGGAGGTACAAATGGCAAGACATTTTTGTAAGGCCCTGAAAACTTGGTTTTGCCAGTGGGCCTGGGGAACCTAGAATGGATTGGAGCTGACCAAATAGCTCATTTGACTGTGTGTTGTTGGTGGGTGGGGTGTTTGTTTTTCATTTTTGGGGGGTCTGCAACCTTAAACACTCAGAGCCATTTGGACCGGTTTCCCACAGAAAAGAAAACAACAGGAGCCATAAAACCTAGGTGGGTGTGGCCAACTTGATGTCACTCCCACCCAGTCACATGACCCACCCACCCCCAGCCATGCTACCCAGGTTTTGTGGCTCCCAGTTCTCTTTTCTGTGGGAACGGGTATCTCCCTCTGTGTCACACTCTTGTGCTTTCTCCTTCCTCCCCCCTTTTCTTTATCATCTATCTATCTATCCATCCCTCCCTTCCTTTATCTATCCCTTCCTTCCTCCCTCTCCCACTCTCCCTCCCTCGTCTACTCTCTAGCTAGCTATCATCTATCTATCCCTCTGTCGCTCCATCCCTCCCTCCATCTATCTATCCCTCCATCCATCCCCCTCCCACCCTCCATCTATCTCTACCTTCCTCTATCCATCCATCCCTCTCCCTCCCTCAATATCCATCCGTCTGTCTGTCTGTCTGTCTGTCTATATATCTATCCCTCCATCCCTGAATCCATCTATCTACCCATCTATCCCTCCCTTCCTCTATCTATCCTGCCCTCCCTTCATCACCCTCCATCTATCCCTCTATCTAGCTAATTAGCTAGCTATTCCTCCCTCTTTTTCTTTCTTCCTTTATTCCTCGTGTTAGTGAGGCTGGCACGCCTAGCACCAACAAGTAACAAGAGTGAGATGCCAGAGATTCAACCCCGGCCACATTTCCACCCCACTCCATCACCCTTACCTTCTCAGGCATGGCGAGGGAGGGTGAGGGGCAGGGCCAGCCAGGGATAGAACAGGGAGCTGCAGCAGAGGGCCCAAAGAACCGCATGAGGCTCCAGAGCCGCAGGTTGCCGACACCCAGCCTAGAGTCACTGTGAGTAAATAGACATTTTATTCTAAATGAATAAAATGAATGAATGAATAAAGAAGGCCTGGAACTTAATCCCTTACATCTTTGGCTACCCCATTTGGGTAAAAATGGATTTGAAGTAATGAGTTTTGTCATTAAGCAGTGCCAAAAGCACTGAGTTAAACAGACTACATAAATAGACAGCTTCCAGTATATTTAATGAGCTACAATTAATCAGAATGTAAGGTATATTTTGCTACAGAAATTGATCTCATAGATAGAATAGAATATAATTCTTTTTATTGGCCAAGTGTGATTGGACACACAAGGAATTTGGTGCAAATGCTCTCTGTACACATAAAAGAAAAGATACATTCGTTGAGAGTCAAGAATCATATGGTACAACACTTAATAATAGTCATAGGGTACAATAAGCAATCAAATCATACCAGGAAACAGTCCATATAAATCGTAAGGACTCAAGCAACAAAGTTACAGTCATACAGTCACAAGTGGGAGGGGATGCGTGATGAGGTGTGATGAAAAGATTAATGGTAATAGTAGTGCAGACCTTGTAAAGAGTTTGACAGTGTTGAGGGAATTATTTGTTTAGCAGAGTGATGGCATTCAAGATAAAACTGTTCTTGTGTCCAGTTGTTCTGGTGTGCAGAAACAGTTTATTTGGTTTACTTTATTGTCATTGCATCTTGTACAACAAATCAAACACCATCTTCAGCGCACATCATGACCATGAAAATAAACACAAACACACATCCTTCACATTCCACACATTGAACTGAAAACCCACAACACCACACCAACACTGCACTATAAAGTAGAATTCAAAATAACTACTACCCTGGGATAGAAGCTGTTTTTCAGCCTATTTGTGTTCGTTTTTAATATTGTGTCCTGTCTCCCAATTGGTAATAGTTCAAAAAAAGGGTGCCCAGGATGAGATGGATCTTTGAGAATATTTTGAACTTTCTTAAGGCAGGAGTTGGGTAGGAGTTATAAAGCTCTTCCAAAGAGCGGAGAGGGCAACCATTGATCTTCTGGGCAATGACATTAACCCTCTGGAGTGCTTTCCTATCTGCCACTGTGCACTTGGCAAACCATACAGAGGTGCAGTAAGTTAAGATACTCTCTATGGTGCAGCGGTAGAAGGTCACCAGCAGTTTTTCATTCTATGATTGTTTCCTGAGAAATACATAGAAATACATTTTGTGATGTCTTATAATTTGGTAAGTCTAGCATTTATGCTATCTTTATTAGTAGGAAATTTAAAAATGCATCAAGCTTTCTAGAAGTAAAAATTGATATATAATACCATGGTCTGTTCTGACAGATTGGCAATATAAAGGCAAACATGCTTAGTTATAACTTTTCATCTTTTTATTTCAATAGGTTGCTGCTAAAACTTTGCCTTTTTATAAGGACTACTTCAATGTTCCTTACCCTCTCCCTAAAATTGATCTTATAGCTATTGCAGACTTTGCAGCAGGTAACATGTTATATGTTTTTAAAGTCTAAGCTTTCTTTACATTATAAAGTACTTCTGCAGACTGTTATATGTATCAATATCAATAAAACTTTGTATTTATTTTAATAGGTGCCATGGAGAACTGGGGCCTTGTTACTTATAGGTATGATATTAAAATATTATTTTCATATTCTTATGTTCATGTTTCCATTTCATTATTTATCTCAGATTTTTCAAATAGATTGTAAAGGAATGAATTAGGTTTTATATTGATTAGTATGAAGTAGCTTCTTTGAACTCGAACTGTGCTCCATCTTGGGTAGTATGAACTTTCCACATAAGTACCTTCTTCAAAGAATAATTGCAGAAATAAAGAATCATAACTAAGCTGCATTCATATTCATTGCTATATTATAGTGCTATAACTATAAATATTAGAGCCATGCACTTTCTTTTGTTTTTCCTGCGAAGTCATGAAAAGAAGTTAAATATTTGATTTCATTTTATTTAACATTTTTCCTCATTCTTGACCCCAGCTTATTGAATCTGTATATCATTCTACAGTAAGTTCTTATGAGTTATTATTTTATAATTTATGACAATTTGTTCAGGACTGTTGGAAATTAAGATAGTACTAAACAAAGGTATTTGTGGCTTGTGGCCAAAGGTACAATAATTGCAGCACTCCTGCAGTCAAATGATTGCGATCTGAGTGCTTGGCAACCCGTTTGTATTTATAATATGTAGTCAAAACTCCCTTGATTAAGTGATCGCCATTTGGAGTTTTCCCTGCTGGTTTCCCCAGAAAGTTGGTGTAATTGAGGCATTTTTTTTCATTGTGGTGCTGCAAATTCTCTGTGCCAAAATTCAAACAGGATTTTCAGACCCAGACAAAAGAAAATTGCCTCTCCTTTCTAGGTTTGAAAATCCTCTTTGTCAAAATCCGAGTTTTCAGTTCCAGAGTGGGGAGACTTATCTCGTTACTCTGGGTCTGCAAATTTTCCATGCTTGAAATCCAAGCAGGATTTGAGAACCCAAAGTGGAGAGACTTGTTTTTCACTTTGAGTTTGAAAATCCTGCCGAGATTCATCATGGAGGATTTTTTCAGACCCAGATCAGAGAGGCAGGTGTCCATTTGCTTATTGACCTATGATATCACTTAACACAATCTTAACACAACTGGGAATGCCAAAGTTGTTGTTGTCTTACTTAACAGTTGCCTTGCTCAGCGACTGAATTTTCAGTTCCCATTGTGATTATGAATTGAAGATTACCAGTAGTGCAGAAATGTAAGTTAAGATTAGATCAGCATGCTCATATATACATCATTTTTGAGTAATCTGTAGCTTGTGTATGATTAATGTAATACATGAACAAAATAACATCCATTTACTAGCATCAAAGTCTCTTCCATAGTTTATTTTCAGTTAACAGCTTTGTTTTCTTGCCTTTTCTGGACAGACAGAACCCAGGACATGATATTCTCATATTAACCTGAAACAAACCAAATCATAGCTGGCTTGAATGTACTTTGATGTATTTGCTGCTGAATCAGCCTTTACTATGGCATGGCAAATCAGCCTGCTATCTTTAAAGTTAATGATGATTTATTGACAGCCAAGCATCAAGCTATGGTTAGACATTCTGGCTTCTTTTAATGAAACACAGTTTCTGTTTAGTGTTTAGTGTTACATGTCAGTCTTGCAAATCCAATCAAAGCCCTTATTAATAGTGGGCAGTCACATAAATGGTATCCAAATTCACAATTTGGGGAATAGAGACGATTTCACACAAAAAAATTTCAGGTGTGCTTGATATCTCTTGAGTCCTTGGAGTAGGAGAATAAAGAAGAACTTTCATTGCATTGCAAGCCTCTTCCCAATTATTCTGCTGGGCACCAGTAATTGTGGCTTGGCTGCTACACAGTGTCTTGGAATATATTCTTGCGTTGCCAGGCTTTTACAGAGATTTACGGTATGGAGAGTCTTGTTTTCAGTCTCTCTTTTTAGCTCTTTTTCTTGGAAAATGTTGAAAAGGCAAAATGAGTCAATTGATTAGATTTAGGTATTCCTATAACATATTTATTTATTATATTTGTTATATTTAAGAACAGACCATCTCCCTCATGGTAGGACTAAGGGCAATTAAACATAACTGATTGGCAAGGTTCTATCTCAGGCCCAATACTCTTCAATATCTTCATTAACGACTTAGATGAGGGAATAGAAGTGGAACTTACAAAATTTGCAGATGATACTAAGCTGGCAGGAATAGCTCACACCCAAGAAGATAGACTCAAGATCCAGTTGGATCTTGACCGACTAGAACACTGGGCCGTATCTAACAAAATGAAATTCAATGTAAGAAAAGTAAAATCCTACACTTTAGGCAAGAAAAACCAAAAATACACATATAGACTGGGTGGAACCAGGCTCAATAGCAGTAACGGTGAGAGGGATCTTGGAGTCTTAGTGGACAACCAGCTAAATATGAGCCAGCAGTGTGCAGCAGCCGCCAAAAAAAGCTAATGCAATCCTAAATTGTTTTAACAGAGGGATACAATCAAGATCAAGGGAAGTACTAATACCACTCTATAAGGCCTTAGTAAGACCACACCTAGAGTACTGCATCCAGTTTTGTTCACCACATTATAAAAAAGATGTTGAGACTCTAGAAAAAGTACAGAGAAGAGCAACCAGGATGATTAGGGGACTGGAGGCTAAAACATACAATGAACGGTTGCAGGAGTTAGGCTTGGCTAGTCTTGTAAAGAGAAGGACCAGGGGAGACATGATAGAGGTCTTCCAATATTTGAGGGGTTACCACAGGGAGGAAGGGGTCAAGCTATTTTCTAAAGCTCCTGTAGGCTGACGAGGAATAATGGATGGAAACTGAAGAAGGAGAGATTTAACCTGGAAATAAGGAGAAATTTTCTGACAGAACAATCAACCAATGGAACAGCTTGCCCTCAGAAGTGAGAGCACCATCACTTGAGACTTTCAAGAAGAGATTGGACTACCATTTGTCGGAAATGGTGTAGGGTCACCCGCTTGGGTGGGGGGGTTGGACTAAATGACCTACAAAGGTCTCTTCCAAGTCTAATTATCTGTTATCTGTAATGTTAATGGAATCTAGTGAATGATATAGTCTGTTCTGAATTAATTTAATACTTTTGACTAGTTGATTAGGTCAATTAATTCCATTTTAGTTTTTCTCCATCATATGAATCACTCTCATTGATTTAGTTAAGTGTACAGATAATCCTTGGTTTACAATCTCATTTGGGACCAGAACTTAAACAATAAGTGATGTAATTGTTAAGTAAATTGTGTCTGATTTTATCATCTTTTTATTGAAGTCATTAAGTGAATCACATCATTAAGGAAATTTGACTTTCTTCATTAATTTTCCTTGTTGGAAACCCTCTAGGAAGATTGCAAATGGTGATCACATGACCCCAGGACGCTGCATGCATCCTATATATATGCTAATTGCAAAGCGCCTAAATTTTGATTGCATAACCATGGGGGCATTGAAACAATTATAAGTACATGGACCAGTCATAAGTTACTTTCTTCAGTGCCATCATAAATTTAAATGGCGATTAAATGAACGGATGTAAGTTAGGGATCCTGTATTGGAGGAACAGAGTCATTGTGTTTAGCTGGAGGAGGCACCTTTTGTGAGAATCTGAAGGATGCAATTGATGCAAATTGCTGAGGAGGAAGGGATGATCTGTCTTTTTCTGGGAAAGGGGAATTTTTGAAGACGTTTTAAAAAGCTATGGGAAGTTTATTTCAAAGCTTGGATCACAGTAAATGCATGAAAACTATACTGCTAAAATATGGTAGTTTGGTTAAAGTTTCAGGAGCCACATATAATGAAATTGTACTGTAAATTGATCATAGTTGAGTAGATTCAGATTTGCCAGCTTATTTCATGGATTACAAACTGTAGTAACAGCATACTAAGGCACAAGGTTTTTGTTTGTTTGTTTAACTAAAAGTTTCATTTTAAGTGAAGTTTTCAGTCTCTTCATGGCACTATCAAAGGAGATGTGCGGGAGCACAGAAGTGTAAATTCAATAACATTTACATGACTTGCTCTAGTAGCAATAGTTAATGTATATATAGAATGTGAAAATTGACATTTTCTTCCATAAGTTTTCTCCGAAATGAATTCATTTTTTCTTAAGGAAAGTATGTACAGCTTTAAGTATAGTCAGAGTTCCAGTTTCAAATCCTGATTAAATATAATTGTAATCACTTTTAGAGTGAATTCTGTCAAGATAAGATAGGAAAGAGAAAATATTTAATCATCTTTTAGCATGCTGACTTTCTAGATAAAAGTCATTTTTAACTACAAACAAATAATCTCAGTTTTATTTTATTTGTTACTTCTATATTTTGTAAGACAACTCTTTACAACACTAGAATACTAAAATAATTACGTGGGCTGTGCCTTTTCTCTTCAAGTAGTTATAATTTACAAAGGTACATGTATTAGACTCAGGCATAATAGAATTGTGTTTGGCTGCCTGCCCAGCAAACTGCTCATTCACTTTTAAGACTGTTGGTAAGCCACTTTTGGTCTTCAAATCTTTTTGAAAAATTGGCCCCTAAAGAATTCACACTGCAGATTCTAAAACTGTTGAAATACAAAATCTTCCCTTTCTTCAACAACAACAAAAAAAGAACAAATGTGATCATGTATGGTTTGTAACAAACTCTGTCTTGCCTTCTTAGAAAATAATATGACATTTTCCTACATCACATGACTCTCAGCTACCAAAAAGTTACATTCTCCACCTTTAAAAGAGAGTGTAGTCTGTACTTTTCTGTATTGGTACATGGTAGTAATAATCTAATATTATTTTATTTATTAGTTCTAAAACAACAAAAACTTCAACCAAAGACAAAATTCTTCCAGTCTTAACTACTAAAATAACAGTGTCGCTGTGCATATGTCTTTAATGTTAAGCAAGTCATATAATCAGGATAATAAGGACCACATTGTTTGGTTAGGATAATAAATTATGGCAACAAACTTAACATTTCAACTGAAAATGGATAAAAAAAATTTTGCATTATGAATAGTATGGAATTATCATAGAAATATATAAAACTTCCTTTTATTCTTGATTTATGTCATTTTATAACATGCTGAAAGTATTGTGGAGTTTTAATAGAAATATTTTGAAATGAATTCTTAATATATTTGAAGAAATATTAATTGCTTTATTATAATTAAAACTCGACTGGTCATGGACTATAATAAAGATCCTTGTGTTGTAGTTCAAATAATCATAGCAACCCATTATTGGCATAGTGGGATATATATATTCAATAGGGAGTTTTCTACCTGGTGATGTAATAGACTAGTTTTAGAAGTGTGTGTAGGTTCTTTTGGCTGTTCTGAAAAGCATGTTTCCATTTTGGTAGATTGGGAAAAACAATTTTACTGATTCTACATGCATTCTGTTAGATGACCAAAGGTGCTTTTTCAAGAGGCAATTGGATTTCTTGGTTTTTCTTTTGAAGACCTTTCACTTCTCTCCAAGAAGCTTCTTCAACCATCTCTTGAGATGTGAAATGTCTTCAAAAGAATGAGTGAGAATCTCCATAGGTGTTTGATTAGATGAGTTCTCTAACTTGACTCAAGTTTTTAAGTTTCACTTTTTTGATGTCTCATTGTTACATCTCTGTTTTTCCTCATGCAGGGAAACTGCACTGCTGATTGATCCAAAAAACTCTTGTTCTTCCTCTCGCCAGTGGGTAGCCCTTGTTGTGGGCCATGAACTTGCTCACCAGTGGTTTGGAAACCTCGTGACTATGGTATTTAAGAAGTATATTTAAGTCACTCTGATTACAGTTAAATCCACTCCTATAGTCCTAAGTATCAGTATTCATTCTTGTTGGAGGCATCCTATATGTACTACTGACAATGGGCATATCTGCATTTGCATAGTATTATATCATGTTATGTCAGCTGAGAAAACAGCATGAAGATATCAAAATATTAGAATATATTAAATGTGAATGTTACCTAGAGTGACCCCAGTAAAATCAGGTTGAAGTCTGAAGTCAGTATTAATTTGTCTGGCTACATCAACTTTAATATGTATTTATTTTGTATTCATGCTGACTGCTATAGTAAGAGAGGGTAGAAATTATACACCCCAGCTAAATCCAAGTATCCACTCAGGGTAATTTTCTATTTGTGATAGCTAATGCATCGCTTGAATAATCAGTTGGAAAATTAATACATCTGATTTCTTTTAATAGATATACCTCTATATTTGCCCAAATATACTACAAGTTTTGGATCAACTTTTATTTTATACTTGGAGAGAGTGTGTTTTTTTTTTAATGAGGGAGACTAGTTTGGTGCACTTTAAACCACTTTGTCACATTGTTCCATCAAGATAAAATTTCTCAAACTTTAATGCAGATCTGTTTTTAATCCCATTTGTTATATATTTCATAATTGCATTTTTATTATTTGGAGAAGGGACGGCACAATGGCTCAGCAATTAAAGATGCTGAGCTTATCAGGCTGGGTTTGAGATCCAAGTGCTGTGCAACAGGTTGAGCTGCTGTTTTTGTCGACCTGGCAATTTGAAAGCATGCATATGCAAGTAGATTAAGAGGCACCCCTTTGGCGGGAAGATAATAGCATTCTGTGTGCCTTAGGGTATAAACATACTGGCGACATGACCACAGAAAATGCTTTTGGACAACATTGGCTCCCTCTACCATGAAACAGAGATAAGCACCACGCCCTAGTGCTGACACAACTACACAGAGAAACCTTTACCTTATCTGGAATAGAGGGGTTAAGCAGGAAACTGATGCTTTATCCAGCTTGTATGGTGATCCACTCTTCATTGCTCACATATGGTTTATTTTTATATTTATAAAGAGAATAAATTTTGTGGGGGGAAGCTAAGTTATACATTTTCCATTTATAATATTCAGATTAAATCACTGATACAGGAGTGATTATAAACAAGCAGCAAATACTGGTAACTTATGAAGTGGATACTCATTGATGAATTTCAGAGTGCTTTTAGGATATTTACTTTTTAAGAGATTGAATGTTTTGTTTAAGTTTCTCCCGCAATTCCTTTGACACATACATGATTGGCAATTATAGATGTGATCTCTTTTCATGGCATTTGTTTCTGGGGGATTTTGCCGGTTGTGTATTACTGATAAGGCCAATTTCCTTCTGCTGTCACATACTTTCCTATCACTATAGCACTGTGGTCATTGTTGAAATGGAAAAGTATTAACCCAAATCATTTGTTTTTAGCATTTAGTATTAGGACATTGAGGAACATGAATGAAACATGTCATTAATAAGTTAATACAATGTTTTGGAGTTAAAAGCAAAAAATAACTTCTAGCACATGGAAGGGCACATATACAACATGTCTACAACACCTTAAACCAAATTTGTTGTTTCCTCAGATTTTGTTATAATGGTAGAATTCAGATACATAATCCTGGGGAATATACCATTCCAATATGCATGACTTCATACACTCCAGAATACTTTTTGTCAACTCAAAAACCCCACATAGCCTTATCAAATAGATTTTTGAACATGAGAAAGGGGCCCTGGAAAAAACTTGATTATTTTTTTATAGTCCTGATTGCATCAAAGTGTTTATTTCTCAGAATGACATCTCTTTTTCTCTATATTTCGCTTAGTAACTATTGTTACATAAATACCTGAGCAGGAAGAGTTGGTATTATCACTCTGTTGTGCTAATGTAAGACATTAACAGGCAGCACAGTCGAGTTCATCAGTTCATTTCACTGTAGAGGAGAGAATAGAAATGCTGGCAATATAATTAAATCTATTCTGAATTCCAAACAAAACTCCTTGATATTTCTTACTAATTTTTTATAGAGTGATTTCTTGATTATAGTTTTAAGAACATGGCTGCAACACTGAATTTCACATATTTTATATTGCCATTTCCATAGATAATTCATGCAGTACACAATTCATTTTTCATGTAAATGCCATGGGCACTATTTCATATGGGTCAGGGACAAGGTAAAACAAAGTCAGTGTGCTATAGTGATAAAGGACTAGCACTGAAAATACCAAATTCTACTTCTCCTTCATCCATGGAAGTACATGAATGACTTTAGGCCATTTACTCTTTCTTAGCCAATCTGTTATTTCATAGAGAAAAATGGTACAAAAAAAATGCTTACATATCCTGCTTTGAGCTGTTGAATGAAAGATAGAATAAATTTAATGAATAAATTAAGGAAATGCCAGATGTTATCAAGGTATGACATGGTTAGACACAAGTGGAAAAGGGCCTAATAATACTTCAGATAAACTGAATAATATATATAACAAAGCAGCAAATTAGAACTAATGCAGAATTGTCTAAATTAGCAAGAAAAATATCAGCATTTTCAAGTTTGGCAATGTTTCTTAAATAGTTGCAATGTGGCTGAAAATAAAGTTTTCAAGAATCTGAACTAAAAATAACATTTTATTTTTGCCTATTGAATTTTATAGGAGACTGGACAATGTATTGCCCCCGTTAGAATTATTGTGTACTTTCCTCAATTTTCCCATTTTTTTCTTAACCAGTACAATCAGCTTCTCTATGAAACAGCTGTTTCTCTGTGATCAAGTTATAAAATATGATGTTACTAATTTTTTAGAGTTGTGTTAATATTATGATGCATTTTTCCACAAAACCCCAGAGTTTGGGATTGCCTGATAAAATCCAAACCACAAAGAAAATTGTTGTCTATTTCTTATTGTGGTTATATAGCCAGAAATCTTTTTTTATCCAATGGCAGCTTAGTAGTGCTAACATGTTTTATTTGTTGCAAAAAAAAAACTTACTGTATTTGTATTGTTTTTAGTAAATTTAAAAAAAAAATCTCACTAAACAGAGTATTATTTTATTGGTCAAATTCAACAAAAAAAGATTTTGATTTCTATATTTCATGAATATTTAAACTGTTTTTTAAAATTGCTTCTGAGCTGCTTCACTCAGCCATGCTGGCTGGGGAATTCTGGCAGTTGAAGTCCATAAGTTTTAAAGCTGCCAAGGTTGGAGACCTCTGGCCTAGAGTCATTACAATTCCACAAAAGATCCAAGTCCAATTCCTTTTGAATTCTGTTGTCCCCTGGCCGGTATTTAGTATTGTATGGTGGTCGACCAGATTCTTACATATAGGCTTGAGCTTCTTGAATTTCTGAACTAGAACTTAATTTATGATCCTGATCCTTCACACTGGACAGAAGACAGATAAAATTTGGAAAGTTGTTATTTAAGAAAGAGAATATTTATGCTTTATATGTATTTTTCTCTTTTGCATAAAATTGCAGATAGTGGGTTTTTTTTTACAGATAGTGCGTTTTTTTTTTTACAGTTTTCATCTCTGCTTAAAAAGATCTAGGGTTACCAGCCATTTAGAAGATGTGATATCCCAAAGTCTGATAGCTAAACAATATATTGTGCTTTAAAATGCAGCCTAAAACTATATTTTTACTGGGAATAATTTTCTTCTGTTTAGGAATGGTGGACTCACTTATGGCTCAATGAGGGCTTTGCATCCTGGATTGAGTACCTTTGTGTAGACCATTGCTTTCCAGAATATGATATCTGGACTCAGTTTGTATCTGCTGATTACACAAGAGCTCAGGAGCTTGATGCATTAGACAACAGTCATCCTATTGAAGTGAGTGCCACCTAAATTAATTAGTGAAAAGGGTTTTGTTTTTGTTTTTTTGCAAATTCTTGCATTTTTTCAAATGGAAATCTTCTGATCAATGAGGGGACAAAGCACAACAAATTAGAAAATTGTTTGATATCTTAAACTAAGAGATTATATTGTAAACTGATTTGCTTAATATTTATTCAGTTGCAAGCCTAATCTGTTGTACTCCTTTTCTCGTATCTAGGTCAATGTAGGCCATCCATCTGAAGTGGATGAAATATTTGATGCAATTTCTTACAGCAAGGGAGCATCAGTAATTCGAATGCTACATGATTATATAGGGGATGAGGTAAATATATACATAAACACACACACAAACATAATAAAATTTAACTATGGATGTTTGTCTGGTGTGTAGTGGAACTTGTTCAAACAGTAATTCAGGTGTGGGGAGTTACAAAGCAGAGTGCCAAGCTAAGGCCACTTTTCTTGATCTTTTTAGTAAGATATAGGAAGTATGAACTAAGTTGTTAGTTGTGTCCATCCCACATTCTTCATTAGTAGTAGGAATGCAAAACTAGTCAGATTTTGGCACATTTTAGTTAGTATACCACATGTGCAACTAAAGTCCTTTTTTACTGTAAGCATATTAATGCTATTTTCTGTAAGCTAGGACTTCTCATGAAGAGGCTGCTTTTTAAAGCAATAAACCAGGGTGGTATTCTACTGGTTTGGCTTGGTTCAGCCGAACCGATAGTAAAAAATGCTACTGGTTCAGCCTGTCTTTCCGACAATCAGCTGGCTGACAATCAGCTGTGCCCTGAGGTTTAGATTAGCTAGAAAGCAGGAAATCAATGGATTTCTTCCTTTCTAGCTAATCTAATTCCCTTGGCACAACTGATCCCCCTGTTGTACTTAGCTTCAAAATGCTTCTTTTTTCAGCATCCAGAGGCTTCCTGGAGGTTCACTAGGACAAAACTGGGGCATGGGAAGAGTGCTGCGAAAGAAAAAAGAAAAAGGAGGGAGGGAAGGGAAGGGAGAAAGAAAGAAAAAGAGAAAAAGAAAAAGAAAGGGAGGGAGGGAGGGAAGAAGGAAGGGAAAAAGTAAAGGAAGGAAGGACCACAAATCTTGGCATTAGACGCAGCTTCAGAGAATACTTTGAAACAGCACAGCAGTCCAGGGCTGGAAGGTGATCTGGAAGGAGGTAATCTAGTCCAGGTAATCTACTCCAGAAAGTGAGTTTCTGTCTTTTGACACACACCCCAGTCACATGACCACATAGCCATGCCCACCTGTCACATGACTACAGCTACGCCCAGCAAGCCACAACCACAGAAATAATAGTAAAAAAAGTTTGAATCCCACCACTGCAATAAACTTACTGTATTTTTTACTCCATAGACACCCCCCCCCCAAAAAAAAGTCCTTTGTGGTTCTTTGGTGAATAGCAGCCGGGCCACGGCAGAGGGGTCCTTTTACAGTGCTGAACCCCTTCTCTTCTGTCTTGCCCACCTCTTCTGTCTCTTTTCTGCAGTGCAGGAGTCAATAGGCAGAGCCGGCAGAGAGGGAACTTATCTGTGGTCCTCCCAGGCTCCGCCTCCTGCCCTTACTACACTGCTGCTCCAAATTTTTTTGCTTGTTTTCCTCCTCTAAACCTAGGTGCATTTTATGGTCTGGTGTGTCTTATGGAGCAAAAAATGTGGTATATGTTCATAGCTCTCAAATTAAAAGAGTTACACCAAGTTACTAATACAGGTAATCTTCGACTTATGACAACAATAGACCTCCAAATTTATGTTGCTAAATGAGACATTTGTTAAGTGAGTTTTACCCTATTTTACAACATTTCTTTCCACACTTGTTAAGTAAATAACTGCAGTTGTTAAATTAGTAACATGGCTTTTGAATGAATTCAGTTTTCCCATTGACTTTGCTTGTCAGAAGGTTGCAAAAAGTGATCACATCACCCTGGAACACTGCAGCTGTCCTAAATATGAGCCAGTCTCCAAGTGTTTGAATTTTCATTCCCTGACCATGAAGATGCCGCAATAGTCATAAGTGTGAAAAACAACCATAAGTCACTTTTTTCAGGGATGTTGTAACTTCGAACAGTCACTAAATAAACTGTTGTAAGTCAAGGACTATGTAATATCTGGGGTTTAGTTGGCTATTTCTATGGCTAAAATATAATAATTTACAACTTAAAATAGTATTTCATTCTATGTTGTAAAGGTGGAGTTGAAATTCTATTCCTTAGAAAAAGGGTAAGAAAAATTCCTTAGAAAAATTATTGATATACAAATGAAAATGAAAAAAAAAACCAATAATAATAATAGTCAAGAAGATGGCAACTCCTAATAGAGGAATAAAATTCACTGTTCAAAATAGGAAAAGTATTTCTAGTTGGAATATAGATATGGCCAACTATGTCAATTGACTGAGTTTTCGTAAATGTACTTCAAACATTCTGAGAATTGCTTAACTACAACTTTGAAAAAAATTGAACAATTGTGTGTCATTTAATGGGGTGAAAATTAATTTTTGCAATTTTTTTTCAGCGAAGTTAAAAATATGTGTTTTTACACCAAGAATTCAAATATGTTAATTTTGTAATTGCACAACATTCATCTTGGTATGGGAAATCAACATCTGATCATATACCCTACAAAAGTCTCTTGTAACCTAAATACTGTTAATTTCATCTTCTCAAAATTATACCTTGTGCTACAAAAATTAAAGTTTTTTTCTGCATGAATCATATCTAGCTAAGCAAAAAATAATCCATGCAATCATAAACCAACATCAGAATTATCTGAGTTCCAAAAATGTTTAAGTGAGTTTCATCAAGTCTTGTTTTGATTCATTTCTTCGATATCAGTCACCGACTTGCTTCTTGGTCTCTGATATAACCCTCACATTTCTCGTGTATACCTCTGTGTTTCACACATCTCTCTGACAGGGCCACTGTGGTACTTGCGTTGGTTCGTCAATGAATTTTGTTCTTTTTGTTGTAGTCAGTTTGCACTTCAAAGGTGGCTCATATATACCTTCAGACCAGTCAATCAGCTCCAGCAGAGTGGATGCTGTGGCATTGATTAAAGGCATTTTTCTTGCACGTACAGAAAAATCTCCCAGTGCTCCATCCTCTGCACCTTTAAGTCATTGTATCTTGAATGTTCTCTCTTGAATGCCATCTGAACACAAGAGTGTTTGGATTATCATTTCACTAAAGGCATACCATGCTGAGCGCTGAATGATTGGCAAAACAGTATCTACTACAGCCTTCTTTTGCAGTCTGACTTGCTGTAGCTGGATCAACACATAATGCTGGCCTTCGATCCTGGAATGTTCTATTTTGATTTTGAACCAGCAAGGGTAGTACATACCAACGATATATTCCACTATCATTCTTACATTTTTGAGAGTTTTGCCTTTACAGCCATGTTTTGAAACCCATATTCGACAACCCATATTTGCAATTGTCAACCATCATGAATGGCTTATGGGGCCAATTTCCAGAAGAGCCAGATTGTGGGAAGTTCTCCTGTTCTTATTGCCTGTGTCCATATGCTTGATCAGTAGAGAAATGCTTTTGTTCTGATCTAGGCTTCCCAAGATTATGAAGCAGACTCCTCGTCCCAATAAAACCCCTTTTATTTAGGTTAAAGTGAATTCCTCTCCAGCAAAGTTCTGGCAAACAGTTTTTCATGAGTTCTACAGATCTTTATCAGGCTAGGAGAGTTGCCAGGCTGATATATTTCAAATGCCACACTTAGGATCAATTAATTGGCAAGAAATCAGGAACAGATGAATGAATGAATTGAACTAATTTCTCTTGCAAACATCATTTCCCTTTTGCTCCTCTTTATTCCTTTCTTTAAAAGATTTTTTTTTAACAACAAACAAATACAAACATAAACACAAAACATAAAACCATCTTTCCATTGTACAGTGTGTCAGTTGGTAGATATCTTCTTGTGCACAATATCAACAGTATTTCCCTTCTAGATACATTATTAAAATTTATATTATGTAGATCAACTATGCATATTATATTATTGTTAACTCCTTATTGGACTTTAATTGTAAATTCACATCATCCTTTTCAAGCAAATTTCAACTTTTACAAAACCTAGTTCATAATATCATTCATTTCATTATAGTCAATTATAACATATCATTACATTGTCTTATCTTTATTATAATATTGTATTTATATTGTTTTATATTTTATTTCCCTATTTTCTTATTTAACCATTTATAAAATAAATCCCAAATTTTATAAAACTCTTTGTGTTCTTGCTCTCTAATTGCTAATGTCAATTTACTCATTTCTGCATATTCCATTATTTTCTTAATCACCTCCTCTTCTATCATTTTTTTTTAAAATTTTCCAGTTTTTGGCAAATACAATTCTAGCTGCTATTAAAACATTTATAATCAAATATGTTAGTTCCTTTTTATTCTTTATGGGAGCGGCCATTTACCATCTACCTGAGCCTTTACTTCCGAATCGACCCTTGTTCTTAACTGTTCCCTTCTCCTAGCAGCTCTGTGCATGCGCACACTGGGAATAGGCTCAAGCTGATCTTCTGCCCCACTGATCTCCAACTCCGAAGGCAGCTGATAACTGTCAGACGGCCCTGGCCCCATCCTTGCCTCCGATGCAGAACACCCATCAGAGCCTTCCCCAGACTCCAGGACTGGCCCATGTCCCTCCCAACCATCTCACTATCTGAGTCTCCCGCCTGTTCTGCTGACCTCTGGTAGACCACAACACCTTTATAACACTGTTGCTCAGTGAAATGAGAGGCTCACCAACTAAACTCTTGGTGAATGTAAAATTCTGTTGCAGTGTGTAGCATGTTGCCAATTTTACCTGCCCATTTGTTGTTAGAGAAAGTCTTCTCATCCAATTTTGTGATTAAGTGTTGTAAGGGTAACTAATTCATGTGAATGCACACACCAACCAGATCAATTTCTGGTCAAGCTTGACCTCTACCCAGTGCATGGCACCACCTTCATAGCCAGTATTAACATTTGTAGAATTTCTTCCAATGGCCATCAAGCTTTCGTCAGTGCCTTTCTTCATGAAATTCACCTTGTAAGACAATTTTGATTTTCTGAATCTAGAAGGCTAAAAGCACCCAAAACAATAACCAGCGAATAGAGAGGGTATCCCCCCAGTAGCAGGCCAACACCTCTAAATGTACATGGAATGATTAATTGCAAACTGACTGCTTAGAATTTATCAGCAGAAATGGAAAAACTCTTTATGTTTATTGTGGAACAAACTATAATGACAAAATTTACCCTTGCAATGAGCTGGAGGTAGGTTAAGATAGTATGGGTGTTTTTTTTACCAGAGCAAGCAGCCTATACAGAAGTCACTAGAATATTCTTCAAGTATCTTATTTTTGCTCAGACTCATCTTTTAGTTTGCATCTTTAATATCTTGCAAATATTTTCCAGTTTAAGGTTTTACCTAAAACATGAAGAATAGGAAATCAAAAAGATGTGATTGGGTAAATGACAAAATAAATAAACTAATTTTATTTCTTTTACATGTAATTAAAATGGAATGTAGTTAATATGATTATTCCCCAGTTATGCATTTAATCATTTTTCTGCTCTGCCAGATTCAAAGTTACATCTCATAATATTTTTGGTTATTTCTTGGTACTATATCCAAGGCTTTTGAATATTGTTTTAAGAGTCAAGATTTCAGATTGTGAACTAAACATTGTTTTGTGAATAAGGTCCAAATGGTACCACAAGTATTGTGACTGTTAAATGAATAGTATTATGATACAATAATAAATTTTGATTAATCAGAAAGCACTGTTCTTAAAAAAATGATTTTGTGGAAAAGCAGAAATGAATTCTGAACATTTTGTTTCTTTTGAAATTTTTGTTTTATAGGATTTCAGGAAAGGAATGCACCTGTATCTTACCAAATTTCAGCATAAGAATGCTTCTACAGGTAATTGTAATGCTTGTGGTTTTTGTTTTTTTCTGTTGTCTCCAGAGCATTCCATTTATGAAAGAGAGTAACATTTATAAAATATCCCATACTGAATTTCTCTAACCAAAAAGACAAGGAATGCAATTTTCTATCAATTATAAGTTATACTTTATGGAATATTAACCTTTCCCACAATCATTTCTTCAGTTTATTAGAGCACCGCAATAGTAATTACTACCAGAATTCCATAGTGGATTCTGAGCTTTTTCCATTTCTTTCTCAAAGCAATCCTGCTCAAAGTAATCCAGTCTAATATATTAAGTCCTTGATAAATTTATTTTACTAGAAGATAAGTGATAGATAATATGATAGTGTGAAAATACTGTTGCTTTTAATATTGTATATAAGAACATCAGTATATACAATTAATTAATTTTATATAGGACATATATATGCAGCGATACATGCATAAATCTTGTAATCTATGTACAGGTCAGCCTCATTTAGTAACCATAATTGAGATTAACAATCTTGTTGCTAAGTGACCTAGTAGGATTTGAGAGATTGCAAGAATTGTGGCTGCTTCCAGGATGGCACAGGATGCCTTCTGTACAGGAAGATAGTACAAAGCATTGGCTTGGAACTCTTAGAAAGGTAATATCCAAAAGATTGTATTTTTAAAAGAGCACCCAGACGATGCAACACATACTTTCCAATTCAGTTGTGCCCTTCTAAAGGGTTGCATGAATGGCCTGTTTCCAGAATGGCATTAAGTGGCCTCTGCAGAAAGCTGCATGTCGCATCGGCTGGGCATTCTTTCAGAAAGATGTTCTTTCAAAAGAGGTTAATGGAGTGCTGGAGTGAGCACCAGGCCAAAGATATGTGGGATCCAGCTGGCTAGGAAGTCCCAAGGGACTCAGTAGGATCAGGTGAGTGGGGGAAGATACGCAGATGGAAGCAGTTGTAGCAACTTGTGGTTTGGTCATAAGGTAGATGAATTGCCAATTGCCGAAATGTGACTGTAGGGCACTGTGGCAGTCATAAGTATAGGTCTTATGCTTCTTTGTTCAGCATTGTCATAATTTTGAATGATTGTTGAAGAAATGGTGTAGTCAAGGACTGCCTCTTAATTAAGGCCACAGATCTGAGCTTGTTGATTTGCTGTGGAAGTGGTGTGCTGCGGAAAAAAGCAGCACAGGAAAAGATCACTTGTTTTGACAATCTCTCCATTCTGTGAGGAGAAAAATAAAATAAAATAAAAGCAGTCAATATTACTTGATTGTAATGGCAACATGTGACTATGTGAGATGCTGCATAGGTTGTACATGCAAGTGTTCATTACGAAATAATTTTTAATCATCATATATTTGAATGGTTGGTGTTTGAGGCAGTCATTAATGAGGTCTACCTGTAGGAGCTGCCTTGTGTCACATTGTTGAAATGAGTGACTATAAATTCACTCAATAAACAAACAAACAAACAAGCATGAAATATTTTCTTTAGCATTAGAATGTAGGTTATTTAGATTGAGGTTTTTTCTCTCTTGCAGAAGATCTTTGGGAAAGCCTGGAAGATGCTAGCGGTAAACCTATTGCTGCTGTGATGAATACATGGACCAAGCAAATGGGTTTTCCACTGGTATACATAGAAGGGGAGCAGGTAGGTATATGATTTCTGACATTGAGCTCACTTCAGGTGGAATGCAAACCAATGATTTAACCTTCCAAGATTAGAAGCACATTATGCTGTAGAGCAGCGGTCGCCAACCGGTGGGCCGCAGCCCACTAGTGGGCCATGAGAAAATTTTGGTGGACCGCAGAGAAATCTCACCCCCAGAGCACCCCCACAAAGCAATTAATCCAGGTTGTGCAGAAACACAAGGCCCCACATGGCCCACGGGAACCCTCCCCGCCTGCTCACTCCTTACCCAGTAAACTTGCCTGCTATTTTTCTTTTTTCCGACCATCATCTGTTCTGCTGTGCCAGGAGATTTAGATTAACTAGGAAGCAGGAAATGGTTGGATTTCTTGCTTTTCTAGCTAGTCTTTAGCTCTTCGGCTCTGCCAAACCTCCCTTAGGACTGAAGATTTGCTTGCAAGCAAATTCAGTGCAAACTCACAGCAAGCAAATTTGAGACACTGAGCAACTCAATCTGCCTGTTTTGCCTGATTTTGGGTAAAAATTGCTCTTTTTTTTATAAAAGTTGCTCTTTTTTTATAAAAAATTCAATATTTATATAAATATTTATAATATTTACATACAAGCTATGCCCAGCCAGTCACATGACTACATAGCCACACCCACAAATTAGGCCATGCCCACAGAACCGGTTAGTGGCCCCTGGGATCTAACATTATGAGTTTGGTAAGGTCCAAAAGGTTGGCGACCCCTGCTGTAGAGCTCCTATTTTTGCTTTCATTTTCTGTTTATTCAGTATTTCAATTTCCATAGTTTTAAAAAAAACCTTTGGATCAAAGTTATCAAGAACTTTTCAGTCAGTCATCAACAAACTGCATTTTGCTACTACTTGAAATGGTAGTTTCTCATATATTTTTCTAACTTATTGCAAAGCAAGGTTCATTTATACAGAAATAATAGTTAACATTTTTTGACTGAGGAAGATTTTGTTTATGATTTATTCTCCTAAAATAATATGTTAAGAATCTATATTTGTAAACTTTAATAAATGCATATTTATATCTAACAGATATTATGATAAATATTTTAATATAAATAAATGTGAAGAGTAAAATAGGGGAATTATGGAAAAACTATGAATAAGAATTAAGCATAAGTATAAAAATATGATTAGGAGTGAAATGATAAAGTTAAACAATGGATTAGAAAATGAAAGAATATATTTTAATGTAAATGTATGTATTAATAGAACTACACAGATTGGAGGATTGGAAAAAACATGAATGGATGTATTTTAAATGTTTTAATGATTATGATTGGTATGAGAAATATACATTGAGACATTGAAAAATGAAAGAATGAAGGAGGAAACGTTAACATAAATAGATGTGAAGAGTTTAATAAGAGAAATACGAATAATAGAACAGGTAAAAGTTGGGAAACAGAAAGGACATGTCTTTGGATATTATAGTGAAAGGGGAAGAAAAGTGAGAGATAGAAATAAGGGGAATAATAGTATATATATTTGAATAAATTAAGATATATGAAAGAATAAAAGGAAGATTTAGGAATGGAAGAGTAGCAGTAGGGGTAGGTCTAAACAATATGAAATAGTAAAAGTGAAATGTAACAACTATGAGTAACATTATACTTATTTGTATTGAAATGTATGGTACTCAACTACCACACCATTCACACTTTGATATGTATAAACAATAAAATTAAAAAACTTGGAACACATTAAAGGCATGTTTATCTTCATAGCCTGAAATCTAGGTAGTTCAAATACAAACTTAAATCCTTAAAAATCAGTGCGTATCTCAGTGATATAATCTGCTGCTGCACTTATTTACATGGATTCAGTCTCTCAAAAACCTTTGGCCATACTAAGGTCTCTCATTAATTAGAAAGTTTGTATAGCTTAAAATATTGTAATATCATTTCCAGTATTTTTAATATAGAAAATATAAATATATATATTGTACAGTGGAACCTCAGGTTGCAACCATAATCCGTTCCAGGATTAAGGTCGCAACCTGATTTAGTTGTGACTGGAATCACATCCGACTGTGCAAGTGAAGACAAAAAAATTGCACGGACTGCACATGCGCGGAAGGGGAAATCAGCGCGGAAAGGGAATTGCCGCAGCTGGGTTTGTTCACCACCCGATTTTTGAATCGTGACCCAATTAAAAAATTGGGTGGATTTTTTTTGTTGAATCCAATTTGGTTGCAAACAGAAGCATTCGCAACCAGAGGTTCCATTGTAGGATAGGATAGGATAGTATTATATGTATAATATAATACATTATTATAATATGTATGATATATATTATATTATTATAAAATATTTTTATATTATATTACTTTGCCATGTTATACTATACTATACAATACTATATATTACTATACTATACTATACTCATAAATATTACAGAAATATTTCTTTTCTCCCTTTAAGTCCTTAGAAAACAGTAAGAAGTAAGATAAAATAAGACAAAATATAAAAGTTAAATTAATGCAGAGTTAGAATGTAAGTGTTTTTGTAGACCTCATTCTTAAATATGCAAGCTATTCGCTTGTATATTTAAACTCTGACACATTTACTTCTCACTGACTTTGGTTAGTCAATCAATATATAACATCAATGTCATCAAGATAAAAAATAATTTCTTCTGATATTTCTAGAAACTTGATGTGTGACTGGGTTTATGTTAGATGCTTTCTAGGCATGGCTCATGTTCTTAGACGTTATGACAAATAGGACCTGAAGGCTTGAACAATTCTCCATTTAAGGAGTGCCATCTATCAGGACCTTAGAAGAATGCCTTCTCTGTTATGGCATCTGCCTTCTGGGATGAGGCTTGAATAGCATTCTAGAAGGCCTTAAAAAACCAGGCTGGTCTCTCAGATTTTGGGCTAGGGTGCTTATGATATGGTAATTGTTGCTGACTTCTTCATCGTGCTTACTGTTTTATGTTCTACTTTTAATTGTATATTTGTTATCTTGTTTTTATGTTGTGGGCCACTTGAGTGAATTGGAGTTGCCTGATGTCTAAGTAAAAACAAGCAAATATGCATAAACACACACGCGCACACACGTACTGTGTATCTTTTTGCCTGTTTTTCTTTTAAAACAATTTAATTGACTTTGTTATATCAAATTTGCAAACATTACAGAGTATCTCATTTTGCTTTAATATTACTGCTTTTTCACTGAATCATACCATTTTGTAATTAGCTTTAGCTTTTAGTAGTATATAGTCTTAATACCAGGGTTGCCAACCTTTTTGACCTCACTACCAAACTCATAATTTTAAATCCCGAGGACCACTAATACATTTTTTTAAAAAAAGATAATATATTTAATATAATTTTTTTATTTTTTACATTAAATATCAATTTAATATTAAAAAAATAATTTTATTTTATATATATATATATATATATATATATATATATATATATATATATATAATAAAATTATTTTTTTAAGTTTTTGCAGGTATTTATATGTATGGTATTCAGCTTTGCTTGGGTATTTTCCCATGTCATTATAGTGCTTTTAAAGTTGTAGCAACGTTTCGGCAGAATCTCATCTGCCATCATCAGGCTTCTGTATAGTGTTTGTTTGCTGGTTTTTTCGGCTTCGTGCAAGTGGGACCTCATCGAAACGTTGCCAAGATGCTCTCAATCTTACACGGGAAAAGACCCGAACACGCCAAGACCTGCATAAACACACACACACACACACACGCATACACACACACATGCTTATTTAATTGTAACAAAATCGTAAATGCTCGATCATAACTGGGGCAGAGCGAAGAGAAAGGAGAGTCCTCTCTTATCCTTTGGAGGGAAAGATGGTTTAATACTGCTGGGATTCAAAAGAAGCCACATGGTGCCTAGAGACTGGGAAGATCTGGATGGGGAGGAACCGGCTCCCCCTCAAACAGAAGAAAAGCAGAGCCATGTCATATCTCCCCCACGTCAGAGGAAACCTCTCCCTCCTTTGCCAGGTGTGACTGCCTGGAGTTGGGAAGGGAAAGAGGGCTGGGCTGGAATCGCCGATGAAGATGGGCTCCTAATAACCAGTCAACACTCCCCCCCCCTTCAGCCTCCACATAAGAAGAGGACTCCCTGAGGTTAAGCTTGAGGTTTCTCCCGCTGCTTCCAAGCAGAGAAGGGTCCCTCCCTGTGTGGAGGCCAAAAAGCTGGAGTTCTCGCCTGCACAAACAGGCTGATTATTAGGAGCATGTCTTCCTCGGGGCTTTTTTGGTCTGGGCATTTGATCTCTCTCCCGCCTCATGCCAAAGGAAAGCCAGCCGGGCTTCTCCTTCCCTCCTACCCTTCCCCCTACTCAATCTTACTTTGGTACAGAGGAGAGTGCTCTGGAAACATATATTGACTTTTCCAACTGCCTTTCTTCACCGCTTGCTCGCAATTCTTCACGTTCTTCCAGGCCTGGCTTGCTGAGGGGGGAGAGCATCCCTGACATTTCTGCTGCTCTCCCCCCAGGAAAAGTAAGTGATCAGAAACAGCTCTCGCTGGGCGAAAGAGCAGAGATCAGAAGGCACAGGTAACAGAAAGCAGCGCTTTTCAAAGGCAGCAGCTTCCATCTTCTCTTGCCTGTGCTTGCCTCAGTCTCAGCTCTTTCGCCCCAGCAATAGCTATGTTTCTGCTTGCTTTTCCTGTGCTTTCCCCAGGCAACAATCGCTAGTGCCATGGGGGGGGGGAAGCAGCAGAGCAGAGCGCCGAGAGGGATGAGGACCTCTGAACTCAATGGCGAGCGCAGACTTGCCCTCTCTGCCCCCTCCCACCACCACCAGCAGCCAGTACTTTTCCTGCCCTGGGCCGTCCCTACAGCCTGTGGCCATAGAGGAAGACCCCAGGCCAGGAGAGGCAAACTGGAAGATGCAGGAGTTCCACACAAATGCAAGTAGCGCAGTGCTCCTATACCTTCTGGCTATCTCCATTGCTACTTCAGCCCGCCTGTGCCGCCAGCCCCCTCTTTCTGCAGCAGCACCATTACCTCATCCTACCTGGCAAGGGCTGCGGTGCTTTTTGCAGGTTTGCACTTGGCCAGAGGCTGGGATCCAGCGAGTGGGCGGGCTTTGGGGGGACATTTCTCTGCAGCCCACCAAAATTTTCTCACGGCCCGTCAATGGGCCGTGGCCCACTAGTTGGCGACCACTGGTCTAATATATCTTCATTTAACTTACTTCCAAGCTTTGGAATTAATTTCTGAAATAAGCTATGAAATACTTACATTAATGTCTTTATTTCTGTATTTATAAAAATCTATAAACATTATCTGAAAGGATATTATAATTTTTTCAGGTAGAAATAAGAATTTAGCTATTTTTTATGCATGCCATCTTAAATTCATGATCTGTGGAGAGATTCTTAAACTAGATTGGGGAACAGTGATCCTATTATCAGATTAAGCTAATATCACAGTTTATTGAAATAGATGAAACCAAATTAATAGGATATTTAATTTCAGCAAATTTGGACTTCCTTTGGCTGTGCAGTGGTAGCTACTGATAACCCAGTTCAAGCCATCATATTTCAACCACAAGAAGATAGTATCTGTGACTGGGGCCAATCTGTTGAGAGTAGCAGATAAAGGTACAGGGAAAAGGGAGTATGGGTAAAAACACGTGGTTTGGCCAAAAAAAAAAACAAAGGACTTTACGAGCTTACTATGGACTGTGAAGACAAAGAATTAAGTCCTCAGGACATACCATTTAAAGTAGAAATATTCTCAAGCCTGTCACTACTATTTTTACTTTCATTCTTTACTCCAGCAAGAAGATAACAAAGTGCTGAAGCTAGTCCAGAAGAAATTCTGTGCCAGCGGACCATATAGTGGTAAGACGATAGCAGGAGCAAGCAGCTATTCCACGAAACAGCCCTTGCACTGTCAGTTTGTGCAGGCAGGTGTCCTTTTTAGGATTCAGATGTTTGAAATCATTTACCAACAATTAAATCTGAAATTTTAATTTTTCATTATGTTTGGGGGGGCATACATTCTGCACATTTTAATTTAAAAACTTGTACACTCTTTAAAATAATTTTTACATAACATTAATATTTATTTGCGATACCAGGGTGAAAGGTAGTAAAATACAGTTCTATGAAAAAGTATTTGTTCCTTTCGGATTTCTCTTTTTATATATTTTTACCTCTTAAAATATAGCTTCATCTGGATCCTACTGAGTTTTAAAGAGAGTAATATGAAACTTTGCAGTTCTTTTTATTTATTTGTAACTGAAACCTTCCAAAATACAATGTAGCTGTGTGAAAAAGTAATGGTTTCTTTGTTCTCTCAATTAATCAGAACCAAACTTTTCTTTTCTTTTAGAAGGGTCTTATATTATACCTTCAACTGCTTTAAGTAATGAGTGTGATCCACAGAAGAGGCATTTTTACTTTTTCTATACTCCTGGTTATATATCCTTTTCAGTTGCACACAATCTCTATCAAACCATTTTTTATTCCTTAAAATTGGCTTTTCGGAGTGAGCGAGAATTATGTTATTGAGAATCAATTTGAAATTTAAATTTCAAACCCTTCTTCAAACTTATTTTTTCATAGAGATGTATGAGGTTCTATTTTTTCTGGCACTAACATCCATTTAGTAACTTCTTTTGCATTTTTCTCAGTCCATTTAATTTTTACCTGGGTATTTTGGCTCTCTAACCTGGGTAGGTAGAGTGAGCCAGCCCTGAGAAATTTCTGGTATAACGTAACAGTAAGGATTGCTAAATTGTGATTACTTTCCAGTTATGAAACTACCTCCACCTTCTGTAAGAACTTCAAGAGGTCATAAGAAATTATCCAATAATCAATTGTGGATTTTTTTCCGCTCCCCAATAAGTATATTTTGCTGGGTAGTCACTCTTTGTGCAGCCATTAAGAATACAAAGGTCCAAAATTACAGCCATCTGTCTTACACACAAACCTGCCTGATTTGCTTTAGGGTCTTTAAAATGTCTGGAATGCAGGGGTTGTTCTGGTAAATTCTCATCATAATAGATCTTAAATTGATTAAATAATGCTTGATCATTTGGGCCCATCCTAGCATTTAAGTCCCCTCTAATAATTATTGCTGCTGTGGGACATTTGTCTTGAGTAGCCAAGGGTAAAATCTTCTATGCCATCCCAAATCTTGCTGATACAATTATTCTTATTGAGTAAAGGAATGTAGATATTAAAAAGCAAAATTTCCACCTGTTTAAATAAAAGTAAGGTAGTCACAACCCATGTCTGAAAAGGTGGCAATGATACACATTTAACTTGCAGGACTGGATTAACTGGTGTCACAATACCCCTTCAGCTCTCCCATCCACCTTACTTGGGACAGCCGGGATAGAGTTAGCCCAATAACCATTTAACTGTATCTCTGCAGAAGCACAGGTTTCCTGTAAGAAGAGGATGTCAGATTGTGATATGTAGTCAAAAAAGAGTTGGTCTTTTGATGGGACAGTCCAACCTGCTATATTCCAGGTTATAATGGAGAAGGGATCATCTTTTGCCACTCATCAGGAAATTTGATTTATACAAAAGGAAGTTGTAGGGTTGTTGCAATGAATTGAGGTGTCATCATGCATGAAATTGGCCTTCTCTAAAAGGATGGGAGTCTCATTTAAATCCTATCTAGACTCCTGAGAAAATTGTTTAGAATAAGAGGTTTTAGCACCAGCTAACAGAGTTTGCCATTCCGGTGCCTCTTCTTTAGGTGTAGGGCAAGGGGTTATTAGGTCATGCTTCATTCGACTTTGAGATGATGATACTGTTGTGGGTCCTCTCTTGATCTCTTGATGTGATGCTGAAGATGTCATAGGATATTCACATAAGGATGACAGCATCTCCATCTCTAATGGGGCCTCTAGTGGCCCCTGTGTATCTTGGCTTCTGTTTTCCATGATCTCATATTCATGCAATCCCTTGGAAAAAAAAATCCCTTTGCCCTCTGGGAGAGAAGTAAGAGGCTCAGTTTTTGGGGAGACCAGATCTATAAGCGGCTCAGCAGTGTCCATTTTGACCAAGAATTTCTTTAAATTTTCTAACTTGAATAATATGTTGTTTTATTCTTTTCTTGGGAGAGTGCCAAAAGCATTAAAGAGGCCAGTTTCTGTACTGTTAAATACATCTTCACCGACCAAGGCTGGCTGACTCCCACTTTCTCTCTCTTTCCCAAGGTTGAGAATGCAGAAGAGACAGCAGCTGTGGGAGCTCCCATGTTAACAATTAAGAGTTTAATCTTTTTCTCTCAGAAAACTGATGGGAAAGATTTGAAAGGAGGCTAAATGTGCCTTCATCTTAAATAGCATCTGTGGTATGGTAGGCTGCTTGAAAGACAGGGGTATCCCAGAGGTGATATTCAGCAGGTTCTGACCAGTTCTGGAGAACCAATAGCGGAAATTTTGAGTAGTTCGGAGAACTGGCAAATATCACCTCTAACTGGAGATTTTACAGTACCCTTCCCCTGCCATGCCCACCAAGCATATTAACAATTAAGGGTTTAACCTTTAAGGGTCCACAGAACCAGTAGTACAGTTTTTTGAATCCCACCACTGGAATACCCGCTTCCAATTTGGGACCTAAGGAAGCCACTCCACAGTACAGAGATCAGTCTGCCCCCAATGGCAGTGAAGAAGCTGGCTTAGGGAATTTAGTATAGCACTCTTGGTATTCCAGTATCCATAATTAGGTCTGTTCATATGGATTCTAAAAGCAATATGTTGTGTTTGCTATGAGTGATGTGGATTGAAGGGGAGATGCTTTCCTGGCTTCCAATGAAACTTCTCTATTAATATCTCCTCCTTTTGTTGCCTTGTCTGGAGAAGGACCATTTTTCTGAGGGGGCTGCCACTTTTTAACAGGTTTTTTAACTGTTTCCCTGGGTCTTTACTCGTTTTTCGTTTTCCTTATCTTGAGTATGGGATTTATTCAGATCTGCTGTAAGAACTTTGGTGGGGGTGTCTGTAGCCCGATGTGCTTGCAGAAAGACAGCAATATATTTTCTCAATGTCTCTACATTGTGTTGGGTGGTTATTAGTTCAAATATTGAGACAACTGTTTGCATTGTGAGAAGACATTGCTTTGTTACAAACTCTGTTGTATTCTCCCATAGTAAGCTCTCCACATTTTGAATTAGTTTGTTATTAATCTTTTTAGCCTCTATCATAGTCTCCATATCAGTTGTAGCTGGCCTAGTTTTTTGTAAAAAAATCTGGCTGTCATTTTGCTCCTCCCCCACTAGATTGGGAAAGTCTAGTATCTGCTATTTTGTCAGATCTCTTTGCAGGTCTTGTTCTGACCTCTCAAGATTGTTGGAAATGGAGGGAGGGTTAGTTTTACTTGTCAGCAAAGTGCTATATTTCTTGTCAGCAAAGTGCTCCTCAATTCTTGGTTGTTTTGCAGTCTTCACTGGTGGGAGATATCCTGGGTTGCTGCCATGGTGCTTCTTTCTTTTCCCCATGCCTTATCAGTCCCCAGCAAAACAAAAACTTTTGTCTGTGGTCTACGCTATTATCTTCTCCGAAAAATATTATTTAAATAAAAAGGATCAAATGAGAGTACCAAAAATTGATAAAATAAAATAAAAACAAAAACAAAAAATACATCCCTTTTTTGGTACATCACTAGAGGATTGGGGAAATCCTCCCTACCCACAACTAATCAGGTACTGATTCATGCCTGGGAAGAATATTTTAGAGAGCTATATACAGACTCCGACTATAACTAAGGAGAGCCAAATTAGTTTGGACCAAACTCTTTACTGGCCCCCGGTTACACCAGGAGAGATATCCCGGTTGATCTGAGCCCTCAAGGTAATAAAGCAACAGGTGCTGATAATGTCTTGCCAGAAATAATCAAAAAGAAAGCCAGTTGGTGGGCTCCACTTTTAGCATCTCTGTTTACATTTATAGATAAAATAGGCCATATGCCAAGTGATTGGGAATTGGCAATTATCATACCAGTTTGTAAAAATGGTAATAGAAATGATCCAGGCAATTATAGACCTATTAGCCTTCTGAGTGTTATGAGTAAATTGTATGCCAAACACCTTGACACTTCAGGATTGGCTAATTTTCGGGGGCATAATCAAAGATGAACAAACTGGTTTTAGAGAAAGAAGATCAATGGTAGATCATATCTTGGTACTTCACCATCTGGCTCAAAAATACATAAATTAAAAAAATCCTCTCTTTTCGGAGAAATAAAACACACTGCTATTGATAAACACCTTTTCATCATACAAAAATTACATGCTAATTCCACCTTGAAAGTAAGGTATAATCCTCAAGGGACTTTAACCGGCCCAGTAAGGATAGAAAAAGGGGTACGGCAGGGTTGCATCCTGTCCCCCTCCATTTTTAACTTCTATATTAAACCTCCTGATTGATCTCTTATAGAACCCTGATTTACATCCTCCTACCACAATGTAAAATTTCGATTCTCCTACATGCCAACGATCCTGCTATAATTTCACAAACTTCCACAGGACTGAAGAGAGCAATTTTGGCAGTGGTTCCCAAACTTTTTCAGTCCACTGCCCCCTTGGTGCTACAAACTCATCCTCAGAGCCCCCCACCCGGGGGTGGGATTCAAATTTCTGTGGGTGTGGCCTAATTTGTGGGTATGGCTTGCTGGTCACGTGACTGGGTGCGCATGGCTTGCTGGTCATGTGGCTGGTGTGGGTATGGTTTGCTGGTCACATGACTGGCTTGTGTGGCTTGCTGGCTAGGTGTGGCTTGGTCACATGACTGGGTAGGTATGGTTTGGTGATCATGGGTGGGCGTAGCCAGGTGACTGGCAAACAAGTGATCCTCACTTGATGGCTAGTTGTTTAGCAAGTGTTCTAATTTATGATTGGCCTCCCCAGAGCTACTTGACCTATTTTTGGAGTTTTGACATCCATGCACACACATACACACACAAGGAGGGAGGAGAAAGATAATGAGATATCTATTCTACTCCAATCACCTGCTCCAACAAAGTTAGAAGGGAGTGTGTGTGTGTGTGTCTGTGTGTGTGTGTGTGTGTGTGTGTGTGTGTGTGTGTGTGTGTTCTTGTAATTTACTAGTACATTTTGGTTTTGCCTTCTTCAGAATTGGCACTGTAATATATTGAGGGAAAAGTAAATTTAGGGTGGAGATCTGGTCCAATGGATGCTGTTTAAAGCCTCAACAAAATGTGAGAGCTTCCTGATAGTCTTGACCATGTTTCGTCCACAAAACCTTTAATAGTAGCCAAAGATGTTTCAATGTGCTGGCAAAGATGTTTCAATGTGAAAAAGGGCCTCAGTCGAAACTAGGCCTCATTTCAATCTGATGCACCAGGGTTCTCTCCCTCTCTCTCTCTCCCTCCCTCCCTCTCTCTCTCTCTCTCTCCTCCCTCTCCCTCTCTCTTTCTCCCTCCCTCCCTCTCTCTCTCTCTTACTTTCTCTCCCTCTCCCTCCCAGAGTGGCTTTGCTCTACTTTCCTGATGTGCCTGCGGGGCTGGCGCTTCAAACATGGATGGAGTGATGGATGGATAGAGTAAGACAGAGAGAGAAAGGTAGGTAGGTAGGTAGGTAGGCAGACAGGCAGACCTTTTGGATAAATGGGTGGATACGTAGGTAGATAGATTGGTTGGTAGATAGATAGATAGATAGATAGATAGATAGATAGATAGATAGATAGATAGATAGATAGATAGATAGATAGATAGATAGATAGATATTGGTAGATAGGTAGGTAGGTAGACAGAAAGGCAGGCAGATAGGTTGGTAGGCAGGATGGCAGACAGACAGACCTTTTGGATGGACGGATGGATGGACAGACAGACAGAATTTGATGGTGGCATCACTTTGGGAAAGTAGAGCAAAGCCAGAATGGGAATTGAAGTCCACACAAGTTTCCAAGGTTGAGAAACACGGGCTGAATATATCAACCCAGCCATTCTGGTTAGAGTTTAGCATGCTGTTTGATTCCAGCTTAGTCAATAAACCATGGCTAAGATCTTCCTGCTCCTTAATGCAGCTGCCCCTCTGCCCCTTCTCCATCCCCCTGCCCCAGTTCTTTCTTTGGCATCCAATTTTGCAGTGCCAACCTCCCCGGGGTAGCGATGCGGCCGACTTGACCCTATTTGCTCCGACCCAAGGTCCACTTCCATCGGGCCAAGCAAGGGGAGGTGATCTACACATGCTCAGAGATTCCCAACTTAGGGGAAGCGCTCTGCCCATCTTTACGTTCCATCCGGGAGGAGGAAGGCATGCGGAAGCAGCCCAGAGCAGCGGAGGCGGAGGAATGATTGCTTGGAAAGTAAGCAAGCAAGTGCAGGTCTCAGTCAGAAGAACCGGGCTGCAGAGGGAGGCTAGGCCATGTAGAGCCGAACCGAGCGAGCCACCCGCCTTGAAGAGCCTCAACTGCACCCACCTGCATCCTACACACAAGCCTGGCTGGCTGGAGAGGTGGAGCCCAGGCTGGCGCTGTGCATTCCCTTGTTCTCCGGAGAAGGGGGCCGTAATGCTGGACCACCTATCCCTTCCACTGCATGCCTTGGGAGGGTTTTGCTTTCAGGCCTTCTGGCGCTCCTCCGCCGCTTCCACTGGAGAGGGCAGCTTGCAAGTTAAGGCACCCCCTTTCCACCACCTCCCACTTCTCCCCCCCCCCCCCCCCGACTTGGCAAGTCTTGCGCACAGGTTCCACATTCGAGGCGCCGCCTGTGGAGCGGTAAAAGAGTCAGTGGGGTGACCCTGCGGGGCTGGCGCCTCGAATGCCCCCCTGCTGCCTCTTAGCGCCCCCTGCCAGCCCCCTTGCCTCTTAGCACCCCCCTAAGGCATCCCATCGCCCCCCCAGGGGGCGGTACCTCCCACTTTGGGAACCTCTGAATTACAGCAACACTTGAATATTGCAGACAGAATAATCTGGTCCTTAACTTTGATAAATCAAAAGTTTTATAGTTTTTGCTAAAAGACCTAGACAGTACTCCTACGGAAGAACATAGCTTAGAACAGGTTAGAACATTTAGATACCTTGGGGTGGTTTTCCACTTGCAAGAGACATGGAAGACACACCTGGATCACATATTGCAAGGAGCTTATAAGTCCTCAAATGCAATTAAACATTTTTTAACTCCAGTGGAGGGCAATTAGTACCTGCAGCCTTGAAACTTTTTGAGGCCAAAACATTGGCAGAAATTCTATATGGGGCACAACAGGAATCCTTGCAAAGAAAGACTTGCTAGAACCTATACAAACCAAATTCCTGTGAGCCATCTTAGCTGCATCCAAAGGAACTCTAAATGGCCAATTAAGAATCGAGACATGCCTCAAATTCAGGTAAGAGCCTGGAAGATGATGATCATTCATTGGCTAAAAATGCATTTCTTTCCAGAGGGACTGACCCCGCTAGTGCTGACTGATAATTACCCCTCCCCCTGGAAACAGGCAATAGACCACAAGCTAGGCTCCATCGTATTCTTAATGTCCCTAGGCTTTGACCAAGCAAAGCAAGTAGTAATACAATGAAGGACATGAAGTTCCAAGAACAAAATAGGTTGTCTTGCCACAATAGGGACAGAATCAAATGGAGTGTAGGAATCTGCAAGACTTCTAAGTGATCTGATCTTCCCAAAACAAAGAATAGCTTGCTTGCTTTCAGAGCCAGATTTAATATTCTCCCCTCAATCAGGATAGGTATAAGAAAACACCAATATATTTGGTAAAGGAGATGTCGAAGATATCTCACATGTTTTATTGTACTGTGAGTTACACAGAGTTTATAGATTAGTGTACATTCTCCCCTTACTAGAGATTGCCAGGGAGGGCAGACAATTTTTATGTAGGCTTTTTCCTCCAAGACTCAAATCTGCCTATTGCTCGTGCAGTAGCAATATTCTGTGTTGCTGCAATGTCTGCAAGAAAAAAATTGGTTACAGAATTATAACTGTCAATTTGTGCCAGTTTTGGAGATATAACAATATTTGCAAATGATATTTATACACATACTTATTGGCTGCCCACTCATACAAACCAGTGAGTGACCCAAACTGAGAACATGTATTTTCTTAACAGGGATGTTATTATCCACTATTAATGTACTGTAATGTGTCAGTACTATTTTTTAATACATTGTAAATAGTGATATCTATTGCTGGTCTAAGACAGTAATAAAGTTATATATTCTTCTATTCTTGTTCTGTCAATATATTTTAAAAAAATCCTCCTAGTGTTTTCCTGCAAATACAATGTTTGCTTTTTTTCTGACCAACTGAGTGTTGATCCACTGGTTAGAATAGGAATTGACTGACTGGCTTGTCACTAAACCTTATGTCATGGTCTGAAAGAGAATGACTGTCCCAAAGTTCAAATTGCTAGCTTTCATGTCTAAGGTGGGACTAGTTTTTGCAATATCCTGATTTCTAGCTTGGAGCCTTAATTACCAGACCAAACTGGGTCTCATTCAGTACAGTTAAATGAAAGGATAATTTTGTGAATACTTCATTAATCAGATTATTGATTGGATCATCACTGCTCTCTAGAAGTAGCAATTACTATTTTATTGTATTCAAAGACCAAATTACAAAAGTTAAAGCAAATGTTATCTGAGAATACAAGAAAACATCATTAATTAGAATGATAGAAAATATAATTAAATTACTCACTTTGTCAGGTCAGAAGATAGCCAGTATTTAACAGTTGCTTAAGTGATCTCAGGATACTTAATTTTTTTTAAGGAAAATTTATTTGGACAATGCCCAGGCAATCTAATTATTAGAGGTTAGATTAGTTGGAAAGCAATTCCTAGTAAATCTTCAGAAAGATGCATTCTGAGATTTCAGTTTCATCAAAGGCACAGAAGCATCATCTCTGCAAAATGTGTCTGATTGTACAGTATTTAAGATTCTTCACTGCAGAGGGAAAGGCATTAAACTGACCTAAAGAGAAAGTCCTTTAATATGGAGAAATTGGCTTTTGGATATGCTGTTAAGTCAGTGTTGACTCCTGACAACTGGCAGGCTAGTCCCTGCAGTTTTGTTGACAAGATTTCAGAAATTGCCTGTTTATTAGAGTTGAGAGAGAATAATTGGTCCAAGGTCATCCAACCGGCTTTGTGCCTAAGACAATATTAGAATCATAGTTTCTACTGTTTATGATTGTATTATTAATTTTATGATTTGCAATTGCCTTGATTCATTATAAAATTGATCCAGACATTAGTAAAAAAATTAGTAAAAAATTATTTTCAACACAGCTTAATTTAGAAGCCATGTGATGAAAAACTGAATGTGATTTGAAGAGCTGAAGTTCATAATATTTATAGAGAGCTTCATATTTAACAATATTTTAATTTTAAATACATGTTTAAAAGACTGAACTATATGTTCCTCAAAGAGCAGACAAACAACTCCCTATATTATTATACAATTTACTATTGCTACCTGTTATACAATTTATTATTCTTTATACTACAAAATGATTCCTAAACTACTAAAGATAGTTTTGAAATGGAGAACATTTGGTAGAATACAGAATCTTAATTAAGGAACACAATTTGTTAAAAGCATATTTTCTATTTGAATTCTGCAAAAGTGTATTAGAACAAGGATCCTCAACCATGGACTGCAGCCCGTGGGGAACCAGGCTGCACGATCATCTGCCTCTTGTCACTACCCCCCCTCCCGCCACTGCTGCCAATCTGCAGAGCCAGAAAGGTTGAGGACACCTGTATTAGACTATCTGTCCATAAGCAAAAACACATGGAGCATTATGTAGCAAGGCAACCTCAAACATATAAGCAATATGGATTTTTTTAAAAAACCCACACTTCAGTGTTTTTAAGCACTAAAACTTCATAAAAATATTGTGACAGGATCAGAGTAAGCAATTCATGCTTGAATACTGTTAAATATTATTAATTTGAAGCAGTTTGCTTTGGTAGAATGAACCTGAAAAAGTGATGTGAGACCCTAATCACCAATTACAGAACGCAGTCATAGCACCTATAGGCATTCCAGTCAAATATGTTACTTAATCTAAGAAGATGATTACTTTTTCACACTGGTGCATTGCTTGCTAGATCGCTTTGTTTATGTAATAATAAATTAAACAAGAATCAAACCTGGGTATGTTCTTGTTTATTCAGGTTCCTTAACCTATCAGTAGGATTTATATAAAACTCCTGTTACATTCATTGACAAGTTACGCAAAAAGTCAAAAAATCTAAAAGGTATGAATACTTCTTGATTGAATAAACAGATGTACACGAACAGCAAGTAAATATTAAGTGGATGTACCTCACCTTGCAATCGGGTCTGTGAGTTCAATCCTAGGTACCAGCAGATATTTCTCTCTCTGGGCTGCAATGAGTAATTATCTGCTGTGAATTCCACATAGATGTCTGAAGGACATCTGGCCAATAAATACTTGAGCTCTGTTCTGTCGCCTGACTCTACCCTGATGCAAAGGATTACAGGGTCATTTAAAAAAAAAAAAAACATAGAATACTGTACCTGCAATTGAGAAAAAGATATTGAAAGCAAATTACTTAAAATAACCTGTATAAAAAAAGTTGAAACGTGGGCTTATTATTAAAGCACAAAATGAAGAAACAAACCAGTCATTTGCCAATTCACAATAGAGCTGGATTTTAATTACTATTTTGATTTTAAAAATAGTAGCTTTTGCTTAGAGTTTGATTTGAAGGTAATTCATTCAACCATTTTTTTTAAAGGGGCATTTATTTGAAAAGAAAAATCAACAAATGGAATATTTTGTTAGCAATACTGATAGTAGCTGTTGTGTTGTATGGAGGTACTTTTTCTTTGTCCCAGTTGTGAATTCAACTGAAATAGGAGACATCCCTAAATTATTAAATTTCATTGTTAATCTACAACTGGTTTTTATTTTGTTTTTATTTACCTATGTTCATTTAAATAAGTTTTTATTTACATGTGACTATCTGAGTCACCCTAATATATAGCTCCATGAGACCAAGAAAGCAAATTCAGTATTAGCATTCTTTGCATAAAATGTATGTTGTTAGTGTATCAGTTGTTTCAAGAAAAATATAAACAGTGAATAAAATTGTTTTTGCAGACTGATTGGATTTCCACTGTATAAATATGCTGAGTGACAACAAATGTGATTTTACTTCTTATTCTATATATCCTCAAATATGTTTCTGGGGATTGGACAGTGAACCGCACCATGCCTTGTTCTGTCAGGTGTCCTTCTCTTCTTTTATATAGGGGAAGATTGCCCTTTGTGGATGATTCCCATTACCATTTGTACAAGTGATGACCCAACCCATGCCAAAATGCAAGTATTAATGGACAAACCTGAATTAACTTTAGTTTTGAAAGATGTGAAGCCAGAACAGTGGATTAAGGTGAGTAATAATAAAAAGGAGATTCCTCCTTAAGTATATTTCTGATTCTCCAACTTATTTTATTCTTCTTAGTTAGTATCCTGATTAATCAGAAGAGAACAGTTTCTTTTCTTCCCAGAGCTGATCTGTTCTCTTAATATAATGCCACTAATAATCCACGTAGAAGGACACTGAGACTGTTTCTTTCATGTTCAATTTATGTTTTTAGTGTAAGCTTCCCATGTGAATTTATTTTGTTTATTATTAAATGTTCAAATGTTCCCTTGATCTTGGAAAAAACTTATTGTAACATTGTAGCTGTTATCAGTATTGGAAAATATACCTAATGATCATGCATAATGCATAAGATTTTTGACTTGGTGATCCAGTTCATTGTTTAACAGCTTTTCAATAGAAATGACTTGTATAACAAATAGTTAATTGTGTGCATTTCCTTTTTGTCCTCTCTAAGTACTTAGATTTCTTGCTTTATTTCTTGCTTTATTGCTGAGCTTCTTTTAGTACTATAAAGTTCTCTAGGAATCCGATATTGAGTCATAATTATCTTGTCATAATTTTGCCAGATATTGTTGATAATCTAAACAATTATCTGTAACTTCCCTCTCTTCCAATATTTGTTTTATAGGTGTAGATTTTTCAGTGGCTGTTGTTTTGTAACTATTGATCTAGAGTTTTGTAAAAATTACTTCATTCTACTATATACAGTAATACAGTATATACTATATATGCAATAATAGTAGTTCTGTATTCTAGTACTATTGTTTTCTTTGATGTGCTACATTATGCAATCCAGTATCCTTCACTTGATTAAAATGATATAGGTCTAGAAGATCTCTGTTAGTGTCCACATCACTTTAATTGCATAAGAGATGTCATCATTACTTCCTTTACCAAAGATAGAAAATTCTTGATACATTTACATAATAAATAAGACGACATTGGTCATAGCATTGCTGAACAAAATGTCAATTGATATCAAATTTGGGAGACTCTAATTGTGCATCTTACCATTACTGTTCCTTTCTTTTACCAGATGAGGTTACAAATAATTCTGGGATGGTTATAAAGAGAACATATATCAGTATTGTCCAGTGATTTCACGTGATAATGTCCCAGGTTTAGGTTGAGTGCTCAGTTTTTCCCAGATCATTTAAATTAAAATGCAGATAAATTTAAATCAAATAAATCATAGTCTAATTCACTTGTAAGTTTATCAGACGAAATAAACACAAAAGTTATGTAATATACAATGAAATTTAAATAGCCAATATTAGCAGCTATCTATAATTGCAAACTATGTAGAGAATCAATAAAAGATAAGCCAGAAACTGTGGCCTAAAAGTTAATAGGTTATAAACAAGATTCAGTTAAAAATGAATAATTAAGCACAAATAAATATCTTCTTCATTTTAAACAAAAATGAGGCCACATATGAAAATTGTATTGCATTTTGGGTTCAAAGTGTCCTCTGAATTTTAAGGAATAGCCAAGAAATTTTAAAAAGAATAGCTATAACTTGAACTTAATTTTATAGGATATATGTCATTTTTCCATAATTGTCAATAATCAATAATATTATTCAGTCAGTGAACAGCAAAACTTAAAACAGAACAAAACAAGTAAAACCAAAGTGAAATAAATAAAGTACTAGCAGCTAGCAAATTAAACCACAAAATAGAATTAATTCCTTTTAAGATATTAATAAAGTTATTTTTCCAGGTGATTAATCTGAAACTAACAGGTATGAAATAAAAGTATGTGTCCCTACAGTTAATAGTTAATATATATCAAACCAAGTATTTTAAAATAAAGGTAAATATATCTTTATCTTGCTTTCATGCAGCAACGTAAAATTTAATTACTGCTCATCTCAAAAGAGAAGATTCATGTAAATTTTATCTGGTTTCCATGTCTCTAACAACAGTGAGCCAACTGGAAAATTGTCAACTTCATAATTAAATAACTTTTATTTTGCTTTTGTCCTTGCTAAAACAACCCTTCCTTTTCTGAAGCTGGTGATAACATATTTTACAAATAGTCCTGGACTTTTGACCAGTTGTTTAATGATTATAACAGCCTTGAAGTAACCGGGTACTCACAGGCCATACAGCACTTCCAGCCATCATAAAATATAATACTACAACCATGCATTTATGACTGGTTGACAGCCACCCCCATGATCATGTGATTTCCATTTGCAGTCTTCTCTGTCTGTTTTTCCAGAAAGTCACTTGGAAAGCTGGCAGGAAAGCTTGCAAGTGGAGGAGAGAGAAGGAAGCCAAAATACTTTGGCAGGCTGTAGGAACAGAACAGAAATCTTGAGAATTTTTCCTCCATATAAATCTTTTTGGATTTTCCTGCATGGAGCTGAAATCCTTCAGCAGGGAGCTCTTTCATTCTATCCTCTTAATGACTTAGGACATCACTTAACAACCACAATCAGAAATTGCTTCTGTTGAGCAAATTGGTCACGTGAACAACTCACTTAATTATCATGTCATTCACTGAACAAGATTTCAGTTTCAATTATGGTCATAAATTGAGGGCTACCTTTATATTTTTGTTAGAGATTATTAAATTTTACTATGTTGTTCTGTTCTCTATATTTTGGTTTAATGTAGTGTGTTTTCTCTCCAGTTGCTAACTGAATCTCACTTCCAATGTTTTCAGCTAAATCTGGGAACAGTGGGATTTTATCGGACACAGTACAGTACTGAGATACTGGAGAGTTTACTTCCAGCTATCCGTGATCTCTCCTTACTCCCTGTGGACAGGCTAGGGCTGCAGAATGATCTTTTTTCCTTGGTAAGTGGATATCTCTATCCTTTTTTCTCTTTTCCTTTTTCTCTTGTCTCTTTTTTCTTTCTCCTTCAAGAATCATATTACATTTGAAGGCACAATATATTTTGAATTAATGAACTTCATATATTTTTGGTAATAAAACTCTGCAGTCCTAGTCTTAAACTTTTAACTATTGTGCTATTTTCTAATAAATTGCTTCTGACTTCATGTCAATAGCTTTAAATATGAAGTACACTGAATCATGAATAAATGCTATATATATGAAGTACCAGATGGAAATCCAAACACCCCTGAAAAGTATTTTGCAAGCTGTGTAAAACTTTTTATTTAAAGTACTCTGAAAGGTTGATTCCTGCTATTTCTATTATTTTTCATTATTAGATTTATTATTAGAAGCAATTTTCTGATATTTCAAAAAAATATCTGGGATTTTGTAACTATCAATTATTGTGCTAGCAACATTTTATTTTTAAGAACAAATATGGAATTCCCCATCAAGTGCTAAACTATGCCCTTGTTGAGTGTGGAATATACAGAATCTTGTCACCATTTTATATTCCACACAACCCATGCTGTGTTGTTTTTAGAGATGTTTTCAGAATCAGTATATTAAATAGAATGACTTCCACAATTTTCCTTTTTGTTTCATACCATCTCAATAAACCAGAGTAGATTGATTTCAGGGTTGTTAATTTCAAGGTGAAATTTATTTGGCTGCTTCCTTAGAGATGGTAGTTATTCTTCAAATGTTTATGCTTTAAGATTGATAACAATAAAATATAATGTAAAGCTGAAATCATAGTGACTTGTGAATGATTTGGAGACACACATTCATTTAATGGAGAATACCAGTTAATCAGTTTGAACTTTTCAATCATTAAAATGACTTGAATTGCTTTCAAGTTCATGAGGAAAACTATTATCAATTGCTGACACCCCTAAATACACTACAGGTAATCCTTGATTTACAACCAACTGTTTAATTTGAAATTATGATAGACTTTTAAAAAAACTATTTACAAAAACTAGTCCTCCCCCTGTGATCTTGTGATTGCATTTTGGGCACTTGGCAACCAAGTCACATTACTATTGGAGGCACATTTACAATCACAAGAATGTGATTTGTGATTTTTTTTTGCCAATTTTCAGCAAAAACACCATTGAATATGCTGTTGTGTTATGACCATGTGGTTCTGTTAAACATATGATTCATTTAACAAATGTGGAGACTCGCTTGTAAAAATAGTGGTAAAATCGAGTCCAACCATGTGGTGAGTTGACTTATGACTACAACACTTAAAGCTGAAATTCCAGGGTCCATTGTGGTCGTAAGTTGAGATCTAGCTGTAAATGATTGGCAACTAGAATTTTCAGAATTATAAATTCTTTCCCCTAGTTTACCCTCCTTGTGTTTTTGAAAAAATAGAAATAGCAAGATTCTTCAGTTGTTGTTTACTACTTTCATGTATGGCTCAAATTAATAAGTCGTCTCTGGCTCTGTATTGATACCCTACCTTTAGATATACTCTAAATGACTCTTTATAATGTACAGCAAGAACCCAAGTGTTCTTTAATAAGATCAAATATTTTTTTTGGTTTGGAGTATAACTTACTTGTTTTTCTTCTCTCAGGCCAGAGCTGGAATTATTAGCACTGTAGAGGTTCTAAAAGTCATGGAAGCTTTTGTGAATGAGCCCAACTATACTGTGTGGAGCGACCTAAGCTGTAACCTGGGGATTCTCTCAACTCTCTTGTCCCACACAGACTTCTATGAAGAGATTCAGGCATTCATCCGTGATATCTTTTCACCAATAGGAGAAAAACTGGGTTGGGACCCCAGGCCTGGTGAAGGTATGAAGATTTATGAATACTTTGATCTTTCAGTATTTTAGTTTTTCTTTCCCTTTTTGTTGTCAGAGACTGAGACTTCCAAAAAATTAGGAATATGGGACCAACTTGGATAGTTTCCCCTGGTTTCTAAGGCTTGTTATGGATTTTTTCTGCAGTTTTAGATGGATGAACTGCTGAGAGTCTGGTTTCTGCTTGGAATAAGTCAGAAGATCCAGAGTCAATAGAATTAATCAGAAGTAAGATTCCATTAGTAATCTTACCCTACAATATGACATTCACCTTATTTCTTTCACCTTCATTTCATCTATTCCACCTATGTATGATGTACAGATAGATTGGATATATTAAAAATATTTAGAGTATGGTCCATTTCTCAGCAGTATTGGTGCCATCAATTATGATGTATAGCTGGATTAATTATAGGGCTTAAGAGGTAGAATGCCAAAACAATAGTAAAAGAAATGGTAATGCTTTTTCACTTCTATCTGAAGTTGCTTGATCTGTTCAGGGGATGCCAGTGAAGACAAAAATGTTGTAGAACTAAGTCAAAAGATTCTTATGGTGAGAAGAAGGCAGCAAGCTTTATTCAAAGTTTTAAAACAGCAGAGGCAAAACCACAAATTTGAATGAGTAGCCTTAGAAGTAACCAGGAGGGAAGTTCTTCTTGGCACTGCTTACAAAATTTCTTTCTCCTCTTCAATTGGATGAGGGTTCATTCAAGAGAATGATGATATTGCTGGAGATTGTCATCTGGGGCCGTGAGTTGAAATGTTATTAGCATGTGTATAATATCCAGCTATGTTTCTGAGTTCCATTTGTGTACTCTGGATAATCTGTACAGAATTCTAAAACTGAGTAAACATGAACAGATTGAAATTTAATCCAGGAAACAGTGAGGTACTGTCACTTGCAAACTAACTCCTGTGGCTAGGTATTCACAAGTAGACTTTTTTTTTTCACCAAGAGTTTTTATTTTTCCCTCACTGTATTTTACAGTACTGGGATAAACTGAATTTATTGTAGGAGCCAGGAATATGCACAACCAATATAAGTTGGTATGCAGTCTATAGTTACATCTGGAGAAAGTTAATTTTGCTTTAGGTTTTCTAAATGATATATAGTCTAATATATTTTATGCCAAGCTTTCTTGAAAGATAATACAGAAATTTCAGCTGATTCAGAATGAAGCGATCTGAGTGATGGGGTATGAAAAGTAGATGGACCTAGAAATTCATGTTTGTTATCTAATAGTAGTTTACCATACATATCCAAATTTAATCTAAGATGAAACTTCATTTTTAAAATCCTGTCCTGTTTATGACTAAATTTGCCTTAAATCTTGACCCTATTTGAACATCAGGAATAGAGGATTGTCTTTTATTCACAAAAGGAACCTTTTTCATAATAGTTTCATACCATTGCAACAGTTTGCTATCACAAAACCATTTGATTAGGCATTTATAAAGGCCTAATACTCATGTTCTATCTTGGAGATTTTTGATGTTGTTTCATTTTATTGCATGATTACGTTTAGCTGTAGTTGATTTAAATTTTAAACTAGATATATTTACTTGAAGTTGTTTATTTTTATTGTTGCAGTTTTATTATTTAATGGAATTTTTAAAGTTTTTGTCATTAAAAGTGGGATTTTCATGTTTAAATAAATAAAATATGTCTTCAAAACATTTACATACATGTCTGTCCATTGATTATTCACTGTTCAAAAACAGTATCGGACTGAGCTCAAATCCCTGATGAACTACTGCCCAGGAAGTTTCAGTCATTCATTTCTCATTCATTTTTAACTAGCATAAAGGTGTTTTATTTTTACAATAGGAATTAAAGTAACATTACAAAAATTGAAAAATAGTAGCTCTCAAAAGTCAATCTGGTCCATATAAGATGGCAACTCTTTAGAATGGAGGTCTCCAAACTTGGCAACTTTAAGACTTGTGGACTTTGACTCCCAGAGTCAATGCTGGTTCAATGGTATGCTGGCTGGAGAATTCTGGGAATTAAAGTCCACAAGGGTTGAAGTTTGGGGACCTCTGCTCTAGAATAACAATTGCACAGGGCTGTGTATTTTCTCTCCTGGTCTCATTTAAAATGCTTTTAAAACTATGGCTTTTTCTCCAGGACTTGGACTAGGTTAAATGACAAGCCTTCCACAAGATTATGTATATGAGGCTAGATGTATTTTCTTTCAAAAGTATGTAATTCGGTTGTTATAAGGCGTCTGTACTGTACTGTACTGTACTGTTAGAATCTACCCAGAGTTCTTCTGGAAATAGGTGCTCCTATTTTGTGTGCCCCACTTGCATGCACTCTCATTCTATATTGAGCATATTATCAGGATTTTATATTATTCTGGGCTTAATTATGATCAGGGAACCAATCTCACTTAGCAATTATTCTTGATTCCTCTGTTGCCTCTACATTTTGGATTTTTCTTTCAATTAAAAAAAATGCAGTGAGGATGTACCAAGGTCTGATAAGGATTAGAACTATCTTGCAAAGAAACAGAGGATAACTGGGTCTACAGCTGGGTCCTTTGTGATCCTGATTAACCTTTGAATATATCCATTGGAATGCTGTCTCCCTCTCCCCCCAAAGACCAATGAAGGAGCAGCAGAAATTAGGTTTCTTTAGTGAGTCTACATTATTGCAGTACTAAGAGCCCTTCTTTAATCCCAGTAAAGAGTGCTGACTATTAAAAACCAGCAAATTCTAGGCATATTAGATTAGCCAAAATCAAACAGGATTGTGTCTGTGGAGATTCTCAATCATTCAGGTCATGGTTGTCCTAAAGGTGCTTTTTCAAGATGCAACCAGACTTTATTTTTCCTTGAAGACATTTCATTTCTCATCCAGAACTGAAGCACCTTCTTTAGATGAACAGAATTATATGGATTGAAGTCTATATGATTTGCTACATAAAAATCACAATATAGCTTAGCATATAATGGGAACCTGATCAGTGTATCAGACAAGTATTTACAGTGCAGTATACTGTACATTGCAGTTCAATTGATGGTACCTCTCTCAAGCATGTTGGTTCTGTTACATATCAGCATGCTTTTCTTTGACTATTCAATCCAGATAAATTCTTTATGGAAAACATCGGTGTTGCATTCATTTTCTCTCATTAATACTATTAATAATCACAGATTTCATATCAATGTCATGGAAAATATTTAATTGCAGGCCTAGGACATAAACTTTTGATACTGGCATTCGTGATAGTTGCTGAAAAAACGTTGTTGAGAGTATAAGAAATGAAGGACTAAATATTTTATAGAACACTTCATAGATTTTATGTTTAACATTTGGGGAGTTCTTTTCAGTTTAGCTTCTGTGATCAGATCAGATTCATACTATATGAATATGATCAAGCTTTTTAAAATACAAGTTTCTTATTTCTTATTATTTTCCATTAGGTCATCTAGATGCACTTCTGAGAGGTTTAGTTTTGGGCAAGCTTGGAAAAGCTGGACACAAGGCAACATTGGAAGAAGCTCGGCGACGGTTCAAAGATCATGTGGAAGGGAAGCACATCCTGTCTGCTGATCTAAGAAGTTCGGTAAGTTGCTTTCAAATATTTTGTTTTGAAATAGTTATCTGACTGATAGGAATATGCTGACAGGAAGTAACTTTCTTTATATTAAAATTATTTTTTTCCAGGTATATGTTACTGTTTTGAAACATGGTGACAGTATAACCTTAGATACTATGCTAAAGGTAAGTACGCTTTGTATTTCTGGACATGTAAAAATCTATGAAGAATATACTGTGTCAAAATGCAAGATGCTCATAGATTCCTTGCAGTTTTAATTACTGTAACTTTGCTCTGTCCCATGAAAATAACAGTAGATAGCCTTAGAAATATTCAATGTTAAGTATTATATGAAATAATATTAGTTATAGTGGAAGCGAATTAAAATTATGCTCCCTCTCATTGCAATGGAATAATTTAAAATATTAGTTAATATTTTCCATCCCTCTCTCTCTTTCTCTAGTATTTAGCCATGTTATTTATTCCTGAGAATGGGGGAGAAATTAGTTCTATATTGATTAATGATAAACCTCCCCAAAAGCTACAGGGTGTAGCTTTTAATATACAGTATAAAAAAAAATACACAAAATTGGCCATTGCAACAAAGCTCTGGCCTTTCAGATGTTTCTGGACTTTTAGCTACATTTGGTCTTGTGAGAATTTCAGTTCAGCAACATCTGAAACATGGCATGATCTCCATTTTTGATCCAGTTTTTTCTCTCAATAATTTAAATTTGATATTTTTGAAAGAGTGTTGCCATTGGAAATTATAGGTTACATAAATGATTCAATCCATCAAGAAACTGCTATGGACTGACTGCTGTGGTTGTTGTTCTGGCATTTCCATTTTCAAAATATTTTCTTTTAAATATGTCAAATTTTGATGACACCTCTCCCCTCCTCCCAAATAAGTGACAAATATTTCTTTGTTGATCATATACCAAGAAGCTGAGAGGTTTCTAATTTAGCTTCTCTGGTCCTAGTTTAGAGTAGAATATGACTAGGAGGAAAAAGTCTAATCTCACTTGCTATTTGCTATTGTTATTTTGTTTTTTGTAGCTCCACAAGCAAGCTGATATGCAGGAAGAGAAGAACAGAATAGAACGTGTACTTGGTGCAATATCTCAGCCAGAGCTAATCCAGAAAGTTCTTACTTTTGCACTTTCAGTGAGTAAGATGCCACATACGAAGTTTATATACTATGCATTGGAAGCAACAGAAGAATGGAATTGGGAATTTAGTACCATTTTCAGCATCTTGGGGATACTGCTTTTCTTCTTTTTTCTCTTAAATATATATTTGTTAAAGCTAACATATACGCAAACCTTGATAGCCAAGAAACTGGAGATACATTGAACAGCTATTGGTGTTGCAGTTGCTCTTTGCAGTTCATTGGTCCTTTTAGCAACCTAGCAGGACCAACATAAATTATGCAGAGTAAGTGTGATACATGAGGTGGATGAAACAAAATAACAGAAAAAGAGCTGCCAAAATGAAATAACTGTTCTGTTTTTTCATCTTTCACATTAATTACATTTTTGTATCTTCATCTAAAGTTGCTCCAGAAGTAGGCTTGGTCAGCTAGAGCATCTGACACCATTCTCCTATCTTAAGCAGAACTACAGAGCAATGGCTTCTATAGCATTGGAGCAGAGGAAACAGGACAGCATTGAAATCTCTAGGGTGTGGCTGAATCTTTTGTGGGGGGGGGGGAGTTAAGCATTAGCTGCAACAACCCTTTGGCAGCCTGTTTTCTTTTTGAAAGGCCAATTTCAACAGTCTTCTGGCAGTCAAACCAGGACTAGGCAGCAGCAGTGGGCGCCACCAACACAGCCCTTCAATACTTAAAATTGTCATAGTGGCCAGGAAAGGTGGTTCAACAGTATTTAAGCTGTTGAGCCTAAAGTAAGTACATAAGTTGGATTTTCCTGTTCTCCATAGTTAAAATAGGATGGAATAATCAAGATCTGCCAAATTTGGTGATATGTCAAGTGATTATGGGATGATACCTGATAGAAAAGCAGAGATGTAAAATCAAACTTAACAAGACCCATGTTCAATGAGATAGTTTTGTTCATTATACTTACATAAACATGTGAATTCCAGGTGTTTTACACCTGACCTCCTAAAGTGAAGCTGCTTCAAAACTCAGTGATGTTCCATACTAAACCAAACTATTTAGGAACCAAAACTGTTCCAGAGCAAGAAAGAAAAGAGGAAAACCACCTACCTTATTCCAAGAGCTCATGCAAATCATATCTTTCTTCAGTGTCAACCTACTTTTTATCCTCTTCATAAACATGCAAGAAGGAAAAAGAAAGAAAAGTTGTCTGTAGATGAGATGGCTGCTATATGAAAGAGAAAGAGGAAGGAAGGAAGGAAGGAAGGAAGGAAGGAAGGAAGGAAGGAAGGAAGGAAGGAAGGAAGGAAGGAAGGACTGACTACCTATGGGAATAAAAAAAATAAAGATGTGGAAGGAAGGGGTCCTGGCGAGACAACATCAGAAAAAAACAGAAGGACAAAAAGAGCATCCTGTGCTTGGAATCCTTGATTTCCTTGATCCTGTGAGGAAACAAAGGAGACAGATCATAAGAGTGTCAAGAAAGGTAGCCCAACCTTTGCGTTGGGGATGATCTCAGCAAATCTGGCATTCCTTGAGCTGATCAAGAATTATGTGATTACAAACATTAGGCTGATGAAATGAGGAGCCCATTTCCAAAACAATTCAGGAATTGTGGTCCAATCATTAATGATTAAAGACTCCCAGGTGTCACTTCACTACAGCTGAGACCTATTTACCCAGCTCTGATGACAGATTTTTACTTAGAGAGTAAGTGTTCAGGGTGGAAACAGATCAAGGGCCTTCAGAGAGAGGCCATGTAAGTAATGACTTGGGCAGAGAAACACATACCCTCAAAATCAGAATACATAAAGGAATTACTTTGTGAGATTTCAAAAAGATAATAAACCTTGTTAGACAATGGACTATAGACAAGTGAGATGCTTCTTTTGTCGACATTTCAAGTCAACAGAGCAGAGGGGGTCAATGTTCTGATAGTACCATGGCTATATGATTACTCTATAATTTCCACCAACTCTAATACTATCCAGAGTGGTGTGCAAGGAAAGATTATCAAGGCATCAGTGCTTTTAATTGTTCCATCCTGACCCGAAAGATTATGGCTCTTTACTCTATTAAAAATAGAGTAAGCTAATTCTACACCTAGATTCCTGCTGGTTACATCTTTGCTCTTAGAAATTAAATGGGAACATTTCTTGAATTTCAGGCTTTCATCATGACAGTAGAAACCATGTAGGTTTCTAGATGCCTAGCCACCACCACTGTCTATCAACTGATTTGAAGAGTGGTATAAAAGACAGACATTCGTGGCACCATCAGATGTCCCTGAAATATTGGAATTTCTTTAAGCAAATAGAGAACAGCAAAATTACTATACAGTGAAGCAACTACCTTGGGCTCTGACCCCTGACTAGGTGAGGGGCATGCCTTTCTGGCCACTCTCGTATGTCTGCCTTCCTCAGAGGCACATGTCTTTGTACTCCTGGTCATCCTCTATTTCTCTTTATGGAATTTGCCGTTGGTTTTTAGGACTCTTGGAAGAGATATTCTTTCTGTAAGAAGAGACCTCTTTGCATTTCAACAAGACAAGATAGTAATAAAGTCAAATATCTATTTTATGCCCAAGTTCTAAATTTTACTGAGCACCAGAATTGATGGTCTCCCCATTTCTGCTAGACCATACCCATTCTGGAGAACAAACGTACAAATTATATATGTGTGGTATGCTAAGAATATAACTCAAATCTTCTGGACTTTTCTGCTTGAAAGAAATAAAAATGAAACTTTGATTTTGGATTTTGATGATTAAATAGGTTGTTGTTATAGCAATATTTATTACTTCTGTATATAAGTAAAAAGTTGATATTATAATTTTATCATGTAACTTACTGCACTGAACAAAGTTGAAAGTCAGTGGTTTTGTGGCTTTCCCTTTTTCCTCACTCTATTCCCTTTTCCTTTTCCCTTTTTTCTCATTGTCTTAATTTTCATTTGCATTTGATATGTCAGAGGGAGAGAACGGGGCAGGGAGGGAAACAGAGGGAGGGAGAGATTATTTATTTTATAGATTGAAATCAGCTACATTTCTTATTTCATTCACAGGAAGAGGTACGTCCCCAAGACACAGTATCTGTCATAGGTGGAGTTGCAGGAGGCAGCAAGCAGGGCAGAAAGGCTGCCTGGAAGTTCGTCAGAGACAATTGGGAGGAACTATACAATCGCTACCAGGGGGGGTTCTTAATATCCAGGCTAATAAAGGTACGCACTAAAAGTCTTGACTATGGCAATAAAACTTTTCTATTTTTAATTCATGCCAAATCTATTATACTCTATGCTTCTTTTTTTAGCTATCAGTGGATGGATTTGCAATTGACAAAATGGCTTCAGAGGTTAAGGTAAGACTATTCAATAAGTATCTTTCTTGCTGCCCTTCTGGTTTACATGCCAGTGATTGGAATGATTATTTTCCTCTATTGTACCATCCTCCCTAAAAGAGGAAATTGGAGTAAGGGAATTCTGTCCTTTGACTCCCTAGCATTATGTTCTCTGACTTAGCATTTACAGATTTAGGTATTTAAACTATAATTTCTATTATCCCTGACCAGGCTATCCAGGATGCATGGGAGTTGCAGTCTAAATATCAGATGGTTACCAGATTATTTAATCAGCTAGAATATTGGAATTTCCCATAAAATTTGGATTCATAAACCATTGACTAATTACTGGCTTATGTAGACTATATGCTACTATAATCATTGTGGAATTTAGGAAACGGAACATATAGAAACTTAGTTTCAATTAAAATAAAAAAAAGATGGAGAGGAAATTCAGTGACTTGGTAAATTTCATCTTTGGAAAATCATTCAGAGTCAAACAGCATATAAGTTTAAATTATTAGTAGCATTACATTCATACTAATGAAATTTATATACTGCAGTGATATATAAGTTTCAAGGAATATTATGATAGTATTCATTGATTTTGCAAAATAACTGACTTTCTGATAATAAATAAAAATGATCTGTTCCAGCCCGTTCTAAAATCATGAGGTTACAGAATTACAGCTACTAGCATTCCTGCACTGTGGGCAGTGATGAAGTTATTTAGCAATATTTGGAGAACAAACAGTATCCAAAGTAGACTGCTTCAAAATGTAGCTGAATTATTCTTTCAAATCCTATATGGGGAAGTGGAAATGGAGTTTAAGGGTGTGTTTTTTTAAATAAAAGAATAAAAGTAGCTTTCCTGGGATTTAACTCAACCGCATTTTACTTGAACCTTGATGTAGACACTTAACCTCATTTGCATAATTATGTCATTTTAAAAATTACCTGATAAATTAATTTAAATGAATTATGTCATACATATGGTATGAAATAACATCAGTGACATAATATTCTTCATTTATACTTTCTTATAAGTACATTTTAATTTTCAGTGGTAAGTCACCCAGAGTAGTTTGGAAGTTGGGTAATCAAATCATTTGAGTAAATGATTTCTGTGATCACATCATCACACAAATGACTTAAATCTCCATAATTCCTTATTTCTCAGTCAGAGAACATTCCTCAGTAATGGACATTTTGTCCTTCCAATTACTCCGTTCAAACATAGTTTTGTGGAATTGAAAAATAAGAATGCAGTGTAATATAAAATATGTTCGTGATTCAGGAAAGAAATGCTTTGTTCCCCCTCTAGACTGTGCTGTTCTGGTCACAGTTCCATTTTTTTCAGAAATATATTCTCCAAACTTGTTTGAGATGTCTGCTTCCAGTTCAGGAAATTCTTTTCAAAATCACCAAAATGCCTAGGATAGCATAATCTAGGGGGATTATATAACAAAAAAAAGTTTGGCAGTAATCTAGAAATGTCTTGTGGACATTTTTAAGAACACTTTGTTCCCAAGTTGCTACATCTTGCATATTTGATCTTTTCAACAATATTAATAGACACAGATAAAGGGGATAAAATATTATAAATATAATTCATTATTTACATTTTGCTGTCCATTTAAAAAAACTGTTAAATAATTTCAAATCAGTCATTACACTGGATTGATTTCAAACAACTGTCAAATTACCCAGACCAGCCATCCTAGCAAGTTCAGCACGAGAGCAAAATGCAAGATGCCTCAAAAGGTCTAAAAAATTCAGAATTTCATCACATGAGTGACAAATAGCACTCATTACTTTTAATATCGAAGTGAGTCAACATGATGTCAATGAGCATATCATTACAAATAAGCTGTCTTTATCTCCATGAGAGATGTGCCAGGAAGAAACCTTTGTTGTCCAGAAAAAAAAATCAGGGCAAATCTGAAGTTTTCTGCTTAATACCTAAATAGTTCAATTTGTTGTGGGCAGATGAGGCAAAGATAGAGTTATTTGGCCCCACTGCCAGAAGATGTGTTCGGAAAAAATTAAAGGCAGTGTTTCACCTGAAGAACCTGATACCATTGTTAATTCATGCTGATCAAAAGATATTTTAGGGGATGCTTTGCTGCATCAAGGCTAATTCATCAACAAAGAATCCACTATGAATTGTTCAGTATACTAGAAGGACTTGAGGTGAATGGGAGATTTTCTTGAGACTGAAGAGCAAGTGAAAGTAGACTTTGTAATATTATTATTTTAAACATTCCATTCTTAAATCCCCTAAGAAATGGCTGAAAAATGAATGGATAAAAATCCATCCCATCAAAGTCAGAGAATGGTAGACAATTATAAGAATGTTGAGGTTGTTCCTTCCAAAGGGGGCGATACCAGATATTAGAGCCAAAATATATATTTAATTTTTCCTTAAAAGGAAATAGTGTAACTATTCATTTTTATGGAATAAATAATTGCAGAATCAGTTTTTCATAGTTCTTCAGTTACATTACTTTTATATTGTTTGAATGAAGATAAAATATATTAAAGTACTTTGCATGGAGTGTCCTTTTTTCACATGATTGCAAGTATATCATTACAAAAAATATTCTTGTCTTAATAAAATGTCACACATAGCAACCTCTGTCTTTGTATTTAGAATCTTCTCACCCGAATTATTGTATATTATTTGGACTGATTCACCCATATGAAATTATCAGATGTGATACTCCCATAAAATGTTATTTCATTTCATGTAGGTTTTTTTTGAGAGTCATCCAGCTCCATCAGCTGAACGTACCATACAGCAGTGCTGTGAAAACATCCTGTTGAATGCTGCATGGCTGAAGCGTGATGCTGAAAATGTTCATCAGTACCTCCTGCAACGCAAAGCCTCACCAACTGCTGTGTGAACCCACTCTCATCCACCTTGGACATCCCAGCTGCTGTGGCCCAACTGCCTCAGCGTGAGGAGGAAAAGCTGCTATTCAACAATTGAATAATGCGCCAAGGAAATTGGAGTTTTTTTCTCACACCAATAGGAACTGGACATTGAATGTAGTTTAACAGTTCCTGCTCAACTCCAGAACTAAATTCTAATAAAAAGATTTTATCAAAATTTTAGCAACAAAAATACAAACAACCACCCTGTAAATATTATAGTAATAAAATAGAGCATAACAAAACTGTGAAATGTCCTTAAGGTTTGTCAGTGGTCAAAATATTTAATACCCTCTCCCCTTTTACTTTGATGATTTTTTTAACCATTCCTTTCCCTTTTTTTCTAAAAACAAAAAGAAAAGAAAAAAAGAAACCAGAGGTTTCTTGGCAAGTTGAATGTTATAGCAAGTCGAGGGCAGGAATGGGTTTCGCCTCTGAGCGCACCTGAAAACACACTGAAAGGCAGCAAAAGCACTTACAAGTTGTGTGGAATGGGCCAATTAGGAAAGACAGCTTGGTATAAGTGCAGTTCTTAGCTGAAGATTCTAGGAAACAACACGTGATCTTGGTTCAAATTTTGAAAGCTTGTAAGGCTCCCTTGTTTCATTTTTTGAGAAGGGGAAAATAAAATATTCTGTGTCTGTCTTTTCTCCTTCCTCCTTTTTTGTTTCATTTGCTAATATTCTCAAAAATTGCAAGCTTGTATAGAAATATGTTTCTCAGCCACATTAAAATGAAATTATCCCCCCATTCCCTTCTGTCTTTCTTTATACTTTACTCCTGCATGCAGATAAGATTTAGTATTGTAATTGGATCTTTCTGGGCCACTGTAAAGTCTCTCTTCATAAATGCATAACCCGGTAGTTTGAAAAAGGTGTTTTGTTTCAAAAACAAAATATTGCCCTAACACCTTGTGATTGCAGCTTTCCATTCCACTTTATTTGGTAATGTTTGGTAATTTGATTCAGAGCCTTAAACTTAACACTAGTTGGCATGATGATAAAAATCTAAGGTTTCTGCCATCAGTTGTTTAAGAGAGAAGCATGTTCCTGCTTACCAATTTCATATCCCAACATCACTCCTCCCTCAAATCTTTACAGTTCCCTTTTTTAAAGTACCTTTTTTTAAATTCATACTTGGTGTGGCTTTAATTGTTAATTGGAGAAGGTCATCAGACACTAAATGTCAAATTGCTTCCCTGGAAACACATTTTTGTGCTATTGTTTTAAATGAAAAACAAAAGAAAAAAATGAAAGCAAGTTGGCGTTAATAAAAAGGAAAGTCAATGTGAAATTAAAGAGTCTTGGTTTTGGTGTGTGTATATTGGCAAGATAAGATTTTTACATGCCTTGTATGCATGACCACGGCTGTGAGACAGTTAAAATGGATTGTGGTACATGAGTTTCCCTTTTTATTTTTAATTTCAACTGCATTTTGATATGTTTTACTTCAAATTTGGAATAGACCTGGGCTTAGTTTATGACAGTATATTCAGCATTAACACATTTGGGCCATTTCCTACACAGGCATACTACAATTGTAGTGCTTTTGTAAAGCTTACATCCATTACTGTAAAAATCCAAAATTTACTATCCCCTGCCCTTTTTTTTAATTATGGGGGGAGGGGAAGAGATCCTTGTGAATTTATTTTATGCAATTCATGTTCAATACAGGGGAGCTCATATCTGAGAGATGTTTAGGTTGGATTCAGATCTAAACTTTATATTTAGATCTTGCTGAAATAAATGGTACCTAAGTTAAACTGGTTGTCTTGTGCCATTGATTTTGGTGGGACTTGAAGTCAACTAAGCATGACAATAGCCCTTTAACACCTCCCCTTTTTTTTTAATGTAACTAATATAGAAATGTGGCTGAAAAAGTTTAGACCAGCTATCTTTCAGGTCAGTTTTCTTTATCTATTCTGGCTTACCACCACAGTAATTGCTGAAAGTTTTTCAGTCGTTCCACAGGAAATGAATCTCAGTTTCTGCTGCTGTTCAGTGGTATATACAATTATACTGCAATACTTTATGAAACTAGTAGTATTATGAAATCCCTAACCTTTTAGTAATAGAACATGTACACATTTTAGTTTGATATGATCTCTATAGATTGATGTTTTAATTTTTGCTGTATTGAATATGATATCCTTAATATCTCTTGTTCAACACGCCATAATCAAGCAAAGCATGATTAAGAAAGTTGCTGTTTAGCTACTTAGTTTTGCCAAGGCTTAAGGGATTAAGAAGAAGATTATGTTTATGTTGAAGTATAGGGATTTCTTGAGATGTAATATCTATGATTTCTCAGTGATATGACATTGTTAATTCGAAATATGGCAACATCCTGGTGTGGCTATGGCAGAAAACTCTTAAGTTTTTCCTCTCCTATTCAGCTGCTACTTTTCACATAGTTCTAAAACATGTACATTCTAAGTTAACTACTCTCTTAATGTTCTGCTCTAAACTGTACCAAGTATAACATGGTAAAAATAGCCACTGTTTGTGGCTTGGATCCTAATAACTAAACAAGTGAAATTAAATGGTGTATAAATTTCATGTAAAATAAATTAACAAGCCTAGAAAAATAAGGGTGAGGGAGGAAACTTCAACCCTGATAAATTAAAATGTAACAGAAATATAGGCTATATTTGCTGATGTCTTTATTTAAGTGTCTACTATTACCCTAAACCTCCCTTCAAAAAAATCCACATTTTTAGTCATCAGACATTTGCCTGCCCTTGATAATTAGCTGAGCCTTTTTTTTTTTTTTTTTGGGGGGGGGGAGTGGATCATGAGACTTAGCTGCAAACATTTGTTCCTATGTGTTTATTGTTTAGTTTTCCTAGTTCTGTCTAACAGATAAATTCTTAGATATGTAAGCCCTAAAATACTGCTATGCTACTTTCAGTGGAATTCAAAAACGTTTACTACCAGTTCTGTGGGCATGGCTTGGTGGGCCTAGCGGGGGAAGGATACTGCAAAATCTCATTCCCTCCCCACCCCACTAACCTGCTTTCCAGCTCCGTTCTCCTGTGCAGGGCAATAAAAGAAGACCCAGCCAATCAGCTGGGACTTAGGAGGCAGAGAATAGATGAGGATGGGGCCAGTCAGAGGTGGTACTTGCCGGTTCTCTAAACTCAAAATTTCTGCTACTGGTTCTCCAGAACCTGCTGAATACCACCTCTGTTCCCACTTTAAGGCCCTGTCACACTGGCTGACGGATGCAAAACGTTTGTAAAAAGGACACAGCGGATGAGAAAAATGTTCCCTCCGTTGTTATCCGCTCTCAAAAGTGCCCCGAATTTGCATAACCAGAGCAGACAACATGGAAAGGAACGGACGGGGGGAGGACGTAGGGCGGATGGAAAGCGGATGCTCCACGGAAGCCTAGCGGATGGAAGTGGATGAGAGCGGATGGCACATCTGCAAGGCTTCTGGGGGACTGCAGCAAAGCGGACGCGGAGCGGATACAGCGGATGCAGAGTGGATGCCGAGTGGATGAAGCGGATGCACAGCGGATGCAGAGTGGATGAAGCGGATGCAGAGCAGAAGCCTAGCGGAAGCCTAGCGGATGCCTAGCGTTCAATGCGCATGTGGAGAGGATGCATTGTGTCAGCCCCGCGGATATAAAGGAAAGCAGCTCCCAAGCAGGTCAACATTCAGAGGAAAGACCTGCTTCCAGACACAGCTCTCAAGCCTGCCTGCCTGCCTGCCTGCCTGCCTGCCTGTCTGCCAGCCTGCCTGCCAGCCTGCCTGCCTGCCAGCCAGCCTGCCTGCCAGCCTGCCTGCCTGCCTGCCAGCCTGCCTGCCAGCCTGCCTGCCTGCCAGCCTGCCTGCCAGCCCTCGCAAGAGGGACAGGGCCACCCTTCCACCCCCTGGCCCTCACTCTGCTTCTGCTGGGGCTTCTGCAGCCCGGGCTCGCTCTTCTGGAGCTGGGACTTCTGCTGCTTCTGCTTCTGGAGGAGCTGATGATGATGCTTCTGGTGGTGGTGCTTCTGCTGGTGCTTACTCTGCTGAAGCTGCTTCTGGCGGTGGTGCTTACTCTGCTGAAGCTGCTTCTGGCGGTGCTACTGCTGGTGCTTACTCTGCTGGCACTGCTCCTGGTGCTGGTGCTTCTGCTGGTGCTTACTCTGCTGGTGCTGCTCCTCGTCCTGCTGGTCCTGCTGGTGCTCCTGGTCCTGCTCGTGTTCCTGGTCCTGCTGGTGCTCCTGGTCCTGCTCGTGCTCCTGGTCCTGCTGGTCCTGCTCGTGCTCCTGGTCCTGCTGGTGCTGCTGGCGCTGCTGGTGCTTACTCTGCTGCTGCTGATCCTGGTCCTGCTGCTGCTGCTGCTGGTGCTGCTGGTCCTGCTTTTGCTGCTGCTGCTGCTGGTGGTGGTGGTGTGGAGGAGCAGCCCCTACAACCTCGAAGCCCTTCTGATGAGGGCCCATATGGCCCTGCCAAAGGGAGGAAGAGGCAGACACATGAACGTGAGAGGAGGCAATACACAATCAAAGAGGAACATGAGGAGAAGGTGCTGGAGTGGCTGAGGGAAAATGAATATCTTTGGCGGAAGGGACACAGGCTCTATCGAGACACCAAGAGGAAGCAGGCTGCTTGGAGAGAGAAGGCGGAGAGCCTGGGCTACACTTCGGAGGTGCTCCTTGGCTGGTGGAAACACATACACACCTGGTACGGAAAGCTGCACTTCAAGAAATCTGGCCAGGCCGCATTCAAGCTGACGGACAGAGAGACCTATGTCATGGCCAAGTGCAGCTTCTTGGAGGGTGAGATCCATCACTGAGAAGCAGCCCCTCTCACAACCCTCTCTCTTAGGCAGCCTGCTGAGAGCCAGTCCTCTTCCGGCAGAGTGTCAGCTCTTGTCTCCAGGCAGGTATCTGTGGAGCGTGCCACGACGGAGAACCCCCCAACAGCTGTAGTACCCGTGGCGGAGCGTGTGGAGGACCCCCTGGCGCAGTGGGAGAAAGGAAATGGCACTTCCACCACAGCCCAACCCGCATCCACCCCCAGCTCCACCTCCACAGAAAGGCAAAGAGCCAGACAGGAGGGGCAGAGCCACACTGTCCTGCTGTAGATAAGAGACACTATCCGGAGCAGCGTAGATCTCCTCTCTCAGCTGGTACACACCGACTCTTCATCCTCCAACCGCAAGCCCTTCCTCACCTATGTGAACCAGACCCTCATGGACATGGCGGAACCCCAGTACCAGGTGGTGAACAACAGGATCACCGATCTTCACAACCCTCCAGACCCAGCTGAACCTGCTCCCACCCAGTCCAGGTCTGCTCCTCCACCCCAGTTGATGTCATTCCCATTCCAAGGCTTTCCACAGGCCCTCACCTACCAAGGCTACGGCTACCAGGAGGTCCAGCAGCACAGGCAGCAGCCCTTCCCAGTCCAGGCACAGGTTCATCGGACGCCACCGTTGCCACTGGTTCCACTGATGCCACCAATGCCACCCATGCCACAGATGCCACCGACGCCAGTCCTCACCCAGCTGCAGACCAGACAGCCCCACTACACTGCTCCTTCCTCCACCCCACAGCCAAGCCCGGCCTCAGTACATCTGTCATCGGTACTGGGGCTGACACTCCATGGCATGGAGGAAGGGGCTCTCAACATCACGGGACTGAGCCAGCTGTCTGAGAGCTTCCTCAACACACCATCCCCTGTTGTCCTCTTGGGGCCAGGCACCCCAATGGCGCCTCAGACCAGCACTCCAGCAGCAGCCACCTCCACAGCACCTGGACCCTTCACCCCTGAGACTGGGCACATCTCTGAGTGACCAAGAGGAGTGCCAGAGACTGGGTGGCTACCTGTTGGCTTTATTTGGACACTTGACTTGGGTCATTTTTCTTTTACAGCTTGTTATTAATAAAGATTATCTTTGCTTCATTTATTTTTTTCAATAAAGTCTTGGTGGAAACTTTTAGAAATGGTTTAAGCCTTTGCATGCTTGTGGGATGGGTAAGGATAGCAGTGGGTTGGGCAGGGATACCTGTGGGATGGGTAATAGCTGTGGGATGGGCAGGGATACCTTTGGGATGGGTAATAGCTGTGGGATAGATAAACCTCCAGTGCAAGCATAGTGGGACTGTATGGTCCACCCTCCCAGGTGCCACACCTTTGGCCCTTCATTATCAACAACAATGTAAGTATTGATCCACACATTTGAACATAAACACAACTCTTTATTAAATGCCCTGTTCATTGTAGGCCCACCCAACATACATGGCCCAATCTCATCAGTGTGATGAGACAGGCTGAAGGAAGCATCCATTAAGCATCTATCATCCTGTCTTGCCACTCCACTGCTCCAGCTGGGGAGTTGCACCAGTGTTTCAGGAGGTTGCGCTGCTGCTTCCCTTCACGTGAGGCTCTGTTGGGGCCTTGCACATCCTGAGTGTTTATCAGGTTTCGCCCTTGCCTCCATTCCCCAGGCTCCATGTCCCCATTGCCTTGCTGGAGGTCCACGAGCCTGTTCTGCAAGACTGGGTAGCGGGTGCATGAGATTGTGCATGAGATTGTGCAGGATGCAGCAAGCTTCCACGATCCTCCTCACGGTCTGTGGGCGATGCTGCATGGTGGTGAGAAGTACCTGGAACCAGTTGGCCAGGATGCCAAAGGCGTTCTCCACCACCCGCCTTGCCCTGGACAGCCTGTAATTGAAGATCCTCTCTTCATGGGTGAGGAGTCTGGAAGTGTATGGCTTCATGAGGTAGGTTCTGAGGGAGAAGGCGTCATCCCTCACAATAAAGTAGGGCACATCTTGCATGTCTTTGGGCAGGGGGTCTGGATCTGGGAAGCCCATGGAGGTTGCATTCCAGCCCCTCCTTGAGGTCACTGGCGTTGTATACCTGGGCATCTGAAGCTGACCCGTTGCCTGAAGCATCGATGTACATGAACTTGTAGTCAGCATCAACCATGGTGAAGAGGATGATGCTGAAGAAGCCCTTGTAGTTGAAATAAGTGGACCCCGACTTGGGTGGAGTTTTGCAGGCCATGTGCTTGCCATCGATGGCTCCAACGGTGTGTGGGAAGTTCCACCTCTGATACCACTGCTCTGCAACTTTCTTCCATCCTTCTTCAGTGGAGGGGCACTGGAGGAGCTCCTCCTTGTATTCTTCGATGATGGCCTGCACCACTTATCTGACCACAATGCTGATGGTGTTGTGTGGCACCCTCCAGCCATACTGCATGCTTTTGTAGGTGGTCCCTGAGGCCAGGTTGCGGAGAGTGAGTGCCACGTTGAGCCCAGGGTCCAGGCTGGGCTGGAAATTGGTGCTCTGCTTGGTCAACCTGGGTGTCAGCCGCTCCACAACTTCGTCAAACATGGCTGGAGGCATCCTCATGAAGTTCTGGAATGCACAAGGGTCTTCGTTCCTCAGCTCCACCATCAGCTTGTTGTACAGTCCGTACTCTGCTCTTCTCCTGATCCATCTTCGGACCCAGACGCTTCTTGGCCGCCTCCTTCCCGTAGAACAGTTGAAAGAGCCTGTAGATGGCTTCGCACTGTTGCAGAACGATGGTGGCTACCAAAAGGACTGTGTTACGATCCATGGTGGACATGATTGGATGCTGTGGAAGAGCAAGAGCCAGATGAAGGCTGCAGAGGTCTGCACAGCAGGGCTGCTGGACTGAAAGTGAGATCCAGGTGAGTTGCTCCCCCTTTTTATGGGCAATATAGGTTTTCCACTATGTGTCCTTTTGCATCCTCTAGGCATCCTCTAGACATCCTTAATATCGAGATAGGTCCCTCTGCGAACGTTTTTTCTGTTTTAAATGTGTTCTTTGCGAGCTGCATCCGCTTTCATCCTTTCTCCGTCCGTGCTACTAATGCTACGCGTCCGTTCCGCATCCGTTTTGCTTCCTCCCTGTGTCCGTTTTCCGCTGGAGCGGATTTGAGTTGTGGGGATGCGCAGCGGATGCCTAGCGGATGTAGCGGACGCGTAATGGATGCAGAACAGATGTTCCCCGTATGCATTGCGGATGCAGAACAGACGCGTTGGATACATTTTCCGCTCAAAAAGTTTTGAGCAGCTCAAAACTTTTTGAATGGATGGAACCTCAGTAGACGGATGCTGGATGGATAGAGAGGAAGAAAAACGGACGCAGTGAGTACAGAACGGATGCATCGCGTTAACCAATGGATGGCAAGTGTTTCTCTCCGTTTTACATCCTCTTTCCATCCATTGGTGCAGTGTGACATGGGCTTTAGTTTATGATTTCCAGTAATTTATTGCTTTCAAGTCTTCATAAGTCATATGGATGTCTTGTCTTCTCTGCTTCTCTTCGTGGGCTTTCTTTCTTCCCTGCTAATCTCTTCTAGAATGCCAAATGGATGATTATATGGTAGTTTTTCTTTTGCAAACTAAGCTAGACATTTTTTTTTTCAAAATATGTAAGTCAACAACCCTGCTCAATAAAGAACTATTTTAGAAAATAGCGAAAATGTGATACGGACATAAAGCATAATGTTTGCCTGGGCTTTGTAGTTTTTTTGGGGGTTGCTTTATTTCTAATTTCAGAAAGAATGCAGAATTCTGAAATATATCTTGTGCACAGATATTTTCTCTCTATCATTCAGATTTCTATTTTATTGTACATAGAATGTTACATCATTTCTCTATAAATTTACTCTTTCATCCTTGTCTAGCTTTATACTGATGGTGCAGAACTCCTGTTGTCTAGAAATGAGATTGAATATAACATGCAGACAAATACTCTTTATTTATGAAAGGAAGATATGGTTTTCAAGGGTTTGCTTTTGACCAGGAGTCTCCAAACTTGGCTTGGAAATTCTGGGAGTTGACGTCCACCAATCTTAAAATGGCCAAGGTTGGAGACCCCTGCTTTAGATCACCTGCTCCAATCTTCACAAGAGGACAGTCTGGCTTCCTTGAGAATTCATGAGCATAAATTGTACCATTTGGCAAAAGGCATTGTAGTTGAAGCCCAAACTGTAATCCTTATATACTTAAATTTTATTACTCACACTAATCCAATGCATCACTCTAAAGAATAAACTAGAGCAAATCTCCTAATTTTCCTAATAAACTCTCCTAATTTTCCTAATATCTGTAGCTAAGAAAAAAGCCAGGATACATCGGTACATGATTGTTTTACAGGGCAGCATATGGATCACCCTGGTCAAAATCACAGAATTGTACCTTAGATTTTACTAAAAGTAACTGTACTTTGAACAAAACTAGCAAACACATCATCTGTGATCTGGAAGTAATGAAAAATTCAGCCAGCTTATATTTCAGTGGATATCAACTTTTTCAAAACAGTGTTATAAATCTCAGCCTACTCTTGACAAGTGTTTTTCCCCCTCCTAATGTTTTCCCACAAACACAGGGACTTTTTTTTCAGATCAACCAAGTGTTGACTCTTGGTTGTGACAAGAATTGACTGACTGGCTTGTTATCTAAGCCTGATATTATGGGCTGAGAGAATGACTTGTCAAAATCATCAGCTAACTTTCATATTTTAAGTTGGAACAAGAACTCACGGTCTCTTAGTTTCTAGCCTTAAGCTCTGTCTCAATCACTAGATCAAACTGGGTCTTCATTCTAAGTATGACAAGTGAATTATTAAAAAACACATTCAAAACAAATCTGGATGAGATCTATAGAAAATAAAAGCAAATTAACTTGGGAATAGGTGTGTATATGGATGATTACATATATGATTTGAGAAACAAATATTTTAAGTACATGAGTAGTACTCAAGATTGTAATGGAGCCTGGTCATTGCAGTTATATGTTGCAAGTGCCATTATGCAAAATAACCTTAATCTCACTTCCTGTTCTCCCTGATGCAGACATTAAACAAATTCAAGAATCATTCAACAATAGGGTTCCTCAGGATGGGGGAAGCCTATGCAAGGCCAGTCATCTGCCGGAGATCTTCCAAGATTAGCTTCACCCTTCTCTTGTCTCTCAGGTTGCCCATAATTCTTCAGCTTCTTTCATACCCAATGGGTAAGGAAGAACAGGCTAGTCAGAGTTTGCAACCATTGGTGAACAATGACAGATTAGACTTGCTGGGGTTTGTAATCTAGCCTTATGGCAAGGAAGGTGTAATTCCTTTTTAAAAAAGCTCCATAAATTCCAGAAACAAATGGAATCTTTTAAAAAAATGACTCATTAAAAAAACCCTACAATATTACAAGAATACAACCTGTTGAAAAAGGTTTACAACAAGGCTGACTCTAAGAAAGTTGATTATGTGTCAAGTGTGTGCCTCTTTCAGAACCTGCAAAACAGAAAGGTAAGTTGGAGATTTCTGGGCAAGGGAGTCCTTCCAGTCCTTAGGTGAGGAGACAGATGGAGGCTTGCAACTCCAACCAGCTTGATCTGCCTTTGCTCACTGGAGATTGAAAACTCTGGCCAGCCTGGCCTCTCTTGCTTGCTGAGTGGGAAGAAATCTAGAGGCTTGCAAATTCCAGTTGAGTTAAACCCACTACAGCCAGTCTGATATCCCTTGCGTGAATGAGGAGCCCACCTGGGTGGATGGATGAGTGAGTGCTGCAATAGGGGAGAATCACTGTTGCAGCCACTATAACTTTAAAACCAGGTCATAAGTAGCTTTTTGGAAGCCTATCATAAGTTAAGGACTTCTTGTGTTCAGTATTCCAACTCATTTGTATATATCCATGATGATTAGAAAAATGTGTGATAATATAACTCAGAAATTCTGATCAGTGTTGAATACATCTAATAATAAATTTATTTATTAAATTTATATTGCCACTTATTCACCCATGGCGACTCAAGGTGACTTACAGAATATAAAATCAAATAAAATACAATATAACAAAATCACGTCTCACTCCAATCCCCTGCCTCAACAACAGATCACATGGGGTTCATACTGTTCTGGGTTCCTCAGGCCCGCTGGCAGAACAGGTCTTCAGCGCCTTCTGGAACAGTATTAGCAATAAATAGCAATAGCACTTAGACTTATATATTGCTTTATGGTGCTTGTTAGGGATAACATTGTTCACCCTAACTGTTTTAGGTGAAATACTAACTATGAATCATAGTTAGTGTATGCAGCTTTAACTGTAAAATAGCTATTGTGGGTGTGGTTATGAAAACCATATAAAAGTAGCAAGGCTACAGCTTGCTCTCTCTCTCTCTGGCTTTGATGACTCCTGATTACTGCTTGGAAGCAAGACTGCATTGCTCGAACGGGAGAGACAACAACGGACTGATTTATGTGAACTGACAATAGGATATTCTACATGGACTTTGCTAACTGAATATCCCTGAATGGACTGACTACATGGTAAATGAATATTGGACTGTTTTTGACTATGCTATAAACTTATATTGGAATAAAATATATTCTTGATAGCACAAGCGTATCTGTTATTTTTACTGTATGTTAATAAACATACAAGCTTAGCTCACTCATTTATCTGTGTGCCTATCTGACTAACGCTGCACATTCTGTTTAGCTTGTTTACCTAACCCTGGTTGGGGAACCCAGGCTTAACAGTGCTTTACAGCTCTAAGTGGTTTACAGAGTCAGCCTATTACCCCCAACAATCTGGGTCCTCATTTTACCCACCTCAGAAGGTTAGAAGGCTGAGTCAACCTTGAGCCTGGTGGGATTCGGTCTGCCAAATTGCAGGCAGTTGGCTGTCAGCAGAAATAGTTTGCAGTACTGCACTCTAACCACTGTGCCACCAAGGCTCGTTAGAGTGGTGGCCATTTTAATCTCTGAGGGAATGATGTTCTAGCCATCACGAAGAAGGTGCTTCTTCTGGGTACCACCAGGTGTATCTCCCTCGGGGATGGGACCAGCAACATTCCCTGCCTCCCCGCTCTGATGGGTTGAGTAGGCGTGACCAGTAAGAGATGGTCCCTCAGATAACCTAGTCTCAAGTCATGAAGGGCTTTAAAAGTGACAGCCAGTACCTTGAATTGCACCCAGAAGCAAACTGGCAACCAATGCAGTTCCCGCAGCAGAGATGATACATATACATATTGGGGTCTGCACAAAACCATGCTGGCTGGTGTATTTTGCACCAACTGGAGCTTCCAGATGCTCTTCAAGGGCATCCCCATGTAGAGTGCATTGCAATAGTCAAGACGAGAAATAACTAGGGAATGAGTGACTGTGAGTAGGGACCGTTGGTCCAGGAAAGGACGTAACTGGTGGACAACCCACAGTTGTGCAAATGCCCTCCTGGCCACGACTGCCATGTGCTCTTTGAGCAGGGGTCATGAGTCCAGAAAAACCCCAGATTATGCACAGGGTCTGTATGGTCCCCATCAAAGACCGAAGGTGGCACTATAAATGAAAGATTCTTCAAAAATTATAGCTGTTAATCAGCTCAAGTAAGTAGAGTTTTACATAAGCTAAAATAAGGATTCTATGCTTTGCAATACAAACTTAATTTGTAGATAGAGATAGGAATTGGATCAATTTTTTATGTTTTATGTAACTGAGAACCAAAAAAGGTCCAATATTTTTCCTATCTGTAAAAGCATAACAAGATACTGTTTTCTTCCAGTTCATATTCTCATACCTCAGTAAAATAACTAACATAAAATGAGTATTTGCTGCTCAGTGAATGAAGACTGAAGGAAGGGCCAAAAAGAAAATAAAAAAAATGGTTTTCTCCTACCTCTTAAGGACTCTTACTATGATTATCCCAGCTCATTCTTATGACAATGTGACTATTTGAATAATAACTGGGCATACTTCTGAGAACAAACCCATACAATGGGATATATGTGAGTATACAACATAAAGCACCAAGCATAATCTTGTTGGAAGAAAAATCCTTCTGGGTTCAGTTTCAAGTGGGAATGGCCACACATTAACAAAGGTGGGGATGAGTTTATGCTTCTGAGGTAAGTGTCTGCTTCTGAGTTTCTACTCTTTTTAGAGGAAATATTCTGCTTTTTTAATGTTTCCTAGGATATTTCAATTTTCTAGGAGAGGGGTAGGTGCTAACTTCCTCCTCCTTTTTTTTTTTTTTCAAAACACGTGAGTTTTGACGAAATATTAAAAGGTGATCAGATCAGGGAGACTTGATGGGTGCTTTTAATTTTTCTTATGTAAAGGAAAAGGTATTGAAAAAGAGGCAACAAAAAAGGATTCTTCAGTGGCTCCCAAAAGCTTTCAAACATGAAGGTCTAGCAGCCTGGGAAAACTTCTGGAATTTTTTTTAACAGTATCCAATTTTTCATGCCAATTAATTTTCTGATGTTTTGATGTACTTTTTGTGAGCTTACAGTCAGCTTGTAAGCACAAGCTCCTACATTCTCCACAGCCTTTAAATTACAGGCTGCCCATTTCCAAGGTTATGGTTAGTACCTGCCTAGCTCCTAGCTTCCAGGGTTTGTTAGGCCAAATTGAGGTTAGCCAGTGTGCAGTCCAGGCTATTTAGTATTTTTAAAGTTACACACAATGAGCCCTGGGACTTCTACTCATGAGGCCACCAGTGCAACATATTCTGCTTTACTGGGCAGCATCATTTTTGAGTCACAGTCAGGACTTGGGCTTTGGAGATCTCTTTCCTGCTATCTCTTCAGGAATTGCCTAATCCGCATGGAATTAGCAGGGCGATATGACTGCTGGGCCTTAGTGCCATAGAGCAGCAAAACAAAAACAAAACAAAAAAACACATGAAAATGAAGCTAGGAACAGCTTTGTGTGGAGGTAGGTGAAGGGATAACCTCTGAATGGTGTGTCTCTGTGTATGGGCTTGGGTATGCAGCTAATTTTACAATACAAACAATGCAAACACGCTGGACAATTTTCCTTCCAACCAGACAGAAGTCCTAGGTGTTCAGAACTTGCTGGGCCAGCCACTCTCAAATACAATCCTTACATGAGTATATCAAACTGGTTACAATATAAATGATACAAGAAAGAAAATATTACAGTGGATTTCACATTGCAATGAATTTCCACCCTCCCCCCATAATCTTTCTAACTATCTTCTGGGGATTGAAGAGTCTTTTAGTCTTTTACTGGTCCATCTCAGAGTCCTTTCCTTCATGTCTCTGGTTGGCATAGGCTTGGCCTGGTGGTATGGGTGGTCAGTCAGGCTTGGGAAGGTCTGCTACATTCTGGTTTGCTGTAATGACTTTCAGTGGAGGCTGGATCCAAATCCAATTCTTTGACTCTGAAGGATGGAATGTCTCAAGGGAATAGCATCTATTTCCACATGTGGCAGGCCTGAAAGACAAAGAACAAGGGTCCCCTCCCCCCTTTGCTGCTAATTCTAGCAGGAAAGGCATTGTAAAAAGGATTAGAGATGGGGGTGGCTGGGTGTAGATAGCTTGCAAGCATGGTTTGAGGATGAAGAAAAATAAATCAGTATTGCAGTTACTAAACAGAGAAATAAATTCTAACAAAATGGAGATACAACAGATGAGAAAGGAAAAAAACAATTCACATGCTTCAGGAAAAGGATGAACAGGTAAAATCATTTAAACACATGGTAAATACAGGGATGAAACTTTTCTTGTAAATGAACTTAAAACATTCACTAATAACCTTGGGTTTTTCTTAAAAGCACAGAGAGGAAAGAAAATTGAACTCTGTTCCTCATCCAGTCTAGTTGGCCAGACCAGTCTGGGCGAAGACATTTTCTTTTCCCTCAGTATCTCTAACTCTTAACAATTTAAAATTAATATCTGAAGGGTTCAGAGACACTTAGTCGCAACAGTTACCTCGAGGACCACAAAGACTTAGACACACACACATGCACACTCACTCACACACACACACACACACACAAAGAAGCACACCGAGAGGAAAACAAAACTCTTTACACACACACTGATCATTCCTATGATAAATATCTCAGTTAAATTGGAGAAGGCATAAATCTTAAGGAACAAACCACGTGGTTGCATAGACGACAGAGAAAGAGACATAGTGTTAAGCCTGGGTTCCCCAACCAGGGTTAGGTAGACAAGCTAAACAAAATGTGCAGCGTTAGTCAGATAGGCACACAGATAAATGAGTGAGCTAAGCTTGTATGTTTATTAACATACAGTAAAAATAACAGATACGCTTGTGCTATCAAGAATATAGTTCATTCCATTATAAGTTCATGGCATAGTCAAATAACAGTCCAATAGTCATGTATCAAGTAGTCAGTCCATTCAGGGATATTCAGTTAGCAAAGTCCATGTAGAATATCCTATGTCAGTTCACTTACAAATCAGTCCTTTGTTGTCTCTCCCGTTCGAGCAATGCAGTCTTGATTCCAAGCAGTAATCAGGGATCATCAAAGCCAGAGTGAGCAAGCTGTAGACTTGCTACTTTTATAGTGTTTTCATAACCACTCCCTTAATTACTATCCCACAGTTAAAGCTGCAGACACTTTAACATACACAACTATGATTCATAGTTATTATTTCACCTAAACCAGTTAGGGTAAACAATGTTATCCCTAACACATAGAAAGGAAGAATTTTTTAAAAAATCCCATGTGATCCTTTTTTATATATTTTCTTTCATTTTTCTTTTTTTTCAAGTACCTTTATTTACCACATTGGTCTTCCTGTATCCCTCAGCGAAGCCCATTCTCTGTATATACATTTTGCCTTTTTCTTGCTCATGCCAGCTAGGTCGGCATCTGCCGCTCATCCCAAGCATCCAGGTGTCAGGTGTCAGGGGGTGTCAGGGGGAGACTTTGGTTTAGTTAGTCATTGCACCTCGTATAACGACATCAAACACTATCTTTAAAAAAACACACAAAACTCTCTTTTCCACAAAGTATTCCACAAAATATGGGCACTCCCCTTTTAAAAAATCAGTCTTTCTCTCTCTTTCTGCGCCATGGTTTTTGGACGTGGGATAAGCTGCCTATGCAGACTTCTTTCCTCTTCCCAAAAATAACAGTCCATGAGATATATGCTTTAAATTTAGAATCTAGAGGTTCCTTCCTTTCAAGCAGCCTTTGAGCTCAACTCTCAAAACCCCTTTAAAACCTTTGTTCAAAATGTCCAAGATCCAGGAAAACTCACCCACAGATTCAATGGCTCTATTTGCTGGCAAGGGAATCTTATCTGGGCCTGGTCCATTGGTTAGGTTAGCTTGGAGTCCCTTTGTGGTCGCCAATATTGTTGGAAGAAAAAAATCCTTCTGGGTTCAGTTCCAAAAAAAGACATTGGAAACATGGAGGCTGTTTGGAAGGTTTAACAGTGGACAGGACCACATGGCCTGGAGCTCCAGAGAGAAAAGGAAGGATGATCACATGCTTCAAGGTGAAGGAGGAGATCAAGAAAAAGGGCTGAGGTGCTGAGAGTGCCTGGGTTTTATACCTTCTATTGGGATTTGAATTGGAGCTTGTATTCTGATTGGTTGTCAGACCCCCATGGGTCCATGCAGGGGCAACTCTGTAGGCTGTCCTGAGTTTCAGGTTTGGTTGAGCCTTGCTGGGAGATGCACTGAAAGGGCTTTTGGCAATTGCTATAGTTTTACTTGCAGATCTTTGTTATGTAAAGTATTTTGCCCCAGGCCTTAATGGCCCACCCACTAACAAAGGTGGAGATGAGTTTCTGCTTCTGAGGTGATTTTCTGCTTCGGAGTTTCTACTCTTTTTAGAGGAAATATTCTGCTTTTTAAATATTTCCTAGGATATTTCAATTTTCTAGGAGAGGGGTGGGTGCTAACTTCCTACAATGTAAAAATTACACAGCAGCTTCTCCCCAGCTTCTCCCTCCATGTTACTGAGGCATATATCCAATTCCCATATTTTTATATACATATATATTTGTTTTCTTAAGTTTTCACGGGTACTTACATGTATGCTGTTCAACTTCCTTTGGGTATAATCCCACGTCATTGTAGTTGTGCTTTTAAAGTTGTAGCAACGTTTTGGCAGAATCGCATTTGCCATCATCAAGCTTCTGTATTGAATTCGTCTGTGAGTCAGGCTATCACAGCCATTTCAATTTTAAATTTGAGGCTAGCCTACTGTTGAGCCAGAATGATTTTTTCTTCATCCTGATTGGTTGGGAGTCTTGGTCTGTGTTTATTGGTCTTGAAGTTTTCTGTGTTCTGCTTGATTGGTGTTTCTAGTTTCTTCTGTCTGTTTTGTGGCTTTGATTGGCTAGCAACACTGTGTTCCTGTATTGGAGGCTTTCAGTGCAGCTTGGCTTTGAGTAAAAGGACGGCTATCATCTATTAGGAAGCTAGGTTTCATCTGGGTGCCTGGTTGGGGTGTGTTTGAGCTGTAGGTATCAGGGGGAGTCTGTTTGTGCCCAGGTGTTTGCCTTACTTGTGGTATGGAGATCTTTCTATTTGAGAGTGCAGGCTTCCAAATGATTGACAGTCTGGTGGAATCATCTCTTCTATTCATGCTTTCAGGTCTTTTTTCAATCTCTATGGCTTCTCTGATGATTCTGTGGCTGGGGTTTTCTATGGTGGCTAGGGTTTTGGTGCCATTGAAGTTGATGTTATGACCTGTGGCTTTCATGTGTTGGACTAGTGAGGAGGTGTGTTCCAGCTTTTTTACTGCATTTTTGTGTTCATCCAGGCGGGTACTTATTCTTCTATTGGTCTGTCCAATGTATGTGGCTGGGCATGAAGCACAGGGGACTTCGTATATGCCTTGGTTTTCCAGATCAATTTTATCTTTGGGGTTTCTAAGGATGGCTGCTCTTTTTTTGTCTGTTTTGAAGGCAGTCTTGATTTGATGCCTGTGTAGTATCTTAAGGCCATGTCACACTGCCCAACGGATGCAAAAAGGACACAACGGACGAGCAAAATGTTCCATCCATTGTTATCCGCTCTCAAAAGGGGCAAAAATTTGCATAAGCAGAGCGGATAACACGGAAAGGAATGGACGTGGGGAGGACGCAGAGCGGATGTATAGAGGATGCAGAGCGGATGTATAGAGGATGCGTAGAGGATTCGTAGAGGATGCAGAGCGGATGCGTAGAGGATGCAGAGTGGATGTGTAGAGGATGCGTAGAGGATGCAGAGCGGATGCGTAGAGGATGCAGAGCGGATGCAGAGCGGATGAGCTGCATCCGCTTTCATCCTTTCTCCATCCGTGCTACTAACGCTGCGCGTCCGTTCTGCTTCCTCCCTGCGTCTGTTTACCGCTGGAACGGATTTGAGTTGTGCGGATGCATAGCGGATGCATAGTGGATATAGCAGATGCGTAATGGATGCAAAACGGATGTCCCCCGTATGCCTAGAGGATGCAGAACGGATGCATTGGATACATTTTCCGCTCAAAAGTTTTGGGCAGCTCAAAACTTTCTGAGGGGATGAAACGTCAATAAACGGATGCTGGACGGATAGAGAGGAAGCAAAACGGAGGCAGTGAGTACATCGCATTAACCAACGGATGGCAAGCTTTTTTGTCCATTTTACATCCTCTTTGCATCCATTGGTGCAGTGTGACATGGGCTTTACTGATTTTGTCTGTAGTACCTCTTATGTAGGGTAAGACAGCTGTTCCATAGATGTGTTCATCTTCTAGGTCTCTATTATGTCTTAGTGTGTTTTTGTGGATCAAGCTGGTGATTTTGCTTTTTTGGAAGCCATTGGCTGTCAGTACTTTAGTCAGGGTGCATAGTTCAGTCTTTATGTGTGTCTTGTCTGCCAAGCGTTTGGTTCTGGTGATTAGAGTTTTGGCCATGGAGTTTATCTGTGTTGGGTGGTGGTGGGATTGGGCATTGAGGTCGCGGTTGGTGTGTGTTTTCTTCTGGTATATGGTGTGTTCTAGTGTGCCATCTGTTCTTTTGTAGATTAGTACATCTAGGAATAGTAGTTGTTTATTTCCATTTCCATGGTGAACTTGATTTTGGGGTGTGTGCTGTTTAGGTGTGTTAGGAAATTCTTTAGGTTTTTGCATGGCCCCAATATAGAAGCTTGATGATGGCAGATGAGATTCTGCCAAAACGTTGCTACAACTTTAAAACCACAACTACAATGACGTGGGATAATACCCGAAGGAAGCTGAACAGCATACATGTAAGTACCCGTGAAAACTTAAATATATATATATATATATATTCTTAATATAGAGAAAAGGCATGTGCCCTATCTGTTGATAAAGTCTTTTGGCAAAATATCTCATCAAAGATTAATAATCAAATATAAATTATTATTTGATTATTACTTAAAGAAAAAATAGGGTTAGAAATAATTGAATAGTTCTTGAAACTGTATGAAACAAAAGTTATGGATAAACAGTGAAATATCCAAGTTTGCTAATGATTATTTATTGTGGTCCAATTAAATAAAAATATTGACCAACATGTAACTTCCTGTGAAAAAAGCAATTATATTTTGGAAATAATTAAAAAAGGAATTGAAACTAAATTTTTAAGTATCACAAGGCTATTATATAAATTCATGATGAAACTATATATGGAATGCTAATTATATAATAATTTTGTAATTATTACAAAAAAGATATTGAAGAGTCCAAAAACAAAGAGACTGTAGAAACTATTGTCCTGAAAACTTTTTTGATGAACAAAAATAGATGAACAGAGTTTTATGAAATTTGCCATGGTAATACAAAAAAATTATTCCTAATACTTGTTATTTTTTTCTTGTTTTTTGAGCGAATATTTACAGAAAATGGTTGAGAAACTACGGTTGTCCTTGACATAAGGAAAAGGCTTGAAATAATTGCATATCACAAAGTTTATTTAATGATAAGATGCAGTTATAACACAGGCACTAATAAGCTTTGACAGACCATCATTTCATTTGACCTTTATGAGGCAAGGCTAAGAACTCATTTCAGAGCAGTAAACATCTTTGGAATTTTGTCAGTTTATTGTGGCCATTCTCACATTGCTTCTATGGAAGTGAGAAACTGTCTCTTTGGACATCAAGTGCCAAGAAGATAATCTATCACAAAAGGTCTATTTTTCAAAAGACAAACTAATTCCATGTAATATTTCCAGTTATGCTTTCTCTTACTACAAATTTATCTCTTCCTTTGTGCAAAAGCATAGGTCCAAATAAAAGAATGTGCTATAACCACCATATTTTTTAAAAAATATAATGTCTATGTAAGACTGATACTTTTTTCAAAATAATGTTGATAACTAGCAGTGCTTTGCTTCTTTAAAAAAAATAAAAGATAGAAGAAAAAAATAAGAACTAGATAGAACATTGTTGTGTCTGGGGACTTTCATGCTCTTTGAATTTGGTTGCTTGCTGCTTTGTTATCAGACTTGGTAATATCTTTGTTGCTACTGTAGAAGGGAGCAAGCAAGCTCAGAGAGCACAACGGATCTACAATTTATCTTTTAATGATGTGTTTCCGATCCAACACAATTTGCAAGAGAACAATCCTAGGCGTTTACTGGACAAAACCGCGCGCGTGACATTCTTTATTCTTGGATAATTTCTACTAACTATAATCTACATCTGCATTAAATCTAGGTATTTTGGTCTAGGTTATATTCTGAAGAACTCAAATCAGTCCTTTGTTTCTGAAAGGCAATACCGCTAAAACTCAAACTATCGCATATTTTGCAGAGTAATATGAACACCAGGCAATATAAAATAGTATTATGAGTATTACATATTTGCAAAACAGGTATAAAGATTTTCGTTCACTATAAATCAAGAAAAAGCTAGAAATGCTTCATTATATTTGTGTACTCAGACATAAATTCCTAATACTTTGATCTCTTCCCTAAAATAAGGGCATGGGCTTTAATACTTTGATCTCTTCCCTAAAATAAGGGAATGGGCTTTAATTAACCCTACACAGCTTATTTTAAATACAAAGTTTTTGAAACCGTGCGTTCTTTTCGACCCGTCAGCCTCATGACGTACGAGCCATAACGGCCAATCAGCGCGGGAAGGCGGGCGTTGGCCGGTTGAAAAGGAGCAGTGGAGGTATTCATGCGCCTTGGCAAGAATTGGCTTGCGTGAGCACGCTGTGTACGTACGAACGTTACGTGTCTGAAGGCAGACTTAAGGCCTGCCAGGCCTGCTCAGTTAATCGGCCAGAAAACAGGGCAATGAATTAGCGTCCCTAACAGGGTGGCTGCGGGAAGGCACATTGATTTGTGTTTTAATTTCCTCCCTCCCTCGCTTGTCTGGGTCGCACTCAGCTTCATTTTCGGCCGTTGAGAGAGAGAGAGAGAGAGAGCGAGAGCGAGAGCGAGAGCGAGAGAGCGCTCTCCTCCCTTCTTCCTTTTTTCTCCCCTCCTTCCGCCGCCAGAAGGAGTTGTGTATGAGGAGGGGGAGGGGAAGTTGTAGGGGAGACTCCAGTCGCTTCCGCCGGGGGTGGGGCCGCCCCGCAGCTGAGGGAGAAGTGAAGAGCGCGCGAAGGGAGACTGACCGGCCGACTGAGCGGGCAGGCGGAGGGCGCGGCGGCGGCAATCACCTACTCCGATCCTTTTCCCTTTCCCTTTCCCTTTCCTCCTTTCCTTCCTAGCTTCACGTCACCGCCACCGGCAACACTATGGAGCTCATTACGATTTTGGAGAAGACGGTTTCCCCAGGTAAAGGAGAAAGAAACTCCTACAGCCCCCCTTTCCCCTCTACCCTTGTTTCTAGATGTGCTGCAGAGGGAGGAACGGGTAGGATTGAAAACATCTCCCCTCTTCAAGAGGGGGGAGATTGGGAGCAGGGAAGGGCATCTAGGCATCGCGTATATGTGGCTGTGGGGAAGGCGTTAGCCGTTGTTTGAAGGGAGGAAATGATTTAAGGGAGAAGGTGTGGGAAAAGGGGGAAAGGAGGAAGCAGCTCCCCTCCTTTTGAGGATTCGGGACCGTTGGAAGAGTCGGCTTCCGTCTCTGGCCTTGGGGATAAAGAAAAAGGCTTGGTTTGGGGCCCGTGGTTGGAGGGAAAAGGAGGGGCCAGCGTGAATTTTATAATTTGTGCGATGTGGGGGATTACGAATCCCCTGGTTAGACTGGCTCGGACACATACACACACATACATATTAGTAGGGTCAGAACATGAGGGTAATGGTGCACGTGTATGGAAGAAGGTAGATTTGGGCGCAAGTTAATGAATTCGCTGAATGGTATAGGAGGAAAGGGTCTTGAGGGTGGGAATGAGAGTGCTTTGCGTGGCATATGGGTTAAGGGTGGGGTGGGGTTCCTTAGCATATGACTGGGGTAAATCTTATCGTCCGAGAGCTGCTGCTTAGATGTGCTGAGGAGCATGGGGAGACGGAAGCTGCCGGGAGAATAGGCGATGGCCTCACCTGGGGTCAACCGTAAGACCAATGCCTCCATTAGGTTTAAGGTAGGGTGGCAATGAAAGCCGCGTCCGCAATGAAGTTGGGGCCCGATATTTATCTATGTAGTAGTTCAGGTCCGGTGTAGGCCAAAATCTCTGGGCCGAGATTGGCTATGATAATTGGGAGACTTGTGACAATGGGGCTGGAGACGGACTGGTATTTTAAAAAACGTCTAATGCATCTCTCCCCGAAATCTTTAAAAAGGCATTCGTTGTGAGTAAGTTTTAAATTTTTATTTACAGCATACAGCATCTATAGAAGTCATGCGATCATTAATACACAACATGAATAAAACATCATACAAACAAAATTATTAGCTGTGGAGGAGTGAGGTTAAGGTTGTACTGTACTTGTAACGTTCCCTAAGAGGCGTTTCTTATTTGAACCCCAATTTCTGTGCGGTACTGATTGATGGAAAATGAAGTTTGAGTAAAAAGAACCATGATGCGTCCGGGACCTCTTGTCTTTGGTGGGGGCTCCGAGAGGTGTTGAAAACCTTCACATTCAGAATGCAGTGAGTTTAAGCAGAAAGAAGAGCGATTGCTGGGAAAAAAGCGAGGGAATCGGGTGGTGCTGTTGGGCTGAAATTTAGCTTTACTGACACCCACTGACACTCCTAGATGCATTTTTCTCTGCCCCCACCCCCCCAATCTTCTGCAGACTGCACCGAGCTTGAAGCGGCTCAGAAGTTCCTGGAGCAGGCAGCCATCGAGAACCTGGTAAGGAAAAACCGAAGTTGAACTGAGTTTGGGTGGGGTTTGCGAAAGTGGAATATTTTCCCCGTGTAAAAAGACACAGATCAGAGCAGGCCGAGCCGCCATAGAGGGGCGCAGCCTAACCGTAGCCTTTTTCTTCTTCTCTCTCTCTCTCTCTCTTTCTCGCGGGTGGGGGGGGGAGGCAAGCATGAAGCAGCCAATGGCAAAGCTCTCGAGAGTCGCGCCATCCAATCATAAACGTGATCCTGACCCGCGGGAGGGAAAAGGAAGGGGAGGGCAACTTGGACCTACCGCGCTGCATGCATGGAGGGAAAGTGAGGGGGAGGGTAGTTAGATTAGGCCTGCGGGGCCGGCCATGTGGGGAAGCCGGCGTGTATAGTCAGCTAAAGGGAGTGCGCAGGAGGTTGTCTTGAAAGGGCTGTTGAGCTCATAATCAGGCCTACAAGGTTTTGTTTTTTTCTTCCTTCTTCCCTAGTCTAAAGATTCTCTTGTTCTGCTTGCGGATCGTCCCCTATTTTCTATACTTTTCCTGCTCTTCCATTTTTGTTCATTTCCTCGTGTTTTTGTAGTGTTTTTCATAGATGTGAATATTTTTTTACCAGGCATTGTCTATGTATACATTTTGCTATATTCTCACACAGTTATTCTTTAGTTTGAAGACAGACTTGACCTGTTTCAGTCTCTGAATACAGATTATTATAATACAGATTATTTGTGAAATATCTCATTCATCCCTATTTTGGAAAGGATTGATTCAGAGCAATATTATTCAGAGCAATGAAAATACTAAGCATTTCACCCATTAGTTGATAAAAGTACCAGAATAATGTATTATAAGTCTAATCCTGAACAGTGAATTAAGTCTAATTCACATTTTATAAGGAAGCTATATAGGTAACTATTACATTTACTGAATCACAATTAAGATATATTCATTGTAAAGCCTTAAACGAGAATAGGAATAAAAATTAGTTGTAATTGGTTATGATACTGAGCCTTTGCAGTTGATAATTTAAAAAAAAAGCAGAAATAGATGATAATAAAATAGTGTGTAGTATCAAAACTATTGGGATGAATTTTTTGCATGGCATTCATCCAAAGAGAATTGTTCAGTAGTTCATTTTTAACTGATCACATATTCCAGAGATAAGTTTTCAGACTATAAGAATGAGGCTTGTTTACTAAACTTATTTTATTTCATTGGCAATGTTGGCAGAGTACATATATTATCAGCAATTGATGTCTTAGTTTTATACAGATACTTAGAACATTTTCTTTTTCTTAACACTTAAATTGCAAGTCAACACTTAAATTGCAAGTCAACTAATTTTTAAAGGGTTAGGGTTACACTTTCTCAGCACTGCAATAAGTAAATCTATGACAATTGTACATTTACTACTGAACAGCTTATTACTTTTGTTGCTAATGCAGTCATTAATATTAACACTTTTATATAGTATGATTGTTTTTTCCCCTAAAAAGCTACGTAAAAATTCTGGAATACTTTCATAGGATATTTGTTTATTTGTATACCACCTTTATGCTGCCTTTCTCTTATTTTCTACATAACAACTCTATGAAGTGAATTGGGCTGAGAGTGACTGGTTCAAGTTCACACAGCAGGCTTTCATGCTAAGGCGGTGCTAGAACTAACAAACTCCCATTTTTTATCCTGGTGGCTTAACCATCAGACCAAGCTGTCTCAGTATTATTCATACTATTATTCATACATTATTCATACATGCTGGTAGGCAGGGTTCTTTTTACAGTTTTAGATTGTTGTGTTTCAGAGAGTCTGTATCAAATAATTAAATTGTATTGGTGATAATGCTACTAGCCAAATGTGAAATAAATTTTTACTATGCGAAATATATCCTTTGAAAATCACACATTTTAAATGGTAGAATAATGTGAATTATCAACGAAGACACACTTCTCAGATTATCCCAATTGTTCAGGAAGATGCAAAACATCCATAGATTCCTAAGGTACTGGCATCAAATTTTGAAAAAGAGATCACCTTTGTATTCAGTCCACCTTTTAAAAGAAAATGTATCCCTTTAAAAGAAAAGGCATATATTTATAGTAACTCTTAAAAATATATTGGGAGCAATTAATGGGCCTAGGCCAAGTAGGATTCTTTGTGGCTAAACTGAGATTTGAAAATTTAATTTCCATGGTTCAGCTCCAATAACTGCAAAGTATCTGCTTTTTTCTTCAAACTTATGCTTTCTAGAAGTCCTAGACAACAGTTCCTATTTCTGGCCAGCAGGGTCAAACTCTGTGAGGCCTAAAAAAATAAACATATATTTGAATATATGTTTTCAAATGACATCCTCAATTAAGAATCAGCCTTGATCAGAAAAGAGAAAAACTATATTGATTGATATTGTAATGTCTTGGGTTAGAGATTATTTGATAATATATATGAATTTAAGATAGACTGGGGTTATAAAGGTTTCTGGAGAATGATATTTTGTAAAGTAAACTCTGAAATATTGATTAAGTGTTCCACTATTATGCTTATCCTATTTTTTCATTACATTGTGTCTTGAAATGAATAACCATGTATGAGATTCATAGAAAAGAATAGGGAACAAACAAACATTTATTTCACCCCTTTTTTTGGTTGATATTAATTTCAGAATGTGCTTTGACTTGTTAAGGTGCAATTTTCACTTTTGTTCCTTGGTAGCAGAACAGTTTTGAAATAAAACTGAAAAAGCGCTATAACACTTATTTACTCTCTGCATAACAGACTGCTAAATTAAGGTTTGGGATCTTGACAAGTTGCTTACTCTTCATGGCTTATTACTTATCTTCGTAAGAAAAAGATAAACTTCACAATTACATTCCTTATCTTTTAATCCAGAGATTATATACATGTTAAAAAAAAATCAAATTTACAAAATACATTATGATTAGATAGGAAAACAATGCAGGAATTAGAAATGAAATCTGCTACTTCTATACTGTAAAAGCTTTAAAGTGCACCCTGATTAACTTATTTTATTATTTTATTTTATTTATTTGATTTATATTGCCGCCTATTCGCCCATGGCGACTCGAAGCAGCTTATACAATGTAAAATCATATTTAAAACAAAAAATACAAATAAATCAATAAGAAGTAACAAAAAGAAATAAATTAGTAAAGTACAATAGAACAAAATTTGGGAAAACAAAACAAACAAAACAAACAAAACAAACAAAAACCAACTCCTACCCCCCACCTCAATGACAGCGGATCACATTAGCCATTTGATGGGTTCCATCCCTCTCTGGGTTCCCCAGGCCTGCTGGCCAAACCAGGTTTTCAGTGCCTTTCGGAATAGTATTAATGAGGGGGCCATTCTAATCTGGGGGAATGATGTTCCAGGGAGATGGAGCCACTACAGAGAAGGCCTTTCTTCTAGGTCCCACCAGGTATATCTCCCTCAGGGATGGGACTTGCAGTATTCCCTGCCTCCTCGCTCTAATGGGTCAGGTAGATGTCACTGGCAAGAGATGTTTCCTGAGATAACATGGACCCAAGCCATGAAGGACTTTAAAGGTGACAGCCAGCACCTTGAATTGCACCCAGAAACAAATTGGCAACCAATGCAGCTCCTGCAGGAAAGATGATACATGTGCACACCGGAGTCTGCATAAAACCATGCAGGCTGCTGCATTTTGTACCAAATGGAGCTTCCAGATGCTCTTCAAGGTTAGCCCCATGGAGAGCGCGTTGCAATAATCAAGACGGGAAGTGACCAGGGCATGAGTGACTGTGAGTAGGGACCACTGATCCAGGAAAAGGCGTAACTGTTGCACAAACTACAAAGGCCCTCCTGGCCATGACCACCACCTGCTCTTCGAACAGGAGCTGTGAGTCCAGGAAAACCCCTAGATTACTTCATTACTACATACATATTTCTATATTTTTCTGTTCAAATTCTGTTTTCCATGCTTTTTATTTCAATTCATTGATCAGCATGGGAAGAAAGAAGAGACAATGGTCCTGCAATTAGCATGATCTAAATAGTATCTTACCTATTTGTCCAAGGTTTATCCTTGGGGCATGCTATAGGGGAAGATAAAAGGACAAGATGTAAGAAGAAGAATCTGGATTTTATTAGATAATATGAAGAAAGTGATCTGACTGAAATGAAGTTGATAATAGTCATAACATGTTTTGGGAGGAAGGAAGGAAGGACTGGTTATATTTAATTATTTATGAATAAGCCCTGGGAAAAGAGTGTTGTGTTGGGAAAAGCTAGAAAAATGGTTAAACATTTTCACAAAATAATTTATTAAATCTGAGGAAAGACCCAAAGATACAGCAATGGAATTACTGCTTTCCAACTTTTATTTAAAGCTTGAAAAATCCTGGCAAATCTGTTTTTTAAATATATCAATCTTTCAGAAAATAATGGTTCAAATTTAATGAAACATTTATATCTTGCTGCACTCTTTATTTCCATCAAAAATTAATGGATATGTTTTAGGTATTTAATCATGTAATTCTTTTCTATATTTTATACGTCTTAGCTGCTTTTAATAAGATAATAAAACTTACTTCAAATTTAGTATCAAATTTAGTATCTTATGTTTTCATCAAGCTTTCTACAACCATTGGTAATAATATTAACTTGATGACCATCATAGCTTAGAAAAGAAGGATTTTAAATTTATTTTTTACTTTTAATATTGTAGCAAATTGCTTCTGGGGATATGTTGTTATATTTGGTTATATATTTTGAAAAGCAGTCCTATATTTTGTTTAGTACTGAAATATCATTTGATGATCATACTGATTTTCTTTATTGATGTCATTTTTGCACATAAATACTTCTCTTACATAATTTGATATAAAAATGGTATGAGTAATTTCTAGCCCTAAAATTTTCCATCTTTTATAACAGAGCAAAAATTTAAGTATCTTACTAGTCCTGCCCAGGCGTCAGATCAGTTACATATTTTATTAGTTTGCTGTTAACTGTGAACTTTAATAAAAACTCAGTATGCTGCTATGATCTAAATTAATATGCAACAATTGGATTTCAATACCATTATTGAAATTAGTACCATTATTACCAGTAAGTTAAAAACTCAAGTTATTTCTATATCCTATAATTGTATATCATTTTAAAGTTCAAATCTTTGAAAACAAATGCAGAATACCTTCAATTTAAAATGAAATTTAATTCTATACAAATGAATTTATATATTAATAAAAAGAGATGTATATATAAAGAAGATGTAGAGCAGTGGCTCCAATCTTTTGGGCGCCCAAGATTAGTTCCATGGAGGGCATTTTTTTTCTGTGGACTGGATAGTTTCATATGCTGCCTGGATCCCATATGGGTGTGGGTAGGGTTTTGCTGATTTGTGTGGTCTCAGGGTTGGGGACCTCCAAGAGGACAGAGTTATAAAATAAACCTGTAAGTAGTATATAAACATAAGGAATTTTAGTATTGCCTGGTTACATGTGGGTGAGATGTTCTGCTTGGATCAGAACTGAAAAATGTTTTGATTTAGATTGTCATAGTTATATATGTCTGCACTGATCAAAAAGAGATATAACAAGTTTTGATTATTGAATTTTTTTTCGTTACCAGCCTACTTTCCTTGTGGAACTGTCCAGAGTGCTGGCAAATCCGGGAAACAGCCAAGTTGCAAGAGTTGCAGCTGGTTTACAGATCAAGAACTCTCTGACATCTAAAGATCCTGATGTAAAGGCACAACATCAACAGAGATGGCTTGCAATCGATGCCAATGCTCGCAGAGAAGTCAAAAATTATGTATGTCAAACCTTAGCATTTATAATTTTATTTTGTAGTCCTTTTTTATCAGTATAAGATGTTTTTAGAAGTAAAGCTACTACATATCTTTAGTTGAATACTGTTTCTTCAATTCACTATGCTCCTCTTGTTTGTTCCCAAGTTGAGAAAAAATATGTCTTACGATCTCTAATAAAAAGGCAGGGAGGCATGCTTTATTTTTGCTCAACTTTAAAAATGATACAGGAAAACAGCAGTCCATTGTTCAGCTTTATGATTTTGCCTACTGAGGATGATCCTCTTATATTCACAGGTTTTGCAAACCTTGGGTACAGAAACCTACAGGCCGAGCTCAGCATCACAGTGCGTTGCTGGCATCGCCTGTGCAGAGATCCCTATGAATCAGTGGCCTGAACTTATTCCTCAGCTAGTAGCCAATGTTACAAATCAACATAGCACAGAGCATATGAAAGAATCAACATTGGAAGCCATTGGCTATATTTGTCAGGATATTGTAAGTGTTTCTTTCAGCATGTTTTTCAAATTATGCTATTTTTTCCTCTTGTGCTTATTATTAATTACCTATTCTCTGTGACTTAATTTTAATCTAAAGCTCATTCCTACGTTTTGTTAACTGAATAAAGGAGTAGTGCACAATAATACTGTCTCTGAATGTTTTAAATTTTTCTTATATTATTACAGCTTATTCCAAATTGTGCATTGTAGGCTTGAAAGATCAAGCCAACTGAAAATCCTAATATTCTCTATAACTGTGTAATCGTTTGAAGGAACAAAGCAGATTATTAAATTTTGCAACTTTATGAACAAAACATGTGTACACCAAGAAAAATAAAGCAACAGTTTTGTTGTCCAATTTTTCTATAATTTGTTTGTATTCTGTCTGTGATAGATGCAAATTAATTTTATTAATTGTGCAGCTACTTATGGGGCAGATTTAAAGATTCAATGAGACATTGGCAGGTTCCATTTAGCTGCCTCTTTGCTGGAGGCTAGATCAGAGGATTCAATTTAAGTTAGTCCTATAATTCATCTTTTTGTGTCTGAATAAGATGCAAATCTCCAGAAAGTAAAGTACTTGGTGATTAATGTGAAGTGTGGCCTCCATTCTAACTTGGAAATACCTGGGCATCTCAATTTAGGCAACATCTCAATTTAGACAACATGGTATGTTATCGTTTTAGCTGGTTGAACAGCAATACAGGCATAGTTTACAATATTCTTTCTTTTTCAGGATCCAGAACAGCTTCAGGATAAATCCAATGAAATTTTGACTGCTATCATCCAGGGCATGAGGAAAGAAGAGCCAAGTAATAATGTGAAATTAGCGGCTACAAATGCACTCTTGAACTCTTTGGAATTCACCAAAGCAAACTTTGACAAAGAGGTAAGTGACCATATTGGGGTATGATGAAAAAAGGGTTGAAAAGGATGCCAGTAAAATCCATGGTCTAGGATGAGCAACCATGCACCACTCTGAGTTCTGATGCATTCCTATTTTGACTGAGACTTGGATTTGTACATGTTTAAAACTTGTTTTGAAAAATTTATTCCTTTTACATTTATTCAAGCAACAACAGTAAATCAATTAAAGTGACATACACATAAACAGGCCTTAATTTTTAGTGCTCAGCTGTTAATAAAAAAGGATTATGACAGCATAACTTCTTGTATGCTCTTGTTTGAAGATCAATTTAATATGTAGACAATTAAATTTTAAGGTTTATAGAGTCGGCAGTTGGCTTCCTGGATAATATTTCTTATACCAAGTATATGTTTTTTTGAATCTTTGAATTTGATATTAATAATATATCAATTCCTGCATGTAATATGCATAACCTATTCAATTGGCTTCATAGTTTTTTTCTAATTTCCACCCAACTATATTGTCCTTATAAATAAAATCAGAATTTGCACAACTGTCCAATGAACAGTTCATGGTAGTGAATCAGTATGTGTCAGATGTCATAAAATCAATATGTGCATTATGATAATAATTTTATGAGAATTCAGCTTCATTGTTTTCTCTGAAATCCAGATAACACTCTAGGTCTTTTTCTCTAATTAGAATCAATACTTATGGGTTAATTTCTATTTATTTACAAAAGGATGAAAGCATTCAAAAGTAAAATGAATGCAACCATTTCTTTTCCATTTATTTGGCAATGTTAGACTTTTAAGATTTCCCTTTAAAGCAAGGCCCAAACATTTTGCATTATCTAAAATTAAAATAGCAATATTATGTTAGACAGTGTATTATTTGTAAAACTTCTAATATGTAAATAGTGCAATCAGATTCTAATTTATAAATGAGAAGATAGTAAAATTACTATAAGTCTTATAACTGATTGTGCTAAAGTCTGATGAAACATTGGTGATTTTTATAGAGTTTGTCTTACAATGGATACTTTTTTTTGGCAACAAGGGTTTAATCTTGTGCTGTAAAATCATTGAGTTACACATACTAAATGCTATTAATGTTCCACAAGTAGCTTTTAGTAAATGTTTCAATTGATAATAACATTTCATGTTAATTCTATTATTTTATAAAGTAACTCTTACAGTTTAAGCCTGGAAGCTTTTTTCTCTGCAACAATTTTTAATTATATTAGGATTAATTGGAATTGCTTACAAAATGAACTCATTTTGTCTAACTTAAAGCCATTTTTGCTCCCTCGCCTCTTAGCACGCTTCAGATTTTTTCCAAGTATGGCAATATGATTATTTCAGGCTGAAATGGTGGAGTTGGACAAGTAATGGAACAATCGGAAAATGGGGGAAAGATGGAATATGCTGCCCTGAAGAATAGGCATGATTGTAGATAAGGCACCAAAAGTACTGGGAAGCTGGTACAAGCAGATCAACAGTAGATGAAGGGGAAACCCTGAGAGCTATGCTTATCAGCCTTATTCTACTTACCCCATAAAAACAGGCTAGAATTTCTTCAGGTTTTGTTTTACCAAAATCCAGAAGAACTTAAATGTTTGTTTTTGGTGGAAACAAACATATCTTAGTGCACATTTCTATTCAGTGAAATGCTCCATTTTCTGCCATAAGGTACATAATTTTATATCTGCTAAGTTTTTTGTTTCTTTATTATCAACATAGGATAAAACAACAGTTAAGCACGCTTTTTGTACTCAGAAGCTGATGTGCCTTTATAAACAAAACTGAAGTTATGGCTTTATTTCAAAGCTGCCATAAATAGCATAATTGCAAAAATACTTTGATTATTGGTTAGATGCTTTATCCTGATACATATAATTGCACAGTGAATAATTTGACATTTTTAACAGTTCACTAGCATAGCAACATAACTTTAATGTGTTACGCAAAGTGCTTGCAAAGTTTAAGAAACAGAGTAGCAAAGTTTTATTTTAATTGGACTGTCTGTCCATAAGAACAACTCAGAAAGATAAATGTTTGCTTAATGACCATGCATAATGCATTCTTTTGCATTTGGTATTCTGAAAAAGAAAATACAACACTTGTAGACCAAATTATGAACTTTAAATTATGAACTTTAACTACTCTATGGAAACTTATTTAAAGACTGAAGAAAGCTCATCTTATATAGATAAACTTAACCACATTTTCAACAAAGAAACTGAGCATACTAGATCAAGCAAAGTCCAAAAGCCCTAGAGAATTTCCAGATACCTGGAACTAAGATAAATTGATCATCAACAGGCACTTAAAATAACCATGCACCAACAATATTGCAATCAAGGAATCATCAATTTAGACAAGCAAACTAATAGCAAACAACAGTCCAATAAAGGAATCACCAAGATATTTCTACCAACACTGCGAGAGCAACACATAAATCACTGATGACGTTATCTGGTTTAGTAATGAAATGTTTGCAAGAAAACAATCAAGCTCAGAGTGCACTAAGAATCCCACATTTAGATACTGTTTGCTTATTTGGGAGATACAGCCTCAACATCAACAGCCTCTTTGCATCTTTAGACCTACTGATGACTAAGTAGTATTAAAAATAGGGATAACAACCTAACATCTCTTCTTACTTTTCTTTTTTTTTTCTTTTCTTTCTTCTGCTTTCTCTTGATTTTTTTTTTCTTCAATCAAAATAATAAAGATGTATGTATTCTTAGTCAAAAAAAGTCATTAAATCTGTTTAATGTGGAGAGTTATAATTTCTGGGGGGTTTATTAATCTGTCAGAAGCCTTCATCTTGAAATTAAAAATACTTGGGACAATAGTGAATCTTGGGACTATAGTGAAATAGCCATCTAGTCAGAATTGCCCTTGAGCAGTAAGTCACAAAGAAAATAAAAACAAAATTTTGGGATCTTCAGATCTTTTAGTTTGAATAAAAGCAGGTTTTGATGACTACCAATATAGAATAAAAATAGAATTTGTGGAAATCTAGCAAGATGGAAGCTATTGTTTACTAAAGGGATTATTAATGCTTATATCAAATTTGCTAGCAAGCACTTGGAAGAATGTTCTATAAATACATATGCCACAGATGGACTTCTTTATGTTATATTTGTGGGAAGATAAAAAGTATGAATTCTACAGAAGAATATCAGACTACCCATCAGCTTATTCTCAAGTACACATGGATGTTGCAGCAAAATAATTATCCAGAACATACTAGCAAATCTATAGAAGAATGAATAAAGAAAAATAAATGTATTATTTTGGAATACAGATAGTTCTTGACTTACGAGCTGTCATTTAATGACTGTTGAATAATGACAGATCCCCAAAAAGATACTTATGACCTAGAATTGAAGTTCTGACAGCCAGTTCTCTCATCTACCTTATAGTCATGTGATCACATTTTGGACTTTTAACAACTGGCCTGTATTTACAACTGCAGTGTCCTGCGGTCATGTAACTGAGTTATATCTTTTGTTGGAACCATTGTTACTTGATGATCACGGTTATTCGCTTAACCATCATTAAAAAAAGTCATAAAATTGAGTCAGTCATGTGATGACCCTCTTACTGGAATGACTTACGACCAGGACTTGTCAAGGACTACTTGTAGTGTGTCAGGATCACCATAGAGCAGGGGGCTGCAAACTTAAACACTCAAAAAGCCATTTGGACCTGTTTCCTACAGAAAAGAAAACACCGGGAACCACAAGACTTGATGGGTGTGGCCAACTCAATGTCACTCCCAGTCACATGACCCCCCTGAGTCACACTTAGCCAGGTTTTGTGGCTCCTGGTATTTTCTTTTCTCTGGGAAACAACTCTCTCTCTCTCTCTCTCTCTCTCTCTCTCTCTCTCTCTCTCCCTCCCTCCCTCCCTCCCTCCCTCTCTCCTCTTCCCCCCCTCTCCCTCCCTCCTCTCTTTGTTTCTCTTCCTCATTTCTTTTTCCCTCTCTCTCACCCTCTTTTTCTCCCTCTCACATCTCTCCCTTTCTCTTCTCCCTCTCTTTCTTCCCCCATCTTTCTTTTGTATTTGTGTGTGTGTGTTCCATCATGAACCATTTCCAAAAACAGGCAAGGTTGGGGTTGTTGTTTTTTCCTCCTGATGTTCTTTCTTCTTTGATTGTTTTTTACCATATGACTTAAATTGAGTCATTTCAGGTTCCCAGATAAATGAAGCTCTTTCATCCCCCTGCTGTGGCTTCTTGTCCGCTGAACCCACCACTGACTGGCCCTGCCCCTCGCCCCCACCTGCCACTCTTTGAGAAGAGAAGGGAAGAGCAACAGCAGGGGATGGAGACTTGCTCCATATTCCAGAGCGGGAGCAAAGCACCCCTCTACTTGTCTCTTTTTCAATCCTTGTTGGTTTTGTGTACACCTCAGCCGCTGAGGAAGATGCGTGACTTTCCACCCCGAGACATTGGCTGGGTTGGCTGCAGCCAATGCTTTGCATCGTAATGGGCTCCAGGAGGAGGAGGAGGGGGGGGATGCTGTCTCCCCATTGTGAAATGTACTAAATTTAAGTGTGTTGCACAAGGTGCTGCAATAGCTCGAGTGAGCAGCGAGAGGAATATGGGAAGATGTATGTTTTTTCCTCCCCAAGACACTGACGCTGCTGCCTTCGCTGCCTCCATGGCCTGCACGTTGCTGTTGCAGCATCCTGCGCAGCACACTTAAACTTAGCCAGCTTCACAATGGGAGAGATGGCATCCACTCCTCTTGGAGCCCATTACAATGCGGCGCATTGGCTGCAACCAGCCCAGCTAGTATCTTGGGGTGGAGAAAAATCACATGTCCACCAGTGGCCGAGGTGCGCACAGCATCAACAAGGGTTGAAAACAGAGGCATGTAGAGGTCCCGTTCTGGAATGCAGAGAAAGTTTCCTTTGCCCTTTCCTTCTTAGGGTAGGAAAGGAGTGAGTGGGAGAGGTGGGGCCAGCCAGTGGTGAGCTCATCCAACAGGAAGCCACAGGAGAGGGCCCAAAGAGCAGCATGCGGCTCTGGAGCCACACATTGCCAACTCCCACCCTAGAGTCTAAAACAAGGTTGTGCTAAAAAACTTATAAGTGTTAGTAAATTAAAGCAATTTGCCATGGAAGAGTGGGTCACAGTTCCTATACAGTAACATGAACCATTAATGAACCATATGGTAAAAAATGAACCATTAATGGGAAGTGTTTGCTGCCAAGTATTTGGCTTTACTTTTTTATATTGATACATTATTTATTGGATGAAATGGTTGATGAAATAAGTGAAACAGGGTTCCAAAACATTGTGTTATTTTATTCACTCAAAACCCACATGATATGGTTACATGGCTCATTGATAAAAAATGCAAAACACCAGAAAAACTAAAAAAAGGAATGACTACTTTTTCACTAACTATTGTTACAGCTAAAGACAGAACATTTTATGAGACACAAGCCTTTCTCTAGGTTTGCTTTCTAGTAAGATATTTTTTAAAATCATGTATGAATCTTATCAAATGAACCTGAATCAGTATAAAAATGGTTCTGATCTTACAGTAAGAGGCATTGTGTGCTTCTTTCTGAAAGTTTATGAAGATATATTTACCACAGTATAATTTACAAGTCAAGGAAGAAATGTTGATAAGATAAGCAGATTGTTTTGAGTTGCAGGGAATTTCAGTTGTTTTCTTCCTTTTGGATTTAGTTTCTGTTTTATCATTAATTGCTAAGGAAACTAAAATATGAATGAAAACAAATGTTCAAGTAAATGAAAGATGAAATAAAATATCTTGACTGTCTAATGCAAGGTTATTAAACTTAAGGCCTAGTGGCCCGCAAGTGCTAAGATCTGGCCCAAGGAGCCAGCTTGGAAAAAGCGAAAGACTGGTCCGTGGTGTCTCTGTCAGTGAAATTGGAGCTCAGGAGGGCCGCTTCTGGCCCTCCTGAGCACCATTTTTGCTGGCAGAGGGTGGCAAGAAGCTATCCCAGCCGGAAACAGAGCTTGCAAGAAATGTGCATGTCCCCGTGAGCTCCGTTTTTGCTGGCAGAGGGTTGCAAGAGGCCAACACAGCTGAAAATGGAGCTCAGGAGCCTGTTTGCACTGACAGGCACACCTGACTGATGTCATGTTGGCCACATCTACCTTGGCCACACCCGCCCCAGCCACCCAAAATCACACACAACTCTGATTTATATGGAAGATGCTTCATTTATTCCTTAATCAAATATTTGAAAAGGTTATTTTACATTGCATTTGCTTGGCAAAATAAAGTTGTATGTTAAATTTGAATCATTGAGAAGTTCTGTATGATTATTAGGAGTCGAAACCAGCTTGATAGCACATAATCCAAATTAAATCATTGATTACCAGAGGATTCTAGCATGACTACATTTTGTTTACCTGTACTTTGATTTGAAGTATATTTTGTAACTTTTGGATCTAATTGCATTTTTCTTTCTTTTCAAAAATTCCAGTCTGAAAGGCACTTTATCATGCAAGTAGTCTGTGAAGCAACACAGTGTTCTGATACAAGGGTAAGCCTGAAATACTTTTCCAGAGGTTTCAATGTAGGAAAAATATAAAGCTGTTTCCAAAAAATAGGATGACAAAGGCTGTAAACTGATTCTTCACCAAATGTTTTATGCAATGTTATCAATACATTCGGTGGTTTCTGGATTTATATAAAAATAAAACCAACGATAGATGTCTATCCCAAAAAGATTAACATCAGACAAAGGGAGTGACGTAGGGAGTGACACAATATGAAAGTAAAGACAATTGTTTTGTATCTTCAGTTTGTAATCAGAGTGAAAAATGAGTAATTATGCGCAATACATAGGTGGCTAGGGTTTTGAGGTGGTCTTTAATCAAATAAAAGGGATGGCATGATAAGGGATACATGAAGCTAATTTAGTAAAAGAAAAACAATATAAGAAAGGAACTTGCTTTTTATAGATAAAAATATAGATCTGTTTCTATAATATTGTCAGAAATAGTATTGTTTCTGAGCTCAGTGCTTTGTAGTTCTTTTCCCATTTTTCATTATTTGTAATTTTAAAATTAGAAATAAACTCCAAAATATTTGGTTAAAGTAATTTGAATACTAGGCTTATTTCATTCATGTAGTGGATGAGTCATTGGTGTTTTCCTCTTTGCCTAGAACTTATTCTTTTGCTTTTATATTTAGGTGCGAGTAGCTGCCTTACAGAACTTGGTGAAGATTATGTCCCTTTATTATCAATACATGGAAACATACATGGGTCCTGCACTTTTTGCTGTGAGTATTCACAAATGGGATTTGAGATTAAATATTTATGTTCAGTTCAATTCAGTTTATTACAGCCATAGACCATGTTTGAGACCAAGTACCACATCATGGACTTCTACTTGCCCCAGCTCCTGTCAACTTAGCAGTTAAAAAGCATGTAAATGCAAGTCGATAAATAAGTCTCACTTCAGTGGGAAAGTAAGAGTGTTCCATGCACCTTTGGCATGTAGTCATGCCAACCACATGACCATGGAAACAATGGCTCTTTGGCTGTGAATCGGACATGAGCATTGCCCACTAGAGTCAGCAGAGGAAACCTTTACCTTTTTTAATTTATGTGCTTTAAATTACTATTCTTTGGTAGAGCAGAAAATACTGGTTTAATGTTGCTTTTGTTTTTCTAAAGATCACAATTGAAGCCATGAAAAGTGATATTGATGAAGTGGCTCTGCAAGGTATAGAGTTCTGGTCAAATGTCTGTGATGAAGAAATGGACCTGGCTATAGAAGCTTCAGAAGTAAGTTAAAGAGTTGCAAATATTATATTTTCTGACTCTACTAATTATGACAACTCTGTTTTACAAAAATCTTTGGTCTATGATGAAACATCATGCACCACGCTGACTTAAGTGATGCATACATCTATAAATCTTGAGACCCAAGGTTGCTAACTGAGAGAATTTTTTTTTTTTTGCATTGGGATGTATATTTGAAAAATTATAGACATACTTTTACACATGTAAGCAATATAATAGCACTCTATTTCTGCTGTATTCAACTTTTACTCTTGATTGGTTCACATCTGAGAGTTGTTGCTACATTACAAATATTTCTTGCAACACAGCACATACTACCTGGAGTTTTGTATCAGCATTTGCAGATCTTTAAAAATTTTAATCAATTTCTTGTTTTCAATAACATTTTTTAATTCAAAATTATCTTAATTATTGGCTACTTGCTGAAGTTCACTTGATTTTTAAAAAAATCAAACATACTCATGATATTTGATAGATTACTTTTCAAACACGCACTTCATATAGGATTTAGTAAAAATAATTTAGGTTTCCAACAAGCAGAATAGTATTGCCTGCTCACAAACATACATGCGCATATTCTTATCCCCAATTACACACCATATTTTTCGATGTATAAGACACACTTCTTCCCCCGCCCCCAAAAGTGGGTGGAAATGTCTGTGTCTTATACAGCAAATGTTGCCGAAGCCCCGCCCACCTGGTGGTTCCTTTGGTCTTGCAGCAATTTGCCTCCTTACAGCAAACAGCCTGGTCAGCTTTCGCACAAGCAGCTGATTGTCAGTTGGATTGGCCTCCCAATGATCAACTGTTTCAGGCTGCAGGGATTGCCATTGCCGCATCCGCGTGCCCTATTTTCAGCCTTCACATCCTGTTTTCAGCTTCCACACTTTCCCTTTTCGGCCTCCACACATTCCATTTCTGGCCCGTTCCAGGCGGTAGTGATTGGAATCAATTGGATTGAGATAGGAGATTATAGAAGTTGAATAAATAAACATATAAAATAAACATACTTCTCCATTTGGTCACATTAATTTTAATCTAAACTATTTCATAATTTAAATGTTTGATTTACTTGGTAGATGTATCATATTTAGCCCTTTTCCCATCCAAATATTTTTTTCATCAAGCTTATAACACATTTTCTTTTAATTCTAGTTGTTTCTTCTTTGACTATATGCATATAATTTCTAATCGTTTAATGTCTTTTCGCTTCATCTACAGGCTCTCATAATTCCATCAAATATTCTTCTTTATCCTATCTATTAACATAACTTTACACATTGGAACCATTTTTATTTTTTCAAAGTCTTTTGACTTTGAATTAGAATGGTTGAATTTATTCTTAGTGATCAAATGAAGATAAGAGATAACTTATTCATGAAACTTTGGTCAATAATGCTATCATAAATAATCAAGTTAATGTTATAATTGTTTATGTTATCCATTACCCATTTATTCATGTATTTCCATATATATTAAATATATGATAGCAATCAACCTTGCAGTATAATGTTATACTCATGAGATTTTCAAAGGAAAATGTATGTATCTCAGTTCAGATAGGGAAGGGGCACAAATACATATTTATTTTTGTATTACTTCTTTCATAGGCAGCAGAACAAGGACGACCTCCAGAGCATACTAGTAAATTCTATGCCAAGGGTGCTCTCCAATATCTAGTCCCAATTCTGACACAGACATTGACAAAACAGGTAAATAATGTATATGATGGCACTTTTCTCCAATATACCGGTCATCCTTGGGACTGGCACATCTGTTGCTTCGTGATGCATCGCGTGTGTGTATATGCATACAAACAAACACACAATATATAACAGATGAACAGCCACACTTTTGCCATGGTTGTTAAGCAAGACTTCATGTGATTGCTTCTTCATTGACTATGCCTGTTGAAAGCTGGTTGTGAAGCCAGCATATGGTAACCATTTGATTGTGAGACGGTGTAAAGTTGTAAACACTTGCCAGTTATGAAACATCTGAATTTCAATCAGGTGATACCAGGAAAAGTAAAGTTACCATTTCAGTGTTAGTTAATGACATCATTAACTAAAGTACTATCTTTAGTTAATGTTTCAATGTAATTATAGTTTCAAGGCCTATAGTTTTCATCAGCTTGCTATCCTGCATTGAAAATCATCCAGTATATTTTATTGTTTGGTCTGGTTTTACAGATAGGCAGTTGAAATCTTGGAAGACATCATCAGGGTTGGGGAAGACCGGCATAGTAATTATTGTGAAAAAATTAAGAACAAGCCTAAAATATCCTGGTTCTTCAGAAAGAAACCGTGTTCTAATTTCAGATAATTTTTGGTTTAATCTATAACTTTTAATACAAAAAGATTATGAAATATTTGTGGTAATCCTGTAGAGATTGCATTCATTCATGAATTGACAGTGCATTATAATAAGAATTACGTGCTTCCAAGTTATGAATGAATGCAATCATTTGTTCATAGCCATATGTAGTATTCCAAAATTATTGCATAATGTCTGTTGTTCACTTGGAGATAGGTGCTTGAAGAAGTACTCTTCCCTGAAAAAAGCTAAAAGGTGTTTCCTGTTTCCCTTCCTGCTTTCCTTTGAAATTATTTTTTTATCACTCTATAATTTAAAAAGCATTATTTTGACAACCTATACAAATTTAATACTACTGTAGCCATTGTGGCTACACTGAAGCTGCAGCTGTTAATGTTTTGTTAATCTTGCACCAAATTATATTCATCTCCATTGTATCATTCTTATCACTTTGCTTTTAAAGGAATCATTCAGTTATCTACCTGTCATTACATTGTCTCTCAGATCACTATCTTATTACTGAGTTTTTGGCAAATGTTGGGATGGTATTCAAAATTTGACAAGTTTTTCCTAATTTACAAAGTACTGAATTGTTATGAGATTGTCAAATACTTTGAGAAATCAGTGTTCCTATCCGAAATCTAATCAAATTTATTAAAAAAAATGATATTTAGACATTTAAAATATAATCCTGAATACGATTTCTTCCCATTTTTCTCCACTTAGGATGAGAATGATGATGATGATGACTGGAATCCCTGTAAAGCAGCTGGGGTTTGCTTGATGCTTCTGGCAACCTGTTGTGAGGATGACATTGTACCTCATGTTTTGCCCTTCATTAAAGAACACATTAAAAACATAGACTGGCGATATCGAGATGCTGCTGTCATGGCATTCGGATGTATTTTAGAAGGCCCAGAACCAAATCAGTTAAAACCTCTTGTCATTCAGGTGAGAGAGGCCTGTGCTAAAAATATGAGTCCATTTTTTTTGAAATGAAGGCTTGCAAACTAGGTAACTATTTGTAATTATATTAATTATGTCTCTTTTTGATTTAAAATTATTTCATAATATTCTGAGAATAGCAGTTTCATGAGGAATAAAGTAAAGACCAGGTATGTACTCGACATTATGTTGAATTGACCCTAAGGCCAAAATGAATTATCTTAAATATGCTACTCATTTTATTTGGTGTCATTTTGATCAAATGAGTATGTGCCACAATCACAATCCTGGTGGTGCAACCATTGTTTGGTACAAAAGGTCTGAAATCCTTGTAGCATAATATATTGCTCCGGTACTACAAAGTGACATGAGCCTTTAAGAAAGGCTTCATTCCACTTTCCTTCTAGAAAAGGACACCATGACAAGAAAACACAACTGTTATAATTATATTCTGCTTTAATTGCTTGTGATTGGAAAAGTGAATGGGTTCCTCTGCCTTCTGCAGTGATTTTGAGGAGTAAGTAATGGGGAGACCATATTTGAAGAACATATTTTATTGGCTGAAATATTGGCAAATCATATCAGATTCTGATATCACTTTATAAATACAGAGCAACTTACTTGTAGTAATTTTTACATATTCTGTGTTAGAAGACTAAAATCTGTGTTGGTATTTCATTTTGGCAACTGCCAATTGACGGACAAAAGACTCAGAACTAGAGCAAAGCAATATTGGTGCAGTATAGATCAACTATATTTTTCCTGCACTTCTGTGATATAGTACAGTAATTCAAAACAGTCTATACAATTATATTTCTCCTAGATCCTGTGATTTAAACTGAAAGACATTGGCATATCAGGCTTACTTTACAGTTATTTTCAGTGCCTAGTTCAAGGGATTAGTGATTGCCTTTAAAATACTATATTGGCTTGAATTGAATCAAAGATCTGAAAAGAGCCGTTTTCATTTGTGATCCAGTTTGCATCCTAAAATTTGTGAAAAGGAATTCTTTTAAAAAAAATAAATAAATCAAAATGATGCAAAGACTTGGTATTTGTAAGTGGACAAAGAAATTAGAAAAGTTATACAATCTGTACTCAGTGCATTGGTGCTGACAAATTAACCAGAAAAAAGAAAATACTTGACATTTTTTTACAATAAGCAAAAATATTTTTAGAGATCTTTTTGAAGAGTACCAGAGTTTCCACCATTTAAGACATTACAGATAAATATTTAATTCCTAACTTCATTGTTGTACTCTGATATATATATTTGTATATATATACAAATTGAGGGAAAAATACTGCCTAATAATTATGCATACTTTGATATAGGGTGTTCATCTCCTTAGGCCACACCCTAATTATACAAATATACATCACCTAATATGCTTATATCCAGTAAGCATTCAAGTCTATATAGCTTGGAGGTGGAAATATGTATTAAAATGATATGGTCAAAATACCTTCTTGCCTAATAACTTTGCACATAGTGTATACACATGTATGTATGTAAGTAATAACTACAGATTGGTCAGCCTGATTTACAACTTTTCTGGCCTGAGATCTAATTGAAGAACTGAAGGAGGCAATTGGAAATACAAGGATTTTGAAAACTACTTTAGACAGATTGACAGTGGATCATTTTTTCTCCTAGGCTATGCCTACTCTTATAGAATTAATGAAGGATCCCAGTGTTGTAGTCAGAGATACAACTGCCTGGACTGTGGGTCGGATCTGTGAACTATTACCTGAGGCAGCCATAAATGACATTTATCTTGCACCATTGCTGCAGTGTCTAATTGAAGGCTTGAGTGCAGAGCCAAGAGTGGCCTCCAATGTATGCTGGGTAAGTGAGAATTCTTATTCTGAATAAACATTTGGGTGCTGGATAAATTAGAGAAAAAAGGCTTGTTGTTTTAAATCTGTACTTGCTCTCAATGTACAGATAGTCCTTGACTTATGACCACAATTGGGACCTGAATTCTATTACTAAGCAACGTCATTAAGTATTTATGATTTTTCTTTTTGCCATGGTTAAGTAAATCACTAGTCATTAATCAATTCTTCCTGTCATTAAGCAAATTTGGCTTTCCCATTTATTTTGCTTGTCACTAGCTGTCTAGGAAGGTTGTATATGTTGATCATGCGACCTCAGAACAATGCAACTATTATAAATACATTCTGGTTGCCAAGTGTGCAAATTTTGATTATGTGACCATGAGGCATCTACAATAGTCATGCTACTTTTTTCAGCATCGTCGTAACTTCAAATGGTTGTTATATGAATAGTTATAAATGGAAGGTAATCTATATAAAGTTACAGATAAAATCATGGTGCTAAGGAAAAAAAATGTGATTGGACCTATTATTTGATTTCTTAATTTATCAAATAATAGAGCAAGAAGATGTTAAAGGTGCAAGGTTGAAGTAAACATTAGAAAATTTAATTTCTTAGGCTGAAAAACAGGCTGAACTTAGGCTGAACTTACCAAAATAGAAAACTTCCTGAAATTGTCAACTTCTAAATTACTGACACCTAATATCTTTCAGGCATTCTCTAGTTTGGCAGAGGCTGCTTATGAAGCTGCTGATGTGGCTGATGATCAAGAAGAGCCTGCAACATACTGCTTATCCTCATCCTTTGAATTAATTGTTCAAAAACTTTTAGAAACCACAGACAGGTAATTTAATAATTCTTTATCTATTTGACCATGTCTGAATGAACTTCAGAAAATCCTCAAGGACTTCACTTTATAAAATCTCCACAACCTCTGAAGGGTAAGGTGTAATATCACTAGGTTGGTTTTGTAATTATTGGGAACCCTTTAGATGTAGTATAATTCCACAAAATTGCAGAAAAGTTACAGACATGCAATTTTGGCACAAGCCATATTGTTGCAATGTGTTTAAATAATATCCACTAAAATAGTAGAGTAGAAATAAAATGTTCTGGAATATACTTGGAAGATGTAAGCCTGTGATGGCAAATCTATGGCATGCAAGAGGTCGTCTGGAAGAGCCCCACTGTGCATGTGAACGCGCCCTCCACCAGCCAGCTGATTGTTGGGTATCTGCCGCATAAGCTCGGGGAAACACGTATATGTGGGAGATGGCCATGTGTGCATGCACAGAAGTATCTTGTGCACATGGGTCATGCGCACGTGCACGGGGTCACACACGCATTGGGTGCCAAGTGCGTAAGCGCTCACACTTTCAGCATGTGACGTGGAAAAAGGTTAGCCATCGCTGTTCTAAGCCTTTAACAAGAGAAGCAAAACATTATATAGAAGAGAAATTTTTTTAAAAAAATGCAAGTGTATTTAACACATAATTTACTTAGGTTGCATGGTTATGATCTTCAATAGAATATAGAACTTGGACAGAATGTTGGTTTTGGGTTTTTTTTTCAGAATCAAGCATATGGAACAATAAAATATAAGCATTTTGAAAAATCTGCATTTAATCTCTGATTTTCAACATGACCAAATTTTGCAAAAGAATTAGCTGATTTTTGACTAAATTTTGTAACAAAATGGAGCATGGAGCTATGTAGTATTAAAACAATTCATGTTTTAAGCAAGCTTTGCACCTTCTTGGAATCTTTCCCTTTTATATTTCAGTTTAAAATATTTATATCTAAAAATGATCTATGAAATGATTTGTCCTCTTTTATTATGAACTCTATTAACTACCATAGGTTAAAACTGAGAGACCAGTTTAGAATAAAATGTGTAGCAGGGTTTTTGCCTAGATTTCATGATTTTATTTCCAAAAATAAAGAAATAAAGGCTCCTCTTCATTGGTTCCTTTCCATGCTCCCAATATAGTAATATATATCAATATAGTATTACTAGATACTATATATATCTATATAGTAATATAGATCAAAGCAGTGATTTGGTTTTGTGGGAAAAACATACATATGCTTTTGAATTTAGGGTATAACGTGGTGGTAGGTTTTACTTCTCATTTACAAAATACCAGGACAATTTTTTAAAAAACTATCATATCAAATGTAGAATTATTTAAATCACTATTGAATCTTATGTATGTTATTTGACATAAACCATTTATTTGCTTGACATATTTCCTTACTTGATTGCATTCATGTCCTGGTCAAGAGAATTTTCTTTTATTATTACTTAATGCTTATAGGTTGTAAAATTATACATACCTGGTTATTGCAACAAGAACTAATTTTGTTTCAATAATATCCCTGCCTCCAAACTGAATCAAAGTAATTCAGATTCTGTCATATGTTATCTAATTCTACAAGCTGACAGCCCTTTGAGAATACTCTTATTCCATCACTAATTGACATTTTGCAAGCAATTCTGCAATGTTTATAGATTTAATATGATTTAATATGATTTTAAACAATTTAACAATTGTTTAACAACTAACATATTAAACAATTTAATATGATTTTATTCTTTTTCTGTGCTAGCTTTCAAGTTCTTTTAAAATGCAATTACTGTACCCGTATCCTTCACCTACCAAATTTTTGTTCAGCACTCATTCAAACTTACAACAGTAGTGAAAAAATAGCACAGAACACTAAATACAGCCTGTTTATGACCTTTACAGTGTCCTTTGATCACCATTAAAGTCAGCATGTGTGTCCTGTGCCTGATTCATAAACACATAAGCTGCTCATTTAACTTATCTGCAATCCTCACTTGACAATGGCAACTGCCAAGACTGCTCGACTAAGTAACACATTTCACATTGCATCATCTCGCTTAATAATGGCGATTTCTATCAATCCAAGAACTGCCTGTACTATTAACTTGTTTTGCTGTAGAAGATCCTTCATATTCTAGATCTAGTCTTATCACCACTCAGTGTCTTATAAACTATTGAACTACTATGTTGGATCTGTGATTAGATTTCCATATAACAGTTAGTTTGGATATATTGGGATGTTGTAACATATAATACATCACTCTGAAACAATAGGCACGCATTTCTTGTGTCGGCTAAAGAAAAAATTGGACTTTTTCCAGATGTCTGTGGAGATTCTCAATCATCCAGATTATGGTTGTACCAAAGGTGCTTTTTTAAGAGGCAACTGGACTTACTTTCTTTTTCTTTAAAGACTCATCCAAGAAGCGAATCCAAAAAGACTCATCTTCAGCTCTGACTGGATGGTGGGGAATGAAAAGATTTATATTCTTTAAGGACAACTGGTCATTTGCATTCTTTTAGAGAGTTGTTGAGGCCACTTTGGGGTTTGTCTGTGTCCTCTGGGTCACTTGAATAGTCCAAATGGGTATGGAGCTTTCTTGGAACTGCTGAATGGTTTGTGTTGTGGAACTGTTGCTTTCTGCAGGATGTTTTCTGACCTGTGTCCCTTCACTGTTGAACACAGGCATAGGCTGTTGAGGGTGAGTCTGCATTGTCTGCATTTCAAAGTGAAGCACAAATGATTCCTGTAGTCTGCAGGTCATGGTTGTCCCAAAGATGCTTCAGTGACCCTGAGGACACAGACAAATCCCCATGTAATCTCAACAATTCTAAAAGAATGCAAATGACCCAACTGTCTACAAAGAATATAGATGCTTCCATTCTCTACCATTTACTCAGAACTGAGGAAGCTTCTTGTTTGAGAAGCAAAAAGTCTTCAAAGAAAAACAAGAGCATCCAGTTGCCTCTTGGAAAAGCACCTTTGGGGCTTTTTCTAAAGTTTTCTTGAATAATAATACACTCTTCCCCTGATCTGATTTAAAATCAGTTCAGTTTATTTTATTTCATAATGTTCAAATAAATACCAAGACACCTGGTAAGTGCAATGCTTTGATAAGACTTCCAGATTCAGAAGGATGACTTTTTTAAATAACATGATAATAGAGTAGAAGTGATACTGAACAAACAAAAAACCATTTTGTTCTGAGTATGAAGTTAAATAGCTCACTCAGTACATTCTGGTAGAACATTTTGTCTGACTTATGTTCTAACCAAAATGTTTTTGACTATTTTGTCATTTACATATAATAATAAATAAACAATTAGCACACACCCCACCCCTCTGTTTTCATCCTGAGATTTCAAAACTAGTGGAGCAGCAATCTGACAGGTGCTATGTGTGTTCGATCAATAGAAAATTGGCTTAGGGATATATTTTGAAACATATTAGAAATTAAAATAGTAAACAGCAGTTAACACTACTTTTTTATAATCTGCCTGTTCAAATCATAACAGACCTGAGCTAGCAAAAGAGCAAAATGTTGAGTTCTGTATATTTCACAGATAACACAAAACTATCTCATACAATAATTGTAAAAATGCATGTACCTGTGCAGTGTACATTTTATATTTGTTAATCTTACTGAAAAAAAAATTCAGGGACAATATTGCATTATGATCCATTGATTAATTTTCTCATACCAAAAAATTTACAAATAGCATTGTATGTTACAGAAAGCAGTGCTTATCTTTTTTGTAGTTGCCCTTCTTGAATTATCCATAATGTGCTATCATGTGACCTCAGAACCAACATAACATTTAAGCCAAATGAGTTAATAACATAGACAAATACGATGATTGTTGTTGGGCACTGCTAGAAGCTGAGAGTGATGGAAAGGTCTATTCCTTATTCATTGCCACAGGCAGGTAAAAAGGAAATCTCATTTTTTTTAATCACCTCCCCAGCCTTAATCCCTCCCCAAAAAAACCAAATGCAATATTTTGCTCTGCCTTCCATTGATGTACCACTTAAGTGGACAGCCTTATGGATAGTTCATTGGCATTTAATTATGTGTGTGTACTAATATAATCCCACAATTCCTATTTGTATTTTTTTTTTTTAGGCCTGATGGACATCAGAACAACTTAAGGAGTGCTGCATATGAAGCTCTGATGGAAATTGTGAAAAATAGTGCCAAAGACTGTTATCCTGCTGTTCAGAAGACAACTTTAGTTATCATGGAACGGCTGCAACAAGTGCTCCAAATGGAGGTTAGTTTGAATATCTGAAAAAAATGTGAGAGTATTCCCCCAAATGTGTGATCTCTAAAAAGAAAAGCTTAATTTGGGGAGTTGTATATTTTGTTTTTGTTTTTTTTCATGGAAGTTTTGCATGTTTTCTATGATTTATGTTAAATGGACTGACTGAGTCAATATTGAAATTAAAATATTGATTGTGTAAGAGATTTGTGGGCTAAGGATTGGGTGAAGGACACTATTACCTTTACTGGGGTTTTCCATTGCATGCACATGCCTATGATCTGGTGATCATTGTTAGATACTAATTAAACATAGTATAAGTTTTTAAACCTCTCAGACTGAAAGATGGCCAATGAATATCCTTATTCAAATGCACACTTACAATCAGAATTTGTTCTGGTTATAGGACTTATTATTCCCAATCAACTTAATTTTAAATATGTCAGATCTTCAATAGAGATAACAGTTTTAAAGAACATTTCAAATGCTAAACATTATTTTTTCTCCAGTCTCATATCCAGAGCACAAGTGACAGAATCCAGTTTAATGATCTTCAATCTTTACTTTGTGCTACGTTGCAGGTAAAAACTTAACTTTTATTACTGATTATATTAGTGTTTAAAGCTCTAAACTGTAAAGCATTCAGTATAAGGACTATAAGTAATATTTAGGAGAAAACAAATCTGTATTGAATTTTTTACAGATCAAGTGCTCTCTTGGTTCAAATTTGAATTTTTCTTTGCAATTTGTGAAAATCAATGTTATATAGAAAAAGAAAGTAATACATCGGTGCATTGTTTAAGACAAGGAATAATCTCAACAACTGGTCCCAGAAGTAGTATTGTCAAAGAAAGAGATGGAATCTCACTAATTTAGCAGATGCTCAGCTAAAGTTAACTATCATTGTTCCATTGTATTTTGCTAAATAGGTCTAAAGAAATTAGTACCTATTTCTAGACTAAATTAGCATCTAGAGGAGAGTATCTATCCAGGTAAGAGATAGTTATTATTAAATACTTGCTTATAGATTTTGCAATTGTGTAATTCATACCTATTCACAAGATAAGATGAAAATGTAATTAAAAGTGAAATGGAAGGAATAGAAGAAAACTTGCAGATAAATTTTCACCTTCACTTTCATCAAACAGAATGTCCTTCGCAAAGTCCAGCACCAGGATGCTTTGCAGATTTCAGATGTGGTGATGGCATCTCTTTTGAGAATGTTCCAAAGTACAGCAGGATCAGGAGGTGTCCAAGAGGATGCCCTCATGGCTGTTAGTACTCTGGTAGAAGGTAAATACTTTGCTCTGCTAGTCAAAGGGATTTTTTTAACATTGGAGTCTCTGTGAATACATAAGTGTTTGTGTTGTCCACGTTCTTGTTTTATGTTACAACTGGGATATTCTGTACATTTAAGATTTATATATTGGTCTTGACATAACAAATGTCAAAGAGATTTGTGAGCTAAGGTTTGGATGAGGGACATCAGATGATATCAGAAAATTATAAGGACATTTTAATATAGGTAGTGAAAAATATAGCGAAGGCTGTTATAGAACAGACTCAAAGTTTTGTTTTGATTATTAATAGATAATACTTTAAAATGTTCATAATGTTATGTAGTGTTTTAGTAATAATAACAGTCAGAAGGCTTTACCAAACAATTGTTTTGCTGTGATTATTATGTGAAGTAAATGAATAGAAAATGATTTATGTATCTTATTTTATTACCCTAATAGAGCAATTTAGTAATAGAAGACATAAAACGCACATTTTATTTTTTAGAATAGTTAATAGATGTGAAGTGATAAGATTTGAAGTAGAGCTTTACTGTGAAAGAGGGTCAAATTTCTGACTAACCATTCAGGTGCATCTTTATGATTTACAGTGGAACTTCAGGTCACGACCGTAATCCGTTCCAGGACAATGGTCGCAACCCGATTTGGTCCTGACCGAAAGCATGACCATCAGCATATGCGCGGACCAAAAAAATCCCCCCAAACCCCCGAAAAATTGGCGCTGAAGGGGAAATTGCCATGACAGGGGAAATCGCTGTGGCGATTTTCGTGTTTGTTGGTCGCCAATGAAGATCTGTTCATGACCAGAAGCAAAAATTCTGGTAGTTACCCAATTTGGTTGTGAACAGAAGCGTTCATGACCCAAGGCTCTATTGTATTTTCCTCCAAGATGGTACTAGTTGCAGCAGGTTTTGATCTTTTGCAAAAGATTCTACTAAACACAACTAAGCTTAAATGGATGGAGCTGAAACTGGATGTAAAAATGTTTTGGATCTCAGCTTAATCTTTTATTATTTTTACCTGATCAAATCTCATTGACTGGGAATAAACTAGTTGAATATGGGAAGGGAATTATTGACATATAGGCAGAAGAAATATTAGCCTGCTGCCAATTTTCTTACAATGTTTAGAACAATAAAGTGCAGTTGATTTTTGAAAAAAACACATTGGGAGGTCATTTTCAAAACTTGATTGTAGTATTTGGTTTTTTTTTTGGTAAATACCATGTTTCCCCGAAAATAAGGCCAGGTCTTCTTTTCTTTTGGCCTTGAAATAAGCACTCTGGGTTATTTTAGGGGAGGTCTTTTATTAGTGCAGTGGTCTGTGGGAGTGGAAGCTCAGCTACTGCTGGCCCTGCCCTCTCTATCCCACTGTCTGCTTTCCTGCAGCTGCAATGGGCCAGGCTCTAGGGATGTCCCAGCCTCCATCCGCTCTCCCTGCTGGTCTAGCTGCTGTGGGGGACACCTCTTGGCTGTAGCAGGCACCATGCAGCCTGCCAAGTGGCTGCGCATGCTGCTGCGGACCTCGCAGGGACTCTTTGCCTTTCTGGCAGACAGTGGGACAAAGAGGGTGGGACTAGTGGTAGAAGGAGACAAAGCTTTCCTTGTAAAGAGGACACTTTGCACTTTGTTTTTTCTCCCAGTGGTTGAAAATGCACACCAGAGCCAGGCAGAGATGTTCCCAACTTGCCGCTCCTTCCGTCCCACCATCTCTTGGCTTGCCTATGGCTACCTGCCTCCCCCATGCCTCTGCCTGCTGTTAGTGCCTCCTGCGAGCCTCCTGTGAATCAGGCATCCATGCAGCACATCCATATCATCTGTTTTCTCCCCCTCCCACCTTTGCCTCCATGCTCGGACTTATCAGTATTTGCGTTGCGCCAAGGGGTCAGCCGGCTGCAACTGCTGCTGGACAGCTGACCCCATGTGCTCATACCTCTCATGCTGGCCATGCCCAACCCTCCCCCCCCAGGCTTGTTTTCAAGGTAAGGCTTATATTAGGCCTACCACAAAAAAATCAGGCTTGGGCTTGTTTTTTGGGTGGGTCTTATTTTTGGGAAAACATGGTATAAATCCAAGAATTTTCAACATTTTTGTGCTTGAGGCAGCGATTATTGCTAGTGTTGTGATATGGAAAAATTTAGAGATGTTAATAAATCTATATATGTTTTCCCTGTTGTGGAATGGGAATAATTATATTAAACCCTATTTACTGAATATTGCTGTTACAACCAGTTGTGGTCCTAGGTTTACCAAAAGAAGAAAAGGATGGGTGAATTAACATCCCTAGAGTTTTGAAAGCTACAAATTCATCTAGGCTATGGATACTAATTTATTAATTTTAGATATCTCATATTTTTCATTTTGTTCAGTATTAGGAGCGGAGTTTCTCAAGTACATGGAGGCCTTCAAACCTTTTCTGAATATTGGTTTAAAAAATTATGCTGAATATCAGGTAAGGTCCTTTTCCTTGTCTTAAAAAGCAATTGGTTGCTATTATGTGGTATATATTTTTCTAATATATTTTTTGGATTTGGACAGAATTGTGGTATCATTCTTTTTTATTCTTGTAGTGTTTCACTATCTAGGAGTCATTTTATTTTAGGATTTGTGAAAATAGATAGCTGTCAATATAACAAAGTTCTTTTAACCTATAACCTCACCACTGAATCCTAAAGCTTTTAGCTTTTAACATTTCTCTTTCTCTCTCTCTTCCTCCCTTCCTCCTTCTTTCCTTCCCTCGCTCCCTCCCTTTCCCTCCCCCCTCTCTGGCTGCAATATAAATCATTTTTTTCAATTTATACTTTTTTCCCCAATATAGATAGATAGATAGATAGATAGATAGATAGATAGATAGATAGATAGATAGATAGATAGATAGATAAATAGATATTTGTTTTTTTTGTTTTATATATATATATATATATATATATTCAAGTATATTTATGTAACTACAATAAAAAATATTTTAATAAAAATATTTTACAACAACTCTTCAGCAGACAAGAATTTTAATAATTTATACATGAGCATTAAAATTGCTTAGTTTCAGTAATAACAACAAGCATAAAATTTCATGCCATACTAAGCCCGATATCTGCTCAGGTTAACTGGCAAATACTCTTTACAATCACTTGTTATCCAAAACCATCCTGTTTGGTGTAGAATATCGGACATGAAAGATCACTTCCATATGTGAAGATCTAATGCCTATGCCCAGGAATCAAAGGAGATAATGTCTAGGCCTGGATGACAACTTGAAATGACAAATTCTTCTCCAATTGAAGAGCTTTTATTTTTGGGCTCCATGATCCCAGATAAGATCAGGTCTTTTATATTAACAATGGAGTTTTATTTTATTACAGAACAAGTTAAAGAATAAGAGAACCAGTTTGTTCTAGTGACTTCCAGTCCAACTTTAGGCATTAAGCCAATTGATTGATTTAGGCACAGTCATTTTATTTCAGCCCTCAGAAAGAGTAAATGGCAAACCACTTCTGACATTTTGCCAAGAAAATTGTAAGTACTTGTCTAGGCAGTTGGCAGGAATCAACATTGATTTAAAGGAATCAACATTGATTTAAATCAACATTGATTTAAAGGCACAAATAAAGTAATATTTCTTTGTGACTATAAACATAATAGTCCCATCCACCCTGGGCAACACACACACACACACGCTCTAACAGCTCTGCATTTAATAGTTAACAAAAAGCTATGAATCAAATATCACAAATACCATACACTGTTAAATGGCACTAATTTAATGTAATTAGTTTATATAATTTTATAAAATCTGAGAGGTAGCTAAAGGGACAGAGGAAACATGCCCCTAAATGGTTTCTTTGTAGATTTTAAGGCGGCTAAGGAAAAGAGAACTTAAGAGGCTTAAGCACGTGAAAAAATTGTTGGTATGGAAGAAATTGTTAGAAACAATGGTCATCTCATTGATTACCCATTATTTAGAATAAATTGAATACAATGAATTATTTGGTTACAACAAAGCAATATATATATATATATCAGTTAAAAACAGTTACAAAGCAGATCAACTACAAAATCAAAAAGCAAGAGACTGTTATTTTGAGCAAGTCATCAAACATTTCCAAGAATTGACTATTCGATCTCTAAAATTCTTATACCATTTCTCAAGGAAGTAGAAATTCTTATACATGGACCATGACCCTTTTAAATGGAGGATGAATGACAGGTTGTTGAACGATGCCTTGAAACATTACAAATATGCCAAAAAGAATTACTTTTAAAAATAAATATGATTCTGTGTCTATCAAAGATAACCACATGAGAGACAAAGTAGCTTACAAGAAGGAACTTCTTAAGAGGTTTGCAATAAATCAGAAAATAAGGAAATAAATTGTTATACATGAGATCAGAAATGACAAAACTTGAATAATTTTTATAAGAGATTATATTCTAAATATTGTATTGATAAAGAAGATTTGAACATTAGTTGGAGAGTCAGGTTTAAAGAATTTACTGAATTGAAAGGAAATCCCATAACAGTTTAATAGCTCAAAGAATCAATTTCAACAACAAAATGGGAAGGCAGCAGTAATATTTCTACATGCAGAAGAAGCTTTTGATAAATTTGGGGTGTCCTTACAACTATTTTTAAACAAAATGAATACATTAGAATTTAAAATTTTGGTGGAGAGTATTTATTGGTAACAAATTATAGTAGATGGAACACTCACAAGTTTTCCAATAAAGTACAAGACAAAGGGTTCCTACTTTGTCCATTATTATTTGCTTTAGAAATGTTTGCAGATAAAATCTGGAAAGACAAGCAAATATTTAGGATCAAAATTCAAACGGGAATACAATGAAATATGATGTAGTTAGTCATTGATGTCTATGAGCTCCAAAGAGTTCTAAAAAATTCAGTAATTCTCTGGATAGGGAATTAATGAGAAGAAAGAAAGATGATAACAAGATATATTTAACCTAAGAGGGTTACATGATATAGTGTGGCTATGAAATAACAAAAAATAATAATCCAGTGAAATATTTGGGACTCTATTTGACAGGATGAAATATATCAGAACATCTACAATAAATCATTGGGCAGTGGGCGGGGGGGAATGAAACAATAGCTTGATAGAGAAATCTAAAACTTCCTTGGATAGGGGTTGTAAAAATGAATATTCTACTCAAGATGAACAAATAGCGTTAATTGTACTCTTAGGACAAAAGCTGAGAATTGGCAAAGAATAATTAAAAGGTTTAGTTGGAGTAGAAGAAAACCAAAATATTCAAACTTTTGCAGATTCAAAAGGAGGAAGCAGGCTTGCATTTTATAATATTAAAATACACTATTCTGTAAACTATCTCATGGATAACAAAATGTGTAAAATCTTAGAATAGGAGAATATTCATCATAGAAGGAGCCAAACTAGCAAATGGATTATGGTAAGAAGAAAATAATTTGAAATAACATTATAAGATAACATTAGTTAATGTGGAATCTTCTAAAAGAAAGATTGTGACTTCACTACTCTCTTCAGTCAAACACCTTTTATTTCAGGGACAATCACAGCAAGTAGTTTTTCAAGATAGTAATTACAGTTCAAAAAATTGGGAAAGATGAGAAAAACCAATAAAATTTACTGCACTTAAGGGGAAAATGATGTAAAATTTGCATATATAATTGGAAAAGAAAAACTTTGCCAATAATACAAAATTGAAAAACTAAAATTGGAGAATATAGTCAGCAAAGATAAGATAATAATACAATGTAATATATACATTGTAGCACCCTTGAACCATGCTGCCACAATTGAGGAATTGCCTTGCAAGCTCTACTAGGATTGTAACAGGGCAAGGAAATAATGATTGGTGTCTCAGGTGAGGTGAAAAGTGACTCATGAAAGTGTTGGCTATATTTGTTTTTGCAGGTCTGTTTAGCTGCAGTTGGACTAGTGGGTGACCTGTGCCGGGCTTTGCAATCCAACATTTTACCCTTTTGTGATGAGGTTATGCAACTTCTACTAGAAAATTTGGGAGTGAGTGATTTTTTCTAAAAGCAAAAGAAAAATAAAATTTCACATCTACCATGTTTCCCTCAAAAATAACATGTCCTGAAAATAAGGCCAAGCCTGATTTTTGGGGTGGGCCTAAATACAATCTTCCCCCAAAATAAGCCCTAGTGAAGGGGGTGGCCAGTGGAGGAGGCAGCTGTTCCCAAAATCAGCTAATAGCAGCTGGGTCCTTAATTGGAACGCGCAGATCAACTGAGCTGATTGGGAGCTGCCTTTCCATCTATCTCTCTGAGTGCGTAGAGGTGTTTCTTGCACACTTGCCAGTCCCAGCCGCACTGTGGCACCAGGGCAACCTTGTTGAGTCCTGATCTGGGGCTCGCCATACCTAGGGATGGTGGTGGGAGGCATGAAGCTGCAACCATCAGAATTGGCAAGTCCAATGACGAGCAAGGCTGTGGCAGCAGTACATGTCAGCAAGCTGTTCTCCTGGCTGGGTCTGGCCGCAAGCAGCACCGGCAGGCAACAAGGTGCGTAGCCTGCACAAAGTACAGGGAGGCAGTGATGGGACATCCAGTTGCAGCAGCATAGCTATGGTGCAGAGTCCTGTGAAGCATGGCTGGAAATACATGCATGCTTCCCAGGACCATGCTGTCTGCCCGGATGCACTGCTGCAACCAGATGTCCCACTGCCTCCCTGTTCTCACAAATTGTGCATCCCATTGCCTGCCACTGCTGCCTCCCTGTTCTTCATTCTGGCTGTGCATCTTGTTGCTTGCTGCCACCTCCTCCCTGTTCTTCATGCCAGCCGCACATCTCATTGCCTGCCAGTGCTGCTCACAACCAGACCTGGCCAGGAGAATGGCCTGCTGATGAGCGGCTGACCAGTGCTGGCCAGACTGTCCCGCCACTGCCCCAGCCTTGTTCTCCAGCTCCAGTAGTTGCAGCTCCATGCCCCCACCACCACCAGTGATTGAGATAAGACCGTTCTTGAAGGGGACACAAAGTGCATGGGGTCTCCTGTTGCTTTTGCAGCCTCAGTTGGCTGCAAATGCAAACATTGATTTTGACCTTATGACTTGTTTTTGACAAAGAAAGAAGTAAGGAAGCAGTATAGATAAAACTGAAATAGATTATGAAAATTATTAAAATGTCATGATTTCTGTTAAGACCTTTCCAATGAGTCTTGTTTTCTCACTTAAATTATAAATATGGAAATCTGAAATGCCATTTACTACCTATTTTTAAAAAATGTATTTTCATCTGTGACTCATTAAATGGATTATGTTGGCTAATCTTTAATGAGATTAAAGTAATGGGTTAATACCGGGTTGCTAAGACTTGGGTACAGTCCTATCTGTATATGACAATTGAAGTCCATTGAATTAATAAGAAATATGCTGAGAACTGAAATACTTTTTAGTTTCATTAATACAAAATGGGAAAAGCCCTTAGCACTTTGGGGGCAATATCTGATAGAATATAAGTATCAAACTTAATGTAATTTCTAAAAGCTAAACTGTTGGCTGTGAATAAAATTTTACAGAATGAAAATGTACATCGGTCTGTTAAGCCACAAATTCTCTCGGTGTTTGGAGACATTGCTCTTGCAATTGGAGGAGAATTTAAAAAATACTTAGACGTTGTACTAAATACTCTACAGCAAGCTTCTCAAGCCCATGTTGATAAGGTAAACAATCTTTTGGATTAAATGTCTATGGAAATTCTCAATCATCCAGGTCATGGTTGTCCCAAAAGTGCTTTCTTTTGTTTTCTTTTTCTTTATATTCAAAAAGCAACTGGACTTTCCTGGGTTTTTTCCTTTGAATACATTTCACTTCTCGTCCAAGAAGCTTATTCAGTTCTACCTAATCGAATGGGGAATGGAAGGATTTATATTTTTTGTAGTCATCCAGTCATACACCCGAAGTGTTGTTGTGGCCACTTGTGGGTTTATCTGTATCCACAGATTCATTTAAAGCAGAGCATAAACGGGTATGGAACCTTCTTAGGACTACTGAAAGGACTGTGTTGTAAGCAGGAGATAGGTATCCCTCCCCCTCTTTTGAGAGGGAAGGGGGAAAAGCACCTTTGGATTAATATTTGTGTCATATACGTTTGAGATAGATGATGGACAGGCAGAGGTAGGACAATAATCCCAAGGTAACTCTTATGTTTGTTCTTAGTCTGATTATGACATGATAGAGTACCTGAATGAATTGCGGGAAACCTGTCTGGAAGCATATACAGGCATTATTCAAGGTCTGAAAGGGGATCAAGAGAATGTACATCGTAAGTCCTTTTTTAAATTTCCTTGAGTACTACAGATACAAAACTTTGCATGAGATTCAATTTCTGCCAATGTTTAACTCCTCTTAATAATAATGGGAAATTGTCAGTGCAAGGCTTCATATTTTGCCTTGTTTTAAGATTGAGCTATTACCTTCGAAGACATGATTGCATTCTTTATTGCTCCTTGTATGAGATTTCAGGGTGTTTTGATGGCATTTAACAATATTTTTATAGCCCTGCCCTAGTTACCAGATGGCCTTTGTTTGCATCTATATTTTTATTCAAAAAAACCAAATCTTTTCTGAAATACAACATGTACATACACAGTTGTTACTTTTAGTTTAGGTTTTATTTAGAACCTCTGCCTGAGTTCATCCTTTAATATTTCCTGTTTAAGAATACATTTTAGGAATAGTTTGATGTGTACCCAGCCCATTCTAAGAAATCAGAAGTGTTCAGAATAATAAATGAGATATTACAGGGTGAACAAGAGTTGTGAGATTTGGAGAGTTAATATCTTTGAGTTTTTTCCGCTTTCTCTTCAATTTACTTTAAAATGGCATACAATACACAATTTTAGATGAGTTACTTTTGGAATAGGGTATGTCAGGTTTTTAAAAATTAAAAGGTTCTTTTCCTCAACTGTTAACTTGCATTAAAATCAATTGACATAAGATAAGGAGTTGTGAATGTGAAATAGGTAATGTTAGAGGCAAAAGAAATATGTTTTCTAACCAAACCCCAGTGTATATTCCTATACCCAACAAATTTATGAATGTCATCTGTTCTAGTGCACAAACCAATAAATGTTAGTGAAAATATTCTATGTGATTAAAAGCTTTTGAGTTTTCATCACAAAGCTGTATCTCCCTTGTCTCTCAAGTACTTCTTATGTAAGACATATATCAATTTTTATATGAGCATTAAAAACAGTTTTAAGATAGCAGGTAGAAGGAAAGTCTGAAAGCAATGTCAGAGAAAATAATATAATTTTTGTAGAATACAAGTTAGATCTATCCATTGAACAGAATTTTAAACCTTCCAGAATTGTTGTTATTGATAGGAAGAAATAAATAAGCCCATAATATAACGCTATAAGACTAAATTATGCTTTCTTTTCAGCGGATGTGATGCTGGTGCAGCCTAGAGTAGAATTCATCTTGTCTTTCATTGACCACATTGCAACAGATGAAGATCATAGTGATGGAGTTGTGGCCTGTGCAGCAGGACTAATAGGGTAAATGCTGAAGATTTATGATGTCACAGTGTCACAGTCTCTTCTCTTTACGAAGAGAAGATGATATACTTTACCAAGAGCTTTTTTAACCTTATCAAACCTCTAACACTATTCAATATTGGCCCACTTTTAAAATTTAAATCTGTTAAATAGCAATAACACTACTCTGTTAAATTCTTTTTGTCGTTGTTCAATAATGGGACTGTGATTTGTAACTAAGTGATACGGTTGTAAACTGAGGCATGTGACTGCTGCTTAGAAACAGTTCTAGCATCCCCTCATAGTTGAACAAATCACTAGTCATTAAGTGAATCACTATGAGTATATTAAGTGAGGAGTTAATGTGACCATGACTTGCATTTTCCTGCCAGCTTCTCTATTGACTTCTGGGAAATCAACAGGAAAGTTAGTAAATCATGTTGACATTACCACAGGATACCATGATGTTTGGAAATCCAAGCCATTGAGCAACCAGATCATAATCACACTATCATGGGGCACTGACAGCCAGAATTTCAAAGACTGATAATACCTACCACTGATTCAGTGCTACTGTAAGTTTGAATAGTTGCTGAACAAGTGGTTTTCAATCAAGGCCCTCCTGCACTTATTTATTCAATTAATTTATATATTGTAAATATCACAGATATAAAACTGGTGGCTCACAACATATGAAACCAATAAAAATAATATCATTGTGATGAGATCCATATGCTATAGATTCTATAATGTATGTCAGATGTATGTATGTCAAATGCAAAGCAGTAGCAGTGTTCCAGTCACCTTGGTTTCCCATCTTCATGTTCAGAAACACATCTAGCTTTTCAGTGCTTTGCAAAAGGCTTGCAAGGTTACCACAAATCTAATCTTGGGGGAGCAGTGTTGTTCAGAATTCATGTGCTGAACAAGACCTGCATTCTAGATCCCATTAGATGCATTATTTAATTGATGGGACTCAAAGTGAGTTCTTCCTATCAAATCTCCTTGGATGAGCAGTCCTTCAAATAACCCAGCCCCATGCCCTGAGGTGATAATCAGCATCTTGAAGTCCATCCAGAAGCCAATATAGCTGGCTAGTGGCCTTGAAGAACAAAGCAGGTAGGAAAACAAGCAGATGAGCTACTTCATTATAAAGCTACATTGACAGAATCTGAAAATACATTACTTACTACCACCCCAATCTCCTTTACAACCCAAGAAACCAGGGAGGAGCCCTACTCGTGAGCATCTTGCCCTGCCTACTATCCTCCTACAGCCTTTTTTGTCTTACCATTCCCTTGTCTGAGTCTCTGGGGTAATTGAGCATACATTCTGGATCAGTTGCAACTTCCAGAGGGTCTTCAAGGAAATCCCCAATAAAGTACATTGCAGTAATTCACTTTGTGGATGGAAATAATCTTTGATTTATTATCACAATGGATCCAGAACTTTGGTTACAGATTGAGATACCATTGAGACCAGATATGGTATTACTACTGTTTTTACACAGTCATAAAGCAAATCTCTGCAGTTTTTAAGCAAACTGCATGGTAATTAAGCAAATCCAGCATACTCAATAGGTACTTTCTGCTAGGAAATAGCAAAAAAATGCAAATTGTGATCAGCAGGTTCCTGCAACTACTTGTAAATGTGAGCTGATTGCCAATCATCTGAAATGTGATCATGTGACTACAGGGGATGGAATGAGCAGCATTCGTAATTTGAAAGAGTCAAGAAACTTTGAACTCTACCTACAGCACATACTGGGAGTTTCTCTATGTTTGTTTTTTATAGGGATTTGTGCACAGCATTTGGGAAAGATGTCCTCAAGATGGTAGAAGCTAGGCCCATGATACATGAACTACTAACTGAAGGAAGAAGATCAAAGACGAACAAAACAAAAACCCTTTCTTCCTGGGCCACTAAAGAGTTGAGAAAATTGAAGAATCAAGCTTGGTGAGAAGGCTCCAACTTTCTTGTTCTTTAAAGCAAACTGAGCTATTCAGTTTGTATTAGAAGTTCAGAGAACCAATGTAAGGTACATATATACTAATTCCCACTGAATAAGCTTCTAAATGGTGCAAGAATTAGCATATGAATTGTCGTCTTCATGGCCTTCAGTGTCCTCCAGTTCAAAAATTATTTTTAAAAGTTTTTAAAATCTTTTAAAAATTGCAAGAAATATGCAGAATATGACAAATTGAAGTTTTCTAATAGGGAGAAAAAAAAACTAGTAATGAAGCAATCTTATTACTACTGAAGAAAATGCAAGTGTCTCTTTTTATATTACACTACATTGTCCTATTTTTCTTCACTTACAGATCTGTTACCATTGGGATGACACCTGAGACCCCCACTGGAATTCTCCAATCTATTGAGGAAAAAAACCCAACCCGAAGTGAGGAGTGTGCACGGATGCTGAGTGTTTGGGAATGAGAGGATGAGTGAGTGAGAGGCTTAAACACACCACGGTGAAAATCCAGCCACGGCAAATGGCAGAACCGCTGTTAATGGAGCTAATCACTGACTTGCGTAGCAACAAAACCTTGTCATCGCTTGCCTCCAGGAAGTAGAAAATGATTGAGTTCTATACTTCAGTGCAGTCTCTTCTGACGAGACAAGGACTAATCCTGTGTCTTTTGGCCAGTGAAGAGGAAGATTACTTAGTCTGGGAGAAAGAAAAGCTAGCTTCAGGTTCAATTTGAGTACTCATATAATAAGGTTTGGCTTTCGTTGCTAGAGAGGAGAAGGTGGGGTCCCCAACCCATAACCTTTTAACCTCTTGGGAGGGAGGAGAGTTTTTAGCTGCACAACGCTGTCAGTGCAGGAGAAAAATAGGAAGGGTGAAGGATTTTCTTTCAAGAATGAGTGTGTGTGAATGAGGCAATATCTACATTCTCAATTGCAGTTAATCTTTCCCACAAGAAACACTGAACAGATTAGCAGTTGCATTTCATAAACTAACAAGTTCAATCTACTTGAAGTGGCAGAAAAGCAAGAGATTTGAAGGGGGAGGGGGGAAGAGAAGTTGCCCCATGTAGGGCTTCTTTAGGGAATTCTATCTGGGATGTTCAAAGCTCCCGTCGTGACACTTTTTTCACAATCTTGTTTATTAAAAAGCGCCTTTCCTTCCTGAATTTTGTTCAACTGTGAATGTAGAAACCCAGGGTTGGGTGGGGTGGGAGGTGGGTAGAGTGTCCAGAAGACTCACATGTTAGTGGAGAGATAGGATCAGTTTTTCCAAATGGGATGTGAAGCTTTGAAGCAACATAACTTTGCTTATAATTCGTAATAATAAAAACAACCAAAAGGGACAAATTCCCTTTCGGTGTGAACAAAATAGCCCGAACCACACATAATTGTGCCAAAGAATTTTTAAAAAGCCTAAACAAACAAGAAACCTTTCAGGAAATATTTTGGATTGCAAAAATGAGATTGACATTCAATGTTCAAACAAAGCAACGGAAAAAAAAAAAAGATAAAAGTACAATTTGGAAACCGCTTGGCCTATTTGTTCTCTTTATTTGGTTCTGATATGGGGTTAGTCTTGCTACACTTCAAAAAAGGAATATATATATATATATATATATATATATATATATATATATATATATATATATATATATATATATATATATATATGTATGGGCTTACACAGGATGGCACTTGTAAAAGGTTATATTTTTCCACTGCAGTTGAAGATTAATAAAAAATGGTGTCAAACATTCCCCTAATACTATTTTTTCTATTACTCTTTCCAGTAGTAGGAAATCCCCTTTCCACTCTCAAAAGCAATTCAGCAGCTGTATGCTATCTATATACTATATCACTTAAAAACCTGTAGTTTCAAATATTTTTAAAAAATATTCTGTTGTGTTATAACAAATGGACAGAGGCAACTGTTCTAGATATTAAGAATTCCTAAAAGCAGAGGGAATGAGACATACCAGCTTCTAACTATGCAGCTATTGATGCTTAGGGGCTTTTAAAAGATGGGTGCTTTTCATGCTTGCCTTGTAAAATAGGGAATGTAATCCTTTCAATAAGCATTAATTATTTTTTTTTTAATACCCTCACTTCCCTGTACTTTCTCAGGCTCATCATGGGATTCTCTTTGGTTGCCCATCATTGGAAAGCAGACAAGCCAGTTTCTTATACAGGGTATCTGATGTTGTGCCTTTCAGTGCCAGGTTCAGAATTGTAGCCCCAAGTGCCGATTTCTTGAACCAGTGTACAAAACAAAAACAAAATATAAGACCAAGTAGTTAAGCAGAAAGTTCCAGCATGTGTCTGAAAGAGGGGCGTTTATGAACTTGGGTCCACCTTTTTCTTAATGCCTTTTTTTCTTTGGGATAGAGTTTTCTTTGAAAGATGCCCACAAAACGAAAGCCATTCCTAAACTGGGGAAGGGGTGCGTGAAGGGAAATTCTCATCATTCCTCAGTGCTACTGAACTCTGTCCAGTGTTGGCTATCTAGCTGTAGGCTGCAGGCAAATAAAGTACACTGAGTTAGTAGTGGAAACCAAAAATACGTGTCTTACTTTTTTTTTCCTCTTGGCATTCATTGCTTATTTCTGAAAATGGTGAAGATCTATACTGAAGCAAACTTCTATTTTTAATTTTTGCCTGAGCTTATGCATCAACCTGCATGTATTCACTGTATATTTGGGAAGGGGGAGAGTACCCTGTACCTATGCTTCAAGGAGGACTCTGATAAATGAGTATTTTATTATGTCTCTTAATTACCACATCAAATTTGTACAGTTATACATGAACAAATTGTTCCTACATTTGGAGGAAGGTACATGGCATCTCTGAGAAGCTTTAGAACTAATGGAATGTATTTTGGAGCATACTATTGTGGCCCTTACTGTGTGACTTACTTTAGTATGGGTAGAAAGTTTGAAGTTTTTGGAATCAGGGAAATACTCCTATAATCCGTCCCCAATTTGCCATCAAATTGAAATTGTTGGAAGAGTGGAGGGAGAAAACCGTAAATATACAGAGAAATATTACTTGAATATAATTTCAAATGTTACATGTTTTGCCTTTATTTTTTGAAGTATGGCCTTTAGCCAGAATTTATTTGTTCCTAGTGAAATGGGAATGTATTCCAGATATTCTTGGATGGCATTTTGCATATCTTCTAAAATTTTTATTCTGAAGCCAATTAGCTGTGAATTATGGTCTGTCAGATGCTTTGAAATTACATGTTGGGCTCCTTATGAATGCATCTGACTCATCAGTCACATGTTGAATTTGTCTCAACATCTGTGAGGTATAACCATATGCCTACTTTCAAATTCTATATTGTCAGAAACTTTCAAAGATATGAATTTCCAGATGTGTTGCTATTTAATAAAGAGTGTTGGAAGGAGAAAAGGAAAAACTATACTTGGGAAGAATTTAAATTTAGCTGTTCTGTGTTCTGCAATTTGTGGCCACCTGGGACATTAATTATTTTCTCAGCAAGTTTCTGAAGTGGCATTCAATTAAAAAAAAACAATTCAAATTACCACAGATACCAGACTATGTATTAAAATCACCCTGTAATCCCAAAACTTTATAACCTGTCAGAAAAGATTTGCAAACTAACACACAAATGGACTAAAACCTATATCTTGAGGATCTTGACACAAACCACTATGTCACATTAGCTCTCAATAGCTAATCTCCATGATGCCTACCATATATACTCGCATATAAGCTGATCTCGCATATAAGCCGACCCTTAAAAAACTGCCCCAAAATGAGGCATTTTGCAAAAACTCGCATATAGAGGGAAAAATACAGAGGGAAAAGTCGGCAGGGCAAAAGTTGCGGCTCATCGACCATCCAGGGAGAAAGGCTGCAAAGGGCCAGGCGAGGGCTGCAAAGGGCCAGCTGACAGGGAGTGCGAGAGCCAAGACTCATTGCGTGAAGTCGCTGCCCGACTTTGCACAATGAGAGCCAAGACTCATCGCGCGAAGCCGCCACGCTAAGTTGCTGTTCCAGCGCAAATAGAGGCACGGCTACCTATAAATCAGATTTATGCGCGTATAAGCCGATCCCCAAATTTGGGGGGGGGGAAAAAAGCGTTCTAAAGTCAGCTTATATGCGAGTATATACGGTAATTGTAAATTCAACTTTTTTTTTGCAGCTACTCAGATTATAAATAGAATTATTTTATGGAATTAACTATTCAGTTATTAATTTGTTCCCTATTAATTAAATTTATATGCTGCCCATTTCATTATTCAAAGCAACTCACAGCAACTTACAGTAAAAGCACAAATACAGTGGTACTTTGGTATTCAACTGCTTCAAAATTCATCAAATTCAGTACTTGATGCATTTTGAAGCAAAAATGTCCTGGTACTCAATGCACAAGGTAGAACTTCCTGGCATTGGCTGCCTCATGATTTATTTCTCCTTCCAGCTAAAATAAAGGGTCATGTGGTAAGTCATATGATTTGTTAACTATTCATCTTTAGTACTTGTCATACCTCCAGGAACAAATCCTGGACAAATCTGAAGTACTACTGTATAAAAAAACATTAACAAGAATTAAATTAGGAACTAAGTACCATTAAAGTCCTGTCTACTTTCAAACTAATTTAGGAAAGTTTCCTTGTGATGCATTCTCAAAATGTAAGATAACATTAAGGGGAAAAAATCCATCCTGTTTGTCAAATTATAGAATTGGTTGTAACAACATAGCAATTATATAATATTGCATTAAAATATCTGACATGTTCAATAATTTCAATAATGCTTCCAAACTGGTTAAAGTGTTATACTGAATAACCCAAGCATGAGAGCATCATAAAAATTTATGCAATTCAGTTTTATTTAAAAAAAATATTTCCCTTCAACAGATAATTTATTGCTTATTTTTAAAAATAAACCAGTTTATTATTAGGCCTGTTATCTCTTCTCTAGTAGCCTGCAGTCATTTTATGATGTCAATGTTTTCAACTTCTTTCTTTGCAACTTCATGAATTTTTATGCCTATGCATTCTTGCTTCTTGTAAAATTTCAAATTCATTCTTCCATTCTCATGCAGTGCATTTTAAAGATTATATGACTGCATAGTGGATGAGATTGCCAATCTGTTTTGTTTTGTTTACAAGTTTTTGGGCAGAGATACAAAAAATACCAAAAATGATGCAGACCAAATAAGCCATTTTGTTTGCATCACTTTTTTCAGGCTTTCTGTACCATCTGAAAAAACTTCTTGAAACTGTTGAAGAAGGTCTCAGCAGTTAGCAAATCAAAATATGATTGCTTCTGTTTTAGAAGTAGAAAGGAGGCATCTTTGAAAGAATTGTTTAACTTTTTGTAAAACAAACTCATTTGGAAATTTACACAGACATGGCAGCAATATCACTGCAAGAATTAGTATGAAACCAGTAGTTAATGTGAGCATTTTAAATAATATATGGACAATATGCATGAGCCCACTGAGAAGTCTGCTTTAGCCTATAGAAAGTGAAAAGGCAGTGAGGCAAGATTTTAAAATGCCAGTTTGTTTGAAAGGGTAGTGATTAAAATTACAAAGGTTTTATTTATTGAGGCTTATCCCATGAATATGTTTTTTTTTTAAAAATCCATTGTTCCTTTCAGGTAAAATGACACATTTGATCACCCATACTTAACATTCTTGTGAATAAACCCCTGAAAGCAATATTTTCAGGAACTGTTAAATTTAGTTTGTGGCTATGTAGAGATTCTAGGCTGATCTTTCTTTAACTTCCACCCCCAGGTTCTGCCATTCCTGTAAGTAGTTTTGTTGAAGCTGTAGGCTGAATAATTTGTGACATTAAACCATAATTTTTTACTTATTGTGATTGCTGGGTTCACATGACAAACTCCACCAAAGCAGTTTAGAATGATAACTAATGCATGTATGTTTGTCACCAAACTGCATTGTTAGAGGATCCATGTTCAGTCCACAGGACACCCAAAATCTAATGTGACTAATAAGTCAATAAAATAGTACTCAGATTCTTTAAAAAGCTTCATCAGTCTTCCATTGCGAATTTGAAACCTGATAAAAATTAAAATTGGCTCCCTGTGTACTCATTTTGTGTTAGAATATTTTAACATTAGAATATAATTAACAATTAATAGGACAGTATCCATAAAAATGGACAATTAACACATTTTTTTTACAGAGTGAAGCAGTATTGGGTCCAAAGCCATTCAAGTTGAGATTTTACAAGCTTCTCAAGTTTCTTAGTACTGATTTCAAGTTCAGCCTTCTCTAACCAGGATCCTCTTCATATCTGGATTTCCTAATCAACATGGCCATTGGTGATAATTTTGATAGTCCACACATCTAGATTATATCCAGCTAATAGTAACGACATGATTGTATGCAGAATTTTTAAAAAACTACAGAAGAAACGGATGGATATGGTCATTCCTCCCCATCTTGTGGCTGTTAGAGAACCTCCAAATCATAACTAGCAAATGCAGAAGCAAAGTGGCCAATTTTCAGTGATACTGTTTGTAATCTAAAATGAGTTTTGAAAAAGAATTAGACCTGCCATCAATGTAAACTGGGAAACCATTATTGTAAAGCTAGCTTTTTTAAATAACCAGATATTGGGATATGTTGGTATCCATTCATAAAATAATAGCTGATAACTGACATACTAGAAAGAGGAAAACAAGTGGCACAAAAAGGAAAGGAGACACTGGAATATTGCCACAAGGTGTCAGGCTGTCCAATATCAAGAGGTTATTTAAACCAAAATCTAAAACAAAAATCAGATTTACTCATCTGAATATACTGATGTGGATTATGCTTGTTTCATCACAAAAACATCAGATTAACAATTAGTTTCACCCATGAGCTGAAAACTGACAATTGCATGGGAGGTTAACCTTGTGGTCTGCAGTACAAACACCCATTTCTCTCTTTGAACTTCAAATCTCCATCTTTATAATATCACCATATCAAAAATTGCCTTCAAAACACTAAACATGGGATGGAGACCAAAAAGCAAAACAAAAAAAATGCGGTTCCTCCTAGGTCACAGGAACAAGGCATATGAAATTGGATTATGCTAAACTCTACAGGTTATTACTCTACAAGTTAAAGACTACATGAACTGATCTCAGATTTGGTTAAGACACTAGGGTATTTTTTAGTTTAATCTTAATATCCTTAACTGAGTTTTAAAATCCAAGAAAAATGGTCCAAAGCTTACCTTGGTACTTTGGGGGGGGGGGGAATAAACAGTAAAATTAACAGCATATATTTATAACGAGATTTAAAACTAGAATGGCATCCACATATACTTAATATTACATAGCAAGGCAAATTATAAGCATTTAGAGTGTATGGCTTTTGAAGGGGGGGATTGCAAAGAGAAACAAAACTAAATTAGTTGAAGTACAAGAGTTAAGGCACTAGTGAGAAGACAAACTGGGAGACTGAATTCAAGTCCAGCCTTATCAATGAAAAGCAGTGGGTGACTAAGCCAGTTACACTCCACTTAACCCACTTCACAGGGTGGTTATTGTGGGGAAAATGGAAGATGTGTTGGATATGTTTGATGCCTTGAATTATTTGTAAAAATAATAAAACCAGAAGATGATAGAAAAAAGATAATATTTTAATATATTTTAGTTATTTTTCTTTTGTATTCTTTATTAACAATGATAATTTTGGCATTTATCTCAGATATTCACATTTTTTTCTGAAGTTAAAATAATTAAATGTACTTGTTTTTTATGGTAATTACTTAACATCATTCAGTAGGCAGTCTCAATAATTCTTTTGTCCAGTTACTGATACCAGTATTATATTTTTGAATCAACTTTCCTTTTTCCTTTTGCTTTTTTTCTTTTAAAAATTATCAATAGATTAAAAAGGAGGGGTTAATACTCATAACAACTGAAAATCTACATGCTTGAGTAGAATGTAATATAAAATATAGACGAAAGCAGGATGGATAGGTTAGACCCTTCTCTACTGTTCTCAGTTGAACATGGATACATCTATAAACATGTCCATTTCTAATTTGTTGATAAGTGGCTGTTCATCTTTCTAACTTCAATTCTGTTTTTCTTCTGAATCATTTGTGTATTGTCACATAATAAAATTAGGCTGGCTGGAGAAACATGGAAAGAGATTGAATGTGTGAATTTAATTTGCCATTCAGTCATCCATCCATCCTACTTCTAGTCATTCATTTTAGCCCCAGAGCTAATGGCACGTCTCAGTCTGAATGTCAAAATATTCTATAATAAATAAGGAAAGAAAAGATCCTTGTGAAAATAATGCCTGCCCTTTTGTCTTCTTGCTCCTTCTAAGTTCTTATCCCTCCCCATTTCTGTAAAGGCAGTTTAGTTCTACAGTATGATTTTTTTTTAAAAAATCTCCACACATCTTTGTTACTTAGCATGAGGGAAAAAATATTTGTTTAAAAATGCAAATGCCATGTAAAGTAGAGTAGGTCCTGTGATTATTTAAAGAAAAGCAGTCCTATGGAAACCAGCAATTGTCCAAAGAAAGACTGTCCAGGTTTGGTTGAAACAGCTTCTAAAGATTCTTGGACAACATCAGGTTATGCAACCAGCCCAGATATTACCAGAATTCCAACATCCTTTCCCTCCTACTATGTTGATTTTCACATTTTGAATTTGCATTTCATCGAAATACAGCACTTTACTAGCACAGAGCCAAAACAGAAAATCTATAGGTTTAAATTACAGGCTAAATTTGCATATCCATTTACAAATCAATAAATACAGAACAAAGGACATACAATAACTGCATCAAACTAGCAACTTCTGATCTGCTGGCCACTTCCCTTTTTATTTTACCAATGGTAAAAAGATCCAGATTTTCTGCAAGACTTCATCATCGGGAGATACCATATTTCATATAACATTTTGTTTTGCTTGAAAAAGCCCTTGTCTTTAGAATTTTCACCTTTTAACCTTTACTTTGTGCATATAATGTGCACAAATGGTAATATAAAGGTGCAGCCTAGAGACCTACTATATAATAAGCATGCAGTGCGGTTGGCTTGATTTTGACATAGCATGTTATGTGAACTAAGACAGTTTGGCTTCTAAGTCATGCTTACTGACTAGCTTTATGGGTGCAGTTAATCATTAATGTTAATCAAAATATTGTTTACATGATGTGGATTCCAAGAACGTGGATTCATGGATTCCAACTGATATTTTGCAAATTATATTTCTTTTTTTTTTTTTTTTTTGCAAAGCAGTATTCTTAATTGGTTGTACCTATAGCAGAGAATTTGAATTGCTTGCATAAACATGTCTAACAATTTCTTATATGCAATCCTTTTATATAAATCAGTGCTTCCCAAACTTTTTTCTTCATTACCCGAAGCCACATCAAAAATCCTCTACCCAATGTAAGTAAAACACTTCAAGTCAATTTAAATGTCCATATTGTGGTTGGATAATGGGCTGTGTATTGTTACCCAAAGAAAAATAACTTTTATCCAATTTTGGATTATTTATTCAGGTTTGGGAAGCACTGTCATAAGTAATCTTTACTGCATTCTGACACACAGAATTGGTGCTAAGGTGCTGATATCATGCTGTCTTTTGGCTCAAGAGTAAATAAATTGGTACTCAGAATCTATCTTTACATCATCTGATGTTTCTGTGTTGCAGAACTCTTAATCTATACCAGCAAAACAGTAGTTATGAATACAAACTACATATTGAGCTGAGCTTAGTGAGTTAAGTAATGAATTCATTGGTTAGTTTGAGAGTTCTCTCTGTTTCATTTTGTTTTCTGGAGTATGAAGATACTAGATCTTTTTTTTTACAAGCTTATAAATATTTCTAAGTGTTCATAAATCAAATACATTTTAATATACTGTTTACTATATACCTATGCAACATAGTTTTTATTGCCATGTGTTATAAACACATATTTTGCAATGATTCTAAGGACAATGAGCAGCTTGTGTAAAATGTTTTGCTGCAATTTTGCAACATTGTTTAGATTTTACTTGCCTCTTTGATCCTATCCTGACCTATATACCCTCTCTGTAAAAGATTAAAAGATCTGATGTTGTAACTTCTGCCTTAAAGGCACTTTATGGTCAGTAGACTGGTATAAAAAGCAACTTACAGCATAAGCAGGAGAATGCTTTTGGGTAACTGAGACGGGGGCACAAACTAAGGGAACTTTAACATTTTGGAGTCTTGAAATCTTAGCTACACTGAAATTGTGGGAGGAAAGAAAGTGCTTTGTGTGTGTATCTGTATGTGTTCATAGATCCAGTTAGACATGTGTATATGTATGCTCTCTCCTAAATTGTCTAACATTGCAAGCAGATTCCAGGACTTTCTTCTGTCATGGATTTATATAAAACTACCACTTTAAAATGTCTACCAAAGGGAATAGACAAAATCAGCTAAACGGATGGAATGGTTGCTAAAGAAGATAAAGATGTCATCCTGATGAATCTGGCATCTTCCTTGAGCCTTATATACTGTTGGCCTGCTTCTTTGTCTTTGCTGCAATTCCCGTGGGATTTCCATTGAGGCTGGATCAAATTTCAATGCTAACTTCTGATACAAATAGCTGTACTTGCATAGCCATTCCTGATATTTTTCTGAATTTGCACAACATGCTAAAATAACTTCAGCACTGTGGTTGACTTGTTTGTGGCTAGCCAGTGCAATTATTTGAAGGTTTAATATGCAATATGAACTCAGACAGTTCGATAAATTCAATTCATTATGGTACAGGAGAAAAGGGGGAATTCTGTTTCTATGTGGCATACCACTTCTGAAACTATATTTATCAAGTCCTATGAAAATTACTTGTCTTTTAGCAAAAAAAAATAGATTAGCAATTGTGTATCTCAATGCTGTCTTGCATCTTTTACAATAGATTATAGTTCTGCCAAGCTTATATTTAAGATATACATTACCATTCCATTAAAATATATATAAAGTGTTCCCAAGAGTGACATTATGTCATACTGTATTTCTAAAAGGTCTTAGATGCTTTTCAGTTACTTTGAAAATTAATATTTTGATAATTAACCCCCTGGATATTTGTGAATTATTTTTATATTTAACATAAAACTTTAATAATGGCATTCCATTTTCTTTTCTTTTAATCTATGCTGAGAGAGAGATTTTTTTATATGGCCCTGCTATAAGTCCAGGGAACCACATAATTGGCCCAATATCAGAAGTTCTGACAAACTAGGAATAAAGATGGAACTGAAAAATTCCAGTTGCTAAAAGTTTTGAAGAAACAAGATGAAAAACTGCAAGATCTTGGTACCTGTACAAATAATAAGCCTTGGGGGGCAGAATTCATGCTTAATGTCCAGCATATTAGTATTGCTTAAAGATTGGACAGATGGACTGCAGTGACTCTGGGAGTTAGAGAAATTAAATGAAAACTATTTCCTAGACTGATTTCTTGAAACTGCCTTAAAAACTGTTAAAACACATTTTATAACTACATAACAGGTAGCAGACCTCCAAGAAATTGTGAAATTATTCCAACCCAGTGGTGACTAACCTTTTGGGCTCCTGTGCCGATAATTGCGTGCGCGCTTGTCTGCTTGTCCTCGCATGCCATCGCCTAGAAGGCAATATGTGCAGCCCCCCCATGCCTCCTGTGCATGTGCATGGAACCTGCACAAACCATGCTGCATGCTTCTGCGCATGCACATGCAATCTGCGTGACCCCGCTGCATGCTTCTGCACATGTATGTCTCCTGCTTGCCGCCATGACCCTGCACATGTACACCAGATACCTGACAATCAGCTGTTGGGCAGGCGGTGCGCATGCATGCGCAGTAGACCTTTTTTGGATGAGTGCTTGTGTGCCAGCAATTATGGTTCTGCATGCCACTTCTGGCACATGTGCCATAGGTTCACCACCACGGTCCCAACCTGACTAAATAAGGACTGAGTTTGATACCCTACGTGTTTTTGTTTTATTGTATTGTGGGAAACCAGATGATTTTGAACTATTCAATATATTTGTAAAAATCATGCATGGTTATGTGAATCCAGACTTTTTTTCTTTTCTTTTTTTGTTTTGTTATACTTTATCAAATAGTCAAAAGTCTTCCCACTGTCACATGTTGTATGTAAATTGGCCACTTTTAGATGGGTGAACTTTAACTCCTAGAATGGATTGCAATTATCATATTAGCTATGAAATGTTGGGAACTGAAGTCCACCCATCTTAAAAGATTGAGAAATACTGGATAGATAAAGAGTTTGGAAATCTGGTTTATTTGAATAAAGGAAAAATAATAATCTAATTGTTTGTTTTGACTTAATTCCTGATTTGTGAGGAAAATATCAAGTTAAGGATCCCAATGTGGCAAAAATATGGCATTTTCCAGATTTTGTCTGATTGTTTCTCAGGAGCATGTGTACTTTGGTTTAATTCACTTTCCCAGTTTAATCATGTTCAGGGTAGATTAGGAAGAAAGGTTATGAGTTGTTCAAAGGGTCAAATTTGACACAGAATAGTTCTACAACTTATTCATTCTACATTCTGCAGTTTCGTCAAAATTGTAATGGTGAAATCAGAAAAAAAAAACCAAAAATGTTACTGTAAATATGTGTCATTTCCACCATCTTTGCAGAGATGTTTGCAGAAAAAGTCTTGTTTTTACACTGTGAAATTACTAACTATAGTAATGAAGTCAAGAATGTGCCTCAATTTTCTCATGTGAATAAAGGAAAAAAAAACACATTACATCATTCCTAGATGATGATTTTCCAGAGTTGATGTGAATATTTGATAAACCAATTTTTTTGCTGTTTGAGAAATACAGTAGAATAGAATTCTTTATTGACTAAGTGTGATTGGACACACAAAGAATTTGTCTTGATGCAAAAGCTTTCAGTGTACATAAAAGAAAAAATACATTCAAATATAAATTTAAGTGAATCTGGCTTCCCCATTAATTTTGCTTGTCAGAAAGTCATAAAAGGTGATCAGGTTGCCAAGTGTGTGCATTTTGATCATGTGACCAACAGGGATGCTGCAACAGTTGTAAGTGTGAAAATGATCATGTCATTTTTTTTCAGTGCCATTGGAACTTTTAAACAGTCACTAAATGAATGGTTGTAAGTTGAGGACTACTTATACATAGTTTAATTATTGTTGTCATGTAGATAATTTTGTAGCATATATGGTTTTGTACTTTTCAGAAGCTTAAATAAAGAAGATTCATTTATGGTCTGCAAAATAACCATATGCTTTTGAAGACATAAGTTATTTCTGATAAAATGATTATGCATTGAGCTGTGAGGATCTTTATGTTACATGATATCCAATAAAGTATACAATATTTTTGTGACATAATTTTTAGATATCCTCTATGAATATTTTCTCTAATTCAAAGGTAGTGTCAGTTTCAAACATGAAACATGGTAATGAAAATTAAGAATTATCCCTGTTGCATGTATTTAAATGAAGCAATTGGGCTTTGTGATGTAAGTTATTTTCATTTTTAAAAGTCTTTTCTGATCTTGTCAGGTATAAGTCCCAAGAATTATTTCGCATCTGAAGTCTTATTGAGAATTCAAATCATGTTAATCAACTCATTGCTTCTGCATTTCCATCTCTCCAATAACAATATACACTGCTCAAAAAAATAAAGGGAACACAAAAATAAGACATCCTAGATCTGAATGAATGAACTGTTCTTATTAAATACGTTGTTCATTAGTGCTGACAACAAAATCACACAAAAATTATCAATGGAAATCAAATTTAGCAACCCATGGAGATCTGGATTTGGAGTTACACTCAAAATTAAAGTGGAAAAAAACACTACAGGCTGATCCAACTTTGATGTAATGTCCTTAAAAAATGTCAAAATGAGGCTCAATAGTGTGTATAGTCTCCATGTGCCTGTATGATTTCCTGACAATGCCTGGGCATGCTCCTGAAGGTGGCAGATGGTCTCCTGGGGAATCTTCTCCCACACCTGGACTAAAGCATCCCCCAACTCCTGGACAGTCTGTGGTGCAATGTGGCATTGGTGGATGGAGCGAGACATGATGTCCCAGATGTGCTCAATTGGATTCAGGTCTGGGGAATGGGCAGGCCAATCCATAGCATCAATGCCTTCGTCTTGCAGGAACTACTGACACACTCCAGCCACATGAGGTCTAGCATTGTCGTACATTAGGAGGAACTCAGGGGCCAACCACACCAGCATATGGTCTCACAATGGGTCTAAGGATCTCATCTCAGTACTTAATGGCAGTCATGGAGGGCTGTGCGGCCTCCTAAAGAAATGCCCCCCACACCATTACTGACCCACTGCCAAACCGGTCATGCTGGAGGATGTTTCAGGCAGCAGAACATTCTCCACGGTGTCTCCAGACCTGTCACGTCTGTCACATGTGCTCAGTGTGAACCTGCTTTCATCTGTGAAGAGCACAGGGATGCCAGTGGCAAATTTGCCAGTTTTGGTGTTCTCTGGCAAATGCCAAATGTCCTGCATGTTGGGCTGTAAGCACAACCCCCACCTGTGAATGTCAGGCCCTCATACCGCCCTCATGGAGTCTGTTCCTGACCATTTGAGCAGCCACATGCACATTTGTGGCCCACTGGAGGTCATTTTGCAGGGCTCTGGCAGTGCTCCTCCTGTCCCTCCTTGCACAAAGGCGGAGGTAGCTGTCCTGATGTTGTTGTTGCCCTCCTACGACCTCCTCCACGTCTCCTGATGTACTGGCTTGTCTCCTGGTAGTGCCTCCATACTCTGGGCACTATGCTGACAGACACCGCAAACCTTGCCACAGCTCGCATTGATGTGCTATCCTGGATGAGCTGCACTACTTGAGCCACTTGTGTGGGTTGGAGACTCCTTCTCATGCTACCACTAGAGTGAAAGCACTGCCAGCATTCAAAAGTGACCAAACCATCAGCCAGAAAGCATAGGAGCTGAGAAGTGGTCTGTGGTCACCACCTGCAGAACCACTCCTTTATTGGGGATGTCTTGCAAACTGCCTATGCTTTCCACCTGTTGTCTATTCCATTTGCACAACAGCATGTGAAATGGATTGTCAATCAGTGTTGCTACCTAAGTGGACAGTTTGATTTCACAGAAGTGTGATTGACTTGGAGTTCCATTGTGTTGTTTAAGTGTTCCCTTTATTTTTTTGAGCAGTGTATATCCAACAATATCCAGCTTTGTGAGGAGAAAGTGGAAGTCAATGTATGGACAAGTTTTCAAGTAAAAACACTACTCTGGGTACACAGGCATCAGAAAGTAGACAGTGATCCATAAAACCCTCGAGATAATTAGTAGGTAAAACCTACTAAAGTAATCATTTGCTTGAAAAAAGACTTGAATATCTACGGAAGCTAGATCAGCATGCTTGTGTGTGTGTGGTTTCTAAGAATTATCTGAAGAAAAGAAAACGTATTTGGATTTTTACCCTGGTCAAAACTCTTGAGGCAACCTTTTTGAAAGATTCCTTAATGTTATGTAGTTCATGCTACCATATGTTATATTTTTAAGGGCAGGGGAAGGAAAAGTACTGTTTTTGAAGGTTCTCTTAAAAAAAAAAAAAAACACCCATAGGTACTTCTTGCTCTGCGACTGTTTCCTGCGTGTGTGTGTGTGTGTGTGTGTGTGTGCGCGCGTGTTTCTGTGTACGCGCGCGCGTGTGTATGTTATCAGGAGCAGGAAATAGGAGCTGGAAGAGCGAGCGAGCGCAGAGGCTATTCCAGGCTACCGAAGGGAGGCGGAGGCGGAAGGGGACCATTTTAAATCATTTTTTTTTCCCCCGTAGCAATAGCGAAATCGCCCTTTAATTTTTGGCCACGGGGAGGTGTGGCAAAGCTGCCTTAGGCCACAAAAGGTGAAGGCACCACGTGGGATGCATTATGGTGTTGCCAGTCTGACGGCGGCACATTTTGTGGTGTAAGACTGGAGGAGGGGAAAAGGAGAGGGCCGCTGGAAATCGAGGAGGGATAAGAGCCCGAGGAAGCAACAGCAAAGGAGGAAGAAAAGCACCGGAGAAGCTCCCCCCCCCCCTTTACCCCGCACCCATCTCCTGCAAGCACCTCCCCAAAACAGCCACTTCCATGGTCTACAGATGCTAAAGATGGATTTTCTTTGTCAAGCAAACTGGGAAGTGATGTAAGTCCAACCCCCATCTCCTAATCAGGATCAGCCGGGCGAACGGGGAGGGGGTTTCGTAACGGAGCAGGGGAGTTTTTGAGGGGTCAGAGTGGTGCTGCCTCCCCGAGAATGCGCTCGCTTAGGTTGCAGCCGAGGATGCTGCCGTTGCTCTCCCGGGAAAGGAACGGTCCATGATTCTCCCTAGAGGGTTGGGGGGAATCGCCGGGTAGCAAACTGTGCGCCCCGTAGCCTCGGCCCAGCGCCTCGAGTCTCCGGGGAAAGGGGTGGGAGGGAGGGATGATGCGCGATTGTTCAGCAGAGAAGCAAGCGCTTCCCCATCGTTATTATCGTTATTTGTATCATTCCTCCTCCCTACCCCATCTATATTTCTGAACCCCATTATTCTCTTCCCTGGATTTCTTTCTTTTCGGATCAGCTCCCCTCCCCCTGTCGTTTCTCCCTCTCCAAAAGCTAGAAGGCTAAAGCCCTCATCTAATATTTATGTTGACTATCCCTTGCTAAATCAGTTCTCACCCTTTCCTCAATTTCATGTTACCCATTCAACTTTGCTTTCCATTTTATATCAGGTTGGTGCTCCTGTCTTCCACCCCCTTTTTCCCCAGAAGGGCCTGTGATATTCCATTCCCACCCCCATCTTATTGCTGACTAATCTAAATTAATTGTGTTTTTTCCCCTCTCCCCAATTTGTAATTGTACACCTCTTCTCCATTAGATTGGGTTGTTCCCTGTTAATTGCTTTCCTGATCCATAACCTCCCTTTTCCTTTCTATTTACCTTTCTAATCCTAGGACCTGTGTAACTCTTTCTTAATCCAATTTTCTGTATTAAATTATGTCTAAAAAAGCTCAATAATTTGACAGTATCCAGGATTGGAAAGGTTGGAAATAAAGTAGGAGGAGGGTAATCAGTAGGGATGGAGCACCCAACAAAGGGGCCAATGTCATTAAAGATATAGTTGTTTTTTAATGGAAAACATAACTAAAATATCCATGAGATATATAATCTATTTTATGGCCACTTTCCCCATTACTTGCCATACTGATGGTAGGAATTGTGCCTCTACATTCCCTACTGTATTTACTGCCCTTTCCATCTGCTGTTCCTGTACTTTCCCTGCATGCCATCTGGGCTTTGTTTTCTCCCCCCCACACATTCATTCCTTTTCCTAGTTTGCCTGGCTTTTGTGAGCCTCCCTATATTTTTTAATGCAGACTGTACCCTCATTCTATCTCATACACAATTTTGGTCTGTGTCTTGATACTTAATCTTAGATTTGTTCCCTGCCTACTCTTCTAATTAATCAAAGTCAGTATGTGAAACTAAATAAGAACTCCAGATGAGTTGTGTTGAGTTCCATAATGGAAAAAAGGCAGAGCAGGAACATATTAAATAAGGAGTAAATCGACCTATATTGATCTTCTAGTTTGCAGTTAGGCTGCAATCCCATTGAATTCCAGGGGTGCTCTTCCCCCGATTCCACATCATGCAGCTAGAGGATGGATTGTTTGTTTGATTCCTCCCATTGCTGTCATAATTCTTCCAGCAAGTTCCTTCTGCTTTTCCATTTGTTACATAACTTTTAAACCTATTCCCCATTCTACCTAATCAAATTCTACCTTATTAGGGTTCAGTCTTCAGACACTGATTCTGAAAAGATGCTGAGAATTTGCTGAAAGTTTTTGCTTGTCCTGAGGTATAAATGTGTGGCTTCCTTTCTATTTCATAACCCCAGAGGCATCTAATGCCCCTTATTTCATGGATGGGAACTTGTAAGGAGGGACCAAGATGATGATGGGTGTTTGTTTGTTTTGCTCATCTTTTTCTCTGAGCTTGATGTTGACTTTACTATGAGGCAATGGTAAAATAGTTGCCTCTGGAGGCCAACTTTAGATTTTGTGAATAGCAGAAGGTAAAGCAGCAAATGTAATTTCTAGGGCAGGGGTCCTTTAATCATGGCAACTTTAAGACTTGTAGACTTCAACTCCCAGAGTTCCTCAACCAGCAAAGGAACTCTGGGAATTGAAGTCCACAAATCTTAAAGTTGCCAAGGTTGAGACCCCTGCTCTAGGATACAATCTGGCGGGACAGTCCCCTCTACAAGTTATGTTGATATGAATGGGGCACCTATTTAAGGGCATCTTGTGGTTCTGTTTTCAGTGTTGATTACTTCACACAATACTATGAAGTCCACAATTCTTGCAATTTTGAATGCCCAAATAGGCAGCTTAGTTAAAGAAGTGATAAAACTGCATCCATGTACCTGACATTATGGAGCATTAAGGAAATTACTTGGGTATGCCTTTCTCCAGTATGCCATCAATGGGATGAGATTATACAGGGTGTTTTTTCTCTCACATTCTCCCTTTGTTTTGTTTTAGTTTTTTCCTTTCAGTAATTCTTGGCCTTCTATAGCCATCTATGGTCACTAAATCTCTTTATTGTATGTTTTTAAAATAGTAATCTTGTTAAATATTATAATTAAAAAGATAAAAATTAATACAAGAAAAAAATAAGAACACAGTTTAAGAAGAAAAAAACCATATAAACAAATGACTTTCCTTTTATTGTAACAAATATAAACAATTTTAGTAATTTATCAACTTTTAAAATACAGCAAATCTCTTCTTCCCATATCTCTTCTGTTAGTTATAAAAATATCCTTAAAACCTTGTTATTCAGTCCTAGTCAGCAAAACTCAATTATAGGAGATAAGAGAGATAACATCTATTTTAACCCTGATCAAATAAAACAACTTTATATTCCTTCCTTTTAGCAATCTTTAATCCCTTCAAACAATGTCCCAAAACTTTATTTCTTTTCATTTTTTCTTTGATCCTTCTCACAAAATCCTTTAAGAGTTTAACAAATCCCTTTTGTAAATCCAGTGTAGAAAATTATCTTTTGGTTTGTTATTTACATATTCCTTTTAATTATTAAAACATCCAGTTTCATTTGTTCATCCAGTCTGGCATCTTTTTCTATCTACATCATTCTTGTCACCTATCATATTTAAATCCAGTTTTAGATCTGTCTCAGTCTTGTTCAGGAAAAGTTGTTTCTCTTCCATATTATTTTTTAAACACAGTATATCTATAAAGGCAGACACTGTTAAAATTAATTCCTGCATCAATTATTCCCAGATATTCTTATGCTTCCCTCTAGTATCCAATCTTCAGAGTTCAAACCTATCATTTTTTTAAAACAATTAAAAACAACTGCTTTCCCATGGGAAGGATCTTTTTTTTGAAATTCAGAGTCTTATTTCAAATCCATCCAAACCCTTAATCTGTTTGTAATTTTCAAAAAACAGTGTCCTCACAATTTTTTTCCTGTTTATTCCAAAAAGAGTGAATGTTTTTTTAAAAAGTAAACTTTTATTTATTTATTGTTGAAGGAAATGTATACAGTTCTGTAAAATCTGTCATTTCCAAAGTTCCTAATAGCTGAAAAATCGTCAATAAACTATTTCTAAAAGTTTCTAGAAAACAGAAGTATATTAACCCTGGGCCAACTATGATTTGAGTGAAGATGGCATTCTCCGCTCCCAGAACTCTAAACCTGCCAGATCCCAGTGTTTTGTTACCTCCTTATGGAGAGCAACTCTCTGGAGCACTTGTGGGAGATCTCAAGTCTTCTCTTTTTCTGGAGAGGAATCCTAATGAGTTTATCTATTCACAAATTCTTGATTCCATTGGAGTTGTTGGCTCCAGTCTCTTCAATGGAGCTTTTCAGTTCAACATTTTTTCTCCAGAAGTGATCTTTACTGTACACCTTGACTTCTGGAGCAGAGTTTTCCCTCTAATTTCATTTTTTGTGTACTTCTTCAATATTTAATATTACTACCTTTATTTTGATATCTTCTGATTTTTATTCTTGTTGGTGTAGGAGATTAGGAGGAAGAAACAAAGCGGAGTCATGGTTCTAAGATAGTGAAGTTTAAAGAGGACTGACAGAAGTTCATGAAAGTAGCCAACTATGACTCAGGCTTTTATGTCGCATCCTCTCATCTCCAATGTCAAAGGGTAATCTCAAATGTTAACCTTTTGATTGTGTCACTTATGTGCTGGATATGGAGAAAAGGATCATTTACAGTTTCTTTTTGCAGTTGGGAAATGGATCATTTCAGAACATCTGTGTGGATTTAGTGGGGAGACCTGACCAGTCTAGACTCTCCAATCTATATGGTTTGGATTGTTAAATGTGCATTTCTTATATGCCTATTTTCCACATTTAATATATAAATGGAAGGAATGGTCTTGGAACACAATCTTGGGAAGTGTTCCTGGATTTTATCTGGATTTTTCCATCACATCATGTGGATTTTTATATTGGCTACAAATCTTGGCTTTCCTTTTCTTTTATTCACTTATGCAAAATTTCTTGTACTTAGAATATCAAAAATAAACTTGAATGTACTATGTTGTAAATTATTTGAAGTATACAAAGAAGACAGGTGGTTAATTACTGGACGTTTATAGTACTTTGAGAAGATTTGTTATAAAGTGCTTCTTTATAACAAAATCCCCTCTCTTAGTCAACAGTGCCCTCTGTATATATGATGTATACATTATATTATAGATGTTTTCGTAGATTTTCATGGGTACAGAAATGTAGGTCTAAGTATGTTCGGGTCTTTTCCCGTGTAAGATTAAGAGTATCTTGGCAACGTTTCAGCAAGGTCCCACTCGCCATCCTCAGGCTGGTGCTTTTGACTTTGTGCCAGTGCAAACAGTGATCGGAGCTGCTGTCTCTCTATAAATACTGTTGGGGGGGGGGGGCTGGTGTGCTGGTCTGGTTGGCTGTGCTGCTGCCTCTTGATTGGTTGATGGAGTTGATGTTGGTGTAATGGGCTGTGTGATGGCCTTGTGAGTTTTGTTGTGGAAATATCCTGGATCTTGTGCTTTAATCTCCTGGGTCGTTTGTCACCACACAACCCATTACCCAAGCCATTACAACACAGGAAGCTAATGGAAAAGAGATCAAAACACAATAACCCAGGAGATTAAAGCACAAAATCCAGGATATCTCCACGACAAAACTCACAAGGCCATCACACAGCCCATTACACCAACATCAACTCATCAACCAATCAAGAGGCAGCAGCACAACCAACCAGACCAGCACACCAGCCCCACCACCAGTATTTATAGAGAGAAGGCAGCTCCGATCACACACTGCTTGCACTGGCACGAAGTTGAAAGCACCAGCCTGAAGATACCGAGTGGGACCTCGCCGAAACTTTGCCAAGATACTCTTAATCTTACATGGGAAAAGACCCAAACACACCTCGACCTATATGCTATAGATGTGTCTGGCAAGGCATTTATATATTCTAACAGATGATATTCTCCCATCATTTGTCTGTCTGCAGACTCCTACATTCTACCTAAGTGTTTAACCTGGTGTTGTCATGTCTTAAAACACCAGCTGTTTCCCTTTCCTCTCCCATTTTTTTTTCATCATGTCTGGTGAAGCGCTTTTAGCTTGCATGTTATTTTAGAAACTTCAGTTGGCCTAATAAGAATGTTACCTTAAGATGGCGTAGGTGTTTTTATTTTTACTTCATTACTTTTATTTTGCTTTGCTTTATATATTTATAAATGCAGCTTTCCTAAGGATACATTTTTGTATATAGCTGCCATTTTTTCTGTTTCAGTGTTGGAGATCAGAAATCTAAGGTTTACTCTGATCCAAAGATTAATCTGAGGAATGGGTTCAAAGCTACTCATATTGAAAAATGCAACCCATAATGAATATACATGTATTATAGGGATATAAGTCTTTTCTTTCTTCTAGGTTTAAAATAAACCATTGTTTTACTTAGATTTGTACTTTTTCCATTTTTTAAAAAAATATATTATTCTCCAGACATTCTCCCCAAGCTCTCCGATTCTCAATTATGTGTTCCTTGCAGGTATGGATAGGCTTTGCTTTAACTGAATGTATTTAAATACAGATCCCAACAGTAACTGCAACAATCCTTTGCAAAGCACAATTTTAAAAATAAATGATTGAATGGTAAAAGAAAATGACATTTACCTGCAGCAGAAAATAGCACGTGTGCATGTGCATGCATTTGTGCCAATAGTAGAAAAAAATATAAGTTTTATCTGGTACTTTGTTTATTGAAGCTACAGCTTTTTCTCTTACCTGGAATGACCTTGAAATTGTAGCATATTGAATTAGCTGGTTGGGTTTGCAAATCTAAATAGCTGTTGACTGCCAGTAAATTTAATTTGGACAGCTTCAGTTTTTAGAATTAACACTTTTCCCTTCCATTACTATCTCACCTGTATTGCCATCTTCAAATGCAACCAAGATAGCTCCATGCGATGTAGCTTTAGACAAGTTACCTGAGCTGAAACCTGGAGGGTTAATATTACACACACACACACACACACACACACACACACACGTTTGGTGGCAGGGATAGATCACTTGGGAGTTCTGAGTACTGAGTAGTTCCTTTATTGTTGTTTCTCTCCTACAAACAGAAGCTTGCCAGACTACAGCAATTATATGTTATAACTAGTATACTAGTGTATAAGGTATATTCTGTGACTTATAAGGGAGGATTCAATTGCCCTCTGGGAATCGGCCAATCTCTCCTATGATTCCTGATTACATTCCACTACATCAAGGGTGTCAAACATGCGGCCTATGGGCTGGGTGTGTCATGCGCTGGTAATGCCCATCCCTATTTTAACAAGGGGGGAAGTCATGATACATCACGTGACAACACCATGATGATGTGAGTTTGACGCCCCTCATTATTTCTTCTATTTTTTTTAAAAAAAATTGTGATAATAAACCTCAATAAATATATAGCATGGGCTATTCAACCATCTGATCTTTAATTAATAAGAATGAATTGTTAAGAATGGTTTTAAAAAGTTGTTGGTAAAATTTACAAGGAATAAGAAAAAAAAATGTAGTCAAATTCAACATTTTGTAAGAATCAAAAGATAGAAGTAAGTCTTGCTCTTCCAAACTATATTACAGGACAAAATGTTTGTCATTGCTAATAAAACGATAAAATCTTCAAATAGTACCCATGTCTTCCCCAAAGTACGCCTACCCCGAAAGTAAGCCCTTCCTAATCTTTTGGGGTGGGCCTAATATAAGGTTGCTATGATCAGCTCAGGAGGCAGCCCTTCCCTTCCCTGCTTACCTTGGCCCCTTAGCTGTGGCCCGCAGATCAGCTGATCCAGCAAGAGTCAGGAGTTCTGTCTCTTCAGGTGCCTGAAGATGTTTCTGATGATAAGGCAGAAAGCCAAGTGGCCTGTCAGAATTGGCTGCTCCCCCTGCCTTTACCCAGCTGCAGCTGCTGCTTGAGAAAAGGATGAAAAGGCAGACAGTTCTAAAAGATTGTGGGATGCATGTGCTTATGTAGAAGCAAGGTGCAGCCTGTCCCTTTCAAGCAATCGTGTCTGTTTGTGTGTGTGTGTGAGAGAGACAGAGACAGAGACAGAAAGAGAGACAACGGAGGGGAGTAACAAGAATTGCAGGCAATGCTGTTTGAAAGGGTTTCCTCTCTTATCGTTTTTCTCTCTTACACACACACCAACACAAACGCACACAGAGAGACATTTGTTGAGAAATGGCGGAGGGCAGGCAACTAAGGTGGCAAGGCTCAGCGTTTGGACTCCAGCACACTCTTGTATCCATGGGCAGCAGCTGCACATGCATGGTGCCTCCAGCTCACTGAGTGTGGCCTGATGATCTCGGTTGACGGCAGCTCTGACCCAACCATGGATGCCAATGTTGCAGGCAAGAACCGGCTATGCTGATCCTGCTTCATGGCCACACAGACAGAAACCGCACTGGCCACTGCTTTACATGGGAAAGGAGGCACTATGAGGGAGCCCATTTGTTGCATTGGTTGGGCGGGTGTTGCCCATGCAGGTGCTGGGCCTCGGAGTGCCACCCTGAGGAGGTGCCAAGCTAGAGGCAGGGGTTGATCAGTCCCCTTACCTGGTTGCCTTCCCTCAACCGTTTCTTTACAAATGTCTCTCTCTGTGTGTGCATGTGTGTGTGTGTCTGAGAGAGAGAGAGAGGGAGAGGAATGGCAGAGAGGAAACCCTTTTAAACAGTGTTGCCTGCAATTCTTGTTACTCCCCTCCATCGTTTCTCTTCTCTGTCTCTCTGTCTCACACATACAGACATTTGATTGCTTGAAAGGGACAGGCTGCGCATTGCTTCTACCGTAAGGCTCCGCTCCAAGTCTTCAGCATATCCCAGGATTACAACACTGAAGGCTCAGCAGGAAAATGAGTAGAGGGATTTTCCTGCTTGTCCTCCTTTTCTCAGTCTCTGCTGAGCTTAAGAAAAGGAGCACAGGCAGAAAAATCCCCCTACCCATTTTCCTGCCAATCGCCAAAAAAGCTTCCCCCCAAGCCTTCAGCGTATCTCAGGTTTGCAACCCTGAAGGCTCGGCAAGGAAATGCTGTTTAGAGAAAACATCAGCAGAGAAACAGATCAGCAGAGCTGCTGCCCTTTTCTGAGCCTGAACGTCCTCCACAAAACAGCTGAGCTGAGCCTGCATGTCTTCGTTAAACAGGTTTTGTTTTGCGGAACTGTTTAACAAAGACATGCAGGCTCAGCCCAGCTTTTTTGTGGAAGACATTCAGGTTCTGTAAATGATGCAGGCCAGCTGTTTGGTAAGACCATGGAGGTGCTTCCTGATACTGGAAAAAAAATGGGAAAAATATAAGACTTCCCCAAAACTTCCCCAAAACCTGGTGTCTTTTCTGGCAGTCTAAAAAATAAGACTCAGTCTTATTTTCGGGGAAACACAGTAGGACAGTGGTGGTTAACCTTTTTTGGTCTCCTGTGCCAAAAATTACACACTCGTTAGTGCGCACACACTTGCGTGCTAGCACTCAGAATGCAATTTGAACCCCCCACGCCTCCTGCACATGCACACGCAATCCCCCTTCCATGTCACCCCCTGCCACTGCCTTACCTGCACTGTGCCTCACAGCTGATTTTTCGGTTGGTTTGAGGCCTTTTTTGGCCTCCCAGAGGCTTGGAAAAAGCCGCTACAAGGCTTCTCAGGCCAAGTAATATGCCTGTTTTGACACTTCCGGTATTATAGGAAGTGATAAAACAGACCTATTCATCCCGAAAAGCTTTGTAGTGGCTTTTTCAAAGCTTCTGTGTGGCCAAAAAAGACCTGAAACTAGCAGAAAAATCAGCTGTTTGGCATCACAGTGGTTGAACATAACATTGAGAGGAGCTGGTGCAACTAATGAGTTTAACAGATACTTATGATACAGGGACAACAAAGAGTACAAAAATGTTAAAAAAACATAATGCAAAGTTTGATTAAAAAAGTGTAAAATCTTATGAGAAAAATAATTCAGACAATCTCACTGGTAGCCTCTCCTTTAAAATTTGCTTTAATTTTAGAAACAACTACAGTAAGAAAAATGCAACTACAGTACCATCCATTTATACTCCATGAACAGATCAAAGACATACCAAGAACTATTTGGTGAAGCTGGAACATGCCATTGTTGATATCTCTACAGGGAAAAATAAAAACTGACCTCAAGAATAAGGGACACCTTCTTTAAAAATGCTAAGAATTTGGAATGGTCATGCATAATGAAGAACATATATTAGAGCATATAAATATAGGCTAGTTCTCAACTTATGACCACAATTGGAACCAGAATTTCCATTACTGAGCAAAGTCATTTTAAGACTTTACAAACTTTTCTGCCTCTATTGTTAAGCAAATTACTAAAGAGCATCATGTGGTTGTTAAGCAAATCCAACTTCTCCCATTGACTCTGCTTGTCAGTAACTAGCTGGAAAGGTGACAAATGGTGATCCTATGGCTTTGGGATGCTGCAACACTTCTAAATACACACTGGTTGCTAAAGTGCCCAAAGTTTGATCATGTGCCCATTGGGATGCTGTAACAGTTGTAAATGCAAGGATCAGACCTAAGTATTTTCACTGCGGTTGCTAAACAAATGGCTTTAAGCTGATGACTACCTGTATATAAACTGTTATTCAGCTGTCACATTGAGACAGAACAAATAAAAAAACCTGCATAATAAATTGGTTGCAAAACTTTAAAGAAACGGTTACAAAAAAACAATGGGAAAAATTATGAAACAAATGTATAAAATTTGCTCCAAGTAATAATTTATGAAAAACTTTGCATAAAATATATTATAGATGTTATACAACTGTGTCAATAATTCCTAAGATAGATAAATCATATGTTAATTAAAGTTGAAAATGCTATAAAATAGAAAGAACATAATTGTGTGGCAGACATGTAACCCGCATGTCCACCCTGAAAAGTATGACAGAAATATAGAGCAATATTCAGAGAAATCAAATATAAAATAAAACTGCAATTCTCATTAGGCATAATTCCAAAACGTATAACAACATATAATTTACTAAGATACATGTTTAAAGTGGAAGGATAAATTTACCACATTAGAAAAGAGATATGTTACCAAAGACATCAGACTGGGACATTAAACTTGGAGAATATGCACTAAGGGCAAAATTAACAGCATATATTCACAACAGAAGTTTAATTAAATTTAAGCAAGAATGGCTTCCATTCATACTATATATCCATGATGATGAACCTGTGGCATGTGTGCTGGAAGTGGCATGCAGAGCCATTTCTGCCGGCACATGAGAGGTCACCCGCATGTGTGCGCATGCCCCTGCCAGCTAGCTGATTGTTGATCATCTGCTGCTCATGCATGGGGGGGAGTCTCACGCACATGCACAGAGGTGCACGGCATGTGGGGGTCACACATGCATGTGCAAGGGAGAAGGGGGGGGTCATGTGCACATTGCATTATGGGTGGAGGCATGTGTGTGCATGCACACATGCTCGCTTGCAGACTTTCAGCACGTGATGAGAAAAAGGTTAGCCATCCCTGCTATATATTATGCAACAAGGCAAATATAAGTATCAATAAATGTAGTTTTCTATAGGAAAAGGAACTGTTTAAAGATTTGAAATCAGAGACACACACAAAATTTAAACATCTATAAGTATTGTACATTATTTATTTATCAAACAAATAGTGTCAGATATTGAAAGGAGGACTATTTTGAACTAATTATTTAGCATTCCTCTTTAACTGTATTCTTATAATAGGACTAGTTACACGGACCAGACTGGACTTTTATTTTAGCAATAAATTGGAAAGCCATTGAAAGGATCCTTTCTTGTTCTTTTTTTCACCTGCAAATGATATCCCTGCCATTGCTGTCCTTCATCTAAAGCTGTTATTAGCGATAAACCAAATGTGTGCCTTTAGTTCACAGCCATTGTAAGGGTGAGACTAAAATAACATGCATTTATCTTTAACTGCAGGGCTATGAAAAATAGCCACCTATTCTTCCTCTGGCCTCTTTTGTCTTATTCTCATGCAATGAGCAAATAGTTGCTTTAGAGACAGGCATTGGAAGATGTCCACAAGGTATTGAAAGAAAAGGCCTTCAGTGCCCCTTAGGTGGGCAGCCATCTGCAAGTGTAATGGGAATACCACCTTACCAGCAGGCTTGAAGGAAACTTCAGTCACTGCTCTAGATAGCTTTTATCGATGGGACAAGAATAGGAAGGGGCTCCATCTTGTTTTCCTGTTTAGGCAACAAACATTTCTGGACCAGCTAAAGAAAGTGGGTTGTGCGTCTGCATTTGTTTTTAAAATTTGCATTGTAAGCCAAATGATTAGGAAAGGAACAAACACAATCACTCCCCATACCATTATGTGCATGTAAAGATACATATGGGCTTCCTACATTATAATCTGAATAAGTAATTTAAGTCCTATTATGGTTAAAATGTTCAATATTTTGTGTCATTTCTAATAGTATATGCATAATCTCTCAGAATGAAAGAAAAATAGTTTGGTTTTAAAGGCTGTCTCACAATGGCTGTATTTACATAGTTTTGAAAAAAATCATATTGTCTGTCCCTCTCTTGCAATTGTGACCACTGAAACTGATTATCTAGATCAGAGGCCACATCTATCAAAATCATGCCTTCCACTTTCAAGATCAAGAAATGAATGACAAGAAATTTGCTATCACATAAATGCAAGAGAAAGAGATGTAGGTAAAACTTAAAGCCAGTGTGATATTTAAAAAATAATAAAAGAAATTCTGTGATGTGGACTTTGTGATGTTAATTATCCTTTGCAAACCATTTTATTCTCCTCAAGAGTTTTCCTCATTCTATTTGCAATGTATATGCCTATTTTCTATTTTCACCGTATATTCCTCTGCAAGCTTGCATAAAATCTAGCTGACCAGATTATGGGCTGAAGAGAAATTCCCAGATTCGTTCCTCATTGTCTTAGGAGATTTCAGCAGTGCTAACTTAAGCCAAGAGCTACCAAGATAGTTTCAGCATGTCAAATGTCTTATTAGAGGCAAGAATACTTTAGACCACTGCTACACAACATTAAAAGATGCTTATCGGTCTTTACCATGAGCATCTGTGGGACACTCTGATCATTGTATGATTCACCTTGTACCTGCTTATAAGCAAAGGCTTAAAACCATAAAACCAACAATTTAATCAATGAAGAAGTCTTGGACTGAGGAGCCAGTGTTAAAGCTTACAGGCTTGCCTCGATTGTACAGATTGCAATGTTTTACAACATACCTCTATAGACTTGGATGGACTCACAGATACTGTAACATCATGTGTTAGTTTTTCTGATGACCTATGTGTGCTGACCAGAAACCTGTAAATATATAGTTACAACAGACTTTGGTTCACAGCTGAACTCAAGCAGGTACATCGTGCCAAAGGAAGCCTACAGGAAAGGAGATAGAATGCTGTACAATCAGGCCACAAATGCATTAACAAGGGAGATCCGAATAGCAAAAAGAAGCTGCAAGCTGAAAAGCAGAGGAATCAGCCCTTAGCAAATGAACCAGCAAATGTGTCGAAAACTCTTAAAAATATCACTGGTTACAGCAAACGTTCTTTCCATGCTGAAGGTAATTAACAACTGATAAATGATCTGAATGTGTTTTACTGTGGATTAGAGAGGAAATCACTGTCACCTATCACCATCATCTCCTTCTCAGATATACCAACAGACAAGGCTCCTACAATTGACTCCATCCCTTTGAACCCCCTACCTCTGGTGATCACAGAAAATGATGTGCAAGGTCTATTTCACAGACAAAACCATGAAAAAACACTAGGCCCAAAGTAACTCCTTGCTTGAAAGTCTGTGCTGACCAGTTGGCTCCCATCTTCACCCACATCTAGAGATGTGTTATGTTGCTTCTTGCTTCAAACACCCTACTGTCATCCTAGTGCTGAAGAAACCCTCCATCAAGGAGCTAACGACTACAGGCCAGTTGCTCTGAAATCCATAGTTATGAAAACCTTTTAAAGGTTAGTGCTGGCCCACCTGAAAAACATCATGGATTCGCTGTTAAGACCCCTTGCAATTTGCCTACTGAGCAAATAGATCAGCAGATAATGCTATTAGAACGGCTCTGAACTACATCCTACAACATCTTGAATCTCCAAGGACTTATGCAAGGGTTCGTTTTGGAGACTTTAGCTCGGCATTCAATACCATCATTCCAGATATTCTAGTAACTGAACTGATTCAGCTTGTATGTGGAACACAAACTTTCTAACAGACAGAAAGCAGCAGATGCGGCTTGCAAGCCACATGCAGCTCTTTCATCCCTCTGCTGTGACTCCCTGTCAGGTGAGCCCACCAGCATCATCACGGCAGGAAAGGTTTGTCTGCTGCCTGCTTCGCTGTCTGCCCTGCCACCTCCCAGCTGGAGAGCTACATTTGTTTGCTTGCTGACCACCTCCGAGGAGGGAGCTGCACTCAGGCTGCTTGGGTCCCTACCCAAGCAGGGAGGGGGGAGAGGGAGTGGGAAGGGGAGGTGTCTCCCCAACAGGATCCAGGTTGAAGTTGCCTTATTTTCCATGGTTCTCCACTCCCCCTCCACAGCCCAAGTGGCTGGATTCACACAACACATGAAGCTGGGCAGGAGAGCATAGATAGATGGATGGAGAGATGGATGGGAGGGTGGATGGAGGGATAGATAGGTAGATGGATGCAGGGATGGATAGATAGATGGAAGGATAGATGAGACAGAAAGATAGAGGGAATAAGAGAGATGGAGAGAGAAAGAGACACAAAGATAGATACCCATTTTCCACATAAAAAAAAAACCTGCGAGCCACAAAACCTGGGTAGGCATGGCTGGGGGGTGGCATGAATGGGAGTGACGTCAAGTTGGCCACATCCACCCAGGTTTTCTTTTCTGTGGGAAACTGTCCAAATGGCTCTTTTGAGTGTTTAAGGTTTCAGACCCCTGAGCTAGGCAAAATCACATCAGATACCTATACAATTAGCACAGGGAGCTCCCAGAGCTGTGTCCTCTCCCCACTTCTCTCTCTATACAAACTGATCTCAAGGGATCCCTCTGTTAAAGTACTGAACTTTGCAGATAATACAACAGTGATTGGTCTCTTGTAAGACAACGACGAATTGGCATACAAACAAGTTGAACAACTAACCTTGTGGTGCAGCCAGAACAACCTTGAACTAAATACACTCAAAGCCATAGAAATAGTGGTAGATTTTAGGAGAAGCTCTCCTATTTTACCACTCTTACAAAACTAGATAATGCAGTATCAACAGTAGAGACCTTCAGGTTTCTAGGTTCTATACTATCTCAAGACTTAAAATGGACACCTAACAAAAATATCATCAGAAAAACACAATAAAGAATGTTCTTCCTTTGTCAACTCAGAAAGCTCAGATTGCCTAAAGAGCTGCTGATACGATTCTACAAAGGTATTATTGAGTTTTGCACCTCTATAACTGTCTGGTTTGGCACTGCAACCAAACAAGACAGACACAGACTTCAGTGGATAGTTAGCACTGCAGAAAAAAAATAATTGCTACCAGCCTGTCTTACATTGAGGACCTTTCTTGCACAAGCCAGAAAGAGAGTGTGAAAATATCTACAGACCTCACACATCCTGGACATAAACTGTTTCAACTTCTTCCCTCAAGATGCCATAGGGCAGTAGTAGCTAGCCTTTTTGGGCTCCTATGCCAAAAATTGCATGCACATTAATGCACCAGCACCCAGAATGCAATGTGCACCCCCCCACGCCCCCTGCACATGTGTGCACAATCCCCCCATGCCACCACCTCCATCCCCTTACCCGCACTGCGCCTCACAACTGATTTTTTGGCTGGTTTGAGGCCTTTTCCGGCCTCCCAGAGGCTTGAAAAAGGCCTTTACAAGGCTTCTCAGGCCGAATAATGTGCCTGTTTTGTCACTTCCGGTATTACAGGAAGTGATGAAATGAGCCTATTGGGCCTGAAAAGCCTTACAGAGACTTTCCAAGTCTCCAGGAGGCTGAAAAAGGCCTGAAATTTGCAGAAAAATCAGCTGTGAGGCGCATGCATGCACAATGAGGTAAGTTTGTCTGTGGCTTGCGTGCTGGTACAAGTGGCTCTGGGTGCCACTTGTAGCACGCATGCCATAGGTTCACCATTCTGGCCATAGAGCATTACATGCCAAAACAGTTAGACACAAGGACAACTTCACCCTCCCACCCATGCCATCACTCTGCTAAACAACTAAATTATCTCAAAACTGTCAAATTACCTAGTAGGGCTGTACTACTATTCTTCTTCTCATCTTTCCCATTACCTATTTCTTTATTTTATGATTATCTTACAATTTATATTAATTGTTTTATTTATTATCCCAGTATGATTTATATTGATTGCTTATTTAGTATCCTATGATTATTCTAAGTATTGTATCTTATGATTTATGATGAATGCATTTTTATTATGATTATGATCATTATGTATAACTTGTTGCTTGTAGACTTAGAGCTTATGTACCGGAAACAAATTCCTTGTGTGTCCAATCATACTTGGGCAATAAAGAATTCTATTCTATAAATGTAGATTGATTTCTAGAGACCATATAATAACTGATTTACCCCCCCATTATTAAAGCTGCTTTGATATCTGTAAAAAGGATAAATTATTATCTTTTGACTCTTTGCTGCTAGATCCTGAGCACTAGGATGATTTCTTACAAAGAAAAATATTTATTTTCATGCCTTGGATGAAGCTCTCATAGTGATATAGATACATGAAGATACATGAAGATACACAAAGCAATAGTAAATAGTTCCAGGTGAAACCATGGAGTTTTAGAAAAATGGTAGAAGAGTCATTCTCCCTTAGGCAAGTCTATCTGATAGGATTGTTTTATGTTAAATAGGAGAAATCTATATGTATATTTCCAGAGTTCTCGAAGTAAGTGGGGGGACAATAACAATAATGCTGGTATTTATTTAATTAGAACCCATATAATGATCAAATGAATTTAGATGCAAAAAGATGCTTGTCTAGAGCCTCATGACCAGTGGAAATGTCTACTGTAATTTTTCTCTGAATTTTCTTTTGGTTATCTTATGTAGTATAACTGGGATCTTTTTATTGTTGCTGCTGTTTAGCAACTGGGAATCAGAGAAGTTTAGGGCATTGCAGATCATCTGGAGATCTGTAGTGGAGCTGATCCATCATGTTCTGTCAAGTGATGCAGAATATTGAACTGGATAGGTCAGTGGATTGAGTCTATACAAGTAGTTTCCTGCCTTTTTTATTTTCTAAAGAGCCAGTAGTTATTGGTTGCCTATTTTTTGTTGCTTTATATATGAGAATATGAGCCATTGAGAATAATAAAAAAAATTATTCTTTTTAAAAATAATGAATGATTTTTGTAGTCTCATTTCTTTCCCAATACGCCCACATTAGCCATTTAAAAAAAAAGCCTGCTATAGCGTGCAAATTGCTTTAGCAGCTTGGAGACCCACCTGATTTTATCTTGCTATTGTTCTTCGTGTTCTCTTTTTCCTTTTCTTTTCCTTCTCTATGAGGTTGTCACATTCTGTGCCCTTGACCGAAGTTGTCCAGTTCTTTCAGAAGACCATCTCTGTGTGGGTCTTGACCAGCACACTTTCTTCTTTCCAATACTCATACTGAGAAATCCAGTGCAGCATTTGAGTTTCAGATTTTTCTTTCACTTTTGAGGCAGGGGTTGGATTTTACTGGTTTGGCCCGGTTCTGTCAAACTGGTAGCTCCCAAGATCATCTGGGAGTGAACCGTTTCATTCTGAAGAGCAACTGTTGGGCCTACCTCCCCTCCCCGGCTCCCTACTGACTTTTATTTCCTGTTTTTGAACTCAGCTGCATCACACGGCACAGTGGATTGCCACTTGTCAGCTATTGAAGAAACAGGAAGAGTGCAGGAATATAGGAGACGGTCAGTAGGGAAGCCTCTGAATGCACAAAGCATGCTCACCAAGCCACGCCCACCAAACCGGTGATAAACCAATTTGAATCCCACCACTGTTTTGAGGGGTGACTTATGGAGATAGTGGGTTGCTTGAGAGTTTAGATCCCAGATGTCATTCAGGACAGTATATGATGGCACACAGTCAGATCTGGATTTTTGATGAATAAAGATCCAGGCATGCTCTGACACAAGACCTGTTAGGGGTGAATGAGAGATGTAGTAAGAGTGTTTCTGACAAATTTCATGCTCCCTGAAAACAGTGGGAAGGACATAAGGTCATGCCAAGCAAAGTCCTGTTGGGTCAATTTGTACTTAACTTCCTTCCAAGCACACATTGGTAAGTATAGTAGGCACTTCTAAACTGCTGCAATATGTGATGGGTGGAGATACAGCTGGGGGAGAGTTGGTAGATACAGCTGATAGTTGGTAGATACAGCTGGGGGAGAGCAATCCAGCACAATTTTTCTATACTTACAAATGAAGGGTTAGAAACACAGATATGTACTGGAGTATGACACTAATATAGCATAAATATCTAAAACAGAAATGATATGCTATCAATAGGAAGCACATAGTTTGTAATCAGAAGATGTAAACAAAGCGTGAATAAAAATGTTAATGTAATTTCTAAAGAGTAGCCTTTTTAATATAAATCTTTTGCAATACAATATATCATCTCGTGGGAGATAAAACTTAACATATATTTTGCTAGTTAAATGTCATTAAACTATGATGATTTTATGAGGTACCCTATGGTATTACATTATCATTATTAAGCTGAATTTTTGCATCATTTCTTTATTAGACCTTATCCAGGATCCCAAACAGATATTCTCCCTCAGAATAGCTTTCAACAATTAAAAATCCATTTACAAATATGTACATCTTTTTCTCAGCTTATAACAAAAATGATAAAAAGAAGCTTAAAAGAAGTGAAATGGTAGGGGAAAAAAGTATTTTGATATTTCCCTTATTGCTCTTGTTTCTTGTCACCTCCTACAGCTGGATTTGGCCAAGCATTGATATTTCCTGTTAAATGCTCACTCCTTCCAGTCTGTGTCATGGACTCCATGTTTGAGGATGACATCAGCATCCTTACCCAAGATGCCTTGGCACAGGATGATGAATGGTTGGACAGTCCGAACACCGACCTCTCCAGTGAGATGTGTTCTGCTTCTCACTTTGCTTTCATCACAGCATATGATGACATCAAAAATCGCTTGACAGGGCTAGAGCGGGAAAATACTAACCTCAAACGGAAGCTAAAGATGTATGAGATCAAGGTGAGTGGTAGCTGTTTAAAATAAGGCCAACCAGAAAATAGCATATGCTAATTCAGAGGGAGGGAAATGTTGTTCCGAACATGGGCAAAAATGTAGAATTACCTATTGCTACAGAACATTGACCTCACACAATAGGGATCTAGGGCATCTCTCCTACTTTTTAATGTGTTAGTTCCTGTTATGCTTAGGGCAATCTTCTCCAGCTGCCTATGTTGAGTCTGCAGCTTCAGAAATTTCCAGCCAGAATAGTTTTGGGAAGTTATATTCTAATACCTCTGGAGGATACAAAGATAAAGAAGGCTAGAATAGTCTTTAATTAATTTACTCTTTTTTTATACCTCTTGATCATGCCAAAGGTGGGTAATTGCTAGATGGACCAATGTGCTGACTAGGCATCAGCCAATCTTTTTAATTTTTTCCCTATGAGAAATGTCATATTGTTTCCTATGTACACATGTTGTAAATCTGTTCAGAAGTTTTTCTTAGTTATACAATACCTCCCTCCTTTTGTTTGATTTTTTTATTTTAAATAAAATGAAAGTAACTAAATAAATAGCCTCCTCCTTAAACCATAGCTCTCATATTGTGGCCCACAGATTACTATCTGTTATATAATTAGAAATTTCATGGAAAGACAGTTGAAGCATTGAATATATTTATATTTTATGCAGTATTTGATTTTTTAAAATCTACTTTGTCCAGGCCAGATAACTCTTAGAATCATTTTTCTGTTTTTTTAAATTTTTTTATGGAAGCTAACATTGTAACTCTCTGATATTTAAATATTACGTGCAGATTTACATGTTATTGTTTTCCATTTTGTACAAATATTAGTGAAATATGTATATGTATGTGTGTACATATAGATATATAAACACACAATATTTCCATACACATGCATACTTTTTTTGTATCTGTCCTGCAGTTCCCATTGATCAGTGACTTTGGAGAAGAACGTATGTTCCCAGTTTATGAATCCAAGGAGTCTTCTCTTCTGAAGAGTGAGAAAGCCAACCTCCAGCAGCAGTTGAATCAGTTCCAGCGTGAGGTGAGGGAATTGTCTCAGCAACCTTTGAAAAAATGGATGCACTTAACTTACTGATCTTTTCGTGGAATTTTTCGTGTCATATGGTGGCTTTTACAACCGCCTCATGAACTGAAATATGGTTCAAGGCTGATGCTTTGTTTTGTTTCTTTGATTTTAGTAGTACGTGACTATGACCACATACAAAATTAATAAGAAAATGGCATTCCCAATAGCAGCAGTTGACTGAAGAAGGACTCTCTCTCCATTTTAATTAAGGATACTTTAATGGGGTATATTCATTTGATGTGCAGTTCTTTGTTGTGTTCTGGAATTGTAATCTCTACACATTTGGAAGAAGGTCCTGTACAGTTTCAATTTCAGAAAGCACAGTGAGTAAGTATGTAACTAATAGGAGCAAAGACATAGAAAGAGATAGAGTTTCACATGTCTCAAATCACACCTTCAACTAGGTGAGACCAATGGTACATCTGGATCTCAGATTCCAGGGTTCTGTTTGTACACAAATCTCTCAAATGGCAACAACCCAAAATTGTGCACATAGAGATAGATACAAACGTGTACAAATACACACACATACACGCACATGAGAGAGGACTTTGAATGAAATTCCTTAAGAGAAATTTTATCTCTCTTGTCTTTGCTCCTAGAAATAGATAATTGAGTAACTGAAATGCTAATACTTGTGTTCTGAGTTAGAGTAGGGAGCCCATAGGATGCAATGGATAATATATCAGGGTTAGGGTTAAACAATGCATTTAAATTAGTTATGCAAAATATTTTCTGTATTTTTTTGTCCTGAACAGACATGTACCTAGTAGAATTTTATGAATTTAAAATGAAACGATTTAAGTATTCTATAGGAGTCTTAATTGTTATTTAACTTATCCTAACCAAAGTAATACAGTGGCAATAGAGATAAGAGGACCTAAAATTTCAATTCAATCCTAGAAGATTTATGAGATGATCTTGGGTCAATTGTTGTTTCTCTTACTTCATAAGGCTGTATAGGTAAAATGGAAACTCTCCCTCTCTCCCCTACTCCCTCTGGTATGTACATTCTTTTTCTTTTATTGTATTTTATTTGATCGTTAAATATACAAGTTTTATGTAGTAAATAATCAAATGATTATATAAGAAATAAGAAATAAGAAACCACCAATAATCACAACAAACGGACTCTTTTGGACAAAGAGTCATTATAAGAGTCATTATTAGTTTTGTTTTTATTGTAATTTTATAGATCTTGATACATTACATTATTTCAATGAATATTTTAGTGCAATTATATGTATGTAATATACATAAATTATGAACATTAGATTGTTTAGGAAGTTTAAAGTATTGAAAATAAGGAAAATATAATTTAGCAATAGCAATAGCACTTAGACTTATATACCGCTTCACAGTGCTTTAAAGCCCTCTCTAAGCTGTTTACAGAGTCAGCATATTGCCCCCAATAATCTGGGTTCTTGTCCCTTGTAAAAGAAGGAAGAACACAATCTGGGTTCTTGTTCCTTGTAAAAGAAGCAGCTACAGAAACAAGAATTGGACTTTAGTATCTTACTTGGTTTGTATACAGACTTTTCCCATGGAAGGAGTAGCAGCATTGAACTAATGATTAAATATTGTTGGGATGGGGAAGAGAAAAAGAGAGGGAAGAATTGAAGTGGGAGTGAAGGTACTTCTCTTGTTCTTTAATAATTTGGAATGGGGTATTTTTTGGTATAGTTGAATTCTTCCTTTTTTAAGTTTTATTGGATTTTTATTTTTAAATATACATCAATATCAATGCATGAACAGTGTGGCTTCTGGGTATGATTCATTTTGATACAAACAGCAATAATAATAATAGTTGTTACATTAATCAAACTTATATAATCCTAGTATTGATATACATGATTATTTTAGAGTAGTTATTTAATATTTCAATATTCCATTTTAAATCCAATGATATTATTAAACATACATAGTAATACCACCTTTCAAGTCTAATCTTTCCATCAAATTATTACTTATATTCTATTATATGAAATTATATCTGCTAATATTCTACCTATTTCTTATTTCTACCTCTATTCTAACTTGTAGTCAGGCCACCATTACTAATCCTAGTGTTAATACACATGTTTATATTAAGATATAGTCCTTCATTATTTAGTTGTTCAAAGTGACAATAATCCATTCAAGTATCAGTCATCCTATTATTTAAACATACCTAATAATACCATCTTTCAACTCCAATCTTTGTATCTAGCTATTGCTTTATATAAAGGTGGGTATTCTTATTTCTACCTCTATTCTAGTTTTTAATCAGACCATCATTATATTAGAAAAAAGGGGAAAAAATCATCATAATAATTCTTTTCTATCCATCATCTCTCAATCAGTTTAATGCTACAATTCTTATTCTTCTTTTTTTTTTGCTTGCTTCCTATACTTCTCTTTTGGATCTTTGTCTCTATCAGCATCTGTGTCTTCACTATTCAATCTGAATATTTCTCCCATCTCTATCCTCCTAAAGTGCCAGGTATCCAGCCTGTCCATCCAAACCCCTATCTCCCTTTCAAAAGTATCTTCCAGGTTATCCGATTCCATTTTTAAGTCTCTTAAAGTACTTTTCCCTTGCTTTATTTCATAAGACATTATTATCTTTATCATCTTCCCCTTCTCATCTTCTTGCTTTGTTTACTGGTTTGTCTGTTCTACCTTTTCCTCCATTCTTTCTACTGTCTCCTCTCTTTCCTGGACTCTTTGATCTTCATTGATTAACAGTTGTAGCATATTTTCTATTTCCCCATTTATACCTTGCATTAGGTTCTTTATCTCTCTGAGATTCTTTGTTATAGTACCCCTAATGCTTTGAAACATCAATGCCATTTCTCTTGAAATCTCACTCATTTCCCCCGTGGAGCATCTTGTCTTATTTTAATAAGTCCCACTTTTACTCAAGTCCAAAAACAATATATTCAAGTCCAATATTGTTCATCAGAAAGTTCAATAGTCATAGATTTTTACATCTCAGCATTAAGAATCAGTTCCATTTAAGTAGTCCAGACAGCTTTCATAAATCAAAAGTCATTTTAGTTTACTTAAGAGTCTTCCTTATTCTCTCAATAGAGTCTCCAGAAATCATAAAGTAGATAGTTATAGAACAGTGATGAAAATTTTTCCTAGACTTGTAGGAGTATGGTATACTTTCCATTCACCAGTAGATGGTGCCCTCAGCTTAGGTTTCAGTTTTGTTTCAAGACTGATAAATTGATTAATCCAAACATAGTTCAATTTATCAATTTAGAAGCAAAGTTGGCTAACCAAATAGATTCAAATAATAGTTCCAACATTTCATAATGTCTTTCCAAAACAATGCATACCCAGTTTAAAAATCCAATTTTCTATGTTTAGCTTTCTCCCCTTAGTTCCTTTCTTTCGGGGCTAGGATTTTTCTCTGTATGGTTGATTGCTGCTTTAAGGAATAGTTCTAAGAGAATCTTTTCCTGGATTTTCCTTTTTTTTCTTTTTAAGGTTAGGGTCTAAATAAAAAAGGAATCTTCTCACCCAGCTCCAATCACTGTTCATCTACATATTTCTTTGTTACTTCAGCTGTCCCAGCTTCATGGCAGCCATGATGGCTACCTCTTCTCCTCATAATGAGAGGAAGAAGTCCTGGTTCCAGTAGGAGAGTTGCTGCTCTCCACAAACTACAGGAGTCCCTTCTTCACCACCCCTACTGGGTGGCTTTAGCTCCTTTAGTCTCCAACAGGGAGACTTGCTCCTCATGTCCAATCTTGCTGCAACATGAGCCAGAAGTTCGGTATAGTTGAACTCTTATTCCAGTGACTTTCATAATTTAGTAATGGGCCATCTACATTCGTTGTCTTAAAACATTTTAAATTCTCTTGACACTAGAAGAGAAGGATGAAGCAATGATTCTAGTGGTTGATTTTTAGTGCTTTGTGTCAAACTTCACACCCAGGCTAGGCAATAAACCCAGACACTTCTCCTAAATTCAACTTTTGGCCAGACTTGGCAGGAGACTTCCAGGCACTCCTTGGCTCAACATTTTTATTGCAGACAAAAAGAAGGCCTCAGATACAATGATTCATTGCTCATGACAGTGCAATAAGGAAGGAAGGAAGGAAGGAAAGAAGGAAGGAAGGAAGGAAGGAAGGAAGGAAGGAAGGAAGGAAGGAA